>JAOPSE010000007.1:143819422-144515762 GCA_029449295.1 Zea luxurians | reverse complement strand
AAATAGGGAATTTTAGGGTATTTAAAATAGCCTAAACCATTGGTTCTGGATTTTTAGAAAATAAATAATAAGTCCAAAATTTCCCAAACTTTTTATGTGAGCTTTTCACATTTTAGAAGCCATGGGTAGAGTTTGGTTTGATTTGAACCTTGTTTGATCACTAAACCCAAAACCACCCCCCCTGCTCCATGAACTCCTTTACTGACTCCGGAAACCCTAGGTTCTCGGAGTACCGTGAAGGAAAGTTGTACTCAAGACTTAGATAATAAGTTTATATTATCTTTGCATCCTCATGAGCATCCCATGACATCCATTCTTATGCATGTATATGGTTATGTTAGAGCACGAAGAAGAAGAAGAAGTCTCTGAAGAAGGGATAC
The DNA here is from genome assembly GCA_029449295.1 of Zea luxurians. NCBI lineage: Eukaryota > Viridiplantae > Streptophyta > Magnoliopsida > Poales > Poaceae > Zea > Zea luxurians. Next base: position 144,515,382 of record JAOPSE010000007.1, on the reverse strand, counting down.
CACCATCCTCTGATCCTCAAGCAGGCAACTGCTTTTATTTCGATATTTGTGGATCCGAGCAGGACTCACCTGATAACAAAGGCAAGCCCGGTGCATTTGCCACCTTCCTTGATGTTTTTAAAATCTTTCTCACTTGCTTGCTGCATTAGGTGATAGGAGTTGATTGATTAAACAATTCCTGCATTACCTTCCTTGATCTTGATTACCCTCCTTGAAACCCTGTTTTTACAAAAAGGTTTTACTATGCTTAGTATTGCTTTAGAAAAACAAAAGGATTTGTTTTACAAAAGATGTTTGGCAAAGTGGGAGGGATGTTTTCGAAAATAAAACTTGATGGTGAATCCATCATGGCCGTGATGGATTCAACATCGGAAAAGATGTACCTCTGCCAGGTACCAAGTTTTTGGGTTAAAAAGTTTAAGCTGAGACCGGGCGGGTGACTTGCACGAGAAGAGAGTCTCGGTGTAGTGTCTCCGTCTGAGTCGATTAAGGACCTTGTCGATGTAGGCTTGATGATCGAGGACCCTTTAACTGGTCACATGCCTCGTCATGGGTAAGCCTTGCCTCGGGCAGACTAAGGCCGGAATAATATAACACGAAATGGGAGTGGAGCGGTGGCGAGAGTAGCGTGTACCCTCTGTGGCAAGAGGCTGGACGGTGGTGTATCTGGGCTCTCGGTTTGCGTGAACCTGATCCGGTCTTAAGAACCCCGGTGGCGGGTTGACATATGCAAGGGTTAAGTGCTACATATGTCGTGTGATTGGAGATCCTCAGCTGAGTATAATCGATTCGGATCGCCGTACCTTCGCGGTTATGAAGACTTGGTCATGACCTACACGTAGCATTCCACTAAAGATGATGGGTTTTTGTTAAGAAACTGGCTAGTGCAGGACCAGTGATTGAACTAGGGTAGAAAGAACTCTAGTTACAGGTAATTGAACCTAACCTGACAAATAAAATTGGATTTTTAAGGATCTACTGTAGTAAGCATTTCTGCAAAACAGAGTTTTGCTTATTGAAAAGCCTTACCTTGACTCCCTAAAGGCCAGCATATCCTTGAGAGTCTTTTCTTTAGACGGGTAAGTCTTGCTGAGTAATTCCATACTCAGGGTTTATCCCTTCGTTGTTTTTAGGTGAGGAAGTAGCAGATTTTGCTGCTTCTGTGCCAAGGTGGTTCCCAAAGAAGAAAAACAAGACTGAAGTGCGGGAGGACTCGGTCCTCCACATAGGATCTTTGTTTATAGCCTTTTGGGAGAAGTTTGTGTCTCCCTTGGTTTGTATAATTATTACTTCTATGCACTCACTTTTAGACTGGTCTGTAAATAAATAACTCGAGCTTGCTTTGGAATAAATGTAAGTTTATGTAATTCGCTTCCGCATATCTTTATCTCGATGGTCTGTAATGTCTGCAAGACGGGTGAAACGTTCCTGGTAAGGTCGGAAAAGATACCGAGCTTGTCAAGTGACTTAGGAACATCTACAGGGTGTCTGATGTCTGTTAGACAAGGACAACTGTAGGTGGGCCTAATTACTTGGGAGGTTCCGTCACAGTTATGGACGAGGAAGATGCAGAGTTGTTAGAGGCAATGTTGCATCGTCATACAGATCCATCGATGTTCTTCATGAAAGGTATGGAGTCCCTGAAGAAGGCAGCAGAAGAGCCTTTGTACGACGAGTCTAAGGGTTGTACCAAAGAGTTCACGACGCTCTGGTCTGTGTTAAAGCTGTTGATGTTAAAAGCTAGATATGGTCTGTCTGATGCTGGCTTCGATGCGTTCTTGAGTATTATCGCAGACATGCTTCCAAAGGAGAACAAAGTGCCTGCTAACACGTACTATGCAAAGAAACTAATCAGTCCACTCACTATGGGCGTGGAGAAGATCCACGCGTGTAGAAATCATTGTATCCTTTATCGAGGTGATGATTATAAAGACTTGGAGAACTACCCAAAGTGTGGTGCAACTAGGTACAAGACGAATAAAGACTATCGAGAGGAAGAGTGTGTTGCATCTGTGTCTAAAGGGAAGAAGCGAAAGAAAGCCAAAAAGAAGACTTCAAAATCCACGAGCAAAGAAAAGAAGAAGTAGACTATTATGCGCTCAAAAGATTCCTGCTTTGGTGATGTGGTACCTCCCCGTCGTCGATCGATTGAGGTGTTTGTTCGCTAACCCTGAGGATGCCAAACTTATGAGCCGGCATGCTTCTGATGAGCACAAAAACGATGGGAAGCTTCGACATCCAGCTGATGGGAAGCAGTGGCAAGATTTCAATGAGAACCACCGAGACTTTGCCGATGAACCAAGAAATGTTAGGTTCGCACTGAGTACTGATGGAATGAATCCATTTGCTGAAAGGAGCAGCAAGCATAGCACATGACCAGTGATCCTCACCATATACAACCTTCCTTCATGGTTGATGCAGAAACGGAAGTACATTTTGCTAACCATGCTTATTTATGGACCTACACAGCCTGGAGTTGATATGGATGTATTTTTAGAGCCCTTAATGGAGGATATGAAAATATTGTGGGTAACGGGTGTTCAAATGTTGGATGAGTATCGTAAAGATTCATTCACGCTGAGAGCAATTATTTTTGTTACGATAAACGATTACCCTGCACTCTTCACATTATCAGGCCAGTTTAAGGGAAAGGTTGGCTGCACAGTATGCATTGATGAAACTGCTTACGTGTCCCTTACTGCATCTAAGAAGATAGTGTACATGAGACACAGACGCTTTTTATTGGAAGGACACAGGTACCGCATGCGAAAGATGGATAAGTACTTTGACAATAATGGTGAACTACATTCTACTGCTCCATCGGGTAACAATAAAGGTCATAGAGTTTTTGAAATAGTCAGGAATATCAAGTTTGTTTTCGGGAAGAAGACAAAAGACGGAAAAACAAGGAAGGATGCCAAACCAGCTCCAGGGGCTATATTCAAGAAAAAGTCTATTTTCTTCGAGTACTTATCTTACTGGAAAGAGTTAGATGTGCGGCATGCGATCGATGGTATGCACGTTCAGAAGAACGTGTTTGAAAGCATAATTGGCACCTTGCTAGACATAAAGGGCAAAACAAAAGAAGGGCTCAATTCACGCATGGACTTGGTAAATTTAGGCATAAAAAAGGAACTACATCCTGTTCTTCAAGAAAATGGAAGTATCATCTCCCAGCAGCAAGCTACAATCTCAATGTAGATGAGAAACATGTGATGTGTGTTTGGCTTAAGAATTTGAAAGTCCCATCCGGATTCTGCTCTAGCATACGGAGTATTGTGTCAATGAAAGACCTGATAGTCACCAACTACAACTCACATGATTGTCATGTCATGCTGACTACATTCCTACCTATTGCCATCAGGGCTATAAATCCTTTGTTTTTAAAGATGGCAATCACACGGTTGTGCTACTTTTTCAACAGAATTTCACAAAAGGTAATTGACCGTGATGAGTTGGCATCTCTTCAGGAATTCGCAGTAGAGACAATATCACAGTTTGAGATGTGTTTCCCTCCATCGTTCTTTGATATTATGGTGCACCTTGTGGTGCACTTGGTGCCAAATAGATGCATTGGGTCCTATGTACTTGCATGAAATGTGGACGTACGAGCGTTTCATGTCAATACTGAATGGCTATGTATCAACCCGTGCTCGTCCCGAGGCATCCATGATAGAGGAGTACTGTACCGAAGAGGTCATTGAGTCCGGAGGTCCATTCTGCAATAGTATCCTAAAAGACCAGGTTGCAATAGGTCTGCCTCCGTCACGACACGAGGGTAGATTGTATGGAAGCGGGAGGATGGGACAGAAAATCTTTCATCCCACCAGATTACAATACAGTTATTGAGGCACATCACAGCATCCTACATCAGCTAGCGATAATAGAGCCATTTATCCAACAACACATCAATGAGCTTCACGAGCAAAATCCTGGGCATATAACGGCTGATTGGGTACTGAAGCAACATAAGCAGCGGTTCAACACATGGCTAATGGTGAAGGGACCATTCCACATGGAGAAACAATAGAAGAAAAAACCATTAAGGGGTTGGCATCTGGACCATCACGCCAGGTCACAACATGGCAAACCTATGACATTAGTGGATTCACATTTTGTACCAAGTCCAAGGACAAAAAGAGCATGTCACAAAACAGTGGTGTTCGATGCGAGGCCATAGATGATGAAACTGGTGAGATTATTACATATTTTGGCTTTATTGAGGACATATGGGAACTAGACTGTGTTACATTTCAGATCTCGGTTTTTCCGATGTCAATGGGTTGAAGACCAAACCTGTCACGGTAGACCAACTATGGGGTCAGAGTTCTTGATCCAAGTCGTCCTCCGGAGGCGTTGGACTGGTGACCTTCCTCTTTTGGCTTCGGGCCTCCCTAAGAGAAATGACATCTTGATTGGGGTCCAGCGGCTGTAGAGTGGCAGCCCCTATCGTTGAAGCTTTTTTTTCGGCGGCATGACGAAGGTGACGCTTGCCGAAGGTGTTCAAAACTCAAAAAGTGGAAGTGAGTTCACCGGAGGTGGGCGCCAATGTTGGGGGCTTGTTCTCAAATGCTAAGAATTAAGAACAAGACAACATAAAAAATGTTAAATATTAAAACTCCTTCGTCCTTCAAGAACATATATCCCTTCAGACATAATGAAATCCGGACGAAGGCTATAAGGGAAAGAACCTTTGCAAGTTAAGTATACAATAAAGAAGAATTCATATATCAAATACGAAGAATAATCTAAATATTGTCATTAACTTATATTTATTCGCAATATCATCTCTAAAATAACAAATCATTGAATGTACCTTCGGATTGACAGAAAGTAAAGGTACAAGCGTGATGCGAAAAAAGGCGAATGCTGAGTCAGCGTGAACAGTACGGGGAGTACTGTTCATCTATTATAGGCACGGGACGCAGCCCGTGTAAAATTACATTGATGCCCTTTACATTTGACAATAACTTTATAGCAATCCATTAGAGGTTTAATTTGACTTTTCATCTTTAAGTCGGTTCCCTCTTTTCTGTCGTCATGCCGAAGCTTTTCTGCACGTAGCTTTGTGATCGTCTTATCCTTCGTTGTGGTCGCTTTCCCACCCCAATCAAGCTTCGTCTTAACCATGCTTTTGTACACCCGCAACCTGACTCCAAAGATACCTGTTCACATATTTCACCTCGGAAAATATTGTCAAATCATGTTTTGAGGACCTTCGGAACCGAAGGCCCCAACAGTAGCCCCTCGCAATATTAATTTACTGTAATGATAAATTCATATTGCGACATGGACGAAGGCTTTAAGCCGAAGGTCCGAAAAAACACCTTCCTTTTGCTGGAATAGCAACAGTCATTGACAAACGGGGCCCTCCAGTTTCGACACACTGGGTGTATAAATAAGAGCTCACCGCAAGTTTATTTGGCACGCCCTTTTGCCATCTGCTTTTACTCACCCAGCTCTTCAGCCTGCGCGTGACAACACTTGCTCGGCTTTAAATTTTTAAGCTTCGGTTTCGAGTGTGTTTTGTCAGCATTTGCGAAGATGCCTGAAGATAAGAAAGTTGTTGGTGCTTCGAAGCTAAGCCTTTCTGAGGAAATGCACCTGGGCTTTCTTGAATCAATGTCAAAGACTAATACGGAGAAGATTACTAAGGAGATCTTGGAGGGTTTATCTGAAGATACTGGCGACAGTGAAAGTTACGATGTGGATAGTGGTGGTGAAGATTCAGAAGATCGACCCTGGCGACCAAGCCATGCAGTTTTTGGTAAGTCCAGTATTAAGGAAAAATCATCTTGTAAATATGAGAGGGAAATACTTTCGGGACTTGTCTGTTGTGAGGGCTGACGAAGGGGAGAAGACTTGTCCGACTCCCGAAGAAAATGAGGTCGTGATATTCCGAAGCTTCTTGAAAGCTGGATTACGATTTCCCTTGAGCAGTTTTGTTGTGAAGTATTGAAGATATTTGAAATCTACCTTCACCAACTTATCCCCGAAGCAATCATAAGGATGAACACCTTTGTGTGGGCCGTGAGAAGCCAAGGTTTGGAACCTAACGCAAAAAGCTTCTGTTAACATACACGAGCTATTGTATGAGACAAAACCTTGGGGCAAAGAGCAGTATCACAACATCTTACAGCTTCGGCGCTCGGTCCGGGTCAAGCTGCCCTGTGCCAACCTTTCGAAAGAGGTGGCCCGGCGACTGGATGACAAAATGGTTTTACGTGAAAAATGACTTGAAATCGCGTGAAGATATCAAAGGCATCATAATGTGCCCTATCTGGCAACGCTTCGGCCTCCGGAAGCCGACAGGTGGAAATGGATAGAAGCAGCCGAAGAATGCCAGAGAGCCTTCGACGTGGTTTGCTCTTTTATTGGGACAAGGGATTTGGTCCAGAGCATATTGCCTTCAGAATATGGCCACTTGTAAGAAAGTGGGAAATGCCGAAGGAAACCATCAAGGAACCTGACGAAGGTGGACTAGTTAGGCTAAAATACACATTCAAATACAGAGATAAATTTGTTGAACCAGATGATGACTGTTTAAAGAGTATTGAGGCCATAAGTGACGAATTGCTTGGGGTATATTCGAAAGCTGAAGATACTGCATTATCAGCGGCCTTCGGAGGCCAAAAGAAGAAAAGACTTAACCGAGTATTTGATGCAATTGGTTTGTCTACCCCGACTACCATTACCCAGTGCGAGGCCAAAAAAAGGAAAAATACTTCTCCGGCAAAGGAAATTGCTTCAGCTGCTCCTAGCGAGCCATCGCCGAAGAGGAAAAAGGTAAAGGTGCTCACACACCGGCCCACGTTATATTGAACCGGCCATAGTGCCTGAATTTATTGGTGAGGCCTCTTCGGCCACCGAAGCTAGAGAACCAACTCCAGTGCCGAAAATCGAAGAAGTGGCCGAAGTACCAGCAATAGAGAAAACAGTAGAAACCGAGGACTGAAGAAACAAAAACATTAGAAATTTTAAGTCCTTCGACAAAACATCCAAAAGGGTCCAGCAGCGACCCCGAAAAGAAAAAGGATGGTTAATGTGCTGGATGTTTTGGAAACAATTAAATCTTCAAGCATAACTCCAAAGACTGTTGAAGCTTCTGAAGTGTCTACTGAAGCCTTTGTTGCTGAAGCTTTGAAGCAACAACCTGAAACTGAAGCTGAGCCTTCAAAGCCCACCAAGGTGAAACCTTTAAAAAGCTGAAGAAACAAAATTGAAAGAGACAACTTTGGAAACCGAAAAAACAAAAATGACAGAGCCGATTTTGATTGAGGAAATTGACACTGCCGCCCCTGAAACATCATCCAAAATACGTGATTATATTGTGCGACATGCTTCGGGGAAGAAATTATCTGAAGAAGAGATTTTTGAAGCTAATCACTATGCCCGAGAACTGAAGTATCCGAAGGGGGTCGTAGTGTTCAATGGGACAAACGAAGATGACTCTTATACTGTCTCCCAGACAATAAAGAATTATCCGTCTGCCGGAGATGGCTAGAAGCATGGGGTTCCCGAAGCTTGAAGCTGGCCTTTGCGCCATGACGAAGGACGATCTTGCGGATAGCCTTGCATACAATAGTCTGAAGGTACAAAAATTGGTGAATTTTGAAGTTTATGAATTTTGAATTAATCTTTTGTTCTTATGTTAATCCATTCATTCTTTTGAATAGGGCTTAATACTCAGCAATGCCTTAAGGGCACAAAAAGAATGCTGAAGATGAGAGCTTGCACCATTGCTCTTAACAACCTTCGAACAGAGGTTATCAGACTAAGAAACGAAGCTTTGGAAAAGGACAAAATTCTTCTTACATTGGTGGATAAGATAAAGGAAGACGAAGCTAGCTCTAAAACTCAAACCGAAGCTCAGAAGCGTGAAATCGAAGGTCTTCGGAAACAATTAGCCCGAGCTAAAGAAGAACGCATTCTTGAAGAAACAAAACGAGAACTAAGTGACCAATGGGCAAATCATTTGGAAGTAATGTTGAAGAGCTTCGTGCTTCCAAGAAAAGGTGCTATGATAAATCCATAGAGTGTGTTAAGAAGATAAAATCCAGCTTCGCCTGCGTTGGCGCGTTCTCCAGTGAAGAAAATTTCACAAGGGGGAATCCAGAAGGCCCGATTGAATGGATCAGTCACGAAGCTGAGGCCTTCGAGGAAATCTTGAATAGTCGCGGGGACATTTGTGCTTTTTTCGGGCGCCAGGGGAATTGTTACTATTTTGGAGATGAAAGGGTGCGAGCATGTGAAATCCTTAGGCACAATCTGAAGCTGCTTTATCTTCTAAAGATATTAAGGACCCTTCAGCCGAAGCAAGCCAGGTCGGTGGAAAATTTTCACCGATATTTGGGACAATGGCGGCCGAGAAATGGCTCAAGAAATCATTCAGAAAAGCGAAAAAGGCATCTATGACGCTAGGAAGGTAGTGGAGGCTGCTGAAAAAAGCACAGGGCCCGAAGGGCAAATAGGTATTAACTAGTGGTTTTTATTCTGTTGTGATTTTTGATTTTGAACTTTGTTCGCGGTTTGTAATAGTAATATAGCCGTGTCCTCTCCTCCCTCAGAACCTGCTGAGGCATCTCCAGCCCCCCCCCTCGAAGGGGGACGACGAAATTAGACAGATGGCCGAAGCCATCATGGACAAAGTTGTCAATCAGCTACTGAACGAAGCTGCAGAAGTAGTTCTTAGGGAAGATTAAGTGCTATTGTTAAAATATTTGGAACGTGACATGTATAAAACTTTGTAACTCTGAATGTAATATATAATCTATTTATGGTTCAATTCTTTACGATGCATGAAATTTTGCATACATACCGTTTTTTGAGCCTTCGGTGAAAAAACACATTCCCTTCTTTTCATGCTTCGCGAAGAAAATCTTTTATGTATCACAAGAATTTCCATACTTCTCTGATGCAGAATATCCAAGCTTCGTGAAAACATTCTTCGAAGCTATAACAAAGTTTTATGTTGCCTCTCCAATGAAGCTATACTTCTTCTCAATTTATCTTGTGCTTTAACACGATTTTATCTTTTTCAAAACATTCTTCGAAGAACAATATTGTGTCCCCTTCTTGTTCTGCATGCGATATGATGTATGATGCTTATGTCATGCAAAATGATGTGATGATGTTATGCTATGCAAAATGATATTTATACCGAAGATACACACATCCCTGCAATAGAGCACACAATCTTTTTATCTCAGCGCTGACTTTTCGCTGTAAGCCTCCTTAGGAGCTTCTTCGCCTTTTACTTTCAGCGGAATCAACATTTATTTTTTGCTGTAAGCCTCCCATAGGAGCTTCTTTGCCTTTTACTTTCAGCGGAATCAACGTTTATTTTTCGCTGTAAGCCTCCCTTAGGAGCTTCTTCGCCTTTTACTTTCAGCGCAATCAGCGTTTATTTTTCGCTGTAAGCTCTGCATTCCCTTCGGAACGACTTTTGAGCAGAAAACTTACACTGCGCTCCTTTAGGAACGACTTTTTACTACTTCGAAGAAGTTACGGTGCGTTCCTTAGAACAAGTTTTTGATAATTCGAAAGGTTCTCCGTGCCACCATAAATTCTTGTGCTTCGGTAACTCAAGCCTATGGAGAAGATATATTTTCATTATGATAATAAGCTAAACTGTTACAAGAATTTGAAAAAAACGATAAAAGACACTTAAACTTCCCATAATTGTTTCTTTACTACAAAGAAAGTAAAACTGAATGCGAAAATGCAAAAGCTGCTGTCGAGGTAGGATATTTTGTCAGTAAATGTGCTTCGACTCTGGCACAGTGCTATTGACTGTGCGGGCTTCGGACTCCTCTCTGAAGTCCCTCTGGGGGTGAGAGTGTTGGCTCCCTTCTGGCTGCGGACCTCGTTGTATTGGTGGTGGCGGTGGAAGTTGTTGCCAGGAAGCTTGGGGTTGGCTTGCCGAAGCAACAGAGGCTGCAGGGTGATTGCCTACATATTGTGGAATGTAAGGCGAATGGTACGAAGCAGTATGCATAACCTGCTTTGGCTGGTTCTGTTGCGCTGCGGCCTCTGCTAGCTCCTTTTGCTTCTGGATGGTAACGTGGCACATCCTGGTGGTATGGCCCTTGCCTTCACCACAGAATAGGTAGTAAATTTTTCTTGGTTGATCTCCAAATCTTCCCCCGAAGCCCCTGGCGCCTCTGCCCCTTGGCGCTGGCGGCCGGAAAGAGCTTTGTTGTTGCCCCGAAGCTTGCGAGGAGCACTGTGGCCTTTGTTGTTGACTCCCTTTGTCATCATTTTGAGTAGAATTGTGAATTGACCTTACGTGCCTCGGATAAAATCTTCCTCCGAAGCCCCTGGTCATTTCAGAGAACCTGAAAGCTTCCTCCCTTCTTTGGCGAAAATCATTGTCAGCTCGAATATACTCGTCCATCTTCTAGAGCAGCTTCTCCAAAGTTTGAGGAGGCTTCCTGGCAAAGTACTAAGCTGAAGGTCTTGGCCGAAGCCCCTTGATCATGGCCTCAATGACAATTTCATTGGGCACTGTTGGTGCCTGTGCCCTCAGACGTAGGAACCTTCGGACATATGCCTGAAGGTATTCTTCGTGATCCTGGGTGCACTGGAATAAAGCTTGAGCTGTGACTGGCTTCGTCTGAAACCCTTGGACGCTGGTTATCAATATATCCTTCAGCTTTTGCCATGAGGTGATTGTCCCTGGCCTAAGAGAGGAGTACCAGGTTTGTGCAGCACTCCTGACGGCCATGACAAAAGACTTTGCCATGACCGCCGTGTTGCCACCATACGAAGATATAGTTGCCTCATAGCTCATCAAGAATTGTTTCGGGTCTGAATGACCGTCGTACATGGGGAGCTGGGGTGGCTTGTAAGACTGTGGCCAAGGAGTAGCCTGCAGTTCTGTTGACAGGGGAGAAGTATCATCAAAAGCAAAATTTCCGTGATGGAAATCTTCATACCAGTCGCCCTCGTTGAAGAAGCCCTCTTGATGAAGCTCTCTGCGCGGGGGCCTTTGGTTCTGATCGTCTTGAGCAAGATGTGGAAGCTCTTCAGAGGCTTCGTCTATCTGCCTTTGAAGATCAACTAGACGAGCCATCTTCTCCTTCTTCCGTTGGACCTGTTGATTGATCATCTCCAAATTTTGGATTTCTTGATCCAAGTCGTCCTCCGGAGGCGTTGGACTGGTGACCTTCCTCTTTTGGCTTCGGGCCTCCCTAAGAGAAACGACATCTTGATTGGGGTTCAGCGGCTATAGAGTGGCAGCCCCTGTCGTTGAAGCTTTTTTTCGGCGGCATGACGAAGGTGACACTTGCTGAAGGTGTTCAAAACTCAAAAAGTGGAAGTGAGTTCACCGGAGGTGGGCACCAATGTTGGGGGCTTGTTCTCAAATGCTAAGAATTAAGAACAAGGCAACATAAAAAATGTTAAATATTAAACTCCTTCGTCCTTCAAGACATTATATCCCTTCGGGCATAATGAAATCCGGACGAAGGCTATAAGGGAAAGAACCTTTGCAAGTTAAGTATACAATAAAGAAGAATTCATATATCAAATACGAAGAATAATCTAAATATTGTCATTAACTTATATTTATTCGCAATATCATCTCTAAAATAACAAATCATGAATGTACCTTCGGATTGACAGAAAGTAAAGGTACAAGCGTGATGCGAAAAAGGCGAATGCTGAGTCAGCGTGAACAGTACGGGAGTACTGTTCATCTATTTATAGGCACGGGACGCAGCCCGTGTAAAATTACATTGATGCCCTTTACATTTGACAATAACTTTATAGCAATCCTTCGAGGTTTAATTTGACTTTTCATCTTTAAGTCGGTTCCTCTTTTCTGCCGTCATGCCGAAGCTTTTCTGCACGTAGCTTCGTGATCGTCTTATCCTTCGTTGTGGTCGCTTTCCACCCCAATCAAGCTTTGTCTTAACCATGCTTTTGTACACCCGCAACCTGACTCCGAAGATACCTGTTCACATGTTTCACTCGGAAAATATTGTCAAATCATGTTTTTGAGGACCTTCGGTAGCCGAAGGCCCCCAACAGGTTCCTAAATGGAGACAAGAAGACACCGAGAAGAAGGCTGCAGGGTTGCCGACGCTGTCCGAGCAACTTGGTGAAAGGACAGCTAATTGGATCCGTGCTAGAAAACCAAGGGAAACTGAGTCTGGTGTATCTTTTGATGATCCCACTGTCGAAGAAGCGACAAAAAACATATATGCAATTGCAGCTAAGCAGAGCCAAGGAACATTTAAGCCGCAAAGGAAGAGAGACATTCTAATGGCTGGTCTCGGTAACCCTGAGCATCCTGGTCGTGTACGAGGAATCTCATCTAAGGAAGGATGGAAGGAAGGATTCGGACCACAATGGGAAGGTCTGTACAAGAAACGTGATCGATACAAGGAAGAGATGACGAATTATTTTAAGGAGGAGGCCAAGAAAGAGTTCAAAGGCCTGATGTCTGAAATGCTATCGAATCCTCCTCCAGAATTGATGCAGCAATTGGCGATGGCGAGTGCAATGTCTGTTCAACAGATGACCACTCCACAGATGCAAATAATTCCAGCAGCTCAAACGTCGGCTTCCACCGAGGGTACGACCATCCCAAGCTCTGTCGCGTCAACGGGAAATAAGGTCCGCTATCCAGTTGATGACATCACAAGGCCTGTGGCATGCACACTAGTTATAAGATATGGTATTAACAATCAGCGTACAAAGAAAGTAGCCACAGGCCTTGCGATCCCAGGACGCAAGTTCCATGGAAACGACATTCCAGAAGAATATTGCAGGGTAGAAGTGACGTCAGTCGTCCCAGGATACGAGGACGACATGCTAGACATCCCTGGGCCCGAAGGTATCGAGACGCTTGGACAAGCTATCAAGAATTTTATCCTTTGGCCTCGAAGGGATGTCGAATTGGTTGATTGGACAAATTCGTCGCAGGCCTAACCGTCTCCGCCTTCTCAAATTGTTGTTCCTATTGTACATCAATCATCACCTCCTCAAACTTCACATGCTGCTCCTCATCCTCTTTCTGACCCTCCTTCTCCTCATCCTCATGGTGGCCCACCATCTCCGCCACATACATCGCCCTTCAGGGATCCACCTTCTCCACAGCCATCTCAACGACCATCAAAGAAATCTAAAGTTTCTATACCAAAATTAGTGTCCCCGTTCGAGAAGAAAAAGAAGAGTAAATCCACTGTCGGCACAGCTCGTTTTTTGAAAGGGATTGTGTTGGGGCGAAGGCAAAGACGCCACCCTTCGCTCGAGGCCTTCGCTGCAGTCGCTGGTCCGACGGAGACAAAACAGGCAGGGACACCCTTCGCATGATACGGCGCAAGACGAAGGCCTACGACGTCGTCACCCCATCGTGCGGCCTCGTCCAGCTCAGAGGCCCACGTGTGATCCGGCCCATTGTAACGGGCCCCGCGTGGCCGCTGCGTGTTACGGGCCTAATTTGCAAAGGCATTCCTGTAATTACAGTCTGTAACCCTGCTTTATGGGAATATTCTGGGGATAACCTAGGTATCTGAGGGCACATGCGTCCTTAACACAAGGCGCTGGGCACTCAGACACCTATAAATACCCCCGCACAGTGCCCGTGAGGGGGCAGATGAACAGAGCTATTGCCATCTTGCGCGAGAACCCTGTTGACGTCACTGTTCACCCTTGTTGGATCCCCTTGCAACTGAGAGCAAGTTCCAACATTTAGCGCCCACCGTTCGTGCTACGAGAAAACCACCCGCGATGGCACCCAAGAGAGCTAACCCGAAGGCTGACGAGGCTGCGAAGGCAGCACTGCTTGCCGCAAGAAAGGGCAAGGCCCTCGCCCTCACCCAATCCACCCACCAAGAGGCCACTGAAGACGACGTCCCCCGCACCTGCGAAGACGACACTCTCCGCACCTGCGGCCCTGAAGGACAATCGCAGCCACCCTCAGGCCTCGCCCCACTGGAGGGCGCGAACCTCACCGAAGACGGTGAAGCCCTCGGCGTCTCAGCGGAAGAACAACTACAGTTGCGCGCCCTGTGCCTCAAGAACCGCAATCTCCAGAGGCAGAAAGAGATACTGGAGGCCAAGCGCCAGCGCGTGTCCGCACTAGCCAAAGTGCGGCAAATGATACACGACGAAGAGCAGAAGGCCCAGGACCTTGAGCGGGAGATCGCGCTGATGCAGCGCGAAGGCCACCTTGGCCTGCATCACGAGCCACCCCTCCAGCAGCAAACACAACTGGAAGACACGCGCGAAGGCCACCTCGGCCTGCAGCATGGGCCACCCCTGCAACACCGCGCGCAACAAGAAGACCCGCGTTTCCCCCCAGCGCGACCACACCTTCCCGCACGCCGCGCCATTCCAAGGGGTCAACTATCTCGACGAGCAAAGTCCCCTGGCGCCACACCTGCAAGTGACGCCTTGGCCAGCTAACTTCCGGGCAGGGACCTATCCCAAGTACAACGGCAGCACCGACCCGGCACAATACATAATGAGTTATCAGGTCGCCGTTGCATCTTTCGGAGGGGACGACGCCACAATGGCGAAGTCTTTCATCATCGCCCTAGAGGGCCCAGCTCTCACCTGGTTTACCAGGTTGCCTCCGCTATCCATTGATTCCTGGAGAAGCCTCCGGGACAAGTTCCTGCTCAACTTCCAAGGGTACCGCCCAGACACCGACGCATTGGCCGAACTCTCGCTCTGCAAGCAGCTGGAAAAGGAGACCCTGCGAGAGTATTACCGCAAATTTTTAACACTCAAGTCACAGCTGCCCTCAGTCGATGACCAGATCGCCATCCACTACGCTATCAGTGGCCTTCGCGCGGGTGTCCTTTACAGCCACTGCATCAGAGATCCGCCCAAGAACCTCCAGGAATTATATCAGTTGTTTGAAAAGTACGCCAAATCCGAAGAGCTACACCAGCGCAAGGTTGAGTCCCAAAGGAAGCCAAAAGATGCTCCACAGTCCAGCCGCACGTGGACGAGGACTCCGCAGCCGGACTCCGGTCGAGACGGCCGCAATCAACAGCAAGTGCATAACATCGCCAACCAGCATCCCGCTGCTGACGCCCCTCGTCGCCAGGAGTATCCCCCCAGGGCCGCGGAAATGGTACTCGCGGTAGGGGTCGGGGGCGTGCGCAGCCGCCGCGCCGATTCTACTGCCTCTTCCACGGCGAAGACTGCGCCCACCAAACCAAAGACTGCCCAGAAACGAAGGCCACCAGAGACAGGATGGCACGGGCGCAACCAGCCGACAACCCCCGAGTTGTCGCACACACCTACCAGCAACCCCCTCCACCATATATCCACGCCCCCGCTCCGCATCCACCGCACCACGCTTACCAACACCATCAGGAAGTACAAATCGTACCTCCCCCACCCCCACCACCACATCAGCAACATCAAAACATCCCCCATGCTCCAAAGCAGGAAGACTTCGCCGATCAACCATATCGCGGAGTCATTCACATGATAACTGGGGGGGTCCAGCATCGACTTCGACACAAAGCGGCAGAAGCGGGACCACTACCGCAGCATCAACCACGTCGCCGTCACCGGCCCCATCGTGCAGACAAAGTGGTCCCACATACCGCTAACCTTCGACGCACGAGACGTCGACCTGCGCAGCGCCCCCACTGCGACGCCATGGTTATCAATTGCAGCGTGGCAGGCTGGGACCTGCACAAAGTCCTAGTTGACAACGGCAGTCAGGCGGACATCATCTTCCTCCACGCCTTCAATCGCATGGGCATAAGCCACAGCCTGCTTAAGCCTTCGGACAACCCGTTGTATGGCTTCGGCGGCAAGGGCACCTTCCCCGTCGGCAAAATAGAGCTGCCTCTCTCCTTCGGTGTAGCACCCAATGCCCGAAGTGAGCAAGTAACCTTTGATATCGTGGATATGGTATATCCATACAATGCCATCATGGGCCGGGGCTCCATCAATAAGTTCGAAGCAGCCATTCACGGACTGTACCTATGCATGAAGATACCAGGTCCGTTAGGCGTCATTACGGTCTTCGGCAATCAACAGACTGCGCGCAACATAGAGTGGGACTTCGTGCCCGGTCAAAGAAACGTGCACTGCCTCACGGCCCAGCGCGAGGTCCCCGCGCCCGCCAGCCCAACCAATAAGCAGCACGACAAGGCACAGCTGCAGAGCAACGACGGGACCAAGACTGTCCCCCTCGACCAGGCCACGCCCAAGCAGACAGTCATTATCAGCGAAGACCTTATTCGCATGAAGAGGAGAAGCTCCTCTGCTGCCTGTCCAAGAACAAAGATGTCTTCGCCTGGTCAGCCCTCGATCTGGTCGGGGTTAGCCGTTCCATAATTGAGCACAGTTTGGGAATCGACCCTTTGGTAAGGCCGAAAAAAACAGCGGCTTCGCAAGATGTCCGACGAGAAGATGGAGGCCACCAAGGCAGAAGTGCACCGCCTCCTGGAAGCCAAATTCATCGAGCCGGTGGCTTACCCCACATGGCTCTCCAACGTCGTGATGGTGCAGAAAAAGAGCGGGAAGTGGCGAATGTGCATCGACTTCACCAGTCTCAATAAAGCCTGCCCAAAGGACATTTTCCCGTTGCCGCGGATCGACAAAATAGTCGATAGCGCGGCCGGATGCGAAGTCATGTCCCTCCTCGACTGCTTCTCCGGTTACCACCAGATATACATGAAGGAGGAAGACAAGGGTAGCACCAGCTTTATAACACCCTTCGGCACATATTGCTTCATCAGAATGCCGGAGGGACTCAAGAACGCTGGGTCCACCTTCTCCAGGCTTACCAAAACAGTGCTCGAAGGGCAAGTTGGCAGAAACATATTCACATATGTGGACGACATCGTCGTCGCCAGCAAGAGCAAGGAGGACCATCTTGCCGACCTCGCCGAAACCTTCGCGAACATGCGAGACGCAAAACTCCGCCTAAACCCGGAAAAGTGCGTCTTCGGCGTTCGCCAAGGCAAAATATTGGGCTACCTGGTATCACACCGCGGCATCGAGGCCAACCCAACCAAGATTCAGGCCATCATAAACATGACGCCTCCGCAGTCCGTCAAGGACGTCCAACGCCTGACAGGCAGATTGGCCGCCCTCAACAGATTCATCTCCAGGTCCGCCGAGCGAAGTCTTCCCTTCCTCAAAACACTCCGTGGTGCAAAAGACTTCGCCTGGGGACCAGAGCAGGCAGCGGCCTTTGCCTCATTAAAACAGTACCTGACAGAGTTGGCCGTCCTTACCAGCCCCGACTCCTCGCTCCCCCTATTGCTCTACGTCGCGGCTTCGCCGCATGCGGTCAGCGCGGCACTAGTGCAGGAGCAGACAGTCGAGGGCGTGGTCAGGCAGTGCCCCGTGTACTATGTCTCCGAAGTGCTGACACCGTCCAAGTGCAACATGACAGAGCTGGAGAAGATTGCCTACGTAGTCGTTATGTCTTCACGCAAACTGTGCCATTACTTCGAAGCATTCAAGGTCCGAGTCACCTCAGACAGGGGACTCGGCGAATTGTTCAGAAACCCGGAGGCATCAGTGAGGATTGCCAAGTGGGCGGCCGAACTCTCCGGCTATCACATCAGCTTCGAGCCCAGGACAGCCATCAAGTCACAAGTCCTGGCAGACTTCGTCGTAGACTGGACTGGGCCAACAACACAGCCAGACCCGTCCGCAGAGAAGGTCTGGACGATCCATTGCGATGGCGCATGGTGCCATGCGGGGGCAGGCATCGCTGCAGTCATCACCTCACCAGTCGGGGTCAAGCACAGATATGCAGCACGCCTCAGCTTCAATCTGGAATCGGACAGATGCACAAATAATATAGCAGAATACGAAGCAGTGATCCTCGGCCTCCGCAAGCTAAGGGCCCTCGGAGTCACCACCTGCATCATCAAAACAGACTCCAAGGTAGTTGCCGGCCAGGTCGAGAAAGACTATGCAGCAAAGGACCCTGCGCTCATGCAGTACCTCGCGGCCATCCGAAGCCTCGAGAGACAATTCAAGGGATTCACCTTGCAGCATGTGGATCGGGCCAAGAATGAAGAGGCCGACGCATTGGCCAAGGCTGCCGCCAGGGGCGAATCTTTGCCCTCCGACGTGTTCTTTCATGTCATCGGCACGCCAGCCGTCCGGAGCCCCAAAGGGCTCCAAATAACCAATGACAGCGAGGGCCACCGCATAGTCAACCTTATCATGAGCGAAGACTGTCGGGCACCAATAACCCTGTTCTTACAGGGGTACTATCATCCAGCCGACATCAGTGAGGCCAAGCGCCTCAGACATCGAAGCCGAGACTTCGCACTGATTGAAGGCCAACTCTACAAAAAAGGGGTCAGTCAGCCAATGCTTAAGTGTGTCACCGAAAAGGAAGGCATCCAGATCCTACGCGAAGTCCACAGTGGCACGTGCGGCTCACACGCAGGGCCAAGGGCCCTAGCTGCTAAGGTGATTCGCCAAGGTTTTTACTGGCCCGCAATGATCTGCGCCGCAAATCGGGTCACAAGGTCCTGCGAAGCCTGCCAGAAGTTTTCTCCTCGGTCAGGCAGCACCTCGCAGTATACAAAGCTGATCGCCCACACGTGGCCTCTCCAACGCTGGGGCCTGGACATTATCGGCCCCTTGCCCACCGCTCAGGGGAACCTTAAGTTCGCCTTCGTCGCTGTCGAGTACTTCACCAAATGGATCGAGGCAAGGGCTGTTTCCACAATAACATCAAAAACTGCCCAAAAGTTCTTTTGGCAAAACATTGTTTGCCGCTTCGGAGTACCGTCTGAGCTAACAGTTGACAACGGCAAGCAGTTTGACAACCAAGACTTCAAGGATTTTTGCTTCTCCATTGGCACCAAGCTTGCCTTCGCCTCAGTCTATCATCCGCAGTCCAACGGAGTTGTGGAACGCGCCAATGGAAAAATCTTCACAGCTGTCAAAAAGATGCTCCTCGATGAAAAAAAGGGCAGATGGACCGATTTGTTACCTGAGGCAGTATGGGCACTAAACACGACTGAGTGCAGGGCGACCGGGTTTACTCCTTTCCGCCTTCTATACGGATCGGAGGCCATGACCCCACAAGAAATAAAACATGGGTCCCCGCGAACAGTTCCGTCAGCCGTCCCCGATGTGGACGAGCCAACTTCAAAGGATCTCATTGACGGAGACCGAGTCTTCGCTCTACAAGCCCTAAACAAATACCAAGCCCAGACAAAAGCATGGCGCGACCACGCAGTCATACCGAGGGAATTTAGCGAAGGGGACCTCGTACTCGTCCGAACAGCTCAGACCGAGTCCAGGGGCAAGCTGGAGCCCAAGTGGGAGGGCCCCTTTATAGTCAAGACGAAGGCTTCCCCCAGCGCTTACAGGCTCACAACGCCAAACGGCGAAGACCTGGAGCACTCCTGGAACATCGACAACCTCCGCAAATTTTTCGTTTGACTCATCAGGGCTGATTCGCCCTTGTAATTCGCAAAAACAATCTTATTCTGGTCCGCACTCTTTTCCTCCCGGGGGGTGAGGTTTTTAACGAGGCGGAGCCATGTAATATATGTCTGAAAAATCCCCCGCAAAAACATGCGTCGAAAAAAGACCGCGACGACGGTCTTCGACATTCGACCAATACGAGGTCACCGCGAGGCTCAACGCTAACCACCCTCGCGTGCGACAAATCCGTGCAGAAGTCGCCCAAGGGTGCAGCCGGACTAGCACAACAAGTGCGAAAAACCAAAGTCTACCGCAAAGACTATCCGTGCAGAAGTCGCCCAAGGGTGCAGCCGGACTAGCACAACAAGTACGAAAAACCGAAGTCTACCGCGAAGACTATCCGTGCAGAAGTCGCCCAAGGGTGCAGCCGGACTAGCACAACAAGTGCGAAAAAACCTAAGTCTACCGCGAAGACTATCCGAGCAGAAGTCGCCTAAGGGTGCAGCCGGACTAGCACAACAAGTGCGAAAAACCTAAGTCTACCACGAAGACTATCCGTGCAGAAGTCGCCCAAGGGTGCAGCCGGACTAGCACAACAAGTGCGAAAAAACCTAAGTCTACCGCGAAGACTATCCGTGCATAAGTCGCCTAAGGGTGCAGCCGGACCAGCACAGCATAACAAAACACACCAGACCAAGTACATAACGTCTTCGTAAGCATAGCCAAGTGCGCGGGGGCACACAACCTCATCACACAAGCCTTTACACATGTACAAGCGAGGGCACTACACTCTACATCGGCTCAACCTTAGGAATAATTCCCATCTCCCTATAATTAAATAACATTATCCTAAGCTCCTCACCCGCAAAAAGACTTCGCAATTCCCCCTCACCCATACTCACGGTGGCTGGCAAGGACAACAATTCCTGACGGCCAGCCCTACTCACACGAAGCCGATCTCCCTCCGCCCCACTCACTCTACGCTTCGCAACCGCCCTTCGCCGCCGGCGCCCGGTGCTCGGACCAGGCACATCACCTGTGTCGGCAGCGCGCGGCGAAGCCTCCGCCGCTGCCACATCCAAGGCCGCAAAATAATCCAAGTCCTCCTCCGTCGACTCCTCAGTCCACTCAACCGAGCTCCCAGAGTCAGCAAAATCAGAAAACTCAGTTGCAGACCCATCACATTTATTACCACCATCCACGGTCGAAGCCGCCAACAAATTAGTAGTGGCGGTTGCGTGCGCAGGCCCAAAATCTTGAACCTGCGCAGCAACCAAAATTCAGCAACATATCCAAAATTCCCTAACTATCTACACCCACTACGCCACCTGCGAAGACCCAGCCGGCGCGGGAGCCTCCGCCGTTGCCTCCGCTGTCGCCTCCGCCGCCACCGTCGCAGGATCTTCAGCCCTCGGCGCAGCGGCTGCGGGGGCATCAGGCGCGCCTTCGGCGGTCTCTGGGGGCAGGTCCTCGCCGGCCGCAGCAGATGTGGGGGCCTCCGGAGCGCCTTCCGCGGGCTCTGGGGGCGCCTCCAGGGCGGCCCCGGACACGGCTTCCGCCGGGATCGGCTCCGGGTCAGGCAGCGCGCTGTTCAATGCCCCGAAGTCATCCACTCTCTCGCCTCGCGCCGCCTAAGACACAGCACACAAATTCAGCGAACCCACACATAGCCCACATCCAGCAAACGCCAAACGTTACCTGAGCCCTCGCCATCTCGGCCCGCTCCCTGACCACCTCGCAACCGTGCGGACCCCACATCCGATCATAGATGGCACCGGCGAATTCCTTCACTACGGGGTCTTCAACCTTGTAGATATCTCGCTCAAAGTCTTCATCAGCCTGGTCGAAGACCTCGTAGTGCCGGCACCCTTCGCGGGAGAGCGCGTTCATCGCCCCCTCACAGGTGACCAGGGAGGCATACGACATGAACCCCTCCACGATAGTGGGGAGCGCCTGCAACTCCTCCTGTACCCACTCCAGGCAACGAAGTCCGGACTCTCGGTCCGGCACTTCGAAGTCACCGGTCCGCGCGCCCAGCTTATGGTACGAGTCCATAAGCTGTTTGCGCGTCCGCTCGGCCTCCGCACGTGTCGCGGCCTCGGCCCTCTCCACGCGGCTCTCCAGGGCGATGAGCCGCTCCTGCAGCTGCTCGGCGCGCTCCCTGGCAAGATTGCCCTCCGCCCGCGCCAGATTGGCCTCCACCTGCGCAGCCTGCGCCTTGGCGAGGGCCTCGTTGGTCTCCCTCCTCTCCCCCACCAATTGGCGCCGAAGGTCAGCCTTCTCCCCCTCCAGCGCGGCCACCTTGTCCGCCAACTTGCGGCACTTACTGTCGGCGGCCGATTTTTCACGGACGGCGTCCGCGTGTTGCGTCCAAAGTCTCTCGACTTCGGCAGACACAACTGCCGTGAGGGCCCCCGACGCCGTGCGGTTGGCGAAGTCAGCCACCTGCAGAACACACGTAAGACCGCGGCCACAAAAAAACGGAGTCTAGCTCAACGGACCTGACTTAGTGCCTCCGTCACCTCCTTCAGCCGGCGGGACGCAGCGCCCGCCTCATCCCTGACGGCCGCGAGTGCCGACATCTCGCCTCCGGCGCTAAGTGCACTTCCCTTCGCCTTCGGCACTCCGGCAGTCGCCATGGCCGCCGCGGCAGGCGCAACAATAGCGAGCTGGCCTTCGTCCGACCCTGCGACGTATCAACGAATTAAAAAAAAAGAAAAAAATGAGCCAATGTCTTACCACCAAGATAGTCGTCCACACTAATATCGGTGGCGAAGTCAGCGACGCGCTTGCCCGACGACGACAACTCTCGGGCCGCCTTCGCGACCTCCGACACCCTGCTGGACGGCGGCACGACCTTCGTTGATTTGGAACCGCCGGCGCCTGCCGCTGCCTCCGGCGCCTTGCTAAGTACAGGCCCGCCCGACTTCGCCGTCAGCGGCGGCTTGTCTCCGCCAGGGGCCGCAGCCTTCGCAGCCCCCCGCTGCCTCTTCGGTCGGGCTTCATGAAGCCTGACAACCGCCTGACGCTTTTGTGCAGCTCCCTGGCGATCCTTGTCCATCACTGCCGACACAATAGCAGCAATATTCTGCCCGTAAGGAAACACTTTCCATTCACGAACCATGTGAGATGTAAAAAAGTCTTCGCCGGCTGCGCGGGGGATAGGAACATTCCTAGGCCACCAACCCCCGGTAACCCTCAGCATCCGCGCCGAAGACTCCCGGAGCTCGGGCGAAGACATCCTTCCCCCCGGTGCCGCGCAAGTCCTCATCAACTCTCTAGCAAAACCATCGGAGACCCCAAGTCCTCCCATAGCAGTACCTAATTTCCTCTTTTTAGAGGATGGGGCGGCCGCCGGCGCAGGGTCGTCCCCGGTCTCCACCACCGGCTTCTTCCCACGACGGTCCACATCGTCTTGGCCGGGGTAGCCGCCATACGGCAGTTGATTCAATTCAAAAACCCTGTTCAAACGTTCATCCGACCCGCGGATATCCCAGCTACGCTGGCCCTCTGTCCTCGGCATGTAACGACCAACGAGCCGCACCGCCCCATCCTCCGCCTCACGCACAAAGGCGGCCGGATCGCGGCTTTGCAGATTCAGCGCGAAGGCTGGACTTCGGACCATCTTCCCACCATGGGAAGGCATCCGGCGAGGGCACACTTCGCCCAGCGCCCAGCCATGCGCCAAGGGCCATATCCCGTACGCCACAAATTCTTCAACCAAATCGCGCCCACTGCTCAGGCCGGCGGCGCACCGAAGGGGCCCTTCTTCCGCATCCCCCTCCGCCACCTCAAAGGACGGGTACGCTGAGTAAAAATGTGAACACATCTCGGACACGGGGAGCCCCTCATGGCCTTCGACGGTACCCTCAGCGACATAAAACCAAAACTCATTCCAGTTGCCCCACTTATTGCGGGCGCAAGGAACCAACTCGACTACCTGCATCGTGGTCTTGTCGGTCTTCGGCGTAAACGTGCAGGACCCAAACTGGGCAACTTCATCCCCAATCATCCTCTTCTGCCAGTGCAGACAGTAGTACTTCGCGAAGACTTCAACTGATGGTTGTCCGCCGTACGAAGTCGTCGCCCAGACGTACTTCGACAGAGCCACCACAGCATTCGGAGTCAGCTGATGTATCTGAACGTTAAACCTGCGCAGGACTTCGCCAACAAATCGGTGCGCAGGCAGGCGGAGACCGGCGGCGAAGAACGCCTCGAACACAACCAACTCGCCCTCCGGCTCGGGGACTTCCTCCGTCCCCGGGACACGAGCAACTCCGCCGCCAAAGTAACCCAGCCGCTGCATATCTTGCACGCGGGCCGACGACATCCGCGACACGCCGAAATCCACAGAATCGCCAGTGCGCAACTCCTCCGCCACCAAACTACTCAGCGTCTCCTCAGACGAGGCGTAGGCCGGCGGCGATGCGACGGCCGGCAACGAGGCGTCGGCCGGCGGTGTAGCGGCAGCAGAAAAAGAGGAGGTCGGCATCGCTACGTACCGTCGGCGGCGGCGGGCGGTCTGCTTCACTCGAGCCAGATCTCCGGTGAACAAAAGCAAGGCGGGCAGACGAGCAGCAAGACGGTGGAAAAAGCGACTAGGGTTTGCACGGAGCGCGGAAAGTGAAGTTCAAGAAGCGCCATCCCCCGCCCCCTTTTTTAGGCAGGGCGCGGCTCTTCGGGAAACCCACAATCCAACAGGGCGTGGCGCTTCGGGAAACCCGCAATCCAACAGTACACCGTCAATCAACTGTCATGTCAAAAACCCCCGCGGAACCACTTCGAGCGAGGGCAGCGTCTCCGCCATCTAGCGACGTCTTCGGCACCAGGTGACTTTGTCGAACTGGTCCCTCGGAGGGCAAATGTTGGGGCGAAGGCAAAGACGCCACCCTTCGCTCGAGGCCTTCGCTGCAGTCGCTGGTCCGACGGAGACAAAACAGGCAGGGACACCCTTCGCATGATACGGCGCAAGACGAAGGCCTGCGACGTCGTCACCCCATTGTGCGGCCTCGTCCAGCTCAGAGGCCCACGTGTGATCCGGCCCATTGTAACGGGCCCCGCGTGGCCGCTGCGTGTTACGGGCCTAATTTGCAAAGGCATTCCTGTAATTACAGTCTGTAACCCTGCTTTATGGAAATATTCTGGGGATAACCTAGGTATCTGAGGGCACATGCGTCCTTAACACAAGGCGCTGGGCACTCAGACACCTATAAATACCCCCGCACAGTGCCCGTGAGGGGGCAAATGAACAGAGCTATTGCCATCTTGCGCGAGAACCCTGTTGACGTCACTGTCCACCCTTGTTGGATCCCCTTGCAACTGAGAGCAAGTTCCAACAGATTGGACGGAGCCTCACGTCAGACACTGTTGATTTGGCCGATCTCGAGGAGTCCGCAAAAAAGGCTGAGGCAATGGCCGCAAAGATAAAGAAGCCAACTAAGGCAGATTATAAAAACGTGCCTAAAAAATATGTGCCAGGCAGACCACTACTCACTTTTAAGAAACTAAGGAAGGTCCCGGTTAATATTAAAAGGTTGCATGATTGGTACATGCGGACATCTTCAGTTGGCATCGACACCATCAGTGTTAATATACCAGCCCATGCTTTTATTGGTTCAAATCAAAAAGTCGTTGTTGCATTCGAGGACATGTGGTTAATGATGAACCTTCAGAGACTCGACGTGCAACTTGTAACCATATTTGCATTGTAAGTGTCACTCATACTCCACATATATGTGTTATTATTAGCTAGTGAGTTGTATAAATTTTCAATATCTGACATGCACGTGTGCGTTGCAGAATGCAACATGATCAGCAGGAGATCCTTTATGGTACCAATCCCAATGCTAGTGCCAGTAAAAGGGTTGGGTATCTCAACCCAATAAAGATATGCGAGGATAACCACACTTTTAGAATCGGAAAAGGCAACGAAGCATTACAGGGACTAACGGACGAAGAAATTGAGGTGCGTATCCAAGATCTGAAGAAGGATTTTGAAGCAAGATACGCCACCTACATAGGACATGCAATGCTTCAATTTCAAGACAGGGAATCCATAGTGGCCCCGTACAACTTTAAGTAAGTGTGATTTTGCATAAATAAAATCAATAATTTCAATACACATGTATCACAAGTTTGATTCGTACAGGGACCACTGGATATGCTTCTTCATTTATCCTAAGGTTGGAAAGGTGCTGGTGCTCGACTCCTTGCACACCGAGCCTTCGGCCTATTCAAAATTTCTCGGCATCTTAGAGCTGTAAGCCTTTTCTATGCATGCATACTTATATCGATGAGAATTGTAGAATAACATGGTGATTCTATTTGAGATCACAGGGCATTTAGGTTTTATAAGCTACAAGGTGGAAAGTACGACACGTCCAAAAAAGGCGTGCCACTAGACATCCATTATAACTGGCTGGTAAGTATGTGAATTTATGAATACATATCATACATGTACGTACATAGGACAATGTTGCAACTAAATAACCAATCTCCTGTTATGTAGTGCCACAAGCAACCACCCGGATCGGTCCTATGTGGGTTCTACGTGTGCGAGTTCATGAGAATGAACGGACGATACATCACGAACCCTGGCAAGGTATTATTAGTAATAGTCACGTATGTATTTATGTCATTAAAGATGCAAATGTGTTATTATTGAGTATAAATAGTTGATGTTTATAAACTTCCTTTACATCAATTTCAACAAGAAAGCCCGGAGAACTTGACTGAAGGTGCATTGTATGGCATAGTTGAGGACCTGTGCACATTCATATTGAAAGAGGTCATTCTCGCATAAGAGAAATATCACGATGCTTCCGGAACATTAGCTTTGCCAGAGTTTAGAATACTAACAGAAATTAGTAGACTATCTCTTAGCCGAGATAGTTATTAGAGCTTAAGTGAAAACTTTGATGTATATAATGTGTGATGCATACATGGTTGTAAACAAGACTTTGATGTATATAAATGTATGATAGAATTTAATTCCATGTTGCTTTTAATATCAATACTACATGTTTATCAATATCAATATATATATATATATATATGTTTGTGTGTGTAAATATATAAATTTCAGTACGAAAATTTAAAAAAAGGCGGGAAACTTTCCACTGGCGGCTAAATAAAACAAACCGCCAGTGGAAATAACTGGCGGTTTTCTTAATAAAACCGCCAATGGAAATGTTATTTCCACTGGCGGTTCTTGAATAACCGCCAGTGAAAATGGCGATTTCCACTGGCCCCTAGCACTGGCGGCACTGAAAAACGCCAGTGAAAATAGTTTTAGGGCCGCCACTATAGAGACTCTCTGTACTAGTGTGCTGAGACTTACATCATCGACGTTATTACATGGCTCGACACCATAATTCACATTGCATTGAGGTATCACACTATAAATGGCATGGACGAGGGGCAATGGGAGCAACTGCCTTGGGCTCGCACTTCTCAGGGGCCCACCCCAGTGCATATAGGATCCAGTCTAGCGATAGTTGATATGCAACCAAAGACAATCGAACGCAAATTAAGACGCTAGGGCATGCCGGTGCGCCACACTCGCTATCATCATAATTTAAGCATCAGGCAGTGGCGCCACAACAAAGGTAGAACTGAGCGTAGGCAGCAGGATGTCAGGCAGGGCACAGGGCATCAGCACAGCTGCACAGGTCATAGGGCACAACGCATCACGATATTGGGCAGGTGCTGTTACTAACCCAATATCCCTTATTATTTATTTATTATTTTCTTAAATATTAATCTATGAATGGTAGACCAATACTAGCATGAGTACAACAGTCAACATATAACGTATATATGCATTCTTTTTAATTGCTCTAATTACTTTGCTTAACAAATTACATGAATTAATTTATTTTATTAAAGTCATCATTGATGATTTTTCATCTAGAGATGTTACAAAACATTTTTAAAGTGGTCTCTACAATATATTTGAGGTAACAATATCTCTTTTATTTTTTATCACTCAGGTTTTTCGATGATACGTCGAATTATTTTAATTAGTTGATATATAATGGTAAAAAATAGATCTTATGATATCAAGACCTTCATTTATAATCTCATCTCCGGTCCTTCAAAATCTAGGAACAGCCCTGGACGCTACAATGACCCTAACGTGGCAGTACCTCGACGCCATAGCTCATGACATCGATATCGGCGCCACGGGCTCGAACTTTCCGAGGGTGATCTAATTTGTTTCTAGAAGGTGATGGACCCCATACAGACTATGGTTCGACGAACGTCGTCATACTCAAGGCTCAGACCATATGTTAGTGATTGTTGTTGTAGCATCCCAAAAATTCAAATCTTGGAACTTTCTCAAACTCGCTCTAAATTCAAAATGAATTTCAAATTTCATTTCAAAATGTTTGTTTGCGAGTTGATATCAACAAATAAAATTATAGTGGTCTATATTCCTCCTCAAAATATCCTACAAATATTTCCCCAGTGATCACCCTCAAACTCTTTCAGAAATACTGCCCAAATATTGCACCGATATATCTCCAAGTATTTTCTTCCTGAGAAATACCTTCCGAATCATTTTTAAAGTCCCCATAAATATTTTCTTCATAACTTTCCTCATGCTCATACGTATACATATGCCTCCGGTGTCATACGGTGAGCTCTACAAGCTAATTACACTCATATAAGACAAATCCATGCTAATCTCCCACTAATCCTCTCATCCTCCCACTAATCCCCTCATCCCTCCCCCTAATCCCCCCACCATGGCTATAAATAGAGGGGCAAGGGCCTCCTCTCATCCCACCCCAAGCCATTTCATGGCAACTCCCCCCCCCACACCCACACGCCCACTCCCACTCCACCTTCCACACAAGCACACACTAGCACAAGGATCGTTCGATCGTTCTTCGATCGTTCGTCCCCCTGTTCTTAGTTTGTTCGTTCGTTCGTCCGATCGTTCGATCGTTCGTCCGATCGTTCATGGTTCGTTCGTCCGTTCGTCCGATCGTTCGATCGTTCGTCCGTTCGTTCGTCCAAATAATCTTTTTTCCTGCCGTTATGCTGCCGAAATTCCGATCGTTCGTCGTCCGATCGTTTGATCGTTCGTCCGATCGTTCATGGTTCGTTCGTCCGATCGTTTGATCGTTCATCCGTTCGTTCATCCAAATAATTTTTTTCCTGCCGTTATGCTGCCGAAATTCCGATCGTTCGTCGTTCGATCATTCGATCGTTTATCGTTCGTTCATAGTTCCTATTCATCGTTCATCGTTCGTTCATCGTCACTATTCACCGTTCATCGTTCGTTCATACGAACTATTCACCATCACTATTCACTGTTACTATTCATCGTTACTATTCATCGCTAATCCGATCACCCCAAATTTCAACTACTCATCCGTCATGCTGTCCAGTCCACCTAAGACCAGCCAGACCCATATTCCAGTCATACGAACTCCGGTGACTGTGATTTTCCTTCCAGTAGGGAACTTCCCATCTGGTCACCCATCCCAGATTTCTCCAAGTTGAGCACGCTTAACTTTGGGATTCTTTCAAGCCAGACTTCCAAAAAGAAAGGCGAACCATGTTTGTATGGATACGTCTTCAATCCTATAAAACCTGGCCCAAGATACCACAGCCCATTCGGACCAGAATACCACAACATTCCAGTTATTTGGGTCCCGCCTCACTGCTGTCTGATGTGACACAGTAGGTAGGAACAGTTTCCACCAACATAAACCTCTGCCCAAGAAAAGCCCAAAAATAATTCCCCGCACCCCGCTCAAAAATACATTTGATTTTCCAAATATCTCTAAATATTCAAATTCTAGAATATTCCAAGAATATTCCTTTCCTTTTCTTTTTCTTCCTATGATTATAAAATCCAAAACTCCTCCATCCAAACTCAGATTCCAGTCATTCTTGTTTCTAAATTCTTGTCAAACTATTCCCTATCCAACCATGTCATCCCTTAAGCATGGTTCATATTCCAGAAAACTCTCAAAATACTTTTGTCCCATATTCTGCCTATAACTCTCTTGTTCATATTAAGTCAGACGATTCATTCGTCACTATTCTCACCAACAGTGAACTTCACTGTGCTACACCACATACACCCAGCTATAAATACACCCAGCTACCCTCTCCCACTCCACACACTCAACACCCTCAGCCAAGGCAAACACCTCACCCACTCAGTTACTCCGCTCTGCCGGCTACACGCATAGTATCGCTTTTCCTCCAGTCCACCCCCCTGGTAAGCACCTCCGCTCCACCACTAGTAGTATCTCAACACCACATGACACAGATTCTACTCAAGACTCTACCCATCCATATATCACTATTCTGACCACTATACTAAATATTTGTTGGTGTACTTGTTGGTTTGTATGTTTGTTTATTCATGTTGCATAGTTATCGGAGCGTTCGTGCCGTCTCGTGGAGGCCAGATCTGCAAGTCTACGCCAGGCAGTGGAGCTAGGAGCCAGTTCCGCGAGCTTTCCCTTCCCCCTTCGCCGGATAAGCACGGCAAGCTCACTGGATCCCTTTGATGCATAAATTACCTATGTTTTCCAACCACAACCCTCAGCCTGTTATTTTATGCATAATATGATTTTGAGACAAGTTATTATGGCCACCCAGCCGCTTGCCGCAAATCAATACCTGATATATTTGTTACAAATGATTTGAGGAAAGGTGTGAGTTTTCAAAAGAAAATGCTTTTCAAAATGTGTATGATGAAGGGTTTTCACCCTTATCACCTTTGAGTAGGGATGATCAGGGACTCCCTGGTTTAGGGGAGGGACTAAGGTGATGGCTCAGCTGGTTTAGGCGTGAGCAGAAGGATTGTCCCCTCATATAAGGACCGGTTTGTCATCCTGCACTACCTGTACTCATGATAAGTACAACCACTCGAGACTGTGTGGGCAGTCACTCAATCTGAACTCGTACGGTCCAACCCTAGGGTTATGAAGGCTGGGGAGCACCGGGAGGATAAGGAGGGGGAATGTTTTGTCCGGTTTGGACATGGCGGTGGCCTGACTCCTTCCGGTATAACCATTAAGGTTAGGACGTGCGGGGAAAGAAAGAGATTCGGATTCGGGTCTCACTAGCTATGAGATCGCAGAGCCGGACTAGTGGATAAAGTGTACACCTCTGCGCAGAGTTTGAAAACCTATTCGAATAGTCTGTGTCCACAGGAATGGACGAGTCTGGTATGGTATGGCAATTAATGTTTTGTTTTCAAAAAGGGGTGCGTTTGAGAAAAATGGTTTTTAAAAGGTTCGGCGGTTTAGCCGTGAGCTATGGTGGACGGGAAGTCCAGTAGCTGTTTTTGAAAAGGAAAACCAGTGGGAATCTGCTGAGATACCTGGATGGTTTAGTCCAGGGGATTTTTGTTCTAATATTGAAAAACTTCCTGCTCCTTTGGGAGAGGATGCGCTTTGCAAAATACAAAATGTTTTACAAAACAACCCTGCATAAAATATTGCTGTTTCTGCAAAATATCTTGAGCTCCACATATTCCATGCATTATATTTGATTTCCCCATTCCGCGGGTGAAGGTGGGCTGCTGAGTACGTTTGTACTCACCTTTGCTTATTTATTTTTTTTCAGAAAAAGGAGATCGGGTAAGAGTTACGACTGTTCCCAACCTTGCCTGTGGCTGTTGGACCGCTGAATTGCTTCGCTGCGTATATTGGGCTGCTTCAGCCCCACTCTGATGATATGTCCCGAGTTGTGGACCAACTCTTAAAGTTGATCGCCACCTTTATAGGTTTGTCTCGTTTAAGCAGATTTGGAATCATCTGATGTATACATGTGTTTACTAGCCTCCTGGGACTAGTAATTGTATCACATTTGAGTCCCAGAGGATTGGGGCGCTTCAGTTGTTGGGGTGGCAAAGGCCATAGTCAAATGGCTAGTACACATGGAAAGCTTAAAGAGCGTCAAACCCATGTGACATGGTACGATGGTTGGCGTTGGGGTCCAACGCTTGTTTGCCTCTTGGACGAACTTTATCAATAGAACTTGTTTAGCCTTGGTGTAGACATATTGGCTTCTCAACCAGAGAAGCACTATAGTGAACTTAAGTAAACATTATAGCCTTGGTGTAAACATCTTGCCTCTATACATGGACTGTAGTTGTAGTAGTCCGAACAGCTAGATTAAAGCCGCAGCGAACAGACTTGATGTTTTCACGTACGGAAAAATCGGTGAATGGAACACTCTTGCAAGAAGGCAATAATGGCCCTGTTTGGATCCTTCAAGCCCGGCTAGAGCTAGAGCTAGTTTCTAGCTCTAACTCTAGCCCAAACTAGCTCTAGCCCTCTACATGTTTGGATCCAAGGGCTAGTTTACAATAAATGCTATTTTATAATCATTTGTCTCATTTAAACCTTTCCTTATCCGGATTTAGTGTGGCAAACTCTTGTGTGGCTTCTCCCACACACAAATAACACAAATAAATTTATTTTCACAAATCAAACATCCAAATCACAATAAGTTTAATTTCTGCATACAAATGCGATGTCCCATACGAACATACAAGTCCTTAATCAATATTAAAAAAAATTACACTCCATGAAACAAAGCATGAGCTAAGTCATCACGGAAGGCATTCATGTTGACATCTTCAACAAGAGGTTCGTCTTCTGGCCATGTTGATGCTGCAGAACCAGGCATTGGGTTATAATTTTCATCGGCATCACATGCTTCGAATTCTCGATCTGCAATTCTACTCTCTCGAATAAAATTGTGAAGAGCCATACATGCAACAATAATTCTAGTTTGCTTGTCCTCTGGAAATCTTTGCATGTTCAACAAAATCCTAAACTTCATCTTCAACACTCCAAAACTTCTTTCTATCACATTTCTAACTTTGGCATGTGCATGGTTGAAGACTTCTTTCATACCTTGGGGCGGTGGGCCATTATGCCATTGCTCGACATGGTACCTTGTACACTGGTATGGTGAAAGGTATCTCGGACGATTTGGGTAACCCACATCAACCACATAATACTTGCCTACATATTTTGAAAGGTAAACGATGAGACTTAGATGAACTAGTTTAATTGGTTTAAAATTGTTGCAAGAAAGGTGAAGTAAGAAAACCTGGTGGTGGATGTGGAAATTTGTGGTGATGAGTAGTTATGGCATCTTTGAAAACTCCGAACCAGGCCATCCCGACAACACAAAGGTAAATCTCATGTCAAAATCACAAACAGCAAGCACATTTTGACTGGTCTCATTGTGCCTGTTCAAATATGGAATCTTCTTACTCTTATCAACCACAACCTTGATATGTGTCCCATCGATAGCTCCTATGCAATCGTTGAAGTTTGGCCAAAATGTTGGATTCTCTAAATTTGGGTGCATCTCTGCAAATGTTGGGTCCTTGGGTGCAATCCATAAAAACATAGCAAGAGCCTCTACAGATGTCAGTTTTTTAGTGGATTTCAACCCATATCTACGGACCAAAGTATTATGCAGTCTATAAAATAAAGGCCTCTCAACCCTAAACATGTTGTAACATTGGGTTTCTCTTGCTAGTGTCTCTTGCACCCATTCCAAACCAGAATCCCCAGCGACCCTCTTAGGTAGTTTCAGGAAGTAGTTATCAGAGTACATACCCAAGATAGGAACCAACTGCACAATCATTTTTTGTTGTTGCACCAAATTGTTGCGACACCTGGATATAATTTCATCCTCACTTGAGCTGCCTCCATCGGCTACTTCTTCCTCATACATGATGCCATCATCATCTTCCTGCTTCAACACATTTAACAAACTATAAGGACGTTGCATAAGACTAGACATCACAGCTCATAGATAAGTTCAAATATTTCAAGACACATATATAATATTTCAAGACCTCACACACATAGATAAAGGTTCATTACACACACAGATATTACTTCAAGACCGAACACACATATATAAAGGTTCATTACACCACATAGATAAAGGTTCATCACACACATAGATAAAGGTTCACTACTATGCATAGATATGAGATAACGGTTCTCTACTCCAAATTGTTGTCCCTGCACCATTTCTTGAAGAAACCCAACCTAAGCTCAGGAGTTAACTGGCCA
Source organism: Zea luxurians (assembly GCA_029449295.1). Classification (NCBI taxonomy): domain Eukaryota; kingdom Viridiplantae; phylum Streptophyta; class Magnoliopsida; order Poales; family Poaceae; genus Zea; species Zea luxurians. The sequence goes on along the minus strand of JAOPSE010000007.1, from coordinate 144,481,918 downwards.
CAAAAGAACTCCCTTTGAAACTCTGTTGCGAACAACTTTGACATAGCATACACGTTGTCAACTGTTCTCTCAATGCCACACTCAAATGCAAGTTCTTGACACCTCTTGACAGAAAACTCTGCCTTCTGATTTGCACGTTTCTCCATTTGCTTAGTGTTGGCTACAACAGACTCTTTGAAGGTACTAGCTAAGTCCTCCACGTGATCCTCCATTGCTTCATCGTTGTTGAAGGGAGCGCCAGAGCCGGATGCTTGCCCACGGACTGCACTCGTGGGTGCCCTCTGTGTCCTCGGAGCCCTCTGTGCCCTCGGTGGTGGCGGACGCGGTGCGCCTTGGCTGTTGGTGCGACGACGCGCTGTGTTGTTGAGCTGTTGACGACGGACGGGTGCTGCTGCGGCCGAGTTTGCCCGCTGACGAACTGTGTTGCCTGCCGCCAAGGTGGAGCCGTCGAAGAGCAGCTGTCGGGCCTAGGGTGCCGCTGCAGCTGCCCGCGCGTCTCTGCCTCCGGCACGCGGTGTGCGATACGGAGGAAGCACAGAGCCGCTGGCACGGCCATCGAACAGACCATCAGAGTCGGACAGGATGTTGCCGTACAGCTGAAGCCCCGGGAAACCATCAGTCTCCGGCGCCTGCGAGTTGAGGTCGAAGGAATCGCCGTCCATGGCAACGGTGAGGCTGCATATGCAGTAACAAAATGAGCCAATCACAGTAGATAAATTAGTAAATTACAATAGTCGAAAATGCATTCAATAAGAAATTAGCCAAAACAAATCCGTTGTTTTCCTGTTCTTTCTAATGTGGCCAGTCATGCCCCTCCACTACCTTTCCATGGATCAAGAAAAGAGGGAGGAGGAGGCTGAGGGAACGGAGGGAGGCGACGGCTGACCTGCTCGAGGACGGTGGCGTTTCTTCGGTTCGAGGACGGCGGCGCCGGTCCTTCCCTGCGTATCGAAGAAAAGAAACGGACCTAGGAACGTATGGATCCCGTGCGGAAGGATAAGAGAGAAAAAAAGATTTTGGTGGGCCTTCCAACAAACTAGCCCCAATAATCACTCCTTGGTGGGAAGAGTTTTTGGGGTGGGCTAGTTGCAAAAAACTGACTCTAGTCCTCCTGTTTGGCTATTTTTGGGCTAGTTTGGCACAAACTAGCCCAAACTAGCTCTAGCCCTTGGATCTAAACATGGCCGATATTTGTTCCGCCCTTCTCTCATCTACCGCCGCATGCATGTGTGAGGATAAAAGGAACAAGAGCGGATCATTCGCCAAAGTGGACGGATGTTTTCCTTGTCTGATCTCGGTCTGCCCCGAATATAATCATAACCGTTGACTGCCGCCAGCCCTTTTGTTTCTGGCATGGCGGTTGTACCGTCGCTGTCGCGTTACTCGTTAGAAGCAGACCAAGGTTTCTTCGAGGGTCAAAAGCTAGCAGACCAAGGTTTCTTCGAGGGTCAAAAGCTAATTAGAGCAACTTCCAAAAGACTAGTATATGTTTTTGTGAAGGAAAATTTAGCTAATATTAGGAAAAAAGTGTATCAATAGACTATGTAAATGACTCTTTAAATTTAGTGACTTCCTATCCCTCCACATTCACTCTCCATTTTGGATAGCCTGTTTTACTCTATTCAGTCAGTAGGTTTACCGAGCATGTTGGATTAGCCTATACTTTTTCTCTAAAATCTATTTTAGAGATTGCTAAATCAGTAAATTTGACTAGTCTTTTTTTAACTAATCTCATGAAGTTGTTCTTAGCTAGGTCCAAATTCTAAAAGCCGCGATGACAATTCTTACGTGCATGCATGTACGTTCACGTAAAAGGTGCAGTACCAAAGGTTGGTTTGAAAGCATCCAGTTTCTAGGAAATTAGTTTATAAAAACTGAGGTAGTTTTCAAACATATTAGTTTATGTCTCAGTTTATAGAAACTAGATTTCCAGTTTGTTAAAAACCAAGAAAATGGCTTTTCTAGCTAAACTTAGTTTATAAAAATTGAAGTGATTCCAAACACTAAACTGCTTTTTTATAAACTTGTAGAAACTAAGTGTGTGTTTGGTTTGGTTTTTGGTTTTGGCTTTTACCCCTTAAAAGCCAAAAGCCAAACCAAAGGGCTAGATCTAGAAAGCAGTTTTTTCTAAAAACTGACTTTCTTCCGGTGCAAAATTGAAAGCACCTCTAGACCTGCTTTTAATAGATCTTGGATGAAACTAGAGATGGCAATGGGAACCTGATCCCCGATTCCCCGCGGGGAATTCCCCTATTAGGGGACGGGTATGTGGCTAATTTAGTCCCCGCGGGGATCTAAATGGGGGAAATTTAATCCCCGTCGGGTTCGCGGGGACGGGGACGGGGAACCATCCCCCGTCCCCGTTCCCCGTGTACCCGCCCCACAAAACTATTTTATCCAAGTTAGTTAATTTACTTGTTAAAATTATAGTAAGAACTCAGTGCATGACATGTTATAAAATAGAAAACCAAACTCTAAAGTAGATGTCTCTTGTAATTTTCAATCTTGTTTGTTAAATTTGTATTAATTTGATATAATCAATTTAAATTTATCTTTAAATATTGTACTTCTAGCGGGGACAGATTCCCCGCGGGGTTCTCCACGGGATAAATTCTCCGACGCGGACGGGGACGGGAGAAAAAGCTCCCCCGTGAGCGTTCGCGGGGACGGGGACGGGAAATTTTTGTCCCCGCGGGGACGGGGATGGGAAGCCATTCCCCGACGGGGAAATCCCCGTTGCCATCCCTAGATGAAACTGTGAAAACATATATCGAAAAATAACTGCATTTAGTTGTTTCCACAAAATGGTTTTTTAGCTTTTTAAAAGCTTACAGTCCACAACAGCTTTTTTTCTCGACTCACATCTTACAACAACTTTTTTTTATAGCCACAGTCTAATCAAACATACCCTAAAAACAGAAACTAGATTATTAAAAACTAGGCTGACTCTAAACATACCCTAAAGCGCGCGGGGGATCGAGGGCATCGAGAACATGCGTGGCGCAAGACGGTACGTAGCAGCACCTTTGGTGAATTCACGGTAGATCCTCCTAACGGTGTCTTTTCTTGTTTTATTTTTAGAGTTAGAAAAATTGTCAAGACAAATGCACCTCCAGCTAGGTACAGTATAAGACAAAGGGATGATACCAACGCAACGCAACGCAACGCAACGCAACGCGCAGCGCCGAACAAATGTGGGCTGCCATGCCATGCCGTGGTCCGCGCCCGACGACCATGATTCTGTCTGCCCCCAAGTTTCGTCGCACGCCGGAAACCTCCCTCCATGTCTAGGTTTAGCCGTTTAGGCGAGTACGACAGCTGCCTGCCTGACTGGTACTCGTACTCGGGAGGAGGAGACCCGTGTGTTTTCTCCGTGCCCATCATCATTCCCCTGCCCCCTGCACTGCACGGCCGCCGCAGTGTCCACCTCTCATCTCAACTCGCTCGGCCAGGGCACGCAGCAGCGACCGAACGTTTGCACATGCATTGCAGCCTTCCAGCATCATACTAGCGTAAGGCTATCCGCACTCATACTACTCTAAATTTCTACCCTAAAAAGAATATTCTGTCCTGGTCAGCAAAATTCTTTACTCTATACCACAATCCTCCGCACTCATCTTTACTCTATATCCCAACCTTATACCAACTACCATATATTATATTATTTTTTAACTCTATATCCCTAGCTGGCGTCGGCGAGGCATATTGAAGTGTACCAGTAGCAGCATGCGCCTGCAGTCCGGTCGAGTGGAGAGAGGGACTCTAGAAATAGCGTTTTACAAGCGCACTCTAATTTTACAGTAGCACATAAGGTGCACGGCTGCAGCATCTGTTAACTGCAAATGTAACTGAAAAAACATAGCGCATGCTTTAGAGTTGGTCACTGCGGCTAGCCTAAGCGTAACTAGCCACCTAGCCACCTGTATATATATATGTAATTAACATGGAAACGCAACGCAGCCGCGTGCACGCATGGGCATGCCAGCCACGCGAGGTTGCTCATGTAATGCTTGCCTCCTCCACCACCCCCTCCTGTAATGCTTGCCTCCTCGACACGGCCGGCTCTCACCCACCGCCGGCGACGTCGTCTGTCCTGTTCGGCCAGTCACCTAGCCAGCCAACGCAGCTGCCAGGATACAAACAGGGATGCGGCCGGAAGGGGTGAATCAACAGGACAGGCGACAAAAAAGAAAAAACCAAGGGATCCGATGCCAATTTCGGCACCCGAATTCGAGACCACAGCTACTCAGCTAAAAATAGCTGTGTGTGGCACTGAACTGAAGGCGCCGTTTGAAGAGCACGGAACAGCTTCCTCTTCATGCCGGCCGGCGCTGGGCTGGCTAGTACAGAGCTACGAAGTCAGAGATGCTCTCAAGCACGGTCCCCTTTGCATTGCACTTGCACAGGCTTGCAGAGCCAATGGTCAAACATGCAGATGCAGGCTACACACCACACCGCACTTGCAGCCAGTCAGAATGTCAGATCAAGGGGCACAACAAAATTAATATATCGCAACGTAAACATGCACGAATTAATCGCTGCAATTGCCATGCCTGCCGCAGTAGTTGGCTTGAGGCAGCAACACAAGCCACAAGGTGAACAAGTTTTCAAAACTTCAAAAATGTCATCCAGTCATCGGTAATAGGACAAGTACCTTTCCTTATTCCATCATCAAATTGAAACCTGAAGATACCCATCAGGGAGATAGAGAGAGAGAGAGGGGAAGGGAAAAAGAAGACAACAGTTAACTTTATGCCAAATTCAAACGCGTATCTCTGTTCACACAACAAACATTGAGGATCCTTGCACGGCGCAACGCCTCTGGACGCTGCTATAGCCAACAGGCAGACCTGCGTCCAAAACGAGTCCAGCTGGTTAGTAGGGCCCTGAACAACAGGCAGGTGCTACAGAAGAAAAAAAAAAGTGAAATCAACATGAGTTTCCAGACAGCCACTACTGCAGCAGCAGGGAAACAAAGACATAGCAAACTTGTCCCACAGCCACAGGTAACAAAGACATAGCAAATTTGTCCCACGGCCACAGGTAACATGGCATAACAGTGTTATGTTTCCAACGCTGCTTCAGGCCAAAACAAATAATGCATAGAATAACCAACCCAGACACCTAATAGGATGATGAGAAGATTTTTATTCCCAGAATCATCTGACATGGCCCTATGGGCTAGGCGTCAAAGGTAGTGATGCATTCACATGGGAGACAAGCAAACCAGGGGGTCCATATCATCAAAGCCATGGCGACCATGGTTTCAGTTTCCAAAACAAAAGAAAAGCTTCTATGCCAACTCAATTTGCAGCTCAAAACCAAGAGATCGACCTTCATCTACGATGCACATCAATACCATTATTCCTAACCCAGAGTCCCAGACTAGGGTGTGGGAGCAGCCTAAAGGTGCGTAACAGCTTCATCATACAGAGCCACCAAAAAAAATGTAGTTGTCAAGTTTCATTGGGGGGTGGGAGGGGGGCATAACATAACTCTGAAGATGAACTTCATAGAAGGTACGTGTTGGGAGTCCCTCCGAGGTATTGACCAAACACAAATGGACATTGGCAAGCCAAAAGAGACTAGGTATAGATGCACTATTGCCATTATTATTATGTCGTTTGTGTTCATGTTGTCGGTTGTCATGGCATGCAAATGGAATTATCAGACAAGACTGCAGAAAAGCTAACAAGACGTGTTTTACAGTGGGAAGGTTGTGACCATATGATCCAGATCGGATACAAAAGATTCCTTAAACATCACATCCGATGTGTTTCAATCTATCATGCATTAGATGCGCACAGAGTAAAACTGACAGGCTGACAGCAGCTATTGTTCACACAAGAGAGTTCCTATTCCATGTCCCTGGTTTCCATATGATCGCTAATGTTAACCAGGCCAGTTACTAACATCACGCTGAGCTTGTATCCAGCCATAAGCAACACAAGGAAAGCTAATATAGTAAATAAATAGAACTAAGAATTATGTGTGGCAAATGGAAATAAAAAATTACCAGCACTTTTCTGCTTAACAGGGCCATATTATGCTAGTAACTGCAAACCCCATTGTAAAGTTCAACCTGTGGTTATCCTTTTTATGGAAATAACAGTGATTGAATACAATGCCCAAAAGTTCAAAAGTAAAATCTCAATTTCCACTAAAGGTTACCGTTTTCAATGCCATTAAGGGGTTCCCCATTCTACTGCTAGAGGAACGATTGCCGATAGTCAAGGCAAACCCAACAGGCAATAGATGAACCCCCTAGGGTAATTAATTTATGTTGCTTATATAGGAAAAGTGGATGCAGTATGCCGGTATAATGTAACAAGCATCACTTTGGTATTGCATTATCCTGCTATGAAATGAACTCACAAGAACCAGCAAAACTTATGCAACAGTCATGCAGAGAGATGCTCTACTGCACTTAACCAGATTAAATTGGAAGAACAGGGGGTTTGTCACAAAGTATTTAAGATCAAATGATATAAAGTACAAGCAGTGTATTGAAGAGCTCATCTCAAAAGGACTGGAAAGTCTCTAACAATGAAGCTAAAAGGAAGGCATTTGTTTCTTCATGTGGCATCCCCCTGAAGACGAGTATATTACCCCCACGCACCAAAAGACCTAACGTTCTTGAAAGTATTGCAAAAGTGCTAAGTGGAGGTACAATAAAAAAATGTGATATGAATTGGCAACTCCATTTAATTTAATCGACATGACACCTCAATGTGTTATAAAATGAAACTTGGGCAAGTTCCTTCAAATTCAATATTGCTTGCAGCAACCTATAGATATAGTTGAGAAATATTCTGCTTATTGGCATAGGTAAGCTATGACATGTTTATCATACATGTTTTAATTAGATTTGATGCTTCACTGCAACGATGTGTTTGGAATGGCAGCCTGCGTAGCTAAACTAACCTGCTGCCTATGTACATTATCTGCTTTAATTGCACAAAGCTTCAGATTTAAAATTTGGTGCAACAAACAAAAATCTAGGCCTTGTCTAAATCACTTCCAATGACTTGAAAAGCTACAAGCCAGAATAGAGTTCTAGCCCTAATATCACCAAACAGTAATCTTGAATCTGTAACCAATTTCAGGTGGTTTGGAAGCCCTAAAAATTCAGGTCGCAGGGCAGATATGATGAATTTCCATTAAGCTTCCTACCAGCTAGACTGATTTCTAAACATTTTAGCACTGTTGTGTTGTGTATTCATGATACATGAACATCACAACTCAATATATGAACATATGACAGCATAATGGTTGGAACTGCAGCAAGCACTGGGCAGCAAAAAAAAGAGAGAGAGATCTGGACTGATCTCAAATGTCCATGTATCCCAGTGGCTTGATTTTCACGTTTTAACTTCGTCATATTTGCAGCAAGCTTGAATTATGCTACCAAGAATCAAGAGTCACGTTTCTGTTTTCACCCTACCTAAATTAGCTCTGCAAGTGCTACACGGCTACAGCAGCTCCTGAAAACCCTAACCATTCAGTCAGCAGCTTAGTCTGAAATGTCTACAAATTAACCTAATAATATCCACGCCAACGCTGACGGACCACCCGCCCAATGCTGCTTCCCCTGACAAAAGGGCGCACGATTCGCTACTCATGGAATCGGAATCCCTAAGTACCCGAGACAACATGTGGCCTTCACATCCAAATCACAAACTCAAGCCACAGCAGCCGAGCTAAATCCCGGAAAGAAGAGATTCGAAACGGCGTGACGGAGTCAGAGCTCACCTAAATCAAGCGGATCGGGCTGGGACCCGTATCAGGCGAGCTTGGCGGTGGCCGGGATGAGGCCAATGGAGGCGCCGCCCTTGACCTTGGTCTCCTGCGCCTCGCGGATCTTCTGCATCTGGAGCATCCGCTCCATGACGAGCTCGTACTGGCACTTCTCGTAGGCGTGGCGCTCGGGCTCGCACTTCCAGGGGAGGTAGAACTCGGCGACGCGGCACTTGTTGAGCGGGATGAGGAGGTGCGCGCACTGGTCGCGGTAGGCGAGCGGTACCCGGGCCTCCGCCATCTCCGCCTGCGTCGCGATCTGGGGCTTCGAAGAGCCCAGCTCCACGCCGGCCGCCGCTGCCGCCGCCTCCATCTCAGTCGCTCTCTCGTCGGCGAGCTCGTCCGTCGATGAACGCGGGTTTGGTGTGGCTTGTCGTCTCGTGGATGGGAGAGTGGGTATGGGCTGAATTTGGGCCTGTAGTGGCTTTTAGCCCTTGATTGTGTCCTGAAACGTCGGAGACGCATCGAACGGGTTTTGTTCCGGCCGGGAACCTTAGGGTCGTGAAAAAAAAAACTCGAGGCTCTTAGCTCGGGATCATTCAATCTCGGCTCACGAACCTCTTCAATCCGAGTCAATTTTAAATGAGCCTGAATCAGCTCGTGAGCTGACATAATAATATAGTATTTTGAGAGAGGAATTAGATGTCCACTTCCTTTTTTATCAAAGGCTCCATTTTTTGTTTTTTTTCTGTTTTTCATGTAGATTTTAGTCTTTCTTTCTTCATTCTTGTATTATATTTGTATCTCATGTAGCATTTTGAGCTTCACTTATGTATCTGCTAGAATGTGACTATGATCCTAGTAGTATGTTCTTTGTATACATGATGATGCTTTGGCATGCTTAGGCTCTGTTTGCTCATATTGTTACAATATTGTTGAGTTAAGCTTCTTTTCATAATTGTGAACTTAACTATTACTTGTTGAATCCAAAACATACTCACCATTGAGACTGGCACCTAACATGTATAGGATGTGTTTGAAATTCTTTGTAGTTTGTACCGTCACTAGTATGCTAGGTGGCTATGTCTCATGTTTTGAGCCATCCATTGGCTTGATTCATTAAATATGTGCTTAAAGCAAAAAATCAAGGTAAGTGAAAAAAATAAAAAAGATCGAGATGAGTTTGAATTTGTCACCACATCATTGTATCGAGATTGCTTCTATTTTCACTTTTGGATGAACTCGAGTAGGTGGTGGATGATCGAAACCGGTGTCTTTACCTTCTGATTGCTTTGTTGCATAGGCTACACCCGATTGAAAAGTTAGACAATGACAATGCTTACAACCTCTCACACTCGCATGCTTTTCATCAAAATTTGTATTATGCTGTAAAATCTGATAAATCTTGAGAATTTAAACTGATATCTATTTCAGATATATTTCTAGCATGATGAGTGACTGTTGTTTAGGGTAGTTCATCTAGTTTATCTTGACTGACACTTAGTTGATTTCCTGCTTACTGTATGCATAGTGCTGCCTTTAGTGGCGTTGGGGTAGATATCCTCGGGTCCTCACGAACACAGAAACATGTCACGAGCCGCCTGATGGGCCACCTGATGGTCCACCTTGCAGGATGGGTCATCGGGCCACAACCAAGTTGGGCAAGCTCGATCCAAGAAGACGAAGACTAAACATCCGGGTTATGCGTAGGCGGAAGCGCTAATATCTCGGCCGAAGAGGTTGCACACACCCGAAGGGCTAAACACTCGGCGTCAACTCGGCTAAGGAAGTGATCGAACTCCGGATAAGCAGAACTACAGCCGTGATAAAAGAGGAGATAGGTAGAATATATAGTGATCACTACTTGTAAAGGAATAACCCTTTGGTCACTTATATAAGGCCGAGAGAGTACCCCTACCAAAACATATCATCTCATCATACACCAGCCCTCATCAACTACACCTTAGCACCACCACAACACATATGTAATCTATATACTCCAGAGCAACTCCAATACACAGCCTCAATAGGAAGTAGGGTGTTACGCATTCTAGCGGCCCGAACCTATATAAATCCTTATGCAAGTCCGACGTGTTCGCGAACGTACCATCGAGTCGTAGTCAACAACATCGTCCTACTCAAAAGCATCACGTGGGTAACCCCGTGGTGCGCAGTCGGACCATAAACACTAACAGCTGGTGCGCTAGGTAGAGGGTGCGACGTTGATCCATGACAACTCCATGGTTATCATCTTCAACATTCCGATCACCTTCAATGCTGGGGAGAACTTCTGCTTTGGATCCCTCTTCTGCATTGTAGACCAGGAAGGCGTCATGCACCGCATTGCGGACCTATCTAGGAAGAGATCTTTTCCGATGGCGCCAAATGCGGGGGTGAGCTCATCTCGCCTAACTCCAGTGAGAACTGCACCGACGAACTCTAAGGTGCGAGGATCTCAACCAGCTTCCACCCCGCGTAGAATTTCCACTGTGTCGGGTGGTCCCAGGACCATTGTGGCACATGTGGCTCAGTCGGCTGAGGCGGCACCTCTGTCGCGATGGACCCCTTTGTCCACGTCGCCCACTTGGGCGTGGACTCATATCACTCAGCAAAAAGGAGTGGATAACCACGGCATTGGTGTAGCCACGGGAACAAGAACAGTGGTTGCTCTGACCGCTCCGCTCTAATGGGAGACGGCCGGAGCACAAGACGCTGCTCCAAGCTCTTTCTTCTCGGATGTCCTCTATATCTAGGGAAGAGTAGAGGATGCACCCATCTCCGATGATGAGCCCACTGTACTGGAGAGGAGTCCCCGCAGCACGAGGCACGTTGACTTTGGAATAGGCGTCGTAACATTCGGCGTCACCATGAAGCCGAGGAACGAGATCCTGCTCAACCCGTCTCCTGGGATGAGGCATCTGAAGCGGGAGAGACTCCTAATGACAGAGTGCTCCGTGAGTGCCGCAATTCCTGATGTCGTGATCGTCGCCATGCCTAGGAGGGCGAGCGGGAACAAGCTTCCATTGAACCCTCAGGTAAACTAACAGCACTGTGGAGGTCACCACCAAAGTGTAGCTACGTGATGGCAAGAGCCACTATCGTGCCCCGGTGAACCCCAAACTCCACACCCTCACGAACGTGGTCCGAGGTGTCAAGGAGACGCAAGTCACAGTTCCTACCGCGGGCACGAAGGAAACCCGTGGCCTGACCTGCGCATAGATAAAGATGCAGAGCCTCAACTTATAACTCTACAAATGCAAGGAATCTATGGATACTCAGCAATGCAAAGAGTTGGGGTCAGAGAGCCGGACCGCACGAACTTAACCTGCCCCTATGTCATTAAGAATGACTAGGTGCGCCAGAAGACGCGCGAGACCTCGACGTTAGCCGCCTCCAAGGTAGCGCAAGCCGCGCCCAAGTCCCTTCGAAGATCTTCCATTAATAGTCCCACATGGGTCGGCTGAGCGGATGACCCAGTCACAAGACCATGCCCTCTTGTGTCCTGGGAGAGCAGACCGCCACCCTAAGGCCGGGGAGGACCAAGAGAGGTAGGGGAAATGGGAAGAACCTTGCGAGAAGGAAAGAATTCACATACTATTGCCTTGAATGACCACCCTTAAGGGGTCTACCTCGGACCCTCAGTCCATGGACATAAAGAAGTCAGTGGTGGAATTGGACCACTGAGGAAGCTCACGAGGCAGAAGAGCCAGCACGACTACCTACCTGGTGGAGTGGCCCCTTTAAAAGGCGGTGCTCAGTGGAATATATGGATACAAGCCTACAAGCCCCTAAAAGGGTGATCAGACCGACGAAAAAAGGACCTTGGGGCCGAACGATACGGTCGCATGGAGTCAAAGGGTAGTGCGAGCGAAAATGAAAACCATTTTTATATCCTCCCTCGGGAAGCAGCATCAAGACACATTATGTTGTGGGGTCAACGAGCATTACGAACGATGTCGTCTGTGGACAACCTATCTACGAATGGTCTCCTCGTCATAGCCCTTTCAGTACGTCCTCTAGCCCATCATCTGATAGAGACGAAGGAGGACCGACAACGTCACAAAGACCATGGTCGGACCGAAGTTCCTCGACGAGCAGCTCCACTACGGCTCCTTGATGAAGGCCAAAATTGATGATATTCCGGATGTGACATGGGATGTTGTCTAAGCGCTCACCAAAGTGGAGCCATGTGCCTCAACATACTCTGTGGCTTGATCAGAACGATGGCAGCGTTTCTCGAGTTTGCCTTCTAGAACTAAAAGGAAAAGCGATGAAGGTAAGAAAGGAGTTGAAGCAGCCAGTAACGAACGAGCAGCGAGCAACCTATCAGCTATGAGGCAGTCGAACTCGGCAAGCTAGGCCCAGAGCAGTCTAGCCTCGACAGCCTCTAGCGTCACGCGAAAAGCATCATGGTTCTTTCGGGATTCCTAGGGGAGAGGGAGATGAGCCAATGGACCCGACCACGATGACCCAACAGAAGGTGACTGAAAGTCGCCTAGAGGGGGGGGTGAATAGGCAAATCTGAAATTTATAAGCTTTAAGCACAACAACAAGCTGAGTTAGCGTTAGAAATATAATTGAGTCCGAAAGAGAGAGCGAAAACAAATCACAAGCAAATGAAAGCGGATGACACGGTGATTTGTTTTACCGAGGTTCGGTTCTTGCAAACCTACTCCCCGTTGAGGTGGTCACAAAGACCAGGTCTCTTTCAACCCTTTCCCTCTCTCAAACAGTCACCAAGACCGAGTGAGCTTTCTCCTTAATCAAATGGGTCACTTAGACCCCTACAAGAACCACCACAACTTGGTGTCTCTTGCTTTGATTACAAGTATCTTGAGAATAAGAATGGGAAGGAAGAAAGCACGATTGCAAAAGCCAAGCAACAAGAGCGACAAATAACACACAAATCACTCTCTCTCTTAAGCCACTAATCACTAATGATCACTTGTCCCAATTGTGGAACTTGGAGAGATTGGAGGCTTTGATTGTGTCTTGGAATGGATTGCTAGCTCTTGTATTGAATGTTGAAGATTGGAATGCTTGGATATGTTGAATGGAGGTGGTTGGGGTTGTATTTATAGCCCCCAACCACTTCCTAGCCGTTGCTCCAATTCTGCCAACCGCGGACGGTCCGCGCCCCTGGTCCGGACGGTTTGCCCCTGCACATCAACGGCTAAAAACGCAAAGGTCAGCAGTAACGGCTATATCAACGGCTATTTTGCATTTAATGCGTCGTCAGATGTCAGATAAAGGCAGTCGTGGATGGTCCGGTCGTGCACCCCGGACGGTCCGCGAGGACGCTATAATTTATTTTACCGAACCCGTCACCTTCGGGTTTTTCGGTTCCTCACCTACCGGACGGTCCGCGCCTGAGGCCGGACAGTCCGCGCGTGGTCTCGGACGGTGCTTGCTTTTCCTTCGAACGGTCTGTAGTGTAGACTTGGATTTTTGCATTGGTTCTGTCCGAGGGTCATCCTGGTGTCGTGGACGGTCCGCCGCAAGGGCCCGGACGGTCCGCGCTTAGTCTGTTTTTCCAAAAAGCTTCTCTTGTTCGGAATAATCTACGGTATTCCGGACAGTCGATTTAGAATAGTTGTAGATGAACTTATGCACCTGTGGAATGATCAACTAGAGCAAACTAGTAAGTCCAATTTATTTGTGTTGGGTATTTCAACCACCAAAATCATTTAGGAAAAGGTTTGACCCTATTTCCCTTTCAATCTCCCCCTTTTTGGTGATTGATGCCAACACAAAACAAAGCAAATATATAAGTGCATAATTGAACTAGTTTGCATAAGACAAGTGCAAAAGTTGCTTGGAATTAAACTAATTTTACACTAGATATGTATGGATTGCTTTCTTTCTTTTAACATTTTGGACCACATTTGCACCACTTGTTTTGTTTTTGCAAAATTGTTTTTGAAAATCTTTTCAAAGTCCTTTTGCAAATAGTCAAAGGTATATGAATACGATTTCGAGAAGCATTTTCAAGATTTGAAATTTTCTCCCCCTATTTCAAATGCTTTTCCTTTGACTTAAACAAAACTCCCCCTCAATGAAATTCTCCTCTTAGTGTTCAAGAGGGTTTTAGATATCAATTTTGAAAGAGGTCATACCAATTTGAAATTATATCAAAAATAATATACCAATTGAAAAACTTCTTTAATACCAATTGAAAGATTGCTTTTAAAAACTATTGAAATTGGTGGTGGTGCGGTCCTTTTTGCTTTGGGCTAATACTTTCTCCCCCTTTGGCATGAATCGCCAAAAACGGATATTTTGTGAGTGAAATATGAGCCCTTTTTAAATTCTTTTCCCCTTTGGCAAACAATATATGAGTGAAGGATTATACCAATGTGGAGAGCGATGCGGAGTGACGGCGAAGGGTAAATAATACAATGGAGTGGAGTGGAAGCCTTGTCTCCGCCGAGGACTCCATTTCCCTTTCAATCTATGACTTAGCATAAGAATTTACTTGACAACCACATTAGTCATAACACATGAAAGAGATATGATCAAAGGTATGCAAATTAGCTATGTGTGCAAAGTATCAATAAAAGTTCCTAGAATCAAGAATGTTAGCTCATTCCTAAGTTTGGTAAAGGTTTTCTCATCTAGTGGTTTGGTAAAAATATCGGCTAATTGTTCTTTGGTGCTAACATAAGCAATCTTGATATCCCCCCTTTGTTGGTGATCCCTCAAAAAGTGATACCGAATGGCTATGTGCTTAGTGCGGCTGTGTTCAACGGGATTATCCGCCATGCGGATTGCACTCTCATTATCACATAGGAGAGGGACTTTGGTTAATTTGTAACCATAGTCCCTAATGGTTTGCCTCATCCAAAGCAATTGCGCGCAACAATGACCTGCGGCAATGTACTTGGCTTCGGCGGTAGAAAGAGCTACTGAGTTTTATTTCTTTGAAGCCCAAGATACCAGGGATCTTCCCAAGAACTGACAAGTCCCTGATGTGCTCTTTCTATCAATTTTACACCCTGCCCAATCAGCATCTGAATAACCTATTAAATCAAAAGTGGATCCCTTGGGGTACCAAAGACCAAACTTAGGTGTATGAACTAAATATCTCAAGATTCGTTTTACGGCCCTAAGGTGAACTTCCTTAGAATCGGCTTGGAATCTTGCACACATGCATACGGAAAGCATAATATCCGGTCGAAATACACATAAATAGAGTAAAGATCCTATCATCGACCGGTATACCTTTTGATCTACGGATTTACCTCCCGTGTCGAGGTCGAGATGCCCATTGGTTCCCATGGGTGTCTTGATGGGCTTGGCATCCTTCATTCCAAACTTGTTAAGTATGTCTTGAGTGTACTTGGTTTGGCTGATGAAGGTGCTCTCTTGGAGTTGCTTGACTTGAAATCCTAAGAAATACTTCAACTCTCCATCACAGACATCTCGAATTTTTGAATCATAATCCTACTAAACTCTTCACAAGTAGATTTGTTAGTAGACCCAAATATGATATCATCAACATAAATTTGGCATACAAACAAATCATTTGCAACAGTTTTAGTAAAGAGAGTAGGATCGACTTTTTCGACTTTGAAGCCATTAGTGATAAGGAAATCTCTTAGGCATTCATACCATGCTCTTGGGGCTTGCTTGAGCCCATAAAGTGCCTTAGAGAGTTTATACACATGGTTAGGGTACTCACTATCTTCAAAGCCAGGAGGTTGCTCAACATAGACCTCCTCCTTGATTAGTCCATTGAGGAAGGCACTTTTCATGTCCATTTGATAAAGCTTAAAGCCATGGTAAGTAGCATAGGCAAGTAATATACGAATTGACTCAAGCCTAGCTACGGGTGCATAGGTTTCACCAAAATCCAAACCTTCGACTTGTGAATATCCCTTAGCCACAAGTCAGGCTTTGTTCCTTGTCACCACACCATGCTCATCTTGCTTGTTGTGGAAGACCCACTTGGTTCCTACAACATTTTGGTTAGGATGTGGAACAAGATGCCATACTTCATTCCTCGTGAAGTTGTTGAGTTCCTCTTGCATTGCCAGCACCCAATCTGAATCCCTTAATGCGTCTTCCACCCTGTATGGCTCAATAGAAGACACAAAGGAGTAATGTTCACAAAAATGAGCGACACGAGATCGAGTGGTTACCCCCTTATGAATATCGCCGAGGATGGAGTTCACGGGGTGATCTCGTTGTATCGCTTGGTGGACTCTTGGGTGTGGCGGTCTTGGACCCTCATCATCTTCCTTGTCTTGATCATTAGCATCTCCCCCTTGATCATTGTCCTCCTCTTGAGGTGTCTCCTCTTGATCTTCATTTTCATCATCTTGAGCTTGATCCTCATCTTGAGTTGGTGGAGATGCTTGCATGGAGGAAGAAGGTTGATCTTGTGCTTGTGGAGGCTCTTTGGATTCCTTAGGACACACATCCCCAATGGACATGTTCCTTAGCGTGACGCACGGAGCCTCTTCATCATCTAGCTCATCAAGATCAACTTGCTCTACTTGAGAGCCATAAGTCTCATCAAACACAATGTCACAAGAGACTTCAACTAGTCCAGTGGACTTGTTAAAGACCCTATATGCCCTTGTGTTTGAGTCATAACCAAGTAAAAAGCCTTCTACAACCTTAGGAGCAAATTTGGATTTTCTACCCCTTTTAACAAGAATAAAGCATTTGCTACCAAAGACTCTAAAATATGAAACATTGGGCTTTTTACCGGTGAGGAGTTCATATGATGTCTTCTTGAGGATTCGGTGAAGGTAGAGACGGTTGATGGCGTAGCAAGCGGTGTTGATTGCTTCCACCCAAAACCGGTCCGAAGTCTTGTACTCATCAAGCATGGTCCTCACTATGTCAAGTAGAGTTCTATCTTCCTCTCCACTACACCATTTTGTTGAGGTGTGTAGGGAGAAGAGAACTCATGCTTGATGCCCTCCTCCTCAAGAAAGCCTTCAATTTGAGAGTTCTTGAACTCTGTTCCATTGTCGCTTCTTATCTTCTTGATCGTTAATCCGTACTCGTTTTGAGCCCGTCTTAAGAATCCCTTTAAGGTCTCTTGGGTTTGTGATTTTTCCTGCAAAAAGAACACCCAAGCGAAGCGAGAATAATCATCCACAATTACAAGACAATACTTACTCCCGTCGATGCTTATGTATGCGATCAGGCCGAATAAATCCATGTGGAGTAGCTCAAGCGGCCTATCGGTCGTCATGATGTTCTTGTGTGGATGGTGGGCACCAACTTGCTTCCCTCCTTGACATGCGCTACAAACCCTGTCTTTCTCAAAATGAACATTTGTTAGTCCCAAAATGTGTTCTCCCTTTAGAAGCTTGTGAAGATTCTTCATTCCAACATGAGCTAGTCGGTGATGCCAGAGCCAACCCATATTAGTCTTAGCAATTAAGCAAGTATCGAGTTCAGCTCTATTAAAATCAACTAAGTATAGCTGACCCTCTAATACTCCCTTAAATGCTACTGAATCATCACTTCTTCTAAAGACAATAACACCTCTATCCGTAAAAAGACAGTTGTAACCCATTTTGCATAATTGAGAAACAGAAAGCAAGTTTTAATCTAAAGAATCTATAAGAAAAACATTGGAAATAGAATGGTCAGGAGATATAGCAATTTTACCAAGTCCTTTGACCAAACCTTGATTTCCATCCCCGAATGTGATAGCTCTTTGGGGATCTTGGTTTTTCTCATAGGAGGAGAACATCCTTTCTCCTCTGTCATGTGGTTTGTGCACCCGCTATCAATGATCCAACTTGAGACCCCGGATGCATAAACCTATAAAACAAGTTTAGGCCTTGTTCTTAGGTAGCCAAACGGTCTTGGGTCCTTTGACATTAGAAACAAGCACCTTGGATACCCAAACACAAGTCTTTGAGCCCTTGTGTTTGGCCCCAACATATTTGGCAACTACTTTACCTGATTTGTTAGTTAAAACATATGATGCATCAAAAGTCTTAAATGAAACATTAGGTTCATTTGATGCAATCAAAGATTTCTTTTTAGGCAATTTAACATGGGTTGATTGCCTAGAGCTAGAAGCCTCGTTTTTATACATAAAAGCATGATGTGAAACATTATGAGGTTTCTTAGCATGAATTCTCCTAATTTTGTGCTCAGGATAACCAGTAGGATATAAAATATAGCCCTCATTATCCTGAGCTATGGGAGCTTTGCCCTTAACAAAGTTAGACAATTTCTTAGGGGCATTAAGTTTAACATTGCCTCCCTGTTGGAAGCCAATGCCATCCTTAATGCCAGGGCGTCTCCCACTATAGAGCATACTTCTAGCAAATTTAAACTTTTCATTTTCTAAGTCATACTCATTAATTTTAGCACTAAGTTGAGCTATGTGATCATTTTGTTGTTTAATTAAAGCTAGGTGATCATGGATAGCATCAACATTAATGTCTCTACATCTAGTATAAATAGTAACATGATCAACACTATATGTAGAGGGTTTGCAAGCATTTAATTCATCAATCTTAGCATGTAAAATGGCGTTCTCATTTCTAAGATTGGAAATAGAAATATTGCAAACATTTAAATCTTTAGTTTTAGACATTAATTTATCATTCTCAATGTTAAGGCTAGAAAGTGATTCATTCAACTTGTCAATTTTAGAAATCAAACTAGCATTATCATTTTTGAGTTTGACAAGAGGATTATCACAAACATTTAACTTCTCAACCGTAGCAGTTAGTTTAGCATTCTCATTTCTAAGGTTGGAAATAGTATCATGGCAAATGCTAAGCTCACTAATCAATTTTTCACATTTTTCTACTTCCTGAGCATAAGCATTTTTAACTTTAACATGGTTCTTGTTTTCTTCAATAAGGAAGTCTTCTTGGCTATCCAAGAGTTCACCCTTCTCATGAATAGCACTAATTAATTCATTTAATTTCTCCTTTTGTTGCATGTTAAGGTTGGCAAAAGTGTAAGCAAATCATCCTCATCATCACTAGAGCTAGCCTCATCACTAGATGTTGCATATTTAGTGGAAGCTCTAGATTTTACCTTCTTCTTTTTGCCGTCCTTTGCCATGAGGCATTTGTGGCCAACATTGGGGAAGAGGAGGCCTTTGTTGACGGCGATGTTTGCGGTGTCCTCGTCGGAGGAGGAGTCGGTGGAGCTCTCATCGGAGTCCCACTCCCGACAAACATGGGCATCGCCGCCCTTCTTCTTGTAGTACTTCTTCTTCCTTCTTCCCTTCTTGTCGTCGCCCCTGTCACTATCACTTGATAATGGACATTTAGCAATGAAATGACCGGGCTTACCACACTTGTAGCAAACCTTCTTGGAGCGGGGCTTGTAATCCTTCCTCCTCCTTTGCTTGAGGATTTGGCGGAAGCTCTTGATGATGAGCGCCATCTCCTCGTTGTCGAGCTTGGAGGCGTCGATGGGGAGCCTACTTGACGTAGACTCTTCTTTCTTCTCCTCCGTCGCTTTGAATGCGGCGGGTTGTACCTGAGAGCACCTAGAGGGGGGATGAATAGGTGATCCTGTAAAAATCAAACACTTGTAGCCACAGAAACTTAGTTAAGTGTTAGCTCAATAGAAACAAGTGGCTAAGGACCGAGCTCTTGTGAAACACAATAGTCACGATGAAAACAGGCACAAGAGACACGATGATTTATCCTATGGTTCGACCAAGTATCACACTTGCCTACTGAAAGTCGCCTAGAGGGGGGGTGGATAGGCGAAACCTGAAAATTATAACTTCACACCCCACCTAGATCCCTTGATTAGTGGTTAGAACAAGATACACAATTATCGGAGTATAAAAACTAAGTCCTTGCTTGTAAAGAGTATTGCTTTCAAATAATGCGGAATTGATAAAACAATACAACTAATAGGTCTATGAGAATAAAGCAAAGGGGCTTAGATAAGAAGAGTAATAACACAAGTTCTTTCTTGCAAAGTGTTGCTTCACCAAATGAGAATCTATCTTAAAGCAACACCAAATAGTATTAGCAAAGAATAGTGCAAGAAGAAACTTAGAAAAGGAAAGAACGAACAAATCACAAGCAATAAGCACACGAGACACGGGTGATTTGTTTTACCGAGGTTCGGCCCTCGAAGGCCTAGTCCCCGTTAAGGAGTCCACTAAAGACGGGTCTCTTTCAACCCTTTCCCTCTCTCCACCGATCACACAAGACCGGTGAGCTCTTCTTCTTCTTCTCAAGGATCACTTAAGACCCCGCAAGGACCACCACACTTTTTGGTGTCTCTTGCTAGCTTTACAAGCCTCCAAAACTTTGGAGGAAGTTCAATGGGAGTCAAAACTCCACGCGTAAATGAACACAAAGATGTAGCACACACTATCTCTCAATGAATCTCACAAGGCACTAGTGTTAAACTCAAATGAGTAGCTCTCTCTTGCTTGCTCTCTCTTTTGTGGCACTTGTGTTGGTTGTAGTGGTCTAAATCTTGTGTATAGGATGGATCAATGAATAGAGGTGGTTGGGAGGGCTTGGATATGTCAACTATATGACTTGGAATGTTGCTTGGGCTCCCACACCTTGAAGTGGCCGGTTGGGGTGGTATTTATAGCCACCAACCGAATTGTAGCCGTTGGAGAAGGCTGCTAGCGATGGGCGCACCAGACAGTCTGGTGCACCACCGAACAGTGTCCGGTGCGCCGCCACGTCATCTTGTCGTTAGGGCTGGAGCTGGTCGACCGTTGGAGGCTTTGTCCTCATGTGGCACCGGACAATCCGGTGCGACACCGGACAGTCCGGTGCCCCTCTGACCAACTGCTCTGACTTCTGCCGCATTTACTATTCTATACTGTTCACTGTCAGAGTCGACCATTGCGCGCTGATAGCTGTTGCTCCGCTGGTGTATCGAATAGTCCGGTGGCACACCGGACGGTCCGGTGAATTATAGCGGAGCTGCGCCTGGGAAACCCGAAGCTGCGGAGTTGAAGTCGATTCACCCTGGTGCACCGGACACTGTCCGGTGGCGCACCGGACACTGTCCGGTGGCGCACCGGACAGTCCGGTGCGCCAGACCAGGGCACACTTCGGTTTCATTTTTGCTCCTTTCTTTTGAAGCCTAACTTGTTCTTTTTGCTGGTTTGTGTTGAACCTTTGGCACCTGTAGAATGTATAATCTAGAGCAAACTAGTTAGTCCAATTATTTGTGTTGGGCAATTCAACCACCAAAAACATTTAGGAAAAGGTTTGACCCTATTTCCCTTTCAATCTCCCCCTTTTTGGTGATTGATGCCAACACAAACCAAAGCAAATATATAAATGCATAATTGAACTAGTTTGCATAAGGTACGTGCAAAGGTTGCTTGGAATTTAAACCAACATTCATTTCATGAGATTTGCATGGATGCTTTCTTCTAATTTAACATTTTGGACCACGCTTGCACCACTTGATTTGTTTTTGCAAATATTTTTGGAAATTCTTTTCAAAGTCTTTTTGCAAATAGTCAAAGGTAAATGAATAAAATTTTGAGAAGCATTTTCAAGATTTGAAATTTTCTCCCCCTGTTTCAAATGCTTTTCCTTTGACTAAACAAAACTCCCCCTCAATGAAATTCTCCTCTTAGTTTCCAAGGATCCTTCAAGTGATTGAAGGAGATGCGATTGCGGGTGTGAAAGGTGAAATGAATGCACTTGTTGAGAGTTTGGTCAGCCAAGATTTAGTGGGAGAGGCAGAAGTAAATAAGAGAGAGAGTGTGGGGGTATATAAAGGATCCCCCAAAAGCTGGCAGCCGTTGGGAGAAAAGAGGTAAAAACCGGTTGAACCGGTTTTCAGACCGATTGAACCGGTTTCCACCAGGGAGAACCCGGTTCACTAACCTACTCAGCCGGAGACTCGACCGGAATCAAAACCGATTGAGCCGGGAAAAATTCCGGTTGAACCGGTTTTCGCAAAAGATCTGCAACGACTTTTCTGACAGCACTGACTGTCAGACAGGTCAGAGCAGAGATGGCAGAGGAACAGTCCCAAAACCGGTTGAACCGGTTTTAGGGCCGGTTGAACCGGTTTCCAGGGCTGAAAACCAAGTTTTGAACTTTTTGAAGTGAACAAAGGTGGATCTTATGTGGAAGTGAAAAATGGTTTTTGTCAAGGCATTCATGATCTGGAAAAATGTTCTCAAAGATGATTTTGAAGGATTTTGAACTTAGCTCATTGCAAAACTTACTTAACCATTGCAGGTCCCTCTTAATTGAACGGCGAATCCTATAACTTAAGAATTATAAAAAAGGTACTGTCGTTGTTTCCAAGCACTTGGAGCACGCCATTTGATGTAGAATTTTAAATCCGCTGTGCTTTACATTTTTATGCTCATACGATCTGTGCTTCTCCTGTCTGTAGAAATACTGTGTACATGCTAGGAGCAAACTTGTTAGAAACTTTGTTTGTTTTGTCATTTAATCACCAAAACCCTCAATTAGGGTTGATTGCACTTACAATCTCCCCCTTTTTGGTGATTGATGCCAAAACAAACAAGAGTAGAGATAAAAATTGAAAATTAAGAACATTTGCGAGATGAAAGAATTTGTGTATGTGCAGCTCCCCCTAAATATGTGCATGAGTTTTGTGATACTAATATTGACTTGATATGTCAATTTGCAACATATTTAGAGAGTGTGAACAATCAACACAATACACAAAAATTGAGGGATGCAACACAATTATATAGGATGTGAAGATAACAAGAGTAGTGTTACACAGACAATCTCATTATTGCATAGCATAAGATATGGAAAGCTACTACTGGCTATTACAATAATGATATCACATCACAGCATTAAAAAGTTTGTGGCCTCTAAGCCAACACCAGATGTATTCGAGACAGACGAATAATAATTATTACAGACCAAATTGTTCATTACATAAATAAAGATGCACCTAAGATAAGAAACCACCTTCTCCCCCTTTTTGGCAACAAGAACCAAAAAAGGAGAGAGCCATCAAGCCAAAGATCACCAGTTAGGAGGAGGATGATGCGGAGCAAAGAAATGATGTGCCAGGTGAGATGCAAATTGATCTTCCCCAGATTGATCTGGGGGAGGATAGCTTCTAGATGGATCCTAGGGCGGAGGGTGAGAGGAGGATTGACCCGGATCCCCTTGGTAGGGAGGCGGGGCAAACTGCTCGCGATCATCAAAGTATGCTTCTTCTTCTTCGTCGTCGTCTGCTGACATAAACGGCACCCCGTAGGCTTGCTGGTGCCACTCATTGATCTCCGGGGGAGGCAGATGGAGAGGCACATCAGGCGAGCGAGGGGCGAATGGCATGCCCATAGTGGAAGCTTGACAATGAAGATTGTCGTCAGTCTCCCGCTGACGCCTTGCCAGCTCATGCACATCAGCAGAAATATTTTGGCACATAGAGAAAAATGTCGTAATCCCATGGGCCGAGCGGGCACCCATCCCTCGGCCACGACCTCGACCACGACCACGACCACATGGCATGGGAGATCCGTGGCCAGGGAAGGGACACGAGGCACCAGCAGCAGCAGCAGCAGGACCAGCAGAAGTACATGCACGGGAGCTAGAAGGGGCTTTCCTCAAGCGCCCTGCTGGATTGTTGTGATCAATCCAGAAGGGGGTATAAGATTGATGTCTAGTACCTTTTTCATAACGGAACTGCGTCACAACTTCAATCATCTTCATTATGAAAGGTGCATGTAGACATCCCTTAAGTGGAAAGCAGACAGCATGGATAATATCCTGCCAGATCATATAAAAATGTTGATACTCTCAGAACTGGTGGGCTTCATGAACGAGAGCAAAACCTTGCTCTCTCCAAGAATATTCATCTGGTTACCCCCTTTGGGAATGAGGGTCATCCTGCTGAGAGAGTTGATATATCTATAATATTTGTGCATGTTGGTGGACTCCCAATATTTTCCAGACTCAGAGAGATGAAGATCTCTGGCTTCATCTCTTGTGGGTTGGCGAAAATCATGTATTTTGATCTTGTCACCAGAGATGTCCTCATCAGTGAACCCAAGAATGTGAGCGAACCGACAGTAGCTCACCTTGTACCAGCTGCCTTCGATGTAGAAATTGAGATAAGGAAAGTTGTAGGGACTTTCCTCATCGGCCAGCTTGATCCATAGAGTGGAATAAAATTGGGCAATGACCTCATCATTCTAGTCATATTGAAAGGTCATTATATTCTTCATCTTCTTTCTTTCACAGACCCTCAACACCTGTGTCATCTCCGGGTCTCCAATAGCCTCACATCCTTCCCAGTTGATGTACCGTTGATGAAGTATGGGCTGATGTTTCTTGGGAAGGATTACTGAGTTGTAAAAATCCACATGCTGGAGAGTCCAGAAACGGTTCCCATCAATCCTGGCATCACGAATGCGCAACGCAGGATTCTGAAAGCAGATGTCCTGAAGAAGTGCAGAACCTCCGCTGGCAGTAAAATCAGTAACTGGCTCATTGTCAGAGCGATGGGCCTCCGCCCGGTGGAGGACCAACCCACGAATAATAGGGGCGTGAGCAGGTGGAAGGTCAATCTCATCATCTTTCCCACCATCATCATCACTTGTTGCTTCCCATGCATGTGGATTTGTCGCGGGTCGGGACCGACCGGAGGGATTCCGGGCCATCCGACCGCGAGCTCCATGAGACCCAGAGGCCTCACCACCCTGCATGACGTTGCCAGATCCTCGCCCACGTTTGGATCTGGAACGTGGGGGAGTTTCTTTGTGAATCTCTTATTTGTCAGAGGAGTCGGATTCAACAACAGAGGGATTCCTTCGATGCACCATCCTTAAAAAGAAAAGATAGAACCTATGATGAGCAAGGATCTTAACAAACACATTTGAGTAGAGACACGTATGATATTGAGCATGCACTTCAACCGTTCATGCGAGCGGTTCAACTACAACGAACAATATCAAACCGCTAAACTCAAACAATGTTCGAGACAAATGAAGATAGTCTAAGTGTTGCGAACACCTAAACTAAAATGTATCCTAGAAACGATACACTAGATAATCAAGAACAGGCAAGATCGAGTAAAAGAAATGAAATAGGGTAATACCTCGATCCGAAGTTTGAATCACAGAAATCCCAACAAGAGTGAGGGAGATGATGGAGGAAGCCGAGATGAACGAATCTCCAACAAAACTTCCAAAGAGTGGATGGCACAAATGGGTTTTAGAGTGGAGAGAGTGTGAAGGAGAGAGAGGAAAATGTGTAGGCGGCGTCAGCTGGGAAAAAGGAGCTGGTAAGAAGAGAAGGGAGAAAGGGGAGAGAAATAAGGAGGCACCGGCTGGTCAACAAATCAAAAACCGGTTCAACCGGTTCAAAAACCGGTTCAACCGGTTTCCCGTCAGACTGCACAGTAAAAGCGCGCAGAAAAAGTGATTGACTGCACGGATTTTCTACCAGATTGACAGCACAGTCTGCGAGACTGACGGCGCTGACTGCGGCGCTGACAGACAGCACGGACGCGGAGGCGGTCAAAACCGGTTCAACCGATTTTTATACCGGTTCAACCGGTTTTCACCAGGGGAAAACCGGTTGAGTGGCCTACTCAGCCGATTTACTCAACCTATTTTCAGATATTGCCCGGTAAGGCTTTAATAGCACTTAACAAATATGACATGAGTAATTCTAATAATAAAAACAGTATTTCTCATGACATTTTGAGCAAACAACCATTTTAAATTCATCAATCATGTGATCAAAATTTTAGTTCTATGACACGTTTCGAGAATCCAAGATGTTTAGCTCACTCCTAAGAAAGCAAAACCTAGTCTCATCAAGGGGTTTTGTGAAGATATCGGCTAGTTGATTTTCGGTGCTCACATGAAACAATTCGATATCTCCTTTGGCTTCGTGGTCTCTCAAAAAGTGATGTCTAATGTCAATATGTTTGGTTCTAGAGTATTGCACTGGATTGTTTGCAAGTTTTATGGCACTCTCAATGTCACACAATAGTGGAATCTTGTTAAACTCACAACCAAAATCTCTCAGGGTTTGCTTCATCCATAACAACTGTGCACAACATGCCCCAGCTGCTATGTACTCAGCTTCTACAGTGGAAAGTGCAACACAATTTTGTTTCTTGGAACTCCACGACACTAAGGACCGCCCAAGGAATTGGCAAGTCCCAGTAGTGCTTTTTCGATCTACTTTGCAACCGGCATAATCTGAGTCAGAGTACCCAAGCAAATCGAAAAGGGAGCCTTTAGGGTACCATAAGCCTAGGTTTTAGGTGTGCACTAAGTATCTTAGGATTCTCTTAACGGCAACAAGATGGCAATCTTTAGGATTAGCTTGAAAGCGTGCACACATGCAAACACTTAACATTATATCAGGTCTAGATGCACACAAATAAAGCAGTGACCCTATCATTGATCTATATAACTTTTGATCTACAGGTTTACCTTCTTCATTTAGGTCGAGATGTCCATTTGATGACATTGGAGTCTTGGCGTGCTTTGCCTTTTCCATGCCAAACTTCTTGAGCATATCTTGTGTATATTTAGTTTGGCATAGAAAAGTACCTTCCTTGAGTTGTTTGACTTGAAATCCCAGGAAGTATTTGAGCTCGCCCATCATAGACATCTCAAACCTGTTCGTCATTACTTTGCTAAACTCTTCACAAAATTTTTCATTAGTACTACCAAATATAATGTCATCGACATATATTTGGCACACAAATAATTCATTGTCAACTTTGCGAGTAAATAATGTAGAGTCAGCTTTTCCTATTGTAAACCCATTCTTAATTAAAAAATCTTTAAGGCAGTCATACCAAGCTCTAGGGGCTTGTTTAAGCCCATAGAGTGCCTTGTGAAGTATATAGACATGATTTGGCTTCCTTGGATCTTCAAAGCCCGGTGGTTGCTCCACATAGACCCTCTCTTGTAGTGGTCCATTTAGAAACACGCTCTTAACGTCCATTTGATATAACTTGAAATCATGGTTAGTAGCATAGGCAATTAATATTCTAATTGACTCTAACCTTGCTACCAACGCATATGTTTCACCAAAATCAAGTCCTTCCACTTAAGTGTAGCCTTGGGCAACCAACCATGCTTTATTTCTTGTAACCACGCCATGCTCATCTTGTTTGTTCCTAAAGACCCATTTTGTCCCAATCACATTTTGCTTGGGTCTTGGAACCAAGGACCAGACTTCATTCCGGGTGAAGTTGTTCAATTCCTCTTGCATGGCAATTATCCAATCCGGATCCCCCAATGCTTCTTCAACCTTAAGTGGCTCAAGAGAGGAAACAAACGAGTAAAATTCACAAAAATTTGCTAAACGAGATCGAGTTGTTACCCCTCTCCTGATGCTACCCAGGATGTTGTCCACTGGATGATCTCTTTGAATAGTGTGATGGACTCGAGGATGAGGCACTGATGGTTGTCTTTGAATTTGTTCCTCCTCATCATCTACTTGATCAAGAGGCACTTCACCATCAATACTTTCATGTTCATCTTCTACCACCGTTGGCATCCTTTGGGGTTGATGATTTTCTTCAAGATTTGGATGACTTGAGGTCGATGGGTTTGCTTGGGTGGAGGATTTGTCACCCACCACCTTTGCACCCACATCAAAAACCTCATTGGTCATCCATAAAGTTCCTTCTTCATCATCCTTCTCTTGAGGTCTCACCTCACCTATTGCAAGTTTCTTTATGGCCTCACAAGGTGGTTCTTCATTTCCTGCAGTGCCATTAGAAACATGCCCTTGCGAGCCATTAGACTCATCAAATGTCATGTCTATCGCTATTTCAATAAGACCGGTGGTATTGTTGAAAACACGATATCCATGCGCATTTGATGCATAACCAAGCAAGAAACCCTCGTCCACTCTAGGAGCAAACTTTGAGCTCTTGACTTTCTTGTTAAGAATAAAGCACTTACAACCAAATACTCTAAAATAATCAACTTTAGGTTTGTTACCAGTGAGAAGCTCGTAGGCAGTCTTCTTGTAGATCTTGTGAAGATAGAGGCGGTTGATTGCATGACAGGCGGTGTTGACCGCCTCTGCCCAAAAGTTGTCAGGGGTCTTGTACTCATCCAACATGGTTCTAACTGCTTCAATTAAAGTCCGGTTCTTCCTTTCCACAACACCATTTTGTTGTGGAGTGTAGGGAACCGAGAACTCATGTTTGATTACTTCTTCGCCTAAGAATTCTTCGACACCTGTGTTCTTGAATTCCGTCCCATTATCACTTCTCACTTTCTTGATTTTGAGCTCAAACTCATTTTGAGCTCTTCTCATGAATTTCTTCAATGTTTCTTGAGTTTCACCTTTATCACTCAAAAAGAAAACCCAGGTGAAGCGAGAAAAATCATCAACAATGACTAAACCATACTTACTACCACCAATGCTGATGTAAGCCACAGGTCCGAAGAGGTCCATGTGAAGAAGCTCCAATGGCCTTTTTGTTGTGACCACATTCTTTGTTTGATGTGGGACTCCATGTTGCTTTCCTGCTTGGCATGCGCCACAAATCCTATCTTTCTCAAACACAACATTTGTTAGTCCAATAATGTGACTATCCTTTTGAAGTTTGGCCAAGTTCCTCATGCCAACATGAGCTAGCCGGCGATGCCAAAGCCAACCCTTGTCAGATTTTGCCACTAAACAAGTCTCAGGCGTCATTCTACTTGTTGTGAAATCAACAAGATAGAGTTTGCCCTTCAAGCGACCTGTAAAGGCAACAGAGGAATCCTCCCTTCTAAGGATCTTCACATCCACATCAGAAAATAAGCAATTATAACCCATTCCACAAAGTTGTGAAACAGACATCAAATTATAGCTTAAAGAATCTACCAATAAAACATTTTAAAGTGATTGTTGGTCAGAGATAGGAATTTTACCAATACCAATCACCTTACTCTTGCCACTATCTCCAAACACAATTTCTTGTGCTT
This sequence comes from Zea luxurians, assembly GCA_029449295.1. Classification (NCBI taxonomy): domain Eukaryota; kingdom Viridiplantae; phylum Streptophyta; class Magnoliopsida; order Poales; family Poaceae; genus Zea; species Zea luxurians. The sequence goes on along the minus strand of JAOPSE010000007.1, from coordinate 144,453,291 downwards.
CTTGAGTTAGTTGCAAGGAATGGAACATGTCTTCCTCCCCGGTCATGTGATTTGTACATCCACTGTCAAGCACCCAATTTGACCCACCAGAGGAGTAGACCTGCAAAACAAATTTAGGCTATGCTTTTAGGTACCCAAATTGAATTGGGTCCTGCAGTGTTAGTTATAGCCTTGGGTACCCACACACTTCTTTTCATGACTTTTCTTTTAGTGTAGGCACCCACATATCTAACAACCAATTTCCCTAAATCCCAAGTCAACATGTAATCACAAAGATAAGAGTGAGAAATGGGAGCATTAAATTTTTCTCCACTTGTTGATGCCGCTTCCTTCACCTTACTCTTTGTGGAACTCAAGTTTACCTTTACCTGAGTTGACTTGTGATTTGAGGAGTGAATCCTCCCCAAGGCATCATATAGGGTGGTTCTCTCTATGAACTTGGGGGATCTCCACCCCTTATGCACTATGCTAGGGTTTTCCTTGAAAGAGTTGAACCCAAGCCCCCTTCTTCCATTGTTGGGCTTTAGGGACTTGTACTTGGGTTCAATTTTCTTTAATCCATCATTGCTAGAGCATCTTTTCAATATTTCTTTGACCTTTACCTATGGGCTCTTCTTCCTTGCATGGTTAGTTAGACAACAAGAAGCATGATATTTGGCACAATGTTTGCAAAAGGTATTATTTGAGGAGCTAGACTTAGATTCAATCAACAAAGATGAAGCATTGATGTTCTTGCAATTTTCAAGTTGCACTTGAAGTTCTTGATTTTGGACATTCAAGCTTGACATGCTTGATTCAAGTGCATCCTTTTCATTCGCAAGATTAGCTATAGAGGTTTTCATATTGATTACTTCTTTTTCTTTATCCTCTATAGTTATCTTGACTAAAGATACTTCCTTAGTCAAGGCATCTAGCATTTCATCTTTATTGAGTAGCAATCCTTGAAGCTCTAGGTTTCTTTCCTTTTCAAGGATAAGCAAGTCTTCTTGAGCATCAAGAGTTGCTTTTCTTTTATCTAGCTTCTCCATTAATTTGATGATAACATTATATCCATTCAAGCCAAATTCCTTAATCATTTTATTTTTCATGGCAATTTGTTCATCATCATCATCATTTGGAAAATCATTACTAAATAAAGTTACCTTATCTCCTTTTGCCATGAGGCAAGTTGGAGTGTAGGAATCGTCTTATAGGTTGGTGAAGAGTTGCGAGCTTGAAGTAGATTAGATGGCAACGTTTGCCACCACTTCCTCTTCTTCGGAGCTAGAACTCTCTTCATCGGAGTTCCATTCTTCACCAATATGGGCTTGACCATATTTCTTCTTCTTGAAATGTCCCTTGGTCTTGCCTTCCTTTTTGAACTTGTCCTTCTTGTATTCCTTCTTGGCTTCTTGTTCCTTTTTTGTTAGGACAATCCGCTATGAAATGACTGGTTTGGCCACATTCATAGCATGCCCTCTTCTTTCCTTTCCTTTGAAACTTGTCATTTTTCCTTACAAATTTCTTGAATGTTTTGATGAACATAGCTGTGTCTTCATCACTTGAGCTATCTTCATCACTTAATGTCTTGACCACTTTCTTTGCCTTGTGGTCTTTGTTCTTCTTGGGGGTGTCTTGTTCATTTGTGATCAAGGCATGAGAGTCTCTTGTCTTGATGGGGGCTTCTTCGGACTCGTGTTGTTGAATCTTTGCAAATAATTGATGAGGCGTTATATCCTCATAGTCATCACGATCCCTTATCATCCTTGCTAGACTTTTATCCTTTTCTTTGTAAGCTCTCATGAATAGTCTTGTGACCTTGGAGTCACTCCAATCTTCACTTCCAAGCACTCTTATTTTGTTTACTAGCACCATCAACCGATCAAAGAGTGATTGAAGCGACTCACCCTTAGTCCAATCATATCTAGCAAGCTGACTCTCCAAAGCTTCAACTCTATGTCTCTTAGCTTTGGGATCTCCTTCATGTGAAATTTTAAGAATATTCCAAATGTCACGGGCATCTTCTCTTCCTTGAACTTTCCGGTATTCTTCCGGACAAAGACTTCCTTTAATTATGCTCACCGCTTGAGCATTGCGATGAACCTCTTGCATCATTTCCGGAGTCATCTCTTCTCCTTGGGCGGGCTTATACATACCTACATTAACAATCTCCCAAAGACTAGGATGTACACCGATTAAATGCGACTTCATCTTATCGGCCCACTCGTCATAGTTCAACTCATTAAGAGTTGGTAACTTTCCAAGTGGGGTGGAAGAGAAGTTGGGAATAAAATTTCTAGAGTAATCGAATTGAACTTTACTAAATTCGTTACCTTTGCTTTTGGTAGATGATCCTTCGGTGTTGAGACTTACCTTGCTCAACACCTTCGACACCAAAAGATCCACTAGGTCGTCATTGTAATCAAATTTTCCCTTACCTTTGTCTTCTTCGGCCTTTCTTCTTGATTCTTCTTCTTCGGCATTTTTCTTAGCATCTTCCTCTTTCATTTTGAGGAACATCTTCTCGGCAATCTTCATGGCGAGGTCGAGGACCTTGGGGTCCACTTCCTCACCGGAATATGTGATGGGGATCTCCTCGAGGATAGGATCCACATGGTCCCGTTGAGTAGACATGATCGTTTCCTCACGCGGTTAAGCGCAAAACGAGGTATGAAGCTTTGATACCAATTGAAAGTAGCCTAGAGGGGGGGTGAATAGGCCACACCTGAAATTTTTCACTAAAAACTTCGAGATAGGTTAAATTAAAGTTGCACTGGTGCAAACCGGTTCAGTTGATTTTGTTTACAACTGAACAAGTTTGAACCTGCTCAACTTAGATAAACAAATATTACGAAGTAGTGAAAGATTTTGCTAATGACTTGCCCTACGCAAGAACTACTCGAATAGATAATATGAACCAACCAACAAATTTAAAGTGCTTAACAAGAACACACAAGAACACGTGATATAACCCGAGGTTCGGCAACCACCACAAAGGTGTCCTACTCCTCGTTGAGGAGCCCACAAAGGGCCGGGTCTTTTCCAACCCTAATCCTCCACAAGCCGACCACAAAGGTCAAAGCAATCTCTTCTCAAATATGCTCAAAGAGCGGGTGATACAAACTTCTTGGGGTCGTCCACAAATTTGGAGACTCCCAAGCAACCTCTAACCGTCAAGGAACACAAGGTTCCAAGAGTAACAAATCCGCACAAGGTCAAGTTTGCAACGAGCTCAAGAACAAAGAGAATAGGAGAATCGAGATGAAAATGACAGCGTGTTAGATCGAGTTCACCTCACACCAAGGATCCTTCAAATGATTGAAGGAGATGCGATTGCGGGTGTGAAAGGTGAAATGAATGCACTTGTTGAGAGTTTGGTCAGCCAAGATTTCATGGGAGAGGCAGAAGTAAATAAGAGAGAGTGTGTGGGGGGTATATAAAGGATCCCCCAAAAGCTGGCAGCCATTGGGAGAAAAGAGGTAAAAACTGGTTGAACCGGTTTTCAGATCGGTTGAACCGGTTTCCACCAGGGAGAACCCGGTTCACTAACCTACTCAGCCGGAGACTTGTCCGGAATCAAAACCGGTTGAGCCAGGAAAAATTCCGGTTGAACCGGTTTTCCCAAAAGATCTGCAACGACTTTTCTGACAGCACTGACTGTCAGACAGGTCAGAGCAGGGATGGCAGAGGAACAGTCCCAAAACCGGTTGAACCGGTTTTAGGGCCGGTTGAACCGGTTTCCAGGGCTGAAAACCAAGTTTTGAAATTTTTGAAGTGAACAAAGGTGGATCTTATGTGGGAAGTGAAAAATGGTTTTTGTCAAGGCATTCATGATCTGGAAAAATGTTCTCGAAGCTGATTTTGAAGGATTTTGAACTTAGCTCATTGCAAAACTTACTTAACCATTGCGGATCCCTCTTAATTGAACGGCGAATCCTATAACTCAAGAATTATAAAAAAGGTACTGCCGTTGTTTCCAAGCACTTGGAGCACGCCATTTGATGTAGAATTTTAAATCCGCTGTGCTTTACATTTTTATGCTCATACGATCTGTGCTTCTCCTGTCTGTAGAAATACTGTGTACATGCTAGGAGCAAACTTGTTAGAAACTTTGTTTGTTTTGTCATTTAATCACCAAAACCCTCAATTAGGGTTGATTGCACTTACACAAGGTTAAGCTTTAAGCTCTTTGACAATAAAATTACTTCACCTAGTTTCAACAAAGATGCATTAATGCAGGAATGAAATTTTAAGAGGTTAAACTAGGTATGAAGTAGGGATAAAGCATGGACATGCTTTCTCTTCCTTTTATACAAGATATGCTAAGAATGTATATACAAGGAAGATTTAGGTACATGTATAAATGATATGAAGTAGTTTTACCCTTTTGTACCTTCACGTAGAGACGCTCTCTTCATTGTGCTTTGTCCTTAGTCTTAGATGCTTAAGACCTATACTCAAGACAATATATGGAAATATTTTGCACAAGAGAGAGTTCTACAAGTAGTGATCCTTTTCTAAGTCATTGTCAGCATATATCAAATGGATCACAAATTGCATAGATGTATCATGAATTCTCCTTTTAACTTAGTGCATACCAAGATAGATGTTGATTGATAGAATATGCGGCACTAAGAGACATGAGTGTTAATTGAGGTTATTCAATGATCAAACAAATAACAGATGTGATCAAAAGAACAACATACACATTAGATTATCAATTAAGCTTAGAGTAGGAGAATCCAACAAATATGCTACTTTAGAGTAAAAAATAAGAATTGAAAAATAGTGGCATACTTCATGAGAAACTCATTCTCATGCAAGAGACTATATGAAATTACTAAGATAAAGTGATAGTCTCAACATAATCAAGATATAGAAAGAGGCTCCCCCTAAAGATATGCATCAAGTATTTGAATGAATTGAATGGATGAATTTACTCTAAGGACAAATAGGGAGAAGCATTATACATCTTGATCAAGGCTCATAAAATTTGTAATAAACAACTTAAGCCTGGTATTCTTCACTATGAAAGGATTTAGAATACTCATAACCACACCATTGATTGTTTTGAGGATCTTATTATCCAAGTGAGTGTTGTTGTTCTTGACGTCCTTCTCTTTCATGTGAGTGTCCTCCCTTTGTAGTTGTTTCTTTTTCCTTTCAAACTTATTGAAAATACTAAATAAAGATGTTAATAGCACAAGGGAGTACATGTAACACCCACTTTGTAATTTGCTAGAAATAATATAAATAGAGAAACAATTTCTCCTTATGTGAGTTTGACCCTTATGCATCATCACATGTGAAAACCCTATGCAAAAACAAATAATTAATAACATAAAAGCCACAAAAATAATACATGCATCATGCTGGGATTTTATTTTTGTATGCATTTTTGTGACAATATTAAAATAATGTAAAAAAAGAAATATGTTAAATATCCAAATGGGGATTTAAATCCTAAAATAATCCTAGAACTAAGAAAAGAGAGGAAGAGAAATGAATAGGTGAATAAAAAAATAATAAGTATAAAAATATATATTATTCTTATACATATTGGATTTTGAATAATTGACTCAAAGGTGAAACTTATATTCAAATTCAAATTTTGATTCAAAAGAATTAGGAATAAAAGGAAAGGAAAAAGGAAGAGAAAATAAAAAGAAAAACAGAGCTGTGCACTAAATGGGCCGGCTGCCACCAATTTGGCCCATTACCACACTCATCAGCGCGGCCCAGAACAGCGGACAGCGCTGACACGTGGGCCCTCCAAGTCAGTCGTGCCCGCGTTTTCTCCTCTCCGTTACACCGACCCGCGGGGCCCTCGCGTCAGACTAACACACCGCGCGCACCATCAGCCTCTCCTCTGTGACTCTGCTCTTTGGGCCCGCTCATCAGACACCTCTCACGGGGGCGCGGCGCTGATGTCTATCGCTGGCTCTAGTGACCCACTGGTCAGACTCGTCCTCTCCACCGGGGAAATCAACCACGCCAACGGATGCACCGAAATTCACGGAGGCGAGCACTCCAGGGATCTCGGTCGGGCCGTTGCTCGGCCTTGGTATAAGACTGTCCCCTGGCATGCGCCACGGCTCCGTTTTGACCCACGCCAAAAAGCTTAACCACCGTGCCCGCTGTCGAGCTCTTGGAAGAATGCTGCCGTCGCGCCGTACTTGGATTAGGGGCGTTCCGGTACCTGGGCGTGTGTCCGGGAACTCCCTTGCGTGGGCGCATGCGGTAGCGTTACCCTGGGAGGTTAGGGGCCACTATCACGCCCGTAATTTCTCGTCGTCGCTCTTCTGGGCGGCGGAATCTGCGTGGCGCGAGGGCAGCTATCTCCATCGCCTGAGCTTCGGTGAGTTACCTCTTACCCGTTTTGCCTTGGCTCGGTGATCGTGTAGGTTCAATCGGGGCGGATGTAGATGCGGGGTTACGCTTGGGCGACTCGCCGGAGAGTTCGCCGTCGAGGCCAGGATGCGGGCGCCGCCTTGTTTTGGCCTGGGAGCCAACCAAATCGTGACCGCCGTCCGATTCAAATTGTGCGATCACAATTAGTTGAAGGGTTGGGCGAGTGATTGCCGTAGATTTTAGATCCTGTGGCTAGGGTTGCGTACCGCTTCGTTTATGATGGGATTTAATCTGGAACGTTGGTGGCCGATCGGACGGCCCACATCATCAGATACCCTTTTGCCTTGGCTTATATGCCAAAGAAACCCTAGGCTTCTAAGAAACCAACCCGCCATCCACCTCCATTATACACTGTGTCTTGGGCGATTTACCCCGAGCCCCCTAGGTTTCCTGGAAAATGAGCTCCAGTCCAGAACATAATAAAATCAGAGAAATTAATTTATAAAAGGATTTTTAATAGAAAATAATTGCTAGAACTTCAATAATTCATAGAAAATTCATACTAACTCCAAATTAATCCATTCCAGTTCCTAAAATTTTGTAATTTTGTCGTCTATCACTTAGAGCCTCTGTTTTATCATGACAACAGTAAGAAAATTAATCTCACACTTAATCTTATTTAAAACACATAAAACCTTCGAAAATCCATAACTTAAATTCTATAACTCCAAAAATTATGATTCCTGTTCCTAGAATTTTATTTTAAGGTGTAGATTATTACTGTGTATTTTATTTATATGTTTGGTGTAATGTTAATTTCTCTATATACACTGTGCTTGTTTGTATTGTGGCGAGTAGAAGAGCCCGTTGCTAAGGACCCTGGTGAGCAGCAGGTTGAAGTAGCTGAGCAGGAGCTCATTGAAGGCAAGTTGTGCCCTTGACCACTTTTTACCTAATAATGTTCTTTAATTTCACATACTCATGTATAGGTTAATTTTGATGGGACCCAATAGGTCACCCTAGATTTGTTTATCTCATTACCTTGTTTACCCCTGAATCACTTGGGTAGTTTGCTATTGCTTTATATGGTTTTGGGATAATCATTTATTACCTCTATGTTCCAATTCTTTTTGTTATTCTGTTTATGTTCATGTTGAGATCATTAATGTTAATTGGAACATAGAGCTTAACTTGAGAACCACGTGCCACCACAAGGGTTTAATGGGACGCCCTTGGCTGACTAATTAGGAAAGCTAGTGGAAGACTACCTTACCCGAAAGGGGCAAGGGCAGTAGGGGAGTGGTCAGTGTAGGGAGGTCCCTGGTTGATTTTGCTGCGATGGCGGTCAGCCAGGAACCCTGCATTGGAACTTCCTATAAACTGTAGCGGGTTTTCGGAAGCTAGTGGAACTTTGTAAAGGCCTCGTAGTGTTGCCCTGCCACGCTTCCTAGGTAGAGGTGTATGGGAAGTCGCAATCCCTTGGCAGATGGGTAACATGACTTGTGGGTAAAGGGTACAACCTCTGCAGAGTGTAAAACTGGTATACTAGCCGAGCTCACGGTCATGAGCGGCTCAGGACTCTCTGATGTTTAAAGTATGGAACTTAAATTCAATTTTGTCATTTGCATTGCATGGGTTTGTTATTAATTTTGTTCTATTACTTTACTTATGGTTTGATATTTACTTACACTTAGTAATTGCTAATAAAATTTTGACCAACTACTTAAAAGCAATGCTCAGCTCTAACCCCTATCATTGATTAGCCTTACTCATCACATGAACTCACACCTTTGTGAGTTTATGTCCACTGGTTCCCCACAACTTGTTGAGCTATGATCATGTGTGAGCTCACCCTTGCTGTCTCACACCCCCCCATAGGAGAAGATTAGGTGGTTCAGGAGGAGCCACAAGGCGAGGAGTATGATCTGATCTAGGTGGCGTTTCTCAGTTGACATTGGCGCCGACGATCCTTAGTTCGTTTTACTTTTATCTTTTATTTTGTAATAAGTCTTCCGCTATGTAATTAAATACTCTGATGTTTTATGACATTTATCTCTATACACTCTGTTATTATATATGTTGTCTTCTTGGCGCATGTATGAGATGCACCTGGCTTTGTTCCTTAAAGCCGGGTGTGACAGAAGTGGTATCAGAGGAAATGTTGACTGTAGGACGAAACCTAGATAGAAATGGACAAACCCTTACTTACTTATCTTACTCTGATTCAATCCATACTTACCTTATCTTGATCCTGTCTCACCTTTTGCTATTCTACTCTGATCATTCTTACCTTTTCTACTCTGAGACAAGATGGATTTCAAACCTTGGAATCCCTACCCCTATGACATTTCTAAGAGATAGGAGGCCTAAGACCAAATCAAAACTATTTTCTATATTTAAAATGTTGTTTGATTGTTCTGATGATAAATGTCTGATTTGCTTCTTTGATTGATTGAATTATGGACATCTTAATATGTACCACCATAAGGTATTGAATTAGCTAGGATAGGTAAAATATTAATCTGCTTAGCTAATAAAATTCCCCAAAGTAACCTGATTTGTAAATACCTGCCTTGTCTACTATTTTCTTACCATATGTATCTAACTCAGATGGTCAATACCAGGCGGGGTGGTGGAATTGACTTGCCTCCTAACCAACACACTCGAAGGATATATAGACAACCTCAGCCACAGCCTGCAGAGATGAATCCTCCCAATCCTCCACCAGGCGGAGTTGACCCACTGGTTGCTGCTCAGATGGCGGTGATGCAGCAAATGGCAGACACTATGGATGATATGCGTGCCCAGATGCAGCAAGAACGCCAGGAGATGCGTCAGGAAAGAGAGGATATACGCCAGGAGTTGCGCCAGGAGCGAGATGAGATACGCCAGGAAAGGAGGGCACAACAACAGCAGCTGCAACAACAAATGCAACAGCAGCAACAAGTGCCACTGCCTCCACCACCACCACCAGTTCCACCCCGAGATAAGCACCGGGAGTTCATGAGTCATAAGCCACCTACATTCGCTAGCTCACCTATTCCACTGGACGCGGATGATTTGCTGAAGTCCGTTGAGAAGATGCTGAATATTGCACAGTGCACGGACCGGGAGAAGGTTTTATATGCTTCTGGACGTCTGACTGGTCCTGCTGCTGACTGGTGGGATTCTTATACTGCTGCCCATGATGCTGCAGATACTATTACTTGGGCGGAGTTCAGTACACAATTCAGGAACTACCATATTCCCGCTGGTATGATAAAGATCAAGAAGAAGGAATTTCTGTCGCTGAAGCAAGGAAGTATGTCAGTCAGCGAGTACCGCGTCAAGTTTATTCAGTTATCCAGATATGCCCCTGAAGAAGTTGCTGAAGACGAGAGGAAGCAGGAGCATTTCATTGAAGGACTTAATGGACCACTGCAGTATGCTCTAGTGGCACACACATTTCCGTCATTTCAGAGGCTGCTTGATAAGGCCCTGGCTATTGAACACAAGCGTGTTCAGCTGGGAGATTTGAAGAGAAAGGCAATATCTCAAGGACAAGGAAGCAGCAGTGTTCGTCCTCGCTACAGTTCACCACAGGGTACACCGACTCAACCCGGAGGACCACGCCCAGTTCAGCAATCACCACTGAGGACTCCACCTCCTCGACAGGCTACCCCTACGGGCACCCCGACGAAGTTTTCAGGACAGAGTCCAGGCACCACATGTTTCAAGTGTGGGAAGACTGGTCATTATGCAAATGTCTGCCCACAGAGGATGGCTACTACTCCAGTTCAGAACCGGCAGCAAACTCCAAGTTCTGGCAAGGGATATTCTATAGCCAGGGTGAATCAAGTCAGCATTGATGATACTCCTGATGGTGGTGACCTCGTACTTGGTATGTTTTATGTTAATGCAATTCCTGCAACCATATTATTTGATTCTGGCGCTACACATTCATTCATGTCTGCTAGATATGCCAACACAAATGAAATACCACTGCTAAATATGAGAAAACCCATGATAGTAATTACACCTAAAGGGCCTGTTGAGGCGAATCAAATGACATGTAGATTGACATTGACCATTATGGGTAGAGAATTTGGAGCTACTGCTATAATATTAGAGTCAAGCAGTATAGATCTGATCCTTGGTATGTCATGGCTAAGAAAGGCAAAGGCCGTTATAGCATGTGGTAGAGGTACCGTAGAACTCACTACCACTAAAGGAGAAAGATTTCAAGTTAATATTGCAGTAACCTCCTCACCCATGCGTGCAATGTTCTTTATACCTGAGGAGTTTGTTGGTGACAACATCCGGGTGGTTAGAGATTTTCCGGATGTCTTTCCAGAGGAGTTACCAGGGATGCCACCTGATAGAGAAGTTGAGTTTGTTATTGACCTCTTACCTGGAACCGCCCCTATTTCTAAACGGCCATATAGGATGTCCGTAGAAGAGTTGAAGGAACTTAAGAAGCAGTTGACGGAGTTACAAGAGGCTGGTTACATTCGTCCGAGTTCCTCACCTTGGGGAGCACCGGTTCTGTTTGTACAGAAGAAGGATGGATCGCAGCGGATGTGTGTGGATTATAGATCTCTTAATGATGTTACAGTGAAGAACAAGTATCCGTTGCCCCGTATTGAAGATTTATTTGATCAGATGAGAGGTGCAAGAGTATTTTCGAAGATTGATCTCCGATCGGGATACCATCAGATGAGGATTAGACCATCGGATATTCCCAAGACGGCTTTCTCGACTAGATATGGATTATATGAGTTTACTGTTATGTCGTTTGGATTGACCAACGCACCAGCTTATTTTATGAACTTGATGAATAAGGTGTTTATGGAGTATTTGGACAGATTCGTCGTGGTGTTCATCGACGATATTCTCATTTATTCTCAGAGTGATAGCGATCATGAGGAACATCTGAGATTGGTGCTACAGAAGCTACGAGATAACCAGCTATATGCCAAGTTTAGCAAGTGCGAGTTTTGGATTGACAAGGTGCCATTCCTTGGACATATTATTTCTAATGGAGGAATAGCAGTGGATCCTGCTAAAGTTAAGGAGATAATGGAGTGGAGAGTACCCACTACAGTTACTGAGATTCGGAGTTTCTTGGGATTAGCAGGATATTATCGGAGATTTATTGAAGGATTTTCTAAGATTGCTAAGCCTATGACTTCGCTTTTGGAGAAAGGAAGAGAATTTAAGTGGGACGAGAAGTGCCAAGACAGCTTTGAGCAATTGAAAAAGAGGTTGATGTCGCCACCAGTATTGGTTATGCCAGACCTACAGAAAGGATTTGATATCTATTGCGATGCATGTGGCCAAGGCTTAGGATGTGTGCTCATGCAGGAAGGTCATGTGATTGCATATGCTTCTCGTCAGTTGCGGAAACATGAATTGAACTACCCTACTCATGACTTGGAATTGGCAGCCGTTGTGCATGCGCTTAAGATTTGGAGACATTATATCATGGGAACCAAGTGTCAAGTATATACGGATCATAAGAGTTTGAAGTATATATTCACTCAGAAGGATCTTAACCTTAGGCAACGCCGTTGGTTGGAGCTTATTAAGGATTATGATTTGGAGATTCACTATCACCCGGGTAAGGCAAATTTGGTTGCAGATGCCTTGAGTCGCAAGGAGCATGTTCATTCAGCTATTGTTGCCCAGCTACCCGATGAGATTGTTGAGGATTTCAGGAGACTTAACCTGGGGATAGTTGCTCATACTGAAGGAGTTACTATTGATGTGGAACCTACTTTGGAGCAAGAGATCCGCAAAGGACAAATTGGTGATGCTAAAATAAAAGAGATCAAGGATCTGATTACTGAAGGTCGAGTTCCGGAATTCACGGAAGATGAGCAAGGCACCGTATGGTTCAAGGACAGGATGTGTGTTCCTGATATTAAAAGCCTTCGAGAGACTATTTTAAAGGAGGCCCATGATTCGGATTATTCTATTCATCCTGGTAGTACCAAGATGTATCAGGATTTGAAACGGAAATATTGGTGGTATGGATTGAAAAGAGATGTAGCTGCACATGTGGCTATGTGCGATGTATGTCAAAGAGTTAAGGCTGAACACCAGAGGCCAGCTGGACTATTGCACCCACTGATGATACCCGAGTGGAAGTGGGAAGAGATTGGTATGGATTTCATCACTGGATTGCCTCGCACCCAAAAAGGATATGATGCTATATGGGTGATTGTGGATAGATTGACTAAAGTGGCTCACTTTATTCCTGTCAAGACTACTTATAAAGGTTCTCAGCTAGCAGAGCTATATATGGCTTGGATTGTGTGTTCGCATGGAGTACCAAAGAAGACCGTGTCTGATCAAGGTTCGCAGTTTACCTCAAGATTTTGGAGAAGCTTTCATGAGAACATGAGTACGAAGTTGAATTTTAGTACAGCTTATCACCCTCAGACGGATGGACAGACTGAAAGGACTAATCAAGTATTGGAAGATATGTTGAGAGCATGTGCCCTTCAGCATGGAGGAAGTTGGGATAAGAGTCTACCTTATGCTGAATTCTCATACAATAATAGCTATCAAGCCAGTCTGAAGATGTCACCTTTTGAAGCTTTATATGGGAGAAAGTGCAGGACTCCTCTATATTGGGATCAGACTGGAGAGAGACAGTTCTTTGGGCCTGAACTGATTCAAGAAGCAGAAGAACAAGTTCGTATAATTCGAGAGAATTTGAGAGTGGCTCAAACCAGGCAAAAGAGCTATGCTGATAATAGAAGGAGGCCACTGGAATTCGAAGAAGGAGATTATGTGTATCTCAAGGTATCACCCCTTCGTGGAATGAGGAGATTTAAAGTCAAGGGCAAATTGTCCCCTCGTTATATTGGACCATTCCTGATCTTTAGAAGAGTTGGGGAGATGGCATACCAACTCGAGTTACCTGCTAGTCTATCGGATGTGCATAATGTGTTTCACGTATCTCAACTAAGGAAGTGTCTCCGTGTGCCCGAGGAACAGTTACCAATGGAAGAGCTCAGTGTTCAAGGTGATTTGACTTACACGGAGTACCCGATCAAGATTTTGGATACTTTGACTCGAGTTACGAGAAATAAGGTGATAAAGATGTGCAAAGTGCAATGGAGTCACCACGGTGAAGATGAAGCAACTTGGGAAAGAGAAGAAGAGCTTCGCATAGATTTTCCCCACATTTTCCCTCGTTCTTCTTAAATCTCGAGGACGAGATTATTTTTAAGGGGGGTAGGATTTGTAACACCCACTTTGTAATTTGCTAGAAATAATATAAATAGAGAAATAATTTCTCCTTATGTGAGTTTGACCCTTATGCATCATCACATGTGAAAACCCTATGCAAAAACAAATAATTAATAACATAAAAGCCACAAAAATAATACATGCATCATGCTGGGATTTTATTTTTGTATGCATTTTTGTGACAATATTAAAATAATGTAAAAAAAGAAATATGTTAAATATCCAAATGGGGATTTAAATCCTAAAATAATCCTAGAACTAAGAAAAGAGAGGAAGAGAAATGAATAGGTGAATAAAAAAAATAAGTATAAAAATATATATTATTCTTATACATATTGGATTTTGAATAATTGACTCAAAGGTGAAACTTATATTCAAATTCAAATTTTGATTCAAAAGAATTAGGAATAAAAGGAAAGGAAAAAGGAAGAGAAAATAAAAAGAAAAACAGAGCTGTGCACTAAATGGGCCGGCTGCCACCAATTTGGCCCATTACCACACTCATCAGCGCGGCCCAGAACAGCGGACAACGCTGACACGTGGGCCCTCCAAGTCAGTCGTGCCCGCGTTTTCTCCTCTCCGTTACACCGACCCACGGGGCCCTCGCGTCAGACTAACACACCGCGCGCACCATCAGCCTCTCCTCTGTGACTCTGCTCTTTGGGCCCGCTCATCAGACACCTCTCACGGGGGCGCGGCGCTGATGTCTATCGCTGGCTCCAGTGACCCACTGGTCAGACTCGTCCTCTCCACCGGGGAAATCAACCACGCCAACGGATGCACCGAAATTCACGGAGGCGGGCACTCCAGGGATCTCGGTCGGGCCGTTGCTCGGCCTTGGTATAAGACTGTCCCCTGGCATGCGCCACGGCTCCGTTTTGACCCACGCCAAAAAGCTTAACCACCGTGCCCGCTGTCGAGCTCTTGGAAGAACGCCGCCGTCGCGCCGTACTTGGATTAGGGGCGTTCCGGTACCTGGGCGTGTGTCCGGGAACTCCCTTGCGTGGGCGCATGCGGTAGCGTTACCCTGGGAGGTTAGGGGCCACTATCACGCCCGTAATTTCTCGTCGTCGCTCTTCTGGGCGGCGGAATCTGCGTGGCGCGAGGGCAGCTATCTCCATCGCCTGAGCTTCGGTGAGTTACCTCTTACCCGTTTTGCCTTGGCTCGGTGATCGTGTAGGTTCAATCGGGGCGGATGCAGATGCGGGGTTACGCTTGGGCGACTCGCCGGAGAGTTCGCCGTCGAGGCCAGGATGCGGGCGCCGCCTTGTTTTGGCCTGGGAGCCAACCAAATCGTGACCGCCGTCCGATTCAAATTGTGCGATCACAATTAGTTGAAGGGTTGGGCGAGTGATTGCCGTAGATTTTAGATCCTGTGGCTAGGGTTGCGTACCGCTTCGTTTATGATGGGATTTAATCTGGAACGTTGGTGGCCGATCGGACGGCCCACATCATCAGATACCCTTTTGCCTTGGCTTATATGCCAAAGAAACCCTAGGCTTCTAAGAAACCAACCCGCCATCCACCTCCATTATACACTGTGTCTTGGGCGATTTACCCCGAGCCCCCTAGGTTTCCTGGAAAATGAGCCCCAGTCCAGAACATAATAAAATCAGAGAAATTAATTTATAAAAGGATTTTTAATAGAAAATAATTGCTAGAACTTCAATAATTCATAGAAAATTCATACCAACTCCAAATTAATCCATTCCAGTTCCTAAAATTTTGTAATTTTGTCGTCTATCACTTAGAGCCTCTGTTTTATCATGACAACAGTAAGAAAATTAATCTCAGACTTAATCTTATTTAAAACACATAAAACCTTCGAAAATCCATAACTTAAATTCTATAACTCCAAAAATTATGATTCCTATTCCTAGAATTTTATTTTAAGGTGTAGATTATTACTGTGTATTTTATTTATATGTTTGGTGTAATGTTAATTTCTCTATATACACTGTGCTTGTTTGTATTGTGGCGAGTAGAAGAGCCCGTTGCTGAGGACCCTGGTGAGCAGCAGGTTGAAGTAGCTGAGCAGGAGCTCATTGAAGGCAAGTTGTGCCCTTGACCACTTTTTACCCAATAATGTTCTTTAATTTCACATACTCATGCATAGGTTAATTTTGATGGGACCCAATAGGTCACCCTAGATTTGTTTATCTCATTACCTTGTTTACCCCTGAATCACTTGGGTAGTTTGCTATTGCTTTATATGGTTTTGGGATAATCATTTATTACCTCTATGTTCCAATTCTTTTTGTTATTCTGTTTATGTTCATGTTGAGATAATTAATGTTAATTGGAACATAGAGCTTAACTTGAGAACCACGTGCCACCACAAGGGTTTAATGGGACGCCCTTGGCTGACTAATTAGGAAAGCTAGTGGAAGACTACCTTACCCGAAAGGGGCAAGGGCAGTAGGGGAGTGGTCAGTGTAGGGAGGTCCCTGGTTGATTTTGCTGCGATGGCGGTCAGCCAGGAACCCTGCATTGGAACTTCCTATAAACTGTAGCGGGTTTTCGGAAGCTAGTGGAACTTTGTAAAGGCCTCGTAGTGTTGCCCTGCCACGCTTCCTAGGTAGAGGTGTATGGGAAGTCGCAATCCCTTGGCAGATGGGTAACATGACTTGTGGGTAAAGGGTACAACCTCTGCAGAGTGTAAAACTGGTATACTAGCCGAGCTCACGGTCATGAGCGGCTCAGGACTCTCTGATGTTTAAAGTATGGAACTTAAATTCAATTTTGTCATTTGCATTGCATGGGTTTGTTATTAATTTTGTTCTATTACTTTACTTATGGTTTGGTATTTACTTACACTTAGTAATTGCTAATAAAATTTTGACCAACTACTTAAAAGCAATGCTCAGCTCTAACCCCTATCATTGATTAGCCTTACACATCACATGAACTCACACCTTTGTGAGTTTATGTCCACTGGTTCCCCACAACTTGTTGAGCTATGATCATGTGTGAGCTCACCCTTACTGTCTCACACCCCCCCCACAGGAGAAGATCAGGTGGTTCAGGAGGAGCCACAAGGCGAGGAGTATGATCTGATCTAGGTGGCGTTTCTCAGTTGACATTGGCGCCGACGATCCTTAGTTCGTTTTACTTTTATCTTTTATTTTGTAGTAAGTCTTCCGCTATGTAATTAAATACTCTGATGTTTTATGACATTTATCTCTATACACTCTGTTATTATATATGTTGTCTTCTTGGCGCATGTATGAGATGCACCTGGCTTTGTTCCTTAAAGCCGGGTGTGACAGTACATGATGAAGGATGATTTCTTTAGATAGGAATTAAAAACAATTCATCATCCATAAGTCACATAGACTTGAAGTAAACTCCTTAACGTTAGTGCACATCATTAGGAAAGAGGAATATGCACCCTTTAAACATTTTGATCAATCATAGGAAATTTACTTCTTCATATTGAATTTATTAATCATTACTTAGAAGTAAATCGATTTGAGAACATTTATAGCAAAGGCATGAAATAGATTCTAATGGACTAGTGCATTTATGAGAACGAGATTGAATGTACACCTAGCAAAAATTAAGTCCAATAAAGAATCTATTCTTCACATAGGTAGAATAAGATAATTTAGAGTAAATAACCAGTGATGGGAAAAAGAGTTCTCATACCTTTGCTTTTACCTTTCTTCCTTAGGGTGGAGAGTAACCCTAGAGGCTTGTGTACTTTCTCTTTTGTCGATTCTCATAGGAAAGCTCAAGAGATATTTCATTAGTAGCACAAGCACTAGTTTCCCTTTTTGTAATCAATTTGATAATGAATGAAAACATAAATTACTAAAACATGGAAACTTCATAGCATGAACTAGATTATCCATAGATGATGTTATGCTCAATTTTAACTCATAAAACAAGCATAAATAATCCTTTAAGATTGTGGGAATAAATCTAATTCATGATATGGAAAGCGATAAATGTGAAAGAATCATATCCAATTTAAGCAAGTAGAAACATATCATAAATCATTGGATTGATTTTTCTTTTCATGTTAGATTACGCATTTCCAAAGAGAAACTTATTCTCTATAAGTGAGACTACTTGGGTTACTTAAATAAAATCATTAGTCTCACTATCCTAGTTATAGAGAGAGTTTTCCTTTTATAAGTGTCCTAAGGATTTGAATTCCTTACATGACACCTTATTCTTTTAAGAACATGAAATATCTCTCTATATCTAGAATCATGGCAATAATAGAATGACTAGTGAGAAACATGCCATGAGATACTTGCAACAATTTAAAGCATGTAGATTGCCATAGTATGGAAATGATGAGTATGCAATCTACCATATAAGAGGAAATTCTTCAAAGAATAGTAATATAAATTTAAAGACATTTGAAGTGCTTCTTTTTCTATGCGACTACACAAGACACATGAGAAATCATAATTTAAGATACTTGCACTTAAAAATACAAGTGTTACCATCCTTCGGCTTTCCTCCATGTTGTAGGCCTTGATTTTTCCGCACAAGATAATTCTTTATAACATCAATATCTTCCC
Organism: Zea luxurians; assembly: GCA_029449295.1. Taxonomy (NCBI): domain Eukaryota; kingdom Viridiplantae; phylum Streptophyta; class Magnoliopsida; order Poales; family Poaceae; genus Zea; species Zea luxurians. The sequence continues at coordinate 144,435,187 of JAOPSE010000007.1, read as the reverse complement.
CGAGATGATATGAGTTTTAGACATAACAATTTGAAATAACTTTGGGTCAATCTTAGATATATGGATCATTGAATATTGATAGCTTGAGTTAAATTGAATTAACTTTCTCAAGCACCCTAAAGCTTCATATCATCTCCTTCTCTTGCAAAGCTTGTCAAGCATATTTTGGTACCCATCGCTTGATGGGTCCATCATGGTTAGCCAACAAAGATCTAGGAACCCAAAAGTCCTTTGTGTTAGCACTAGGTAAACTCATTACCTTTCTAGCACAAGTTGCAATTTTGGGTTGCCTAGTTATATGAGAATTAATTGATAAGCTAGGAGAGGGATTGTTACCAATGGGACAATCCTTGCATTGATGTCCCTTCTTTCGGCATATGTAGCATAGGCGACCTTCAAGTCTTGAAGATTTCTTCTTTCCTTGTTTCTTGCTTGCTACATGGTTAGTGGATATTTTCTTTTCTAACATAATGCCTTTTTGTTTTAAATAGGGACAAGATCTAAATAAGTGTCCCTTCTTAGAGCATTTAAAATAGAGTTTATCATCCTTGTTAATAATCAAGTCATTTTTAATATAGGGACATGACCTAATCGAGTGCCCCTTTTCAAAGCATTCATTACACTTCTTACTTCTCTTAGTGTGAAGTGTGGCTTGATTATTACCTTGGATGTTACCTTTCATGGAGGCGTGGTTGAGGCTTTTGGAAGAGGTATTGATTTTCTTCTTTTGTTCCTTCCTCTTGACAATCCTCAAGTCCTTGACATTTTCTTCAAGGGATTTAGTGCATGCCACGGTTGTTCCTGTCTCAAGCTTCTTCACCATGTGATCATGGTTATCTTGAGAAGGTTGAGCAATGCACTTCCCTTTTAGTTGTGCCAAGCTCATTTTTAGCCTCTCATTTTCTTCTTTGAGCTTTTGATATGTATCATCATTTTTTCCTGCAAATTTTAGCTCAAAGGAAGATTTGCTTGTCGACGGACAACAAGCATTAGCACATGGTAATGTAGTTTCAATTTGAATACATGTGCATGAGTGAGGTTGTTGGGATTTTAAGTTTTCTATCACAACCTCATGAGCAATATTTAATATGATATGATCATCCATAAGATTTTCATGGGAACATAGGAGCATATCATATTTTTCTTGAAAACCTAGATTTTTATCTTTTAGCTTTTCTACTTGGTCCTTAAGCAAGGCATTCCTATTTACTAATTGAGCGATACAATGTAAAGCGTTATCTTGCTCAATTGAAATAGTTTCATACCTTTGGACCAAATCAACATGAGAGCACTTTAGCTCCTCATGTTCTTTAGTCAACTCGTCAAAGTGTAGCATTTTCATGGAGAGAACATTTTCTAGCCTTTAACGAGCTTCGCTTTGCTCTCTCGCTCTTTCTAGAAGTTTGAGCATGACCGTCTTATCTTCTTGGCTTAGGCGAGCGTAGAGTTGCATGAAGCTTCTTTCTTCCTCCTCATCCTCGTTTGTGCTTCCACTATCATTTTCATTAGCCACACAACATATGTGGGAATCGAAATGGGAAGACAAACCTCTTGGAGAGGTGGATTCATCGTTTGGTCTCCATCGTTCATTTTCTTCTTCTTCCTTGCAAGGGTTAGTATCACAAATACCAAAGGAAGTGGAAGCACAAAATGAACTATCATGTTTGGACTCATCAAATTTGCTTTTAATTCTAGTCCAAATATCATGCGCATCATGAATAGGTTCATTATAATTAATTATGAAGGCATGATAATCTTCTTTGCTAAGAGAATTACCTAAGATGTCAAAAGCAAGATAATTTAAGCTTAAACATCTTTGATCTTCCTCGAAAATATTCTTTCAATCATAATTGGAGGGCATGATACTCTTGTCTATAATTTGTTCTAATCGGGAGTCTACGCTTCTAAAGGCATTTTTCACATTAGTAGACCATGAAGCATAATTAGAACAATCATTAAATAAAATCTCAAGAGTTACCTCCTTGGTTTTTGTCGGAGGTGTCTTCTTGTTCTTTTGGGATCTTCCTCGAGCCATCACTTCGAGTTGTTAGACTCAATATGAAGTGCCTAGCTCCGATACCAATTGAAAGTCGCCTAGAGGGGGGTGGATAGGCAAAACCTAAAAATTATAACTTTACACCCCACCTAGATCCCTTGATTAGTGGTTAGAACAAGATACACAATTATCGGAGTATAAAAACTAAGTCCTTGCTTGTAAAGAGTATTGCTTTCAAATAATGCGGAATTGATAAAATAATACAACTAATAGGTCTATGAGAATAAAGCAAAGGGGCTTAGATAAGAAGAGTAATAACACAAGTTCTTTCTTGCAAAGTGTTGCTTCACCAAATGAGAATCTAACTTAAAGCAACACCAAATAGTATTAGCAAAGAATAGTGCAAGAAGAAACTTAGAAAAGGAAAGAACGAACAAATCACAAGCAATAAGCACACAAGACACGGGTGATTTGTTTTACCGAGGTTCAGCCCTCGAAGGCCTAGTCCCCGTTGAGGAGTCCACTAAGGACGGGTCTCTTTCAACCCTTTCCCTCTCTCTACCGATCACACAAGACCGGCGAGCTCTTCTTCTCAAGGATCACTTAAGACCCCGCAAGGACCACCACACTTTTTGGTGTCTCTTGCTAGCTTTACAAGCCTCCAAAACTTTGGAGGAAGTTCAATGGGAGTCAAAACTCCACGCGCAAATGAACACAAAGATGTAGCACACACTATCTCTCAATGAATCTCACAAGGCACTAGTGCTAAACTCAAATGAGTAGCTCTCTCTTGCTTGCTCTCTCTTTTGTGGCACTTGTGTTGGTTGTAGTGATCTAAATCTTGTGTATAGGATGGATCAATGAATAGAGGTGGTTGGGAGGGCTTGGATATGTCAACTATATGACTTGGAATGTTGCTTGGGCTCCCACACCTTGAAGTGGCTGGTTGGGGTGGTATTTATAGCCACTAACCAAATTGTAGCCGTTGGAGAAGGCTGCTGGCGATGGGCTCACCGGACAGTGTCCGGTGCGCCGCCACGTCATCTTGTCGTTAGGGCTGGAGCTGGTCGACCGTTGGAGGCTTTGTCCTCATGTGGCACCGGACAGTCCGGTGCGACACCGAACAGTCCGGTGCCCCTCTGACCAACTGCTTTGACTTCTGCCGCGTTTACTGTTCTGTACTGTTCACTGTTAGAGTCGACCGTTGCGCGCTGATAGCCGTTGCTCCGCTGGTGCACCGGACAGTTCGGTGAATTATAGCGGAGCTGCGCCTGGGAAACCCGAAGCTGCGGAGTTGAAGTCGATTCACCCTGGTGCACCGGACACTGTCCGGTGCCACACAGGACAGTCCGGTGCGCCAGACCAGGGCACACTTCGGTTTCCTTTTTGCTCCTTTCTTTTGAAGCCTAACTTGTTCTTTTTGCTGGTTTGTGTTGAACCTTTGGCACCTGTAGAATGTATAATCTAGAGCAAACTAGTTAGTCCAATTATTTGTGTTGGCAATTCAACCACCAAAAACATTTAGGAAAAGGTTTGACCCTATTTCCCTTTCACCTACTCCACGTTGTGGCGTCCCAATGGACGAGGGTCACTCTCAACCCCTTTCAAGTGATCCAATGATCAACTTGAATACCACGATGTTTTGCTTTCTTTTACTATCTCCCGTTCGCGAGGAATCTCCACACTTTGGAGCCTCTCGTCCTTACAAATGATGATCACAAAGAAGCATGGAAGTAAGGGAGGGGAGAGAAACACACACAAGACTCAAAGTACGAACACAAACACGCACACAAGCCACAACTTGAGCTCACAACACAATGCAGGGAGTTCTCTACTCAACTAGAGCTCAAGTCACTTATCACAAAGAATCGAATGCGCTAGAATGGAGTCTTGGTGCTTAGAGATGATCAAAGAATGCTTGAGTGACTCCTCCATGCGCCTAGGGGTCCCTTTTATAGCCCCAAGTCAGCTAGGAGCCGTTGGAAGCAATCTGGGAAGGCAATTCTTGCCTTCTGTCGGGTGGCGCACCGGACAGTCCGGTGCACCACCGGACACGCACTATTCAAAGTCCGGTGCTGATTGCCTTCCAAAAATAGAACAGTCGACCGTTGCAGAAATAGAGCCATTGGCGCACCGGACACTGTCCGGTGCACACCGAACAGTCCGGTGCCCCCTGCCGACCATTGGCGCGGCCACGCGTCACGCGCGGATTGTGCGGCCGACCGTTGGCGCAGTCGACCGTTGGCTCACCGAACAGTCCGATGCCTCACCGGACCGTCCGGTGAATTTTAGTCGTACGCCGTTGAACGATTCCTGAGAACGACGACTTCGCCGCAGACGGCTCACCAGACAGTCCGGTGCACTACCGGACAGTCCAGTGAATTATAGCCGTACACCGTCGTCAGTTCTCGAGAGTGGCCTATTCACCGGAGGCTGGCCTAGCGCACCGGACACTGTCCGGTGCACCACCGGACACTGTCCGGTGCACCACTGGACAGTCCGGTGTGCCAGACTGCGCTGTGTCTTGGCTGCTCCAGCTAAGAATTTTCCTTTTTCTCTTTTCTCCGATTCTAGCACTTAGACAAATATATTAGCACTCAAAAACCAATGTACTAAGTCTAGAATCATACCTTCTTTTTGATTTGCACTTCATCAATCATTTGGCACAAGATTACTCACTCAATACGTGTTGGGCACTTAATCACCAAAACTATACTAGAAATGGCCCAAGGGCACATTTCCCTTTCAATCTCCCCCTTTTTGGTGATTTATGCCAACACATCAAAAAGCAACTAAAAAGAAGTGCAACATCAATGCAATTGAGAACAAGAATTGTTTTGATTCAAATTTGGCATATTTGGATCATTCTTTGCCACCACTTGGTTTGTTTTTGAAATCAAACTCATTTTCCTATCTCTAAGTCAAATGCACTTGTTTAGGCATAAAGAGAGGTATTCCATGAGAAAAATTGATCAAAAGCCACAAACTCCCCCTTTTTCCCATAATCCTACATTCTCCCCACAAGAGGCCAAATTTTGCACATAAGAGTATTTTGACAAAACAAAAGTTCTAACTCTACTATTTTCAAAATTCTCAAGTGGTAGCTGATCCATTTGCTTTGGCCTTAATTTCTCCCCTTTTGGCATTAAGCACCAAAACGGGATCATTATTGGCCCTTAAACCCCATTGCCTCACCGAAATTGTCAATTAAGAGTAACAAGGCAATAAGAGCATAGAGATGAATTTGGAGTAAATTACCCTCTCATCGGAGTGCAGTGGAATTCTTGTATGGTCCAAGTTCACCTTTTTCCTTCCAATCCACCTTTGATACTAAATTAAGAAAACTCGAGCACACGGTTAGTCTCAAAGGGTCAAGTTGTAGCATTTCTCCCGCTAAATATGTGCATCATTCACACATGGACTTGTGAGGTCCGGGGATCCCTTGCACAACTTGAGCACCATAAATAAGTAATACTATCATAAAGGAACATGATCAAAGGCATAAAACACATGTATGCTCTAGATCAATCCAAGTTACGTGAATCTAAAACATTTAGCTCACTACGTAGCCTGCAAAAGGTCTTCTCATCTAAAGGCTTGGTAAAGATATCGGCTAGCTGGTTCTCGGTGCTTACATAAAACACTTCGATATCTCCCTTTTGCTGGTGGTCTCTCAAAAAGTGATGCCGGATGTCTATGTGCTTTGTGCGGCTGTGTTCAACAGGATTGTCCGCCATGCGAATTGCACTCTCATTGTCACATAGGAGTGGGACTTTGCTCAGATTGTAGCCAAAGTCCTGGAGGGTTTGCCTCATCCAAAGTAGTTGCGTGCAACACTGTCCTGTGGCAACATACTCGGCCTCAGCGGTGGATAGGGCAACAGAAGTTTGTTTCTTAGAACTCCAAGACACCAGGGACCTTCCTAGGAATTGGCACGTCCCTGATGTACTCTTCTTATCAACCTTACATCCAGCATAGTCGGAGTCTGAGTATCCAATCAAGTCAAAGGTAGACCCCTTCGGATACCAGATCCCGAAGCAAGGCGTAGCAACTAAATATCTAAGAATTCACTTAACAGCCACAAGGTGACACTCCCTTGGGTCGGATTGAAATCTAGCACACATGCATACGCTAAGCATAATATCCGGTCTACTAGCACATATATAAAGTAAAGACCCTATCATAGACCAGTATGCCTTTTGATCAACGGACTTACCTCCTTTGTAAAGGTCGACATGTCCGTCAGTTCCCATTGGAGTCTTTGCGGGCTTGGCGTCCTTCATCCCGAACCGCTTGAGCAAGTCTTGCGTGTACTTTGTTTGAGAGATGAAGGCGCCATCCTTGAGTTGCTTCACTTGGAATCCAAGGAAGTAGTTCAACTCGCCCATCATTGACATCTCGAATTTCTGTGTCATCACCCTACTAAACTCTTCACAAGACTTTTGGTTAGTAGAACCAAATATTATGTCATCGACATAAATTTGGCACACAAATAGGTCACCATCACAAGTCTTAGTGAAAAGAGTTGGATCGGCTTTTCCAACCTTGAAAGCATTAGCAATTAGAAAATCTCTAAGGCATTCATACCATGCTCTTGGGGCTTGCTTAAGTCCATAGAGCGCCTTAGAGAGCTTACACACGTGGTCGGGGTACCGTTCATCCTCAAAGCCAGGGGGTTATTCCACGTACACCTCCTCCTTGATTGAACCGTTGAGGAAAGCGCTCTTCACGTCCATTTGGAACAACCCGAAAGAATGGTGAGCGGCATAGGCTAACAAAATGCGAATTGACTCTAGCCTAGCCACAGGAGCAAAAGTCTCCTTAAAGTCCAAACCTGCGACTTGGGCATAACCTTTTGCCACAAGTCGAGCCTTGTTCCTTGTCACCACCCCGTGCTCGTCCTGTTTGTTGCGGAACACCCACTTGGTTCCCACAACGTTTTGCTTGGGACGTGGCACCAGTGTCCAAACTTCATTTCGCTTGAAGTTGTTGAGCTCTTCCTGCATGGCCAACACCCAGTCCGGATCTAGCAAGGCCTCTTCTACCCTGAAAAGCTCAATAGAAGAGAAAAAAGAGTAATGCTCACAAAAATTAGCTAATCTAGAGCGAGTGGTTACTCCCTTGCTTATATCACCCAATATCTGGTCGACGGGATGATTCCTTTGAATCATCGCTCGAACTTGACTTGGAGGGGCCTGTGGTGCTTCTTCCTCCACAACTTGATCTTCTTGTGCTCCCCCTTGATCACATGCCTCCTCTTGATGAACCTGTTCATCATCTTGAGTTGGGGGTGCACCATTGTTGAGGAAGAAGGATGATCTTGCACTTGGTGTTCCTATGGTCGCACATCTCCAATTGCCATGGTGCGAATTGCGTCCGTTGGAACATCGGCTTCATCTATAACATCAAGATCAACATGCTCTCTTGGAGAGCCATTAGTTTCATCAAATATAACATCGCTAGAGACTTCAACCAAACCCGATGATTTGTTGAAGACTCTATACGCCTTTGTATTTGAGTCATAACCTAACAAAAACCCTTCTACAGCTTTGGGAGCAAATTTTGAATTCCTACCTTTCTTCACTAGAATATAACATTTACTCCCAAATACACGAAAATAAGACACGTTGGGTTTGTTACCGGTTAGAAGTTCATACGACGTCTTCTTGAGGAGGCAATGAAGGTAGACCCGGTTTATGGCGTGGCAAGCTGTGTTCACAGCTTCCGACCAAAACCGCTCGGGCGTCTTGAATTCTCCAAGCATTGTCCTCGCCATGTCTATAAGCGTCCTGTTCTTCCTTTCTACCACACCGTTTTGCCGTGGTGTGTAGGGAGCGGAGAACTCGTGCTTGATTCCTTCCTCCTCAAGAAACTCCTCCACTTGAAGGTTCTTGAACTCAGACCCGTTGTCGCTTCTAATCTTTTTCACCTTGAGCTCAAATTCGTTTTGAGCTCGCCTTAGAAAGCGCCTGAGGGTCCCTTGGGTTTCTGATTTGTCCTGCAAAAAGAATACCCAAGTGAAGCGGGAAAAATCGTCAACAACAACAAAACCATACTTACTTCCCCTATGTTGAGGTAGGCGATGGGTCCGAAGAAGTCCATGTGAAGTAACTCCAAAGGTCTTGACGTGGTCATCACATTCTTGCTGTGATGAGCGCTTCCCACCTGTTTGCCTGCTTGACAAGCTGCACAAGGTCTATCTTTTTTGAAAAGCACATTTGTTAGACTTAACACATGTTCTCCCTTTAGAAGTTTGTGAAGGTTCTTCATCCCAACATGTGCTAGACGGCGATGCCACAACCAGCCCATGCTAGTCTTAGCAATTAAGCATGAATCTAGATCGGCCTCCTCATTCGAAAAATCCACTAAATAGAGTTTGTCATCTAGTACACCCTTAAAAGCTAGTGAACCATCACTCCTTCTAAAGACAGACACATCTACATTTGTAAATAGACAATTATAACCCATGTGGCACAATTGACTAACAGACAACAGATTATAGCCTAGCGACTCTACTAGAAATACATTAGAGATAGAGTGCTCATTTGTGATGGCTATCTTGCCTAAGCCTTTGACCTTGCCTTGATTCCCATCTCCAAATATTATTATATGTTAGGAATCCTTATTCTTGACATAGGAGGTGAACATCTTCTTCTCCCCCGTCATGTGGTTTGTGCATCCGCTGTCGATAATCCAGCTTGAGCCCCCGGAGGCATAAACCTGCAAGGCAAATTAGGCTTTGGTTTTAGGTACCCAACTCTTGTTGGGTCCTACAAGGTTAGTTATAATAGTCTTTGGGACCCAAATGCAAGTCTTGTCTCCTTTGCATTTGGCCCCCAACTTCCTAGCAATCACTTTTTTATTCTTACTACAAATTGCAAAAGCAGTATTGCAAGCATGGTAAATTGTAGAAGGTTCATTACAAACTTTCCTAGGCACATGAGCAACATTTTTCCTAGGCATATTTCTACCATGCACAAAAGAAAGAACTTGATGCAATCATAGCGTGTGAATCATAAGCATAACTCCTATGAGCATTTCTAGAAAACTTTCTATCACTATAGATGAAGGCATGATTTCTTTGAGCACTAAAACTAGCCATAGGGGCCTTCCCTTTCTCCTTGGCGGAGATGGGAGCCCTTTGACTTGTTAAGTTCTTGGCTTCCCTTCGAAAGCCAAGCCCATCCTTAATAGAGGGGTGTCTACCAACAGTGTAGGCATCCTTTGCAAATTTTAGTTTGTCAAAATCATTTTTGCTAGTCTTAAGTTGGGCATTAAGACTAGTCACTTCACCATTTACTTTAGTAATGGATGCAAGATGTTCATTACAAGCATTAACATCAAAATCCTTGCACCTATTACAAATTACGACATGTTCCACACTTGAACTAGATTTGTTAGCTACCTCTAACTTAGCAATTAACTCATCATTAACACTCCTCAAACTAGAAACAGATTCATGGCAAGCAGAAATTTTAGAAGATAAAATCTCATTTCTTTTAGTTTCCAAAACAAGAGATTTTTGTACACTAATAAACTTATCATGTTCTTCATACAATAAAAATCCTCTTGCTTTTCTAGGAGTCTATTCTTTTCATTTAATGCATCAATCAATTCATTGATCTTTTCTACCTTGGCTCTATCTAGACCTTTAAACAAGCTAGAATAGTCTACTTCATCATCACTAGACTCTTCATCGCTAGAAGAAGTATACGTAGAGTTGTCTCGAGTGCGTACCTTCCTCTCCTTTTCCATGAGGTAGGTGTGACGCTCGTTGGGGAAGAGGGACGACTTGTTGAAGGCTGAGGCGGCGAGTCCTTCGTCGTCGGAGTCGGACGAAGAGCAATCCGAATCCCACTCCTTGCCAAGGTGCGCCTCGCCCTTCGCCTTCTTGTAGGATTTCTTTTTCTCCCTCTTCCCGCTCTTATCTTGTCCCTGGTCACTATCATTATCGGGACAGTTAGCGATAAAGTGCCCAGTCTTATCACACTTGAAGCAGGAGCGCTTTCCCTTTGTCTTGCTCTTGTTGGGATGCTCCTTGCGACCTTTTAGCGTCGTCTTGAAGCGCTTGATGATGAGGGCCATTTCATCCTCGTTTAGCCCAGCCGCCTCAACTTGCGCCACCTTGCTAGGTAGCGTCTCCCTGCTACTTGTTGCCTTGAGAGCGACGGGTTGAGGCTCGTAGATAGGCATTGGACCATTCAATGCCTCATCAACATATCTTGCCTCCTTAACCATCATACGCCCGCTTACAAACTTTCCGAGTATTTCCTCGGGCGTCATCCTTGTGTACCTAGGATTTTCACGAATTGAATTCACAAGATAAGGATCAAGAACAGTGAAGGACCTGAGCATAAGCCGAACGACGTCGTGATCGGTCCATCTCGTGCTTCCATAGCTCCTGATTTTGTTGACCAGGGTCTTGAGCCGGTTGTACGTTTGCGTTGGCTCCTCTCCCCTGATCATTGCGAACCTCTCTAGTTCGCCTTCCACCAACTCCATCTTGGTGATCATGGTGGCGTCGTTCCCCTCATGAGAGATCTTGAGGGTGTCCCAGATTTGCTTGGCGTTGTCCAAGCCGCTCACCTTATTGTACTCGTCCCTGCACAAGGATGCTAACAAAATAGTGGTAGCTTGTGCATTTTTATGGATTTGCTCATTAATGAAAACAGGATTGTCAGTACTATCAAAAAGCATTCCGTTTCCAACAATCTCCCAAATGCTTGAATGGAGAGAGAATAGGTGACTACGCATTTTGTGACTCCAAAATGGGTAGTCTTCTCCATCAAAGTGCGGAGGTTTCCCAAGTGGAATTGAAAGTAAATGAGCATTAGAGTTAAATGGAATATGAGAATAATCAAAAGAAAAGTTTGAGTTGACCGTTTTCTTTTTCTCGTCGTAGTCGTCGTCTCTTTGGGAAGAAGAAGACTCGTCGCTGTCGTAGTAGACGATCTTCTTGATGCGCCTCTTCTTATTCCCGTCCTTTTTCTTATGACTCGAGCCAGAGTCAGAGGGCTTGTCATCTCTTGGCTCGTTGACGATGGACTCCTTTGTCTTGTCGTTGACCACCATCCCCTTTCCCTTAGGATCCATTTCTTCGGGCGATTAGTCCATTGTGTGAAGAGAACGGCTCTAATACCAATTGAGAGCACCTAGAGGGGGGGTGAATAGGTGATCCTGTAAAAATCAAACACTTGTAGCCACAGAAACTTGGTTAAGTGTTAGCTCAATAGAAACAAGTGGCTAAGGACCGAGCTCTTGTGAAACACAATAGTCACGATAAAAACAGGCACAAGAGACAGATGATTTATCCCATGGTTCGGCCAAGTATCACACTTGCCTACTCCACATTGTGGCGTCCCAATGGACGAGGGTCACTCTCAACCCCTTTCAAGTGATCCAATGATCAACTTGAATACCATGGTGTTTTGCTTTCTTTTACTATCTCCCGTTCGCAAGGAATTTCCACACTTTAGAGCCTCTCGCCCTTACAAATGATGATCACAAAGAAGCACGGAAGTAAGGGAGGGGAGAGCAACACACACAAGACTCAAAGTACGAACATAAACACGCACACAAGCCACAACTTGAGCTCACAACACAATGCAGGGAGTTCTCTACTCAACTAGAGCTCAAGTCACTTATCACAAAGAATTGAATGCGCTAGAATGGAGTCTTGGTGCTTAGAGATGATCAAAGAATGCTTGAGTGACTCCTCCATGCGCCTAGGGGTCCCTTTTATAGCCCCAAGGCAGCTAGGAGCCGTTGGAAGCAATCTAGGAAGGCAATTCTTGCCTTCTGTCGGGTGGCGCACCGGACAGTCCGGTGCACCACCAGACAGGCACTATTCATGGTCCGGTGTTGATTGCCTTCCAAAAATAGAACAGTCGACCGTTGCAGAAATGGAAACGTTGGCGCACCGGACATTGTCCGGTGCACACCGGACAGTCCGGTGCCCCCTGCCGACCGTTGACGCGGCCACGCGTCACGCGCGGATTGCGCGGCCGACCGTTGGCACAGTTGACCGTTGGCTCACCGGACAGTCCGGTGCCTCACCAGACCGTCTGGTGAATTTTAGCCGTACGCCGTTGAACGATTCCCGAGAACGACGACTTCGCCGCAGACGGCTCACCGGACAGTCCGGTGCACCACCGGACAGTCCGGTGAATTATAGCCATACACCGTCGTCAGTTCCTGAGAGTGTCCTGCTCACCGAAGGCTGGCCTAGCGCACCAGACACTGTCCGGTGCACCACCGGACAGTCCGGTGTGCCAAACTGCGCTGTGTCTTGGCTGCTCCAGCTAAGACTTTTCCTTTTTCTCTTTTCTCTGATTCTAGCACTTAGACAAATATATTAGTACTCAAAAACCAATGTACTAAGTTTAGAATCATACCTTCTTGTTGATTTGCACTTCATCAATCATTTGGCACAAGATTACTCACTCAATACGTGTTGGGCACTTAATCACCAAAACTATACTAGAAATGGCCCAAGGGCACATTTCCCTTTCAGTACCTAGGGTGTGGAGGTGGTGCCTCGCTCGATGATTTGTTTGGAGCCTTTGATCATCAATTCAAAGCTCACAAACTTTCCTATAACTTCCTCGGGAGACATTAGCTTGTATCTAGGATCACCACGAATTAATTGTACTTGTGTAGGATTAAGAAAAACAAGTGATCTTAGAATAACCTTGACCATTTCATGGTCATCCCATTTTGTGCTCCCGAGGTTGCGCACTTGGTTTACCAAGGTCTTGAGCCGGTTGTACATGGCTTGTGGCTCCTCCCCTTAGTTGAGCATGAATCGACCGAACTCCCCTCGATCGTTTCCATCTTGGTGATCTTGGTCACCTCATCTCCTTCGTGCACGGTCTTTAGTACGTCTCAAATCTCTTTGGCACTTTTCAACCCTTGCACCTTATTATACTCCTCTCGACTTAGAGAGGTGAGGAGTATAGTAGTTGCTTGGGAATTGAAGTGTTGGATTTGGGTGACTTCGTCCGCATCATAATCTTCATCCCCTACGGATGGTACCTGTGCTCCATATTCTACAATGTCTCATATGCTTGTGTGGAGTGAGGTTAGGTGATATTTCGTCATTTCACTCCACCTAATATAATCTTCACCATTAAAAGCCGGTGGTTTGCCTAATGGGACGGAAAGTAGAGGTGTATGTTTAGAGATGCGAGGGTAGCGTAGGGGGATCTTACTAAACTTCTTGTGCTCATGGTGCTTAGAAGTGACAGACGGTGTGTCGGAGCCGGAGGTGGAAGGCGACGAAGAATCGGTCTCGTAGTAGACCACTTTCTTCATTTTCTTCTTCTTGTCGCCACTCTGGTGCGACTTGACGCGGGGAGGTGATTCCTCCCTCTTCTTGTTGCCGGACTCCCCCGATGGAGCTTTCCCGTGGCTTGTGGCGGGTTCTCGCCGGTCACCATCTCCTTCTTGGCGTGAGCTCCCGACATCACTTCGAGCGGTTAGGCTCTAATGAAGTACCAGGCTTCGATACCAATTGAAAGTCGCCTAGAGGGGGGTGAATAGGCAAATCTGGAATTTATATACTTTAAGCACAACTACAAGCCGGGTTAGCGTTAGAAATACAATTGAGTCTGAAAGAGAGAGCGAAAACAAATCACAAGCAAATGAAAGCGGATGACATGGTGATTTGTTTTACCGAGGTTCGGTTCTTGCAAACCTACTCCCCGTTGAGGTGGTCACAAAGACCGGATCTCTTTCAACCCTTTCCCTCTCTCAAACGATCACCAAGACCGAGTGAGCTTTCTCCTTAATCAAACAGGTCACTTAGACCCCTACGAGGACCACCACAACTTGGTGTCTCTTGCTTTGATTACAAGTGTCTTGAGAATAAGAATGGGAAGGAAGAAAGCACGATTGTAAAAGCCAAGCGACAAGAGCGACAAATAACACACAAATCACTCTCTCTCTTAAGCCACTAATCACTAATGATCACTTGTCTCAATTGTGGAACTTGGAGAGATTGGAGGCTTTGATTGTGTCTTGGAATGGATTGCTAGCTCTTGTATTGAATGTTGAAGATTGGAATGCTTGGATGTGTTGAATGGAGGTGGTTGGGGTTGTATTTATAGCCTCCAACCACTTCCTAGCCGTTGCTCCAATTCTGCCAACCGCGGACGGTCCGTGCCCCTGGTCCAGACGGTCTGCCCCTGCACATCAATGGCTGAAAACGCAACGGTCAGCAGTAACGGCTATATCAACGACCATTTTGCATTTAATGCGTCGTCAGATGTCAGATAAAGGCAGTCGCGGACGGTCCGGTCGTGCACCCCGGACGGTCCGCGGGGACGCTATAATTTATTTTACCGAACCCGTCACCTTCGGGTTTTTCGGTTCCTCACATACCGGACGGTCCGCGCGTGGTCTCGAACGGTGCTTGCTTTTCCTCCGAACGGTCCGTAGTGTAGACTTGGATTTTTGCATTGGTTCTGTCCGAGTGTCATCCTGGTGTCGCGGACGATCCGCTGCAAGGGCCCGGACGGTCCGCGCTTAGTCTGTTTTTCCAAAAAGCTTCTCCTGTCCGGAATAATCTACGGTATTCTGGACAGTCGATTTAGAATAGTTGTAGATGAACTTATGCACCTGTGGAATGATCAACTAGAGCAAACTAGTTAGTCCAATTTATTTGTGTTGGGTATTTCAACCACCAAAATCATTTAGGAAAAGGTTTGACCCTATTTCCCTTTCAGTGGCGCCTCCTGGTCGAAGGTAGCAGGGGTCATCCTATGACAAGAAAGGAAAGCGTTAGAATCACCAACGGAGGGGAAAAGAAGTGCTCGGATGAGGAGGAATCTTACCGCAGGCCCGATCCAACGTGGCGCGGCTTCCTCCCAACCCAAGACCCATCAGTCGACTCGCCGGCAGAACCCATCCGAGGTGTGAGCTAGAAAAGAAATAACTCTAGGATGACTGCAAGCAGGCGTTTGCCCAAACTTATAAAGGGGGTATAACATCTGCCCCTCCCCGAGTGGGGAAGGACTGCATCATAGACACTCCGTCTCTCGAAGGTGTGGATACTACGACTAAACAGGGATACACATGTCAAAGATCGATGCAAACGATACCCATCAAGCAAAGCCACCAAGGGGAGATACTCTACCCTCGGGGGCCGGCTCCTGCCGGGGGAAAGATACCAGACCTCTGGGGCCCATGAGTCAGCAGGAAGACAAGGCAAAGGTCCGCCCCGAAAGGACTCACCCTCGCATAGTTTATTTATTACCTAAAATATATAATATAAGATTATGAAATATTAATATAAAAAGCAACATATCTAGTGTAAAATGATTAAGATGCTAACATACTAATATTAAATCTTGTCTATCACATCCACCATCCAGAGCTGATTACAATTTCACCTACTCTCATATTATTTTATAAAGAGCCCCTTCATTATCTTCATTTAGCTCATGAGAGTAGAAAGTCCAACGTTGATGCCCATAATCTAGCTAGAAGCATGATCACTTTTGTAACAGTCAGGTATAGCGTTTGTTCATATAACCAACTCCATGATGACTGAGTATATCCGACAATGCGTTAAATCTTTCTTATCTTAATGCACAGGACCTAACTTATATAAAATAGCTCCAACGATGTTCTATTTTACGAATTTTTATCAAACAAAATATAGAGCATCATGAAGTGACTCAAATATACTACAACTAGATTAGTGTCATACCCTTATTTTCTACACCATTTTCAACTTTCTTTCCTAATAATGTAATTTACTTTCTAAAATACTTGATTTAAGGCTTAATTGTCGTAGTTTAATTAATTTTTAGTATAGTAAACAATTTAAATAATATAATATTTTATTTTTTGAGACACTATTCCAATAAATGGTATTTCCTTAAAAAAACAAGTAAGCGATGGCAGCGTGAGACCAGGTCACGTCCGTGCATGGCTGAGGATCGTGTCGTCGTGTGTGGCGGTTGCGTTGTATTGCATGCATCTTCTTAGCCAAGCGAAGTTGGGACAATGGCATGCTCAACTTGAAATAACGATACTTGTTTATTTTATTCAGGACATAATCACGACAGAATCGAGAATGAGAGAACATATATATATACCATGCAAAACTTTATTTTATTGAATCCACTCAAGGAACAATCTGCAACGAGAAGTCACCGAAGTGTCCTACTGAGAATACTAGTACTACCACTATGACGATGACACTATGGGGAGGACTGCAATGCAAATTTGCAGCCAGAATTAAACTAATCAATGGGGGTAATGCGCCGTCATGAACATGAACAACCGGCGTTCGTTAACATAATAACAAGACAATTAAATGCACCAAAATTAAACATGATGCCAATCTACTAGGTACGGTACGGATCAGCTATAGACAGACGTGGTCGTCATCGATCAGGTCAGGTCAGGGTCAGGTGTCAGGAACACACACAAACAGCAGCCGCAGCAGCAGCGCTGGCACGGCCGGCGTTATCAAAAAGGGACAGCCGGCCGGCCATCGCGCGCGCGGATGCAGGCGGCGGCCTTGCCGAGACCGGTCGACTCGACGCCGCCGCCGTCTCACTGGCCCTGCAGCGACGCCACGAACCGGCCGAGGTCCCTGCGCACCACCGGGTTGCCCTTGACGACGGCGTAGTCCTTGGCCACGGCGTCCACCAGACTCGTCGGCACCAGGCACCTGCCCTCGGCGGCCAGCCGCTCCTGCACGCTGCCGCACGCCAGCAGCGCGTGCATCCGCTCCTGCGCCGTGATGGCCGACGGCATCTTATCGTCCTGCAAATGCATGCACGCGCGCACAGGGATTCAGTTACACGAAGCTGGGAGGGACAGTGATGAGGTGACTTAGCTTGAACAGATGGAGACATGGACATTGAGAAATGCAATACAATGCCAATGCCAATGCGTGCGCGGCGGTTGCCGGTTTCTACGCACCTCGCTTGAGCCGGCGGCGCGCATGAGGGCGAGCATGCCGACCTGCGCCTGCAGGAGCTTCACGTGGCGACTGGCCTCCTCCAGCATCTCGGCGGTGTTGAGCTTGTTTGCTCCGGGGATGAGCCGCGCCAGCTCGGCCGTCTTCTCGCTGATCCGCTTGCGGCGCTGCCTCGCCGCCGAGTTCTGCACGGACTGGCACGCGCCGCCGGCCTTGTTGCCGTCCGCGCCTCGCACGAACACGACGGGCGCCGGAACCTGCGTCGGGACCGGGAGCAGGGGCGGCTGTGGCAGTGGCACTGGCAGTGGCAGTGGCAGTGGCAGGACGAACTCGTCGATCATCGGAGCCGCCGCCAAAGCCGGCACCTGCTGGTTGCCACCGCCAATGCGCTGCCTCTTGCCGCATTGCCACTTGGCCTCGGTGGCGCCGTCGATCGGGGCGAGGAAGGCCGCGTCGTCGCTGGGAGGGAGGCCGAGGAGGTCGTCGAGCGCGGCGTTGGAGGCGTCCAGCGGGTCGTACACGAAGCCGAACAGCGCGTCGGTGACCTCGGAGTGAAAGTCGTCATGGAGGAAGCTCATGTCCGGGGCGGGGATGCGGTGTCCGAACAGCGGGGCGGTTGTCGTGTGGAAGCTGAGCGCCATGGGCGGCGAGGTCGGGGGCGGGGTGGTTGCTTTGCTCTCGCTGCTTGCCCGCTTGCTTGTGTCTGTGTCTCGCTGCGCGAATCAATGGCTCGAAATGAAGCTCAACCGCCCTGTCAGGGCAAGACCGGGAGTCAAGGGGAGGAGGAAGAGGAGGAGAGGGAGGACTGGAGGAGGCGGCGGGCAGGAGTGGAGTGGAGTGGAGTGTTGGCGCCTTGGCGGTAACCGCCCCTTAAAACGAGGGAGTCGACGGGCCCCAGCCGATCCTAATTAACCGCCATTTGCTCTCTCGCCGTTTTCACGCCCATTTTGCACAATGACCCCAACTGTTGATTATATTTACTACTCGACAGGGTGACGCGGACAATTTTTTACCCAACCGATTTCCAGCTGCTCGAGCACGATCTTGGTCCTCGTCCAGACCCTGACATGTTGCTAAAAAAACCAAACCCTAACCCTAATTATATAGGACGGACTCGAGATCTATATGTTAGAAATATGCCATAGAGATAATCATAGAGATGATCATATTTCTTTTTATCCATGATATATATATTGCTTAATTGAATATCCATGGAAGGCACCTTGTATTGATTAGCAATTATGTGAATTGTTTGTGAGATTCTTTACTTATATGGTTATTCTAAATGATGTCCCTAGTCAGAGTCGATGACTAGCATATGTATTAGTTGATGACTACATTTCACAAGTCATGAACATGGAGATGTTAAACTAATAATGTGGGCGCATGTATGACATGAGGCTGGACCGACCCAACGTGAGATATTGTAATATAGTTCTCTTTTTGCAACATGAATACTGTATCCTTAGACCTGAGATTGTCGCATGTTTTCAAGATGTGAATTGACTTACTTAGGGACTATCAAACGTTATTCCGTAACTGGGTAGTTATAAAGGTAGTTTTGGGTTTGTCAGGAAGCATGCTGTGAGGCATGGTCAGTCAAGATGGAATTTGTCCCTCTCTTTGTGAGAGAGATATCTCTGGGCCCCTCGAGTGATTGGATCAAGAAATGCATGGTCGTGCTAGGGTTAAGAGTTAACCATTGAAAGGATTCCAATTCACAGTATCGAGAAAGAGAGGTCAGCTTAGAGCCAGACCAAATATCGTGAGACAAAGGGAACAACATGTACGTAATGTTGCAATGGTTCGTCTGATATGATCTTTACGTGCGCATAGGAGTTGACATGTCTTGCTAGAGGACGGTGTCAATTATTGGGCCAAGTAAGAGTACTCGGGCTATGTCTATTTGTACGTGAACCTATAGGGTCACACACTTAAGGGGAAGGAAGCCTAACTAGGATTAGATCCGAAATTAGACTGGGCTTTAGGGTTAATGATGGGCCTCGGTGTCAGAAGCCCACCATAACGCCTATATAATGAGGGGCGGGGGCGCGGTTAGGTTTAACCTAATTTGCCACCAGCAAACGAGCAGCCGCCGCTCACCTCTCGCCCTCGCCAAGCCGCCGTCGCGAACCTAGCAGTTCGGTACGCGGCGCTTCCTCCCTGTACGTGTGGATACCTCGGAGGTGCTGCATCTGGAGCACTAGGACGAACCGTGCGAGGACGTGAAGGACGCCGACGACTGCACGTCACTGCTCGACGCGTTCGTCTACATCGAGACGTCTTCCGCTGCTCTGCGCGTCTAGTGGTAATTCCATGACCTATAACCGCAGTAGATCTTGGTTTTATGGGGTTGAGAATTTTGTTTTGCGCTAGCGTAGCCTCCCCGTAATCATACACTATAACACTGAGACTAGAATAAAAAAATCTAATATGGTCTAATATCACACTACAGTCGAAACTCTATCTAGAATATAGGTTGAAACTAGACCGAAACTCTGAGAACAACGAGAACGAAGCCCCTTCATAAAGATGTCACTAAATTGTGAGCTCGTCGAGACGTGATGCGTTTTTAACAGCAACACGCTCATGAACGAAGTGAATATTAATCTCAACATGCTTCGTGTGCTAGTGCTAGACAGGGGTTAATAGGGAGGTGGACGACAATGATATTGTCGCAATATACAAGTGTGCTTTTGATGAGGGGCATAAAGCTCCATAAAGAGCTAGCGCAATCGGCCCGCCTAAGCCACCCCATTAGTGATGGCTCGATACACAACCTCAGCGCTAGAGGGGGAGACCACGGGCTAACGCTTGAAGAACTAAGAGATGAGGTTGGCCCAATAAACATCACATAACTAGAGGTAGAACAATGAGTGTCCGAGCATACAATACGGTCAGCGTCGGTGTAGACAACTAGCTCATTATGAACTCATGTTGAAATGTGGTGATGTGTAAGGATCTAGTACATCTAGACAGGATGAATAGGCTACCTGCGCAAACTTAGTTCCCAAAAGTTTCAAATCCCCAAGCAGTAGTGATGCTAGACACCCGACACTACCGTGGTCCGGCATTGTCGAACAAGCTAAATTGCTCTGACTCAATTGAAACTTTTGCAGGTTCTAAGTTGACAGATAACTAAGTGACACCAAGAATATGAAGCTGATATGAATAAATCGTATTGAACAGAGAGCTTAGGGCTTATATGTTCTTCACACTTAATAAAGATCAAACCCTAGCTACTCAAGTATTTATAATGCGTTTCATATCGCCACAAAGGCTTGCCTACCTCCATGTTGTTGAGGAAAGCCACTAAGAAAAAGGGTCTCACACCCTTCCTCGATCTCAAGCCAAGAGCTCTCGCTCTTGAGATGAGAAGATTTTTAATAATTTCAAGGGAAACTTACATCAATCCAAGTTTGCAATAAAGTATGCATGCAACTCGTGGAAGATGTATTCATCGGCTAGGAGCAAGCTCCAAGGATGGAGTGAAGAATGTCGGCCTAGAGAACTCCAATGCTCAAGAGAATGAAGAACTAAGGAAGAAGAATGTGTTCTTATTGTTCTAGCTGTTATTCTTAGTTTGAATGAGAGAGACGAGCCTCTGGGGTAGTTGATGGAGTGGGGGAAGTATGCTCCAAATGAGACAAAAGGGGGCATATATCTTGTTCCTGCTATATCCTGCTGTCAGGATACGCAACTGGTGTCTGTTGGAGACCCAGAGGATAAAATAGGCAAATTCCTCCATGTCCAACGATTATTTTAAAGTTTGCTAGTGCTGGGGGAAATCCGATAGTGCCGCACAGGCCAGAAAAACCAGAATGGCATAGAGTTTGGGCACTAGGTTTCTAGACCTACATAGAGGTGGATGTTGGAGTTTGAGCATTAGAAGACCTAGTAAACTTAGCAAACTCACAGATCCTTAATAGTACATCTCTATTATAAAAAACAATACAAATATGAAATGTAGTCCATATTAGCATTTGGGGTCCCTCTTTTGCCACATGTATTCTCCCTTTTTATTTCTTTCCTGTTACAACACCTGATAAGCAATATTAGTTATCTAATTGTATGGTCATTTTCACCAAAACCCACAAATAGGGCTTGATTGCACTTACATGATGATCACGTGTAGGAGGCTTGAAGAAGAGGAAGTGAGCACAATTTCATCAACATACATGGGGAGTTACATAGTTTCACTGCCATGCTGGTAGATAAACATAGATGTGTCTGACTTAGACTCAACAAAGCCTAGTGAGAGCAAATATGTGGCAAATCTGTTGTATCCAAGCGCCTAGGGGTTGCTTTAGATCTAGAGGGACTTATTCAGCTTGAAGACCATATTAGGGAAGCAGAGTCAACAAAGCCGATAAACTAACTGCAATAGATGGTTTCAGTAAGAGTCCCATAGAGAAAGAGATTCTTGATGTCCAACTAATAAATTGGCCAAGAATGGAATACGACCAATGATAGAACGACACTAATGGTAGCATGTTTCACCACAGGACTGAACGTCTTATCATAATCAACCACATGACGCTAAATGAAGCCCTATAGAACCCAATGGGCCTTGTACCTATCCAGAGAACAATCCTTCTTCTATTTATGTGTCCATACCCACTTGCTAGTCACCACATTTCCGTCTCGAACACAGGAAAATCACGGGTGTGATTAGTATGGAGAGGCTGATAGTCTTCCTCCACAGTGTGACACCATTGAGGATTTACGAGGCCGTTATGAATGGAAGATGGCACTAGGGGAGATCAGTGGTGAGGTCACAGAGAAGACAAGATGATGGATAGGTTAAAGAACCCAAACAACGTGTGGAGTCACATTAGGTAGACATGGCAAAAGTCTGAAGAAGGCGAAATGATACATCATATAGGTTTTTGAAGTATGACAACAAAGACATAGTGATTTTCAAATCACGTAAATTGTTATCTAAACTTATGTGTGGTTTTTATTTCCCAAAAAGGCTACCTATATAAATCTAAATTTAGCAATAACATATATACCATACTCACTCTGTCCCAATTTAAAGTTCGTTTGAGCCAGGGCCGGCCTTGAGCCCAAGTAACAGAGGCGGCGTCCGGGGGCCCAAAATTAATAGGGGGCCAATATTTAGTATCTACATCACAATATAATACACTAGTTTATGCTTTACAAAACTCATCCAACCAAATAATCCACATGAAAGTCGCCTAGAGGGGGGTGGATAGGCGAAACCTGAAAATTATAGCTCTAAATACAAACTAGATCCCTTGATTAGTGGTTAGAACAAGATTCACAATTATCGGAGTATAAAACTAAAACCTTTGCTTGCAAGGAGTTGCTTCTCTAAATGAGAATTTAACTTGAAGCAACACAGAATAATGTCAGCAAAGAGTAGCGCAAGAGAACTTAGAAAGGGAGAGAACAAACAAATCACAAGCAATAAACACACGAGACACAGGTGATTTGTTTTACCGAGGTTCAGCCCTCGAAGGCCTAGTCCCCATTGAGGAGTCCACTAAGGACGGGTCTCTTTCAACCCTTTCCCTCTCTCTACCGATCCCAAAGATCGGCGAGCTCTTCTTCTCAAAGATCACTTAAGACCCCGCAAGGATCACCACACACTTAGGTGTCTCTTGCTAGCTTTACAAGCCTCCAAAACTTTGGAGGAAGTTCAATGGGAGTCAATACTCCACGCACAAATGAACGCAAGATGTAGCACACACTTTCTCTCAATAAATCTCACAAGGCACTAAAGCTAAACTCACACGAGAAGCTTTCTTTTGCTTGCTCTCACTTTTGTGGCACTTGTGTGGGTTGTAGTGGTCTAAATCCTGTGTATAGGATGGATCAATGAATAGAGGTGGTTGGGAGGGCTTGGATATGTCAACTATATGACTTGGAATGTTGCTTGGGCTCCCACACCTTGAAGTGGCCGGTTGGGGTGGTATTTATAGCCACCAACCAAATTGTAGACGTTGGAGAAGGCTGCTGGCGATGGGCGCAACGGACAGTCCGGTGCGCCACCGGACAGTGTCCGTTGCGCCACCACGTCATCTTATCGTTAGGGCTTGAAGCTGGTCGACCGTTGGAGGGTTTGTCCTCATGTGGCACCGGACAGTCCGGTGTCACACCGGACAGTCTGGTGCCCCTCTGACCTATTGTCTGACTTCTGCCGTGGTACTGCGTTGCACTGTTCATCCGTCAGAGTCGATCATTGCACGTAGATAGCCGTTGCTCCGCTGGTGCACCGGACAGTCCGGTGGCACACCGGACAGTCCGGTGAATTATAGCGGATCTGCGCCTGGGAAACCTGAAGCTGCGGAGTTGGAGTTGATTCATGCTGGTGCACCGGACAGTTCGGTGCGCCAGACCAGGGAACACTTCGGTTTCCTTTTTGCTCCTTTCTTTTGAAGCCTAACTTGTTCTTTTTATTGGTTTGTGTTGAACCTTTGGCACCTGTAGAATGTATGATCTAGAGCAAACTAGTTAGTCCAATTATTTGTGTTGGGCATTTCAACCACCAAAATTATTTAGGAAAAGGTTTGACCCTATTTTCCTTTCACCACACACCCATAATCTTTACTAAACCCACCAAACAAATTGCACTCATACTTAACACAACATCAAAATCAATGGTTCAGATCGTTGAATAACATCATCTCTCTTGCGCACTCAAATCTAATGGACAATATTATTTGGATCATCCTTCATCCCTCCCCTCCTCACGTCCACACCGCCGTCAACCCCACCCGTTGTGCCACCATCGTCTTCGTTCACCCCACTCTTCCCCTTCTTAGGAATGTAGCGTCATCACGGGCTATATATGTAGCACCCTAAATTTGGAGGTATAAAATTTCTTTCTAATGATCACCCAAATTCATGTGTTACTCTTCTCTCTCTCACGCTAGGTTTTATCTCTCTCTAGATCCTCTCTTCCTTTTTCCCTTTTAAGTAGAATTAGCTTAAAGTTAGGGGGATTTAATTATTTATTTTTGCCAAAACATTATGGGTCATGACATGTTGGATCATGCTGAGATTAAAATATTCTTTGAAGTGTTGCATGTGTTTGAATTTATTTGAATTTGAAACCTAATTTGAATTTGGAATTGAAAACCCTATAGAAAAGAAATAGAAAAGGAATTAGAAAATTCAGAGAAAAGGAAAAACACAAAGCAGCCCAGCCGGCCCAGCTCGGCCATGCCAGGCCGCGCGCCCGCCGCCTGATAGGTGGGCCCCGCGCCCCCGCCTGTCAGCGGCGGCTTTCTCTCCCGCGTGCTCTCCCTCTCTCGCCCTCTGCCCGCTGGGGCCGAGCTGTCGGCGCCAGTTACTTCGCCCGCGCGCGTCCCTCTTCTCTCTCTGTCTCCCAGGCCCGCGCTGCCAGGCGCTGAGCCGTTGCCTGCGCGCCCTCTCTTCTCCCTCTCCCTCTGCATCGTGGACCCTCCCTGTCAGTTTCGCCCTCCCCGCGCTCGCCGTGGACCAGCACGTGCGCACTCGTGCACGTCGCCAGATTTCTCGGCCACGACGCCCGCCCACGCGCCCAGTTCCCTTCTTAGAGCCCCGCTAGTGCCCCACACTCGCTCCCCCACCTCATTTCGCACAGCTTTGCCCTCTCTCACGCTCTGCCCTCGCCGCCAGACGCCGCCGGAGACCCGCGCCCGTGTTCCCGACCATCTAGCTCGCCGGAGACCGCGCCAAGCCTCCCTGAGCTCCGCCCCGAGGTGAGACACCTTTGCCCGTGCTTAATTTCCCTAGTCTCGCTCTGTGCTTGGCCAATTTTGGCATCGCCGGTGCTCGGCTGCGGCGGTCCGCCGTGCTCGCACGGTGGCCGGTCGATTTAGCCCGGTCTAGTTCCCCGGAGTAGGTCCATGTGTCACCTCTGCCTCTGCTGAAGCTAGCCCAGGCCTTAGTGCGCCTTAAGCCCCCTCCCCGTGGCCGGAATGCCTCACCGGAGTTCCTCCGGTCCGCCCGAGACCTTTTCCCCACCGTTCTCCCTGCTCTGCTCACGTATTCATGGCCTCTTCCCCGCCATTGAGTTCGCCATGGCGTTCTCTCCCTCTCTGCCCAACTCCGGCGACCTCGGAGCCACCCTAGCTCGTGCCTGCCTCAACTCCGGCGACTTCACCGCCGCGGAGAGGAGCGGCGCCGCCCACAACTGTTCACTCCCCCCCGGTCTGATCCCCTCCATCCGATCTTGATCGCACGGCCTAGATCGTGGATACCGCTTCGCGCATGCACGCCCTGCGCCCCCTGGCCTGCCTGTCAGCGCCCGTGTTTCCTGGCGCTGGGCCCGCTCGGTCAGTGCGCCCTCCCCCTCTGTCGCTGATATCCCCTGGCCCACCTGTCAGCGCTCGCCCACCCCCGCGCGCGCGCCCTCAGCCGCGGATCTAATCTCGACCGTCGATTTCTGATCTAACGGTTAGATTCACCCGATACCCCTTCGCGTGGTTGTTTTGCGTAAGAAACCCTCAGTTTGTTTAGAATAAACCGTTGTCCCTGGTTTTCGCGCGCAGACCCCTGTATTCTTGCAGATTGAACCCTGGACTTTTAAATATTCACAGAATTAGACCTAATTTCATATTTTGAATTCCCAAACTTGTTTATTTCATATCTTTTGCATATGAACTCCAAATTTAGTGATTCAAATTGCAAAATGTTCATAGGATTATTCTCTGTTTATATAAAATAGTTTCATTTACCGTCTGCACATTCTAATTTTTATGATTAAGTATGAACTAATGTAGGTGTAAATTTATTTATTTAATAAAATAAAAAGGGAAAACCCTAGAGATTTAAGCATGTTTAATCTTGTGAGATTAATAATGTGTATTACATGAAATCATATCTGGTCTAAATTTTTGGTCACAATAAAATAGATTGACCTATGTTATGTATTTGTGAGAACACTTAGAGAAATAATAATCTATTCCCAAATGGAGTTAGTTTATGTTATAGTTTATGTTATGCTTTGAACTCGTTATTGCTTATGTAGTATTGGGTCTTCTAAGATGTGTTCTAATGTTTGTACATATTTGGTGTACTTTTCATTTGTACTATCCAAATGTATTGAGTGCATGCTCGCTTTATTTAGACAACGAGCAGTCCGAGGCTCCTGAGTGTGTTGTTGGAGACCTTGCTGAGCAACAACCTGGTGAAGGCAAGTGTCCTTTGATCTATTATGTCCTACATACTTTATGATTCACTGTCCTACATCACATTATTTAAACCTAAGGATTGACTAGCTTGTATTTACCTTATCCTTGTTTACCTTTTGGGTTATCATGGTTAGCACTTTGCTATTGCCTTAACTTAATCAATGAACATGATGTGAACATTTATGATACGATATTGTTATCCTGATTATGTTGATGATCTTGTGATACTATAGGGGGCTCAGGCCTTTTTTCTGAGTACCTCTCCGTAAGGACCTGTTCATGGAGTGACCACCCGGGATAACAATGCAACCATGAGGGTGGAATGGGACGCCCTTAGCTGATTAATTAGGTGAACCTGTGGGTGTAGTTGGCTTTGCCGGAGGGCCGTCAATGGGGGCCGGGGCGTAGTGCTCGCTCTACCAAGGTTGGGGTGCAGAGGTTCATTCAATTTGGTTTTGTTAGTCACCCACCTTAGGGAGGTGTACTGTGTTTGCACGACTGGCGAAACCTAACGAGCAGCTATGCACCAGGGGAGTCTTTGTAAAGGCTACGTAGCGTATCCCTGGCCATTCACCTTGGTAGTGAAGATCGGGTCTGTACAACCGAGGCTGGAAAGGGATCACGGCTCGTGGGTAAAGTGTGCAACCTCTGCAGAGTGTTAGAAACTGGTATATCAGCCGAGCTCACGGTTAAGAGCAGCCTTGGGATCCTCTTTGATTAGAATAACTTTGAATACTTTTATGATGATGGTTAACAATGATGTTATAAATCTGTTCTTTGGTATTTCTTCTTTTGAGGGAGTACTTTTGGGTAATAAATGGGTTTATTACTAAAACTTGGCTCTACTAATAATAATAAATACTTTACCAACTAAAAGCAACTGCTTAACTTCAACCCCACATACAGCTAGTTCACTTTAGCTAAACGGAACATTTGCTGAGTACCTTGATGTGTACTCACCCTTGCTTTACAAACCACCCCACCCCAGGTTGTCCCCATTGTACTTAGTGCTTAGGAGGTGATGCTGGCAACATGGAGGACTTCGAGGAGTTCCAGGATTATGACGAGTTCTAGTTTATTAGTGGCAAACCCCCCAGTCAGCTGCCTGTGTAGGCTTATCATCTACGTTTCGTTTCTCCACACTTTGATTTTTATGTTGAACAATGGTTATGTATTAGACTCTATGGATGTCTTGGACATCTTGATGTAATAAAGTACCTTTTAGCTATTTATTTCGAGCAATGTGTGATAATGTCCAATTATGTAATCGTTGTGTACGTGAGTTTCTGATCCTGGCACGTACATGGTTCGCATTCGGTTTGCCTTCCAAAACCGGGTGTGACAATATACTTGTCGGTACCCTAAAACTAGGGTACGCCTTACTACTGTATGAAAACGCAGTGCCCACGCGGCTACCTTTAGTCACATGGTAAAAAGGCTGTACATGGGACCAGGCCATGACTCGCCCAAGCGTCGGGCGACTACTCTGGGCCAGCAACAGCACCGACCTCACCACCTGGGCAGGTCCGGTACCGCCGTGTGTCCAGAGAGCTGCACACTCTGGGGCATCACCAGCAGGCCTTGACCCCCATGCGGAGGTGTCGGGCCCCTGTATATACAGACCGGGCCTCCGGGTAAGGTCCAGGACCTCCACGGGCGCAAACCGGACCCCTACGATGGGATTCGGACCCCTCTATGTGGGGTCCAGCCCGCTCACAGCAGGGTCCCGGGATTCTGGGACAAAGAATACCCAGGCCTTAATCAAAGCCAGGCGGGGGTCCGGAGCCGACACGTGTCCGGACCTTATCGTATACGCTTCTGCTCCATGCCCAAGCGAAAACCCGATGCTGCCGCGTGGCCTACTGCACGTGACGTAAGCCAACAGGCGGAGCCTGACGTAAGGCCTCGGGGCTACACGACCTCTGCATTTATTGATGATAAGGCACGTCGCCTGTCCATTCCACTAGCTGGCGATGTGCCGCCTAAGCATTTATTGAGACCTGTCCATGTCGATGGCAGGCAGCGCCTGTCCATTCCACTGGCAGGCAGTGTGCCGCCTCAGCATTTATTGAGACATGTCCATTCCTCTAGCAGGCAGCGTCCTATCCATTCCACAGGCGACAGGCGGCGTGCCTGTCCATTCCACTGGCATGCGACACGCCCATACTGTTGCGTGCACTACGCTCATCATTACTCGCACGTTACCAAGGAAGCAGCCGCCACATATCAATACTGCGTGGACTACGGACATCATGGCGTCAGGAGATTGCTCAGGCGTTACTTGCATTAGTTATTCCTATAATGTAATCCTTCCGGTATGCTCCTGGGCCCACATGTCGGGGCTCAAAATCCTTGTCTGTGCCTCCCTTGAGCTATAAAAGGGAAGGCACACAACGTTACAAGACAAGTCCACACAGACCCTCAGACAGGCTCACAAGCTCACTCAAGCTCACAGACTCAATACAACACACAGACAGTGGAGTAGGGTATTACGCTCCGGCGGCCTGAACCACTCTAAATCCCCGTGTCCACTCGTGTTCATAGACCATCTAGCAGACAGGCAAAACGCTTAGGCCCCTCCTCATTTTAGGATTTAGGGCGGGTGCGTTCCGCCACCCTCTCTGACATTTGGCGCGCCAGGTAGGGGCTCTTGGCATTAGGTTTTTGCCTATTTTTCCTGCTTGACACCATGGTACAGATCGTCGAGCACCATGACTTCGTTCCCGAGGACTTCCCAATGGAGGAAGAGGCTGCGTCTTCCATGCCACAGGCCTCCAGCCGCCCTGCGCCTGGTGCTGCTGCTGTGCGCTCTGCGCGGCAGCACACCCCTGCGCAGACATCCAGAGCATCAAGGGCTGCGCCTGGGGGCTTGTCTGTAGCCAGGGAGTTGCTATGCCACCCTCCTAGCTCCACGGCCTCGCCGGGGACCATGAAGCAGTGGCGTGACGATGTCGACCGTCTGCTCGGCATGGCGCATTCTGGCTCAGCCAGGCCCAGGCCTCGGTCATCCCGGCCTCAACATGAGACATCGGCATCGGTGCGCTCACCTTTAGTGAGGGCCACCCCGACTGAGGAACCGCGGGCGGAGCTCAACTGCCGGCATGCGGGCGAGGATGCCCCAACTTCTCTGGAGAGACCCGATGACCTGCGGACAGAACTCAACCGCAGGCGTGCAGGTGAGGACGCACGAGTCTCTCTGGAGAGGGCGCATGAGCGCCGGCTAAACTTCGAGGGTCGCAACCTCGATCAAGACTTCGTTGCGGTCACACCGCAAACTCCGAGGGGTGCCCGAATTCAGGCGTGTGTCTCGTTGGCCGGTGTGGGCTGCGCCCCACTGGCGGATCATCTCCGTGCGGCGACTTGGCCATCCAAGTTCCGGCCACACCTACCGGAAAAGTACGACGGTACATCAAACCCATCGGAATTCTTGCAGGTATATGTCACCGCTAATTACGGCAGCAGGTGGAGACACTGCTGTAATGGCAACATATTTCCATGTAGCATTGTCTGGGCCAGCCCGGACCTGGCTCATGAACCTCACCCTGGGATCGATCTACTCCTGGGAAGAGCTCTGCGCACGGTTCACAGCGAACTTCGCCAGTGCTTATCCGCAGCATGGCGTGGAGGCTCACCTCCATGCAGTGAGGCAGGAACCTAGGGAAACTCTCTGGGCGTTCATCTCCCGCTTCACCAAGGTACGAGGGACTATACCTCGTATTTCTGATGCTTGCATCATCACCACTTTCCGCCAGGGGGTGCGTGATGAGAAGATGCTGGAGAAGTTGGCCACGCATGACGTGGAAACTGTCACCACACTCTTCGCTCTGGCTGACAAGTGTGCCAGGCCTGCCGAGGGCCGTGCATGGCACTCGGCACCACAGACCAGAGTTGCCCAGATGGGTGGCTTGGTTGCCGTCACCTAGGACGGCAAAAAGAAAAAAGAAGAAGAACCGCGGCCACGAGAGACTGCAGTCTGCTGCTCTGGTTGTTGCAGCTACGACTGGGGGCCGGAACGAGCGCAACAAGTTCCCACGGCCATAGGGAGGCAACAACGGCTTATGCCCTGTGCACCCCAATAGTCACATCGCCTCGGAGTGCCACGAGATCATCAAGCTCGTGAAGCGCGTCAGCGAACGGCGCGAGTAGACTTCCAAGGATGGCTCCCCACCTCGTTGTCGGCCTGGCAAGGAGAGGGTCAACGACAGTGATGTGGCCGCAGGAGAACGAGACCTCGGGTATCAGTCCCCCGAGCAGGTCCTCAAGGACATCCTCACTGCAGACTCCGACTCCGGTGACGACAACGACCACCGCAAGAAGTTGTACGTGATGTGTTGGAGCGAAGGCAGGAACGCCACCCTTCGCCCGAAGTCTCCACCGCTTAGCCCCTGCCCGGACAGACAAAGCAGGCAGGGACACCCTTCGCTCCGTTCGGAACCAGACGAGGGCCTGCGGCGACGTCTCCCCGCGGCGCAGCCTCGTTCAGCTCGGAGGCCCGCACGAGATCTGGCCCATTGTAACGGGCCCTGCGTGGCCGCGATTGTGTTACGGGCCTAATTTGTAAAGGCATACTTGTAATTACAGCTTGTAACCCTGCTTTATGGGAATATTCTAGGGATAAACTAGGCACCTGAGGGCACATGCGTCCTTAGCTCGAGGCGTCGTGCACTCGGATACCTATAAATAGCCCCGCACAGTGCCCGTGAGAGGCCAGATAAACAGAGCTTTTACTTCCCCGCGTAAGTGCCCCGTTGCCATCTCCGCTCACTCGTGTTGGATTCCTCTTGCTGACCGAGAGCAAGTTCCAACATTTGGCGCCCACCGTTCGTGCTACGAAACAACCACCCGCGATGGCACCCAAGAGAGCTAACCCGAAGTCTGACGAGGCTGCGAAGGCAGCACTGCTCGCCGCAAGAAAGGGCAAGGCCCTCGCCCTCACCCAATCCACCCACCAACAAGCCACTGAAGATGACACCCTCCGCACCTGCGACCCTGAGGGACAACCCTCAGGCCTCGCACCTCCCTCAGACTTCGCACCACCGGAGGGCGCGGACCTCGCCGAGGACGGTGAGGTCCTCGGCGTCTCAACAGAAGAACAGCTACAGCTGCGCGCCCTGCGCCTCAAGAACCGCAACCTCCAGAGGCAGAAGGAGATACTGGAGGCCAAGCGCCAGCGTGTGTCCGCGCTCGCCAAAGTGCGGCAGATGATACGCGACGAAGAGCACAAGGCCCAGGAACTCGAGCGGGAGATTGCGCTGATACAGCGCGAAGGCCACCTCGCCCCGCGGCACGAGTCATCCCTCCAGCAGCGCACACAAAACGAAGATACACGCGAAGGCCACCCCGGCCTGCAGCAAGGGCCATCCCTGCAACATCGCGCGCATCCGGAGGACCTGCGTTTCCCACAGCGCGACGTCACTTTCCCGCACGCCGCGCCATTCCAAGGGGTCAATTATCTCGATGAGCGAAGTCCCCTGGCGCCTCACCTGCAAGTGGCACCGTGGCCAGCTAATTTCCGGGCTGGGACTTACCCCAAGTACAACGGCAGCACCGACCCGGCTCAATACATAATGAGTTACCAGGTCGCCGTCGCATCGTCCGGGGGGGACGACGCCACAATGGCGAAGTCCTTCATCATCGCCCTCGAGGGACCCGCACTCACCTGGTTCACCAGACTGCCTCCGCTGTCCATCGATTCCTGGAGAAGTCTCCGGGACAAGTTCCTCCTCAACTTCCAAGGGTACCGCCCGGACACCGACGCCCTGGCCGAGCTCTCGCTCTGCAAGCAGCTAGAGAAGGAGACCCTGAGGGAATATTACCGCAAATTCCTGACACTCAAGTCACAGCTACCCTCAGTCGATGACCAGATTGCCATCCACTATGCTATCAGTGGCCTTCGCGCTGGCGTCCTTTACAGCCACTGCATCAGAGATCCGTCGAAGAACCTCCAAGAGTTATACCAGCTGTTTGAAAAGTACGCCAGATCCGAGGAGCTCCACCAACGCAAGATTGAGTCCCAGCGGAAGCCAAAAGATGCTCCACAGTCCAGCCGCATGTGGACAAGGACTCCGCAACCAGACTCCGGTCGAGATGGCCGCGGCCAGCAGCAAGTGCACAACATTGCCAACCAGCAGCCGGCCGCTGACCCCCTTCGTCGCCAGGAATATCCCCCCCAGGGCCGCGGAAGTGGAACTCGCGGCAGGGGCCGAGGGCGTGCGCAGCCACCCCCTCCACCGCGCCGATTTTACTGCCTTTTCCATGGCGAAGACTGCGCCCACCAAACCAAAGACTGCCCCAAAGTGAAGGCCACCAGAGACAGAATGGCGAGGGCGCAGCCAGCCGACAATCCC
This sequence comes from Zea luxurians, assembly GCA_029449295.1. Taxonomy (NCBI): domain Eukaryota; kingdom Viridiplantae; phylum Streptophyta; class Magnoliopsida; order Poales; family Poaceae; genus Zea; species Zea luxurians. The sequence goes on along the minus strand of JAOPSE010000007.1, from coordinate 144,402,763 downwards.
AGAATTGTCGCGCACAATTACCAGCCACCCCCCCCCCACCATATATCCACGCTCCCGCCCCGCATCCACCGCACCACGCTTACCAACATCATCAGGACGTACAAATCGTACATCCTCCGCCTCCACCACCACACCAACAACAACAAAACATCCCCCATGCCCCAAAGCAGGAAGACTTCGCCGATCAACCTTATCGCGGAGTCATTCATATGATAACTGGGGGGTCCAGCACTGACTTCGACACCAAGCGGCAGAAGCGGGACCACTACCGCATCATCAACCACGTCGCCGTCACTGGCCTAGTCGTGCAGACGAAGTGGTCCCACGTACCGCTAACCTTCGACGCACGAGACGTCGACCTGCGCAGCGCCCCCCACATCGACGCTATGGTTATCAATTGCAGCGTGGCGGGCTGGGACCTACACAAAGTCCTAGTTGACAACGGCAGTCAGGCAGACATCATCTTCCTCCACGCTTTCGACCGCATGGGCATAAGCCACAGTCTGCTCAAGCCTTCGGACAACTCGTTGTACGGTTTCGGCGGCAAGGGCACCTTTCCCGTCGGCAAAATAGAGTTGCCCCTCTCCTTCGGTGTAGCACCCAATGCCCGAAGTGAACAGGTGACTTTTGACATTGTGGATATGGTATATCCGTACAACGCCATCATGGGTCAGGGCTCCATCAATAAGTTTGAAGCTGCCATCCACGGACTGTATTTGTGCATGAAGATACCAGGCCCACTAGGCGTAATTACAGTCTACGGCAACCAGCAGACAGCGCGCAACATAGAGCGGGACTTCGTGCCTGGTCAGAGGAACGTGCACTGTCTCACGACACAGTGCGAGGTCCCCGCGCCCGCCAGCCCAACCGACAAACAGCACGACAAGGCTCAGTTGCAGAGTCAGGATGGGACCAAGACTGTCCCCCTCGATCAGGCCACGCCCAAGCAGACAGTCACTATCAGCGAAGACCTTACTTCGCATGAAGAAGAGAAGCTCCTCTGCTGCCTGGTCAAGAATAAAGATGTCTTCGCCTGGTCCGCCCTCGACCTGGTCGGAGTCAGCCGATCCATAATCGAGCACAGTTTGGGAATTGACCCCTCGGTGCGACCAAGAAAGCAAAGGCTTCGCAAAATGTCCGACGAAAAGACAGAGGCCGCCAAGGCGGAGGTGCACCGCCTCCTAGAGGCTAAATTCATTGAGCCAGTGGCTTACCCCACATGGCTCTCCAATGTTGTAATGGTGCAGAAAAAAAGTGGAAAATGGCGGATGTGCATAGACTTCACCAGTCTCAATAAGGCCTGCCCAAAAGACAATTTCCCGTTGCCACGGATCGACAAAATAGTCGATAGCGCGGCCGGATGCGAGGTCATGTCTCTCCTCGACTGCTTCTCCGGCTATCACCAGATATACATGAAGGCGGAAGACAAGGCTAGCACCAGCTTTATAACACCCTTCGGCACTTATTGCTTCATCAGAATGCCGGAGGGTCTCAAGAATGCCGGGTCCACCTTCTCCAGACTCACCAAGACAGTACTCGAAGGGCAGGTCGGCAGAAATATATTTACATATGTGGACGACATCGTCGTCGCCAGCAGAAATAAGGAGGACCATCTCGCCGATCTGGCCGAGACTTTCGCAAACATGCGAGATGCACGACTCCGCCTAAACCCGGACAAGTGCGTTTTCGGTGTTCGCCAGGGCAAGATATTGGGCTACCTGGTGTCACACCGCGGCATCGAGGCCAACCCAACCAAGATCCAGGCCATCATCGACATGTCGCCTCCGCAGTCCGCCAAGGACGTCCAGCGTCTGACAGGAAGATTGGCCGCTCTCAACAGATTCATCTCCAGGTCGGCCGAGCGAAGTCTTCCTTTCCTCAAAACTCTCCGCGGCGCAAAAGACTTCGCCTGGGGGCCGGAGCAAGCAGCGGCCTTCGCCTCATTAAAACAGTACTTAACGGAGCTGGCCATCCTCACGAGCCCCGACTCATCGCTCCCCCTATTGCTCTACGTCGCGGCTTCGCCGCACGCAGTCAGTGCGGCACTAGTGCAGGAGCAGACAGTCGAAGGCGCTGTCAGACAGTGCCCTGTTTATTACGTCTCCGAGGTCCTGACACCGTCCAAGTGCAACATGACAGAGCTGGAGAAGATCGCCTATGCAGTTGTCATGTCCTCGCGCAAGCTGCGCCACTACTTTGAAGCATTCAAGGTCCGCGTCACCTCAGACAGGGGGCTCGGCGAACTGTTCAGAAACCCGGAGGCATCGGCGAGGATCGCCAAGTGGGCAGCCGAACTCTCCGGCTACCACATCAGCTTCGAGCCCAGGACAGCCATCAAATCGCAAGTCCTGGCAGACTTCGTCGTCGATTGGACCGGGCCAGTAACTCAGCCGGACCCGACCACAGAGAGGGCCTGGACGATCCATTGCGACGGCGCTTGGTGCCATGCGGGGGCAGGCGTCGCTGCAATCATAACATCACCAGTCGGGGTCAAGCACAGATATGCAGCACGACTCAGCTTCAATCTGGAATCCGACAGATGCACCAATAATATAGCAGAATACGAAGCAGTCATCCTCGGCCTCCGCAAGCTAAGGGCCCTCGGAGTCACCACTTGCATCATCAAAACAGACTCCAAAATAGTTGCCGGCCAGGTCGAGAAAGACTACACAGCCAAGGACCCCGCACTCATGCAGTACCTCGCGGCCATCAGAAGTCTCGAGAGGCAGTTCAAGGGGTTCACTGTGCAGCATGTGGACCGGGCCAAGAATGAGGAGGCCGACGCATTAGCCAAGGCCGCGGCCAGGGGCGAAGCCATGCCCTCCGACGTGTTCTTCCATATCATCGGCACGCCAGCAGTCCGGAGCCCCGAAGGGCTCCAAATAACCAATGACAGCGAGGGCCACCGTACAGTTAACCTCATCATGACCGAAGACTGGCGAGCACCCATTACCCTGTTCCTGCAGGGGTATTATCACCCAGCCGACATCAGTGAGGCCAAGCGCCTCAGACATCGAAGCCGAGACTTCGCTCTGATTAAAGACCAACTCTACAAAAAAGGGATCAGTCAACCAATGCTCAAGTGCGTCACCGAGGCCGAAGGCATGCAGATTCTACGTGAAGTCCACAGTGGCACGTGCGGCTCGCACGCGGGGCCGCGAGCCCTAGCTGCTAAGGTGATCCGCCAGGGTTTTTATTGGCCCGCAATGATTTGTGCCGCGAATCGGGTCACTCGGTCCTGCGAAGCCTGCCAGAAGTTCTCTCCTCGGTCAGGCGGCCCTTCGCAGTATACAAAACTGATCGCCCACACATGGCCTCTCCAGCGCTGGGGTCTCGATATTGTTGGACCCCTGCCCACCGCTCAGGGGAACCTTAAGTTCGCCTTCGTCGCGGTCGAGTACTTCACCAAGTGGATCGAGGCACGGGCTGTCTCCACAATAACATCAAAGACTGCCCAAAAATTCTTCTGGCAGAACATCGTTTGCCGCTTCGGAGTACCGTCCGAATTAACAGTCGACAACGGCAAGCAGTTTGATAACCAAAACTTCAAGGATTTTTGTTTCTCCATTGGCACCAAGCTTGCCTTCGCATCAGTCTATCATCCGCAGTCCAACGGGGTCGTAGAGCGCGCCAATGGGAAAATCTTCACAGCCATCAAAAAAATGCTCGTCGATGAAAAAAAGGGCAGATGGAGCGATTTTTTACCTGAGGCAGTCTGGGCACTAAACACGTCTGAGTGCAGGGCGACCGGGTTTACTCCATTCCGTCTCTTATACGGATCGGAGGCCATGACCCCGCAAGAAATAAAGCACGGGTCCCCGCGAACAGTCCCGTCAGCCGTCCCAGATGTGGACGAGCCAACTTCAAAGGACCTCATCGACGGAGACCGTGTCTTCGCCCTACAGGCCCTGAACAAGTATCAAGCCCAGACCAAAGCATGGCGCGACCATTCAGTCACCCCGAGGGAGTTCAGCGAGGGGGACCTCGTACTCATTCGAACAGCTCGGACGGAGTCCAAGGGCAAGCTGGAGCCCAGGTGGGAGGGCCCTTTCATCGTCAAGACAAAAGCTTCCCCCAGCGCTTACAGGCTCACAACGCCAACCGGCGAGGACCTGGAGCACTCCTGGAACATAGACAACCTCCGCAAATTTTTTGTTTGATTCCTCAGGGCTGTCTTCGCCCTTGTAATTCCCAAGAACAATCTTGCACCGGCCCGCACTCTTTTCCTCCCGGGGGTGAGGTTTTTAACGAGGCGGAGCCATGTAATACATACGTAAAAAATCCCCCGCAAAAAGACATGCGTCGAAAAAGACCGCGATGACGGTCTTCGGCATTCGACCACCATGAGGTCACCGCGAGGCTAAGCGCTAGCTACCCTCGCGTGCGACAAATCCGCGCAGAAGTCGCCCAAGGGTGCAGCCGGATTAGCACAACAAGTGCGGAAAAAATCTAAGTCTATCGCAAAGACTATCCGCGCAGAAGTCGCCTAAGGGTGCAGCCGGATTAGCACAACAAGTGCGGAAAAAATCTAAGTCTATCGCGAAGACTATCCGCGCAGAAGTCGCCTAAGGGTGCAGCCGGATTAGCACAACAAGTGCGGAAAAAATCTAAGTCTATCGCGAAGACTATCCGCGCAGAAGTCGCCTAAGGGTGCAGCCGGATTAGCACAACAAGTGCGGAAAAAATTTAAGTCTATCGCGAAGACTATCCGCGCAGAAGTCGCCTAAGGGTGCAGCCGGATTAGCACAACAAGTGCGGAAAAAATCTAAGTCTATCCGCGAAGGGGTCGCTTTAAAAGTGCAGCCGGATTAGCACGACGAACGCGAAAAAACCGAAGACTATCTGCGCAGAAGACACTTGAGGGTACACCTGGACTAGCACGACAACGACTGAAACGACAACATCAAACCATCCGCGCCAAGACCAACTACAATCAAGCCAACACAGCGCAACAAAACAAATCAGTAAGCACAAAACGCCTTCGCACACACACATGCACGCGAGGGCGCACAATTCCACCTTACAAGCCTCTACATACACAAGCGAGGGCACCACAATCTACATCGGCTCAACCTTAGGAATAATTCCCATCTCCCTATAATTAAATAACATTATCCTGAGCTCCTCACCCGCAAAAAGACTCCGCAGCTCCCCTTCACCTACACTCTCGGCGGTCGGCAGAGACAACAGTTCCCGCCGACCAGCCCCACTCACACGAAGCCGAGACCGCTCCTCCGCGCTAACCCTACGTTTTGCTACCGCCCTTCGTCGACGGCGCCCGGTGCTAGGGCCTGGCACGTCCGGCGCGTCCGCGGTGTGTGGCGAAGCCTCCGCCGCCGCCACGTCCAAGGCCGCAAAATAATCCAAGTCCTCCTCCGACGACTCCTCAGTCCACTCAACTGAGCTCCCGGAGTCGGCAAAATCAAAAAACTCAGATGCAGACTCACTACATTCATTACCACCTTCCGCGGTCGAAGCCGCCAAAAACTCAGTAGTAGCGGTTGCGTGCGCAGGCCCAAAATCTTGAACCTGCGCAGCAACCAAAATTCAGTACAACAGCCAAAATTCCCCAACCCTAAACAACCACTACGCCACCTGCGCGGGCCCTGACGCTGCGGGAGCCTCCGCCGTTGGCTCCGCCGCCTCCGCCGCCATTGTTTCCACCGCCTCCGCAGCGGGATCTTCGACGGTCGGCGCGGCTGCTTCGAGGGCATCAGGAGCGCCTTCGGTCACCTTCAGGGGCAAGTCTTCAACTGCCGCAGCAGTTGTGGGGGCGCCTGGTGCGTCTTCCGCGGTCTCCGGCGATGGCTCCGGGCCAGGCAGGGCGCTGTTTAGTGCTCCGAAGTCGTCCACCCGCTCGCCTCGCTCCGCCTAAAACAAAACATACAAAAAGTCAGCAAACACACGCACAGACCACATCTAGCAAACGCCGAACACACGACAACGTTACCTGAGCCCTCGCAGCCTCCGCCCGCTCCCTGACCACGTCACCACCATACAGCCCCCACATCCGGTCATAGAGGGCACCGGCGGACTCCTTCACCACGGGGTCTTCGACCTTATAGATATCTCGCCCAAAATCTTCATCTGCCTGGTCGAAGGCCTCATAGTGTCGGCACCCTTCGCGAGAGAGTGCGTTCATCGCCCCCTCGCAGGTGACCAGGGAAGCGAATGACATTAGCCCCCTCAGGACAGTGGGGAGCTCCTGCAGCTCCTCTTGCACCCATTCCAAGCAGCGAAGGCCGGCCTCTCGCTCCGGCACAGCAAAGTCACCGGTCCGCGCACCCAGCTCGCGATATGTGGCCATGAGCTGCGTGCGCGTCCGTTCGGCTTCCGTTCGCTCCACGGCTTCGGCCCCCTTCGCGCGGCCCTCCAGAGCGGTGAGCCGCTCCCGCAGGTCTTCGGCGAGCTCCTTGGCAAGTTTGCCTTCCGTCCATGCCAGCCTAGCCTCCGCCCGCGCGGCCTGCTCCTTGGCGATGGCCTCGTTGGCCTCCCTCCTCTCCCCCACCAGCTGGCGCCGGAGGTCAGCCTTTTCCTTCTCCAGGGCGGCCACCTTGTCCGCCAGGTTACGACACTTGCTGTCGGAGGCGGACTTCTCACGGACAGCGTCAGCATGCTGCGTCCGAAGTCTCTCGACTTCGGCAGACAAAGCTGCCGTGAGCGCCCCCGACGCAGTTCGGCTGGTGAAGTCAGCCACCTGCAGAGCACATGTAAGGTTTTTGCCATTAAAAAAATAAAATAAAATAAAAAAATAAAATAAAATAAAATAAAATAAAATAAAATAATATATATATATATAATACGCATATATATATAAATAGTAGCGCGGCGGACCTGACTCAGTGCCTCCGCCGCCTGACTTAGCGCCTCCGTCACCCCTTTCAGCCGGCGGGTCGTCGCGCCAGCCTCGTCCCTGACCAACGCAAGGGCCGACACCTCGCCTCCGGCGCCAAGGGTCCCGTCCCTCGCCTTCGACGACAGCGCGGCCGTCGCGCTTGCCGCGGCAGGCGCAGCTATAGCAAGCCGGTCCTCGTCCGACCCTGCAACGCATCAATGAGTCAAAAAAAAACGGCCAGGTGACTTACCCCCAAGATAATCGTCCACACTGATATCGGTGCCGAAGTCGGCAACGCGTTTGCCCGGCGGCGGCGACGTTCGAGCCGCCTTCGAAGCCTCCGCCACTCCGCTGGCCGGCGGCACCCCCTTCGTCAGTTTGGAGACTCCGGCGCCCGCCGTTGTCTCCGGCACCTTGCTAGGTGCAGAGGCGCTCGCCTTCGCCGCCAGCGGCGGCTTGCCTCCGCTGGAGGCCGTAGCCTTCGCCGGTCCCCGCTGCCTTTTCGGCCGGGCTTCGGGAATTCTGACAGTCGCCTGGCGTTTTTGCGCCGCCCCTCGGCGATCCTTGTCCATCACTGCCCACACAACAGCACCGATATTTCGCCCGTAAGGAAAAACTCTCCACTGATGAACCATACGAGATGTAAAACAGTCTTCCTCAGCCGCGCAGGGGATAGGAACATTTCTAGGCCAGCAGCCCCCGGTAACCCTCAGCATCCGAGCCGAAGACTCCCGGAGCTCGGGCGAAGACATCCTCTCCCCCGGGGCTGCACACGTCCTCAATAACTCTCTAGCAAAACTATCAGACACACCAATTCCTCCCATCGCAGTACCTAATTTTCTCTTTTTTGAGGAGGGGGGCGGCCGCCAGCGCAGGGTCGCCTCCAGTCTCCACCGCCGGCTTCTTCCCACGGCGGTCCGCTTCGTCTTGACCAGGGTAGCCGTCGTACGGCAATTGATTTAATTCGAAGACCCTGTTCAGACGTTCATTTGACCCGCGAATATCGAAGTTGTGCTGGCCCTCCGTCCTCGCCACGTACCGCCCCACGAGCCACACCGCCAAGTCCTCCGCATCACGCACAAAGGCGGCCGGGTCACGGTTTCGCAAATTCAGAGCGAAGGCAGGACTCCGCACCACCCTTCCTCCGTGAAAAGGCATCTGGCGAGGGCACACTTCGCCCAACGCCCAGCCGTGCGCCAAGGGCCAGACCCCGTACGCCACGAACTCTTCAACTAAATCACGACCACTGCTCTGGCCGGCGGCGCACCGAAGGGCCCCTTCGTCTGCATCCTCTTCCGCCACTTCAAAAGGCGGATACGCAGAGTAATAGTGGGAGCACATCTCAGACACGGGAAGTCCTTCCTGGCCTTCGACAGTAGCCTCAGCAACGTAAAACCAAAATTCATTCCAATTGCCCCACTTGTTGCGGGCGCACGGAACCAACTCCACTACTGGCATTGTGGTCTTGCCGGTCTTCGGCGTGAATGTGCACGACCCGAACTGGGCAACTCCGTCCTCAACTATCCTCTTCTGCCAATGCAAGCAATAATTCTTCGCAAAAACTTCAACCGACGGCTGCCCGCCGTACGAAGTCGTCGCCCAGACATACTTCGCCAGCGCCACCACGGCGTTCGGTGTCAGCTGATGTAATTGAACGTTGAATCGCCGCAGGACTTCGCCAACAAACCGGTGCGCAGGCAAGCGGAGTCCGGCGACGAAGAACGCCTCAAAAACAACCAACTCGCCCTCCGGCTCGGGGACTTCCTCCGTCCCCGGAGCACGGGCGACTCCGCCGCCAAAGTAGCCCAATCGCTGCATATCTTCAATGCGGGCCGACGTCATCCGTGACACTCCAAAATCAACAGAGTCGCCGGCGCGCAGCTCCTCCACCATCACGCCACTCAAAGTCTCCTCAGACGAGGCGGCGGCCGGCGGCGTGGCGTCGGTGGAAGAAGAAGAGGATGGCATTGCTACGTACCGTCGGCGGCGGCGGGCGGTCTGCTTCACGCGAGCCAGAACTCCGACGAGCAAAGGGAGCAGAGGAAGAAGAGGAGCAGAAAGGCGGCGGGCGGCTAGGGTTTTCACGGAGCACGGAAGGCAAGGTTTAAACAGCGCCGACCCCCGCCCCCTTTTATAGGCAGGGCGCGACGCTTCGGGAAACCCGCAATCCAACAGGGCGCGACGCTTCGGAAAACCCGCAATCCAACAGTACGACGTCCATCAACGGTCACATCAAAAACCCCCGCGGAACCACTTCGAGCGAGGGCAGCGTCTCCGCCATCTAGCGACGTCTTCGGCACCAGGTGACTTTGTCGAACTGGTCCCTCGGAGGGCAAATGTTGGAGCGAAGGCAGGAACGCCACCCTTCGCCCGAAGTCTCCACCGCTTAGCCCCTGCCCGGACAGACAAAGCAGGCAGGGACACCCTTCGCTCCGTTCGGAACCAGACGAGGGCCTGCGGCGACGTCTCCCCGCGGCGCAGCCTCGTTCAGCTCGGAGGCCTGCACGAGATCTGGCCCATTGTAACGGGCCCTGCGTGGCCGCGATTGTGTTACGGGCCTAATTTGTAAAGGCATACTTGTAATTACAGCTTGTAACCCTGCTTTATGGGAATATTCTAGGGATAAACTAGGCACCTGAGGGCACATGCGTCCTTAGCTCGAGGCGTCGTGCACTCGGATACCTATAAATAGCCCCGCACAGTGCCCGTGAGAGGCCAGATAAACAGAGCTTTTACTTCCCCGCGTAAGTGCCCTGTTGCCATCTCCGCTCACTCGTGTTGGATTCCTCTTGCTGACCGAGAGCAAGTTCCAACATGATGTACGGTGGGAGCTGGGAGCTCACCTCCCGTAGGAACGTCAGGTCCCTGCGCTGGGAGGTCCTGTCGGTGACCCCAGGGGTCCCAAAGGCAGCCCCACACCAGCGGTGGCGGAGCACCACTATCTCCTTTGAGGCATCCGACTGCCCCGAGAACATGGCAGGGGCTGGCATACTGCCGCTCATCACCGGCCCTGTCATTGCCAACATCAAGCTGCATCATGTTCTGATCGACGGTGGGGCTAAGCTCAACGTCATCAGCCACACTGCGTTCAGGCAGCTGCAGATCCCAGGGTCCCGACTGGGACCCTCTCGTCCATTCTCCGAAGTGGGCGCTCAACCGGTGTATCCCCTTGGGAGCATCACGCTCCCGGTTACATTCGGGACAGAGGAAAACTTCCGCACAGAGAACCTCCAGTTCGACGTTGAGGAGGTTAACCTCCCATTCAATGCTATCATTGGCAGGCCGGCCATGTACCGGTTCATGTCCATTGCCCATTACAGGTATTTGGTCCTCAAGATGCCATCTCCAGCTGGGGTCCTCACCGTGCGGGGCGACCGCGCCGCTGCGCTTGCGGCTGTGGAGAAGCTGCACGCACTGGCGACAGAAACTGCTCGCCCAGACGACGAAGGAAGGGACCCCTCGACCTCCGGTACCAAGGCGCCTACCAATGTGCCAAAGGTGCGGCCATCCGGAGCGGACAACATCCCCGTCAAGGCCATCCGGCTCAGCGCGGATTCCCCCCCAGACCACTCGCATTGCGGGTGATCTGGAGGGAAAATAGGAACTCACGCTCGTCGCCTTCGTCTAGGCAAATACCGATGTGTTCGCATGGGAGCCGTCACAGATGCCTGGGATCCACGGGGAGGTGATCGAGCACCATCTAAAGATCCACCCAGACGCAAAATCGGTGAGTCAAAAGCCTTGGAGACAGTCCGTTGAGCGGTAGGACTTCATCCGAAAGGAGGTCCGGAAGCTGTTGGACGCCAGCTTCATCGAAGAGGTTCATCACCCAGTGTGGCTGGCCAATCTAGTCATTGTTCCAAAGGCAAACGGGAAGCTTCGGATGTGCATCGACTACACCAGCCTTAATAAGTTTTGTCCCAAGGACCCATATCCACTTCCACGTATAGATCAGATCGTGGATTCTACCTCTGGGTGCGACCTCTTGTCCTTCTTAGAATCTTAGATGTTTACTTTGGTTTCCATCAAATCCAGATGTCTAGGGAAGATAGGAAGCATACCGCTTTTGTAACAGTGGATGGGCTTTACTGCTATGTCGTAATGCCTTACGGTCTGAAAAACGCCTTGCCGACATTTGTGCGGGCGATGAGTAAGACCTTCGGGGACCTGATTAGGGACAAGGTGGAAGTGTACGTCGATGACATCGTGGTCAAGACTAAGAGAGGGTCGACCCTAGTGGAAGACTTAACCCTGGTCTTTGACAAGCCGCGGGCAACACGCACAAAGCTGAACCCGGACAAGTGCGTCTTTGGTGTCTCCGCAGGAAAGTTGCTGGGATTCTTGGTTTCGCACCGGGGCATTGAAGCAAAACCGGAGAAGATTAAAGCGATTGAGGCGATGAGGCCTCCGGCCCGTATCAAGGACGTCCAGAAGCTTACGGGGTCATTAGCCGCCCTTAGCCGCTTCATTTCAAGGCTGGCTGAGAGGGCGCTGCCCTTCTTCAAGCTGATGCGGAAGTCCGGTCCATTCTCCTGGACCGAAGAGGCGGAACAAGCCTTTAAAGAGTTGAAGCAGCACCTGGTGTCCCTACCAATACTGGTAGCTCCAGAACCTGGGGAGCCATTGTACTTATACATCGCAATGGATGCAGAAGCGGTGAGCATGGTGTTGGTCGTCGAAAGGACGGCACAAGAAGGCCAGGAACCTGAGGGCTCAGGACCGGCTACGGGGGTCCGGACCGTTCAGAGGCCGGTCTACTACGTCAGCGAGGTCCTTCATGAAGCAAAGGCCAGGTACCTTGAGACGCACAAACTTCTCTATGATGTACTTGTTGCGTCCAAAAAGTTGCACCACTATTTCTAGGCACACAGGGTCGTGGTGGTGACCTCCTTTCCGTTAAGGGCCATCCTCCACAACTTTAACGCCACAGGCAACATTGCCAAGTGGGCCGCGGAGCTCACAGAGTTCCAGCTGGACTTCCAGCCTCGCCACGCCGTCAAGAGCCAGGTTCTGGCTGTCTTCATCGTGGAGTGGACACCTCCCCCGAGCGCTACTGGGGGTCCGGATCCCGATTCAGACCCCACACCTGCGGAGCACAGGGGTCTGGTCTTCACCAAACCCCACTGGATGCTCTTCTTCGACGGATCCGCTTGTTAACAAGTTGTCGGAGCTAGGGTGGTCCTCATCGACCCCAACGGAGATCAAGTGAAGTACATGGTGCACCTTGAGTTCAAGACCACCAACAATATGGCAGAGTACGAAGCATTGATCTTCGGCTTGTCGGCCGCCCTATCCCTAGGGATCCACCAGCTCCTTGTGAAGGGGGACTCCCAACTGATCATCAAGCAGGTCCGTGGGGAATATAGCTGCAACGAGCCCAGGCTCACAGCTTACCTCCTCCACGTAAGGAAGCTGGAAAAGGACTTCACTGCCCTGGAACTGCAACATGTTCCTCGGGCTGACAACTCGGCGGCAGATGAACTCTCCACGAGGGCATCAACTTGGGCACCCGTGCCCGATGGCATCTTCGAAAGACGACTGTTGAGACCCTCCTCCGCCCAGCCTGCCGAACTGGGCGAAGGGGGCAAGACTAGCACCTCGAAGCTAGCGGTCCCGGTGGCGTACCATCTACAGAACGCACCGAAGACTGTGTGTGCTACAGGGGGTCCTGCCAGCCCCTTAGCGCCACAACCAGTATCTCAGAGTGGTCCCGATGCATGGATCTCCGAGATCCGAGACTACCTGAAAGAGAACATCCTTCCTGAAGATCATGTGTCCATAGAGTGCATAGTGCGGTTGGCTAAGCGATACGCGGTGGTGGAAGGGGATCTCTACCGCCGTGGCGCCAACGTCATTATCATGCGGTGCATCATCCAGGAGGAGGGCCGTGAGCTACTCACGGAGATCCATGGAGGTGAGTGTGGAAGTCATTCGTCATCCCGCACGCTGGTCGGTAAGGCCTTCCAATATGGCTTCTACTAGCCAACCGCTCTCCAGGATGCAGCTGAGATGGTAAAGTCCTGCAAGGCATGTCAGTTCCATGCAAAGCAGATACACACACCAGCTCAGGCTCTGCAGATGATTCCACCCTCTTGGCCATTCGCCGTATGGGGGGTGGATATCCTGGGACCATTCCCCAGGGCCGTCGGCAGGTACCGTTTCCTCTTTGTCACCATCGACAAGTTCACGAAGTGGCCTAAGGCCACCCCTGTGGTCAGCATCACCCAGGGTGCTGTTGTTGCCTTCCTCACGTCGATCGTCTGCAGATTCGGGGTCCCAAGCTGTATCATTACGGACAACGAGACCCAATTTACAAGTCGGCTCTTCCAGGAATATTGCGAGGGCATCGGCACCCAGCTCTGCTTTGCGTCTGTGGCTCATCCCAAGAGCAATGGCCAGGCGGAGAGGGCAAACGCAGAAATCCTCAAGGGGCTCAAGACACGCACCTATGACTACTTGAAAAAGCATGGTGCAAATTGGGTCAACGAGCTTCCGTATGTGCTATGGGGGAACCGGACCACACCCAGCCGAGCTACCGGGGAGACCTCGGTCTTCCTGGTCTACGGGGCCGAAGCCTGCCTTCCCCCGGAAATCCTTATGGGATCCCCACGAGTCCAGTCGTTTGATGAGTCTATGCAGGAACAACTACGGCGTGAGTACATGGACTTCATCGACGAGCACAGATGGCGAGCGGCGATCCGGAATGCACGGTACAACCAAGCGCTCAGGCGCTACCACCAACGGTTCGTGCATAGTAGGGAGCTCATGGTCGGGGACCTAGTCCTAAGGCGAGTACTGAACCGAGAAGGGCTCCATAAAATCTCCCCCAGTTGGGAAGGACCCTTCAAGGTGACGGAAGTATGCCGACCCGGGTGTGTCCGCCTTGCCACAACTGAATGAGTACCTCTTCCCAACCCCTAGAACATAGAGCATCTCCGTAAGTTCTTCCCGTAGAAGCGAAACTAGGGGGTTGAGTTTTCTTCCTTCATAACTAGGTTGTGCATATGTGTATGTCAATCCGGTGAGGCCCGCCCTCGTAAGCCCGACATGTTGGCATGCACCCACGTATATCAAGTTATAAGGAAAGAATTTACCCCCTAGAGGAGCTTTTGTGATTGTTTTATTCTGCTTCAGTTCACAACCGTTACTTTTTATCTAACACACCCATACAGTTTCCCACCCTTGCTGGTATGATGACATCCGAATTGAGTAGCCAGGTTTGCAGTTTAGGACCCCTCTACAAAGGCAGGGGGTCCGGCAGCCTGGGGGCCAGTTCTAAAGAATCGGCACTCGCTCCCTGGGGTGGTCTGGTGCTGTGTAGCCGCTTAGCTTGGCCTCGTACCCTATGCCTGCACGCCCCGCCGCTCTGGGACGGGCACCCTAGTATTTGGAACTATAGTCCTATGGGTCCGACAACCTAGGGTCTGGTTCTAGAGAATGGACACACGTCTCCTGGGGTGGTCCGGAGCTGTGTACCGCTTAGCATGGTCCCGTACCCTAAGCCTGCACGCTCCACCACTCTGCGACGGGCGTCCTAGTATTTAGAATTGTGATCCAAGTGATCCGGGCATACGGCTTGGCTTCCTAGACTAAATCATGCAGGTCCTGTTGCATGAATCAAAGGATGGCAGATACCAGACGATGGGTCCTATGGGTGTGCTACTAACACTTCTTAGCCGAAGTTGTTGATAGTCGCCTAGAGGGGGGTGAATAGGGCGAAACTGAAATTTACAAATATAAACACAACTACAAGCCGGGTTAGCGTTAGAAATAAAATCGAGTCCGCGAGAGAGGGCCCAAAACAAATCGCAAGCAAATGAAGAGTGTGACACGCGGATTTGTTTTACCGAGGTTCGGTTCTCGCAAACCTACTTCCCGTTGAGGAGGCCACAAAGGCCGGGTCTCTTTCAACCCTTCCCTCTCTCAAACGGTCCCTCGGACCGAGTGAGCTTTTCTTCTTCTCAATCAAACGGGAACAAAACTTCCCCGCAAGGGCCACCACACAATTGGTGCCTCTTGCCTTGGTTACAATTGAGTTTTGATCACAAGAACAAGTGAGAAAGAAAGAAAGCGATCCAAGCGCAAGAGCTCAAAACAACACGGCAAATTTCTCTCGCTAATCACTAAAGCCTTGAGTGGAATTGGAGAGGATTTGATCTCTTTGGTGTGTCTAGAATTGAATGCCTAGCTCTTGTAAGTGGTTGAGAAGTGAAAAACTTGGATGCAATGAATGGTGGGGTGGTTGGGGTATTTATAGCCTCAACCACCAAAAGTGGTCGTTGGGAGGCTGTCTGTTCGATGGCGCACCGGACAGTCCGGTGCACACCGGACATGTCCGGTGCCCCCGCCACGTCATCACTGCCGTTGGATTCTGACCGTTGGAGCTTCTGACTTGTGGGCCCGCCTGGATGTCCGGTGCGCCAGTATGGGCGCGCCTGACTTCTGCGCGCGCGCAGCGCGCATTAAATGCGTCGCAGGTAGCCGTTGGCGCCAAATAGCCGTTGCTCCGGGGTTGCACCGGACAGTCCGGTGCACACCGGACATGTCCGGTGAATTATAGCGGACTAGCCGTTGGAGTTTCCCGAAGCTGGCGAGTTCCTGAGGCCGACCTCCCTTGGAGCACCGGACACTGTCCGGTGAACACCGGACAGTCCGGTGAATTATAGCGGAGTCGCCTCTGGAAATTCCCGAAGGAGGCGAGTTTGCGTTGGAGTCTTCTGGTGCACCGGACATGTCCGGTGGTGCACCGGACACTGTCCGGTGGCACACCGGACAGTCCGGTGCGCCAGACCAGAGGTGCCTTCGGTTGTCCCTTTGCTCCTTTGATGAATCCAAAACTTGATCTTTTTATTGGCTGAGAGTAAACCTTTTACACCTGTATAGTTCTATACACTTGGGCAAACTAGTTAGTCCAAATATTTGTGTTGGGCAATTCAACCACCAAAATTAATTAGGGGCTAGGTGTAAGCCTAATTCCCTTTCAATCTCCCCCTTTTTGGTGATTGATGCCAACACAAACCAAAGTAAATAGAGAAGTGCATAATTGAACTAGTTTGCATAATGTAAGTGTAAAGGTTGCTTGGAATTTAGCCAATATAACTACTTACAAGATATGCATGGATTGTTTCTTACTTATAACATTTTGGACCATGCTTGCACCACATGTTTTGTTTTTGCAAATTCTTTTGTAAATCCTTTTCAAAGTTCTTTTGCAAATAGTCAAAGGCAAATGAATAGGATTTTGAGAAGCATTGTCAAGATTTGAAATTTTCTCCCCCTGTTTCAAATGCTTTTCCTTTGACTAAACAAAACTCCCCCTAAAAGAGATCCACCTCTTAGTGTTCAAGAGGGTCTTGATATATTTTTGAAATACTACTTTCTCCCCCCTTTTGAACACAATAGGATACCAATTGAAAATATTCAACACTAAGTTTTTGAAATTGGTGGTGGTGCGGTCCTTTTGCTTTGGGCTCATTTCTCCCCCTTTGGCATGAATCGCCAAAAACGGAATCATTAGAGCCCTCGAAGTGCTTTCTTCCCCTTTGGTCATAAATGAACGAGTTAAGATTATACCAAAGACGAAGTCCGGTCCTTTTGCCTTGGGCTCTTACTTTCTCCCCCAAGGACAAAGTCCTTTTCTTTGATGCTCATGCTTTTCTCCCCCAAGAATGGAGAGTTGCTTGGAGTGACGGCGAAGGATGAGTTACGGAGTGGAAGCCTTTGTCTTTGCCGAAGTCTCCAATTCCCTTTCAATACACCTATGACTTGGTTTGAAATAGACTTGAAAACACATTAGTCATAGTATATGAAAGAGATATGATCAAAGGTATATTTATGAGCTATGAGTGCAAGTTAGCAAAAGAAATTTCTAGAATCAAGAATATTGAGCTCATGCCTAAGTTTGGTGAAAGTTTGTTCATCAAGAGGCTTGGTAAAGATATCGGCTAATTGATCTTTAGTGTTAATATAAGAAATCTCGATATCTCCCTTTTGTTGGTGATCCCTAAGAAAATGATACTGAATGGCTATGTGTTTAGTGCGGCTATGCTCGACAGGATTGTCGGCCATTTTGATTGCACTCTCATTATCACATAGCAAAGGGACTTTGGTTAATTTGTAACCGTAGTCCCGCAGGGTTTGCCTCATCCAAAGCAATTGCGCGCAACAGTGGCCTGCGGCAATGTACTCGGCTTCGGCGGTGGAAAGAGCAACCGAATTTTGCTTCTTTGAAGCCCAAGACACCAAGGATCTTCCCAAGAACTGGCAAGTCCCCGATGTGCTCTTCCTATTAATCTTACACCCCGCCCAATCGGCATCCGAATAACCAATTAAATCAAATGTGGATCCCCGAGGGTACCAAAGCCCAAACTTAGGAGTATAAGCTAAATATCTCAAGATTCGTTTTACGGCCGTAAGGTGGGATTCCTTAGGGTCGGATTGGAATCTTGCACACATGCAAACGGAAAGCATAATGTCCGGTCGAGATGCACATAAATATAGCAAAGAACCTATCATCGACCGGTATACCTTTTGATCCACGGACTTACCTCCCGTGTTGAGGTCGAGATGCCCATTGGTTCCCATGGGTGTCTTGATGGGTTTGGCATCCTTCATTTCAAACTTGCTTAGAATATCTTGAGTGTACTTCGTTTGGCTAATGAAGGTGCCTTCTTGGAGTTGCTTGACTTGGAATCCTAGAAAATACTTCAACTCCCCCATCATAGACATCTCGAACTTTTGTGTCATGATCCTACTAAACTCTTCACATGTAGACTCGTTAGTAGACCCAAATATAATATCATCAACATAAATTTGGCATACGAATAAGTCATTTTCAAGAGTTTTAGTAAAGAGTGTAGGATCGGCCTTGCCGACTTTGAAGCCATTAGCAATAAGGAAATCTCTAAGGCATTCATACCATGCTCTTGGGGCTTCCTTGAGCCCATAAAGCGCCTTAGAGAGCCTATAGACATGGTTAGGGTACTCACTATCTTCAAAGCCGGGAGGTTGCTCAACATAGACCTCTTCCTTGATTGGTCCATTGAGGAAGGCACTTTTCACGTCCATTTGATAGAGCTTAAAGCCATGGTAAGTAGCATAGGCTAATAATATGCGAATTGACTCAAGCCTAGCTACGGGTGCATAGGTTTCACCGAAATCCAAACCTTCGACTTGAGAGTATCCCTTAGCCACAAGTCGAGCTTTGTTCCTTGTCACCACACCATGCTCATCTTGCTTGTTGTAGAAGACCCATTTGGTTCCTACAACATTTTGATTAGGACGTGGAACTAAATGCCATACCTCATTCCTAGTGAAGTTGTTGAGCTCCTCTTGCATCGCCACCACCCAATCCGAATCTTGAAGTGCTTCCTCTACCTTGTGTGGCTCAATAGAGGAAACAAACGAGTAATGTTCACAAAAATGTGCAACACGAGATCGAGTAGTTACCCCCTTATGAATGTCGCCGAGGATGGTGTCGACGGGGTGATCTCGTTGGATTGCTTGGTGGACTCTTGGGTGTGGCGGTCTTGGTTCATCATCCTCTTCGTCTTGATCAATTGCATCTCCCCCTTGATCAATGCCGTCATCTTGAGGTGGCTCATTTGCTTGATCTTCTCCTTTATCAACTTGAGCCTCATCCTCATTTTGAGTTGGTGGAGATGCTTGCGTGGAGGAGGATGGTTGATCTTGTGCAATTGGAAGCTCTCCGGATTCCTTAGGACACACATCCCCAATGGACATGTTCCTTAGCGCTATGCATGGAGCCTGTTCTTCACCTATCTCATCAAGATCAACTTGCTCTACTTGAGAGCCGTTAGTCTCATCAAACACAACGTCACAAGAAACTTCAACTAGTCCAGAGGATTTGTTAAAGACTCTATATGCCCTTGTGTTTGAATCATATCCTAGTAAAAAGCCTTCTACAGTCTTAGGAGCAAATTTAGATTTTCTACCTCTTTTAACAAGAATAAAGCATTTGCTACCAAAGACCCTAAAATATGAAATGTTGGGCTTTTTACCGGTTAGGAGTTCATATGATGTCTTCTTGAGGATTCGGTGTAGATATAACCGGTTGATGGCGTAGCAAGCGGTGTTGACCGCCTCGGCCCAAAACCGATCCGAAGTCTTGTACTCATCAAGCATGGTTCTTGCCATGTCCAATAGAGTTCTATTCTTCCTTTCCACTACACCATTTTGTTGTGGCGTGTAGGGAGAGGAGAACTCATGCTTGATGCCCTCCTCCTCAAGGAAGCCTTCAATTTGAGAGTTCTTGAACTCCGTCCCGTTGTCGCTTCTTATTTTCTTGATCCTTAAGCCGAACTCATTTTGAGCCCGTCTCAAGAATCCCTTTAAAGTCTCTTGGGTTTGAGATTTTTCCTGTAAAAAGAATACCCAAGTGAAGCGAGAATAATCATCCACTATTACAAGACAATACTTACTCCCGCCGATGCTTATGTAAGCAATCGGGCCGAATAGATCCATGTGGAGTAGCTCAAGCGGCCTGTCGGTCGTCATGATGTTCTTGTGTGGATGATGGGCACCAACTTGCTTTCCTGCTTGACAAGCGCTACAAACCCTGTCTTTCTCAAAATGAACATTTGTTAGTCCTAAAATGTGTTCTCCCTTTAGAAGCTTGTGAAGATTCTTCATCCCAACATGTGCTAGTCGGCGATGCCAGAGCCAGCCCATGTTAGTCTTAGCAATTAAGCAAGTGTCTAGTTCAGCTCTATCAAAATCTACCAAGTATAGCTGACCCTCTAACACTCCCTTAAATGTTATTGAATCATCACTTCTTCTAAAGACAGTGACACCTATATTAGTAAAAAGACAGTTGTAGCCCATTTTGCATAATTGAGAAACGGAAAGCAAATTGTAATCTAATGAATCTACAAGAAAAACATTTGAAATAGAATGGTCGGGAGATATAGCTATTTTACCAAGACCTTTGACCAAACCTTGATTTCCATCCCCGAATGTGATAGCTCGTTGGGGATCTTGGTTTTTCTCATAGGAGGAGAACATCTTCTTCTCCCCTGTCATGTGGTTTGTGCACCCGCTGTCGAGTATCCAACTTGAGCCCCCGGATGCATAAACCTACAAAACAAGTTTAGTTCTTGACTTTAGGTACCCAAATGGTTTTGGGTCCTTTGGCATTAGACACAAGAACTTTGGGTACCCAAACACAAGTCTTTGACCCCTTGTGCTTCCCCCCAACATACTTGGCAACTACTTTGCCGGATTTGTTAGTCAACACATAAGATGCATCAAAAGTTTTAAATGAAATGCCATGCTCATTTGATGCACTAGGAATTTTCTTCTTAGGCAACTTAGCACGGGTTGGTTGCCTAGAGCTAGATGTCTCACTCTTATACATAAAAGCATGGTTAGAACCAGAGTGAGACTTCCTAGAATGAATTTTCCTAATCTTGTTCTCAGGATAACCGGCAGGGTACAAAATGTAACCCTCGTTATCCTGAGGCATGGGAGCCTTGCCCTTAACAAAATTAGACAATCTTTTAGGAGGGGCACTAAGTTTGACATTGTCTCCCCTTTGGAAGCCAATGCCATCCTTGATGCCAGGGCGTCTCCCACTATAGAGCATACTTCTAGCAAATTTAAATTTTTCATTTTCTAAGTTATGCTCGGCAATTTTAGCATCTAATATTGCTATATGATCATTTTGTTGTTTAATTAAAGCCATATGATCATGAATAGCATTGATATCAATATCTCTACATCTAGTACAAATAGTGACATGCTCAATGGTAGATGTAGATGGTTTGCAAGAATTAAGTTCAACAATCTTAGCATGTAGAATATCATTTTTATCTCTAAGATCGGAAATTGTAACTTTGCAAACATCAAAATCTTTAGCCTTAGCAAGCAAGTTTTCATTTTCATTTCTAAGGCTAGCAAGAGAAATGTTCAATTCTTCAATCCTAGCAAGCAAATCATTATTATCTCTAGGGTTGGGAATTGAAACATTGCAAACATGAGAATCAACCTTAGCTAACAAATTAGCATTTTCATTTCTAAGGTTGTCTATTGTTTCATGGCAAGCGCTTAGCTCACTAGACAATTTTTGACATTTCTCAATTTCTAGAGCATAAGCATTTTTAACCTTAACATGCTTCTTATTTTCTTTAATAAGGAATTCCTCTTGAGTGTCCAAAAGGTCATCCTTTTCATGAATAGCACTAACCAATTCATTAAGTTTTTCTTTTTGTTGCATGTTGAGGTTGGCAAAGAGAATACGCAAATTATCCTCCTCATCACTAGCATTATCATCACTAGAAGACTCATATTTAGTGGAGGAGTTAGATTTAACCTTCTTCCGTTTGCCGTCCTTTGCCATGAGGCACTTGTGGCCGACGTTGGGGAAGAGAAGCCCTTTGGTGATGGCGATGTTGGCGGCATTCTCGTTGTCGGAGGAGTCGCTTGAGCTTTCGTCGGAGTCCCACTCCCGACAAACATGGGCATCGCCGCCCTTCTTCTTGTAGTGCCTCTTCTTTTCCTTTCTTCTCCCCTTCTTGTCGTCGCCCCTATCACTATCACTTGATAATGGACATTTAGCAATAAAGTGACCGGGCTTACCACACTTGTAGCAAACCTTCTTGGAGCGGGACTTGTAGTCTTTCCCTCTCCTTTGCTTGAGGATTTGGCGGAAGCTCTTGATGACGAGCGCCATTTCCTCATTGTCGAGCTTGGAGGCGTCTATTGGTTGTCGACTTGGTGTAGACTCCTCCTTCTTGTCCTCCGTCGCCTTGAATGCGACGGGTTGAGCTTCGGATGTGGAGGGATCATCAAGCTCGTTGATCTTCCTCGAGCCTTCGATCATGCACTCAAAACTTACAAAATTCCCGATAACTTCCTCGGGGGTCATTTTAGTATATCTAGGATTACCACGAATTAATTGAACTTGAGTTGGGTTAAGGAAAATGAGAGATCTTAGAATAACCTTAACCATTTCGTGGTCGTCCCACTTCTTGCTCCCGAGGTTGCGCACTTGGTTCACCAAGGTCTTGAGCCGGTTGTACATGTGTTGTGGCTCTTCCCCTTTGCGAAGCTGGAACCGACCGAGCTCCCCCTCGATCGTTTCCCGCTTGGTGATCTTTGTGAGCTCATCTCCCTCGTGCGCGGTTTTGAGTACATCCCAAACCTCTTTGGCGCTCTTCAACCCTTGCACTTTGTTATACTCCTCTCTACTTAGAGAGGCGAGGAGTATTGTTGTCGCTTGAGAGTTGAAGTGCTCGATTTGGGCCACCTCATCCTCATCATAATCCTTATCCCCTACAGACGGTACCTGTGCACCAAACTCAACAACATCCCATATACTTTTGTGGAGTGAGGTTAGATGAAATCGCATTAAATCACTCCACCTAGCATAATCTTCACCATCAAAATTTGGTGGTTTGCCTAATGGGACGGAAAGTAAAGGTGCATGTTTAGAAATGCGAGGGTAGTGTAGGGGGATCTTACTAAACTTCTTACGCCCTTGGCGTTTAGAAGTTACGGAGGGCGCATCGGAGCCGGAGGTCGATGTTGATGAAGTGTCGGTCTCGTAGTAGACCACTTTCCTCATCTTCTTTTGTTTGTCCCCACTCCGATGCGGCTTGTGGGAAGAAGATTTTTCCTTCTTCTCCTTTTGGTGAGAAGAAGATTTCTTCTCCTTCCCTTTGTTGGAGGAGCTCTTCTTCTTCTCCCTCCTCTTGGTGCGGGACTCTTCCGATGAAGTGCTCCCGTGGCTTGTAGTGGGCTTTTCGCCGGTCTCCATCTCCTTCTTGGCGTGATCTCCCGACATCACTTCGAGCGGTTAGGCTCTAATGAAGCACCGGGCTCCGATACCAATTGATAGTCGCCTAGAGGGGGGGGTGAATAGGGCGAAACTGAAATTTACAAATATAAACACAACTACAAGCCGGGTTAGCGTTAGAAATAAAATCGAGTCCGCGAGAGAGGGCCCAAAACAAATCGCAAGCAAATGAAGAGTGTGACACGCGGATTTGTTTTACCGAGGTTCGGTTCTCGCAAACCTACTCCCCGTTGAGGAGGCCACAAAGGCCGGGTCTCTTTCAACCCTTCCCTCTCTCAAACGGTCCCTCGGACCGAGTGAGCTTTTCTTCTTCTCAATCAAACGGGAACAAAACTTCCCCGCAAGGGCCACCACACAATTGGTGCCTCTTGCCTTGGTTACAATTGAGTTTTGATCACAAGAACAAGTGAGAAAGAAAGAAAGCGATCCAAGCGCAAGAGCTCAAAACAACACGGCAAATTTCTCTCGCTAATCACTAAAGCCTTGAGTGGAATTGGAGAGGATTTGATCTCTTTGGTGTGTCTAGAATTGAATGCCTAGCTCTTGTAAGTGGTTGAGAAGTGAAAAACTTGGATGCAATGAATGGTGGGGTGGTTGGGGTATTTATAGCCTCAACCACCAAAAGTGGCCGTTGGGAGGCTGTCTGTTCGATGGCGCACCGGACAGTCCGATGCACACCGGACATGTCCGGTGCCCCCGCCACGTCATCACTGCCGTTGGATTCTGACCGTTGGAGCTTCTGACTTGTGGGCCCGCCTGGATGTCCGGTGCACACCGGACAAGCACTGTTCCTTGTCCGGTGCGCCAGTATGGGCGCGCCTGACTTCTGCGCGCGCGCAGCGCGCATTAAATGCGTCGCAGGTAGCCGTTGGCGCCGAATAGCCGTTGCTCCGGGGTTGCACCGGACAGTCCGGTGCACACCGGACATGTCCGGTGAATTATAGCGGACTAGCCGTTGGAGTTTCCCGAAGCTGGCGAGTTCCTGAGGCCGACCTCCCTTGGAGCACCGGACAGTCAGGTGAATTATAGCGGAGTCGCCTCTGGAAATTCCCGAAGGAGGCGAGTTTGCGTTGGAGTCCTCTGGTGCACCGGACATGTCCGGTGGTGCACCGGACACTGTCCGGTGGCACACCGGACAGTCCGGTGCGCCAGACCAGAGGTGCCTTCGGTTGTCCCTTTGCTCCTTTGATGAATCCAAAACTTGATCTTTTTATTGGCTGAGAGTAAACCTTTTACACCTGTATAGTTCTATACACTTGGGCAAACTAGTTAGTCCAAATATTTGTGTTGGGCAATTCAACCACCAAAATTAATTAGGGGCTAGGTGTAAGCCTAATTCCCTTTCAGTTGTGTACAGGTCCAGGTCTCAGTTCAGACTACATCCTGGGGGCTGGGTCGCCAACTAATTTTCCCTTAGGTATACTGGTATCCAGCCTCGACATGTCGAGCCTACATCCTAGGGGGGCCAAGTACCAGGGAGGAGTTAGTAACGCTACACACAGCAAGGACAATTAGCATACAGATAAGTGATGTTTGATTAATAGTTCTCAAAAGTATCTTACAAAACCAAAAGTTATTACATCCGCCTTCAAGCGGAACCCTAGCCTTATCTCTGTAGGTACGAGCTACTCTGCATCGGCAGGGTCGCGCTGGAAGCGCGTGGCCACCGTCTCCACGGCGTCTTGGACACTCTCCCAGGCGGCGTCTTCTATGGCGGCCACCGGAGCATCGAGCACCGGTGCCAAGGACATGGCTGGGTCATGGCTCTAGAAGCACGTCAGCACATAATCCACCACCACCCGGCAGAGCCTGCTGCCCTCTGCCTCCAGCCGGGCGCCAAGGATCTAGTCTAGGCGACGAAGGCGTTGGCGGCAGAAGTCCAGCACCGGGAGGGCGTCGGAGATCGACGTTGGGAGCTCTGTCACTAGGATAGGACTTATCACCAGCGGCACCAGCGCCGTGCTTGCCTCGCCGGCCCAATCAGCTATCCGCTGGACCCCAACGCGGTGTTCTGCCTGGAGATCTTCCACGGCCTTCTTGGTGGCCTCCATCACCTAGGGACCCGACGCCGCATGTGCCGCTTCGAACCGGCGGATCCGCTCCTCCAGCTTCGGCTCCTTCTCCTCTGCCTCGAGCTCATGCTCGGCCAGCAACGTCTCCCGCCTTTCAAACATTTCCTCCCTGAAGGCAAGATCCTTCTCCCACCAGGCGAGATCCGTCTCCTGCCTATCCAGGGACACATCCTTATCCTTGAGGTTCTCCTCGGCGAGGGCAATGTTGCTGGCCTTGTCCTCCAGCTCCCGCTCCCATTTTTGGATCTTCTCTATGGCCTCCACTTGCTGGATCCGCTGCTCTTCCAGGATCTTGTCCAGGGCACTCACCTTGGCCCGGAGCTCTGTGGTGAGGTCCTCGCGCTGGGACACAACCTCCTCCCTCCTGACCAACTTCTTCTCCTTTCGGAACGCCTCCAGCTCCCAGACGTACACCTTCTGGAGGTCCCTTCTGTAATCCATGCGGTCCCGCTCGAGCTCGGACCGCTCGGAGGCGAACTGGCGGGACGCCGCCTTGGTGCGCTCCTCCAACTGGGTGCGCCAGTCGCTGAGGCGCTGGTGCTCGGCCTCGAGCACCTCCCACTCCCGCAGGATCGCCGCCTCAGTCTCATGAAGAGCCTAATGGGCATGAGACAACACCCGGGGGAGGGGAACTGACGCTGCTTCTGGCTCGGCGCCGGACCGGAGCCGCCGCCCAAAAACCACCTCCGTCTCCTCCGGAGTGGGCGGCGGGATGGAGCTGGACGCGCCCCCCGCGTCACCCTCGATGGCAGGGGTGGGCGCAGTTGGGACCTCCTCCGCCGCTGCCGACGGTGTACTCGACGGCATCGCCATCGTTGAGGCTGTGGTAGCCGTCGGAGCAGTTGGGACCCCCTCCGCCGCTGCGACGCCGCTTGACGTTGGCGCCGCTACTGCCGGACCCCCAGCTGGAGCATGGGAGCCCAGTCGCGCTGTCTCGACGGTAGCAGCCGGGGGCGGGGGAGGCGCGACCTTGGGAGCAGAGGCGAAGGAAGCCCTAACAAGCAAAGGATGGGTTAAGACCCGTCGATATGATAAATAGACTAATGGAAAAAGGGGTTACACTCACTTGGGGCCCTGGACTTTCCAGCGACCCTGGAAGCGGGGCGACCGTTGTTGTTGTTGTTGTTGTTGTTGCTGATGCTGCTGTTGTTGTTGCTGTTGTTGTTTCTGCTGCTGGTGCCCCTGGGGGAGATCACCCCCAGGTGGTGGTGGCGCCCTGCGGGACCGATGGTGGTGGTAGTTGTGGTGGCGGCGGACCCGATGGTGGTGGTGGAGGACTGACATGGCTCTGCGCGCCCTGGGCCTGGGAGCCGGCCTCCTCACCCCCACCAGCAGTCCTCTGACGCTTCTGGGGGGGGTCCGAAAAAATGACTCGTCGGCGCGGCACATCCGGCATCGCATCTCTTCCTCCGACCCCCCCAGTACCACCTGGGCGGAGGAACTGTTTGTAGCCCCTTTGCCCTTGTCCAAGGGGCGGGGGCGCTGGGAGCCACGCTGGCAGACTGGGGCCCTCCGACCGGCGCATCAGAGATCCGGATCCCGCGGTGGGGGTCACAGCCGCCGGTCTGGCGAACCGCCACGTCGCTCTCGTCGAGGGTCGGCAGCGTGGCCAAGATCACCGTCTTCAACCCTGGCTCGTCGCAGAGCGCGGGGATGCCCTAGGGGAGGATTAGGGACTCAGGGACGAAGGACTCACCAGTAATCCCCTTCACCAGGAGTTCCAGCTCCTCCCAGGACAGGTCGATACCCGGTCCACGCTGGATGCGGCCGATGTCGTTCGGGCCGGTGAACCAGCAACACAGGTGCGCCCTCCTATGCAGCGGCACGATCCGACGCTTCAGGAAGTCGTCGACCACGTGCATCAACGTCAGGCCACCGGTTGCCATGGTCTTGATCCTGTCCAGTACGGGCAGGAGCTCTGGCGATAGCGATGGCTTGGCCCTCCATTGCTTCCGGTCGAGTGCTGGCCCGTCGCTCGGCAGGAAGAGGCAGTCGTTGGCCTCGGCGCTAGCGATCACCCAGTCGCCGCACCAGTTTTCCCATCTTGCGCTGCCAAGGGTGGGGATGTAGGCCACAACTGAATCTGACCTTGTCTGGAAGTAGTAGGCGTCGAGGTGGTCCTTAGCCTTCCCAGACTTCACCAACACGAAGAAATGGCAGAAGAGGGAGGTGCAGGGGGCCACCCCCACAAACATCTCGTAGAGGTGGACGAAGATGGCCGCCTGGAGGATGGAGTGGGGCGTGAGGTGCTGAAGCTGGACCCCAAACTCCTCCAGCATCAGCAAGAAGAAAGGCGAGATCGGTAGCGCCAACCCGCAGGAGAGGTAGGAGACAAACAACACGAACTCCCTGGCGGCGAAATCGCCAAGGGGAGTGGTGCCGACGCGAATCCTTCCGGTGAACACCGGCGCGCTCCATCCGAGCAGGTTGCGCACCAGGTTGAGCGCCCCCTTAGACTGGAAACGCTCGGGATGACCTAGCAAAGCCATGGTAACTCCGGCGACGCAAAGCAGAAGAGCGCGAAGGCAAAAGGGGCACAGAGGAGCACGAAAGCGAAAGGGCGCGGTCGAATGGAAGAAAATGCGAAAGAGTAACTGCTGCACGCGGAGGTGAACTCTTTTTCAAGGAAACCAGAGTCCTCGCTCAAAGGAAACCCTTCTGTGCGCCCCTCAATCGCCGCATGAGGTCACGCGCGACGGGCACCTAGATCCAAGCAGCCCAGTCTATGACACGGGGGTCCGGGTTCACAAGTCATACACTTTGCAGGTCGGATTTCGGGTGCAGAAGGAACGAACCGCCGCGCGCGCTCGAAGAGTGAACCGCCACACGCGGTAGCGCGCCTCTTCATTTCCACCGCAAGAGACAACAGCCTAGTCTATGATGCGGGGGGCCAGGCCCACAGGTCATACTCCTTGGGTGCCGGATCTCGGGTGTAGAAAGAGTGAACCGCCGCCCGTGCCGGTAGTGCGCCTCCTCGGGGCCGCGGCAGAAGACAAAAGGAAATTTTTTGAACCAATGCAGCGGTATCGAGGCACCCCGCACATGGCCCGACGAAACCACCAGGCGTGGGGGCCACAGGTCAGTCAGCCGTGAGGACAGATATGGCAGTTGGCGTGACCTAAGGTAGGTTGACGGTGGGTGCGTCAGCAGACGCGCTGAAACGACGTGCCAATCGTCAACTACGCCATGTCGAAGCAAAGTACAGGTTTTGGCCCCACCTGCAGGCTCGCATCCTCCCCTGAGGTGGGCCCGGGGGCCACTGTCGGTACCCTAAAACTAGGGTACCCCTTACTACTGTATGAAGACGCAGTGCCCACGCAGCTACCTTTAGTCGCATGGTAAAAAGGTTGTACATGGGACCAGGCCATGACTCGCCCAAGTGTCGGGCGACTACTCTGGGCCAGCAACAGCACCGACCTCACCACCTGGGTAGGTCCGGTACCGCCCCGTGTCCAGAGAGCTGCACACTCTGGCGCATCACCAGCAGGCCCAGACCCCCATGCGGAGGTGCCGAACCCCTATATATACAGACCGGGCCTCTGGGTAAGGTCCAAGACCTCCATGGGCGCAAACCGGACCCCTAGGACGGGATCCGAACCCCTTTGTGTGGGGTCCGAGCCGCTCACAGCAGGGTCCCGGGATTCTAGGACAAAGAATACCCAGACCTTAATCAAAGCCAGGCGGGGGTCTGGAGCCGACACGTGTCCGGACCTTATCGTATACGCTTCTGCTCCCCGCCCAGGCGGAAACCCGATGCTGCCACGTGGCCTACTGCACGTGATGTAAGCCAATGGGCGGAGCCTGATGTAAGGCCTCAGGGCTACGCGGCTTCTGCATTTATTGAGGATAAGGCGTGCCGCCTGTCCATTCCATTGGCAGGCGATGTGCCGCCTCAGCATTTATTGAGACCTGTCCATGCCGTTGGCAGACAACACATGTCCATTCCACTGGCAGGCAGTGTGCCGCCTCTGCATTTATTGAGATCTGTCCATTCCTCTGGCAGGCAGCGTCCTGTCCATTCCACAGGCGACAGGCGGCGTGCCTGTCCATTCCACTGGCAGGCGACACGCCCATACTGCCGCGTGCACTACGCTCATCATTACTCGCACGTTACCAAGGAAGCAGCAGCCGCATATCAATACTGTGTGGACTGCGGACATCATGGCGCCAGGAGATTGCTCAGGCGTTACTTGCATTAGTTATGCCTATAATGTATTCCTTCTGTTATGCTTCTGGTCCCACATGTCGGGGCTCAGCATCCTTGTATGTGTCTTCCTAGAGCTATAAAAGGGAAGGCACACAACGTTACAAAACAAGTCCACACAGACCCTCAGACAGGCTCACAAGCTCGCTCAAGCTCACAGACTCAATACAACACACAGACAGTGGAGTAGAGTATTACGCTCCGGCGGCCTAAACCACTCTAAATCCTCGTGTCCACTCGTGTTCATCGACCATCTAGCAGACAGGCAAAACGCTTAGGCCCCTCCTCATCTTAGGATTTAGGGCGGGTGCGTTCCGCCACCCGGTCGGAGATTTTCCTCTCCGACAATACTAATAGTAAAATAGGAGCCCATTATCATTTGTGGGCTTCGCCAGTATGCCATCGGACCCACAAATCATAGACACAGACGGTCCCACCAGTCATAGACACGGGATGGCATAATAACAGGCACCCAAAATTGAGAGTGGCAAAATAGCAAATTTCTCAGTAAAATAGAACAGGTAGCTAACAAGCTGGTAGGGCTGGGCCACGGACGTCCGACACACACGAACCACGCGACACGTGTTGCCCACTGCCCAATCATCACGCTCACGTCGCCATACGTCTGTGTGACCATACCCTCCACGTGATCGTCGTTCGCCATCTCGCCAATCCAGCCCTCCAGGATTCCAGGGCACTGGGCGCCACTGCTACAGGCATGCACGGTCGAGCAATAAGGATTTATGTTAATTTGTGGCCATCGTTCTTATTTCTCAACTTGTGAAGTGCTAATCTCCACCGATGTATATTATATAGCGTCTTAGATATTTTAAAAACCAATTTTAATGCACATCATCATTACATACGAAGTACTAATTTGTTCCACTATATATTATAGTATTTTTGATATAGTATAGAGGGCCCATCATGATTAGTTCGTCTGGGGCCCCTCAAAATCTTAGGACCAAGGCTGGTTTGAGCCGTTTAATGAATTAGTAAATAATTGATGTATGTGCTTTGTATATGTGTCTAGATCCATCATCATCTATTTAAAGATAGACATAAATACCAAGAGCCAAAAGAAATATTAATTTGGAACAAAGGGTGTACCATTTTCTTCTCGGTTTTTTCCCCTGAGGTTAGAAGTTCAAATGGCATATTGGTATAATGCTCATATTTTCTCATAGGATTTTTTTTGAGGAATTTCAATTAAGATTCTAATAGATATCTCTTCAAGATGTGCCTCTAAATAGATACTACATCTTCACGAGTAACCTCTTCAGGTCTAGATTAGTATTAGTAATTCTATCCGTGGTTATATAGCCACTAAAACATGTGTCCTTTATTAGTACGAAGAGTGAGAATAATTGTATTGTCATTTCACGACAAGACGTTCTTTTTTATAATAGTTAGTACAGACTATTAAGAGACTACTGTAGACTGCCCCCGCCTCCCTACGCCCGCCCACCGCAAACCCCGCCTCGCATGGCCACGATCCGCCCGCCCGCCCGATCAATCCGCCAACAACCGCCGCGATCCGCCCTCCCGCCCTCCCTACCTCATGCGAGTTGCCCTGCCCACCCTGACCCGCGCAGGCGAGCGAGCCCCCATTGAAGCGTCTTGCCTCCCCCGCGCGCGGCGGCAGGGCTCGGTGAACGAGGCCAGCGGTTCGCGCGCGCCTGGTTGTGATGGGGCGGTGCCGGCGCCAGGGCTGATGCGGAGGCCGCTGCCTTGTCGGACGTCTCGTCGGATCTCAGCGGCATCCGGGTGGGGCCTGTGGAGCTTGACATCGTGCAGGTGCATGCTGCTAACCCTTCTCTGGGTGGATCAATTTTTCTTCCCCCGTCCCTGGTTCCACTACGTGTGCAACTGAGATGAGGATTGGTAGATCATCATCTACCGCTTACGTCTCCTCCCGCGTGGCGCGGATTGATTACCCTTCCCACGAGTGGATTGAAAGATCATCATCTATCACCTACGTGCTCTCCGCCCACGGAACTTCAGGTGAGCTCGTGCTCTTTATGCGCCGACCTGAAATGGTGCTTGATTATGGCGGAATTCATGGGCGTTGTGCTGTTTTTCTTCTTATGTGCTACAATGGAGCTCAGTCTGGATATTCCAGGCCACTATTCCCCTTTCTCTACTTAAATTCCGGGAGCTAGAATGGGTGTTTAGAGGTCAAGCTAGGACTATTATACTTCCCATTCCCTGTTTTCTGGAGCTGAGGAGATCAGTCATCAGTGGGATGCTTTAGTGAACAGAAGATTCATTCTAGGAGCGAGGGCTCTTAGTTGAAGTTTAGTTCTTTCACTTGCACGCTCGTGTGTTCTCTTGCTGTCTTGACCTTGGCGATGTGCTTGTTCATTCTGTTCTAGCTTCTACATGACACTGAAATTGGGCGAGATTTGAAACCATGCATTTGTGTTGCTGTTTTTTGTTAGGGTGTTAGGGTTACATCACTGTCAGTTTCTATAATGCTTTAATTAGTGTCGGTTAAACTGCTGCTATTTCAAGTTTAGGGTTACAGTAGAGGCGAATGAACTATGTGATATATAGATCGGTGCTATGTGGTTTTGGTGTATTTTTTACCTAATTGTCAGTATCTGGGAGGTAAGAGTGACATGTTTGGGGCATATGGCTGCTCTATAGCTCTTCATATTTCTCTACACATCAATTCTATTGTAACTGTATGTTGCTATTGCCATTTCATTTTATAGGAGATGGTGCCACATTGGAATCAGTTCTGGACCTTGTGAAGGCAATGTACCTAAACATTGAAAGCTTCCCCTGTGTAAGGCTGCTGAAAATCTTTCTGGTGAAATTGGGTGCTTTGGTGCTTACTTAGTGCTTACATAATGCTCACTCAGGATGACAAATCCACACGTTTCTAAATGGTTGAATGAAAGTTGCAGGTGCTGAATGTAGCTTCCAAGGACGACTCTATGTCTTTGTTACCTGTATTTCTGAAATGCCATGAATCATGTCCTAATGGTAGTGGAGTTTCCAAAGTAGACCCATTTCACTTGATCATAAGTTCCTCACTTATATGTTTGGTCCTTGTTACTTGTCCTAAATTGTTGGATGACTCCATGTCTCTATTACCTGTATTCCTAAACAATGATTGAAGGTCGTCTGACTAATCACGATTAAACAATATGTTGAAGGAGCAGTTCTCTCAAAAAGTTTTGTATCCCTAGACAAAGCAGCAACTATGGATGCCTCAGGTGTCTTGTTGTGAGGTCTCTCAATCCAGATTTCTGAACAGGAAAATAATCAGCTTACAAAATTGAAGATAACCACTTTAGGGGCGGGAGGAGGGGGGTTTAGGATATATATATATGTGTGTGTGTACCTAAATTTTTTCTGCTACATTCAATATTGTGAGACCATTACTTCCTTCAAGCGAGAGCACATGGAAAGCAGCAAATTTCACAGTTCTAGGAGTCAGATGGTGGCGGGATCAACGGCGATTGGTGTAACCTCTTTCCTTCATCTTAGCAGCAGCATTCACTGCTGCTGTACCATTTCAAAGTGCCAATATAACATTCTCACCATTATGACCCTGGAACAAATTTTGTGTCGGCCCTGTGAAATACATTTAGAAGTTTTTTCTTGTCATGTAAAAAACTGAGAATTTGGTGTGGAGTTGTGGACTCACGGAATATCGCTTCTGAGAACTAATATTATATGCATGTGGCTCAGATATATGTAAATTGTTCATGAGAATTGTCATTATTTCAGTACATTCAACAATACCTTTTCAGTTTTGACTTTTGACATTCATCCGAACCACTAGAACCAAGGTCCCAAATCAAAAATTTCTAGCATTTTACAGTTAATGCTAGAAACAAGCAAACTGGTTATCTCTGGAATCAATTTATATTTGTAATTAACGCTCTCATCATTTCTTGATAGCAATTTACCAGGCTCATGAATATTTAGTTTGGTGCTTCGAAGGCGTCGCCGCCTACAAGTTCATCCCCAAGCACCCGCCCTCGGCCCACCGATGCACACGAGTAGCAGGGCATATGATATATCCACTATCTAGCTACATGCCTGCATTGCACATTTGGACATAGACGATACAACCATGATTTGTGCCAATGTTGCATTGCATTGCATTGCAGGTATGATATTTTGGTTGAGAACCTCATGCACACAAGGGGGTCATGCATGTCATCCGGAAGAAGGAAGATCCTAGAAGATATGTCTCTAATCTAACATGATTATCTACCCTTATGTTCGTCACTGTCAATGAAGTTGTTCTTTCAGTCTATATTATAGAATTAGGGCCTCTTTGGATACAAGGACTAATTTTCCTTCAATCAACCCGCGATTACCACCTTCACGGCTCACAAGCCCTAGATGTCCTCCTAACGTGTCGTACCATGTGTGCTTGGAGGAATTATGCCATAGGAAAGGGGGAAGCCAGTTTGATTTCTTACTTAGCATATTAATTATAGTTGCAGTACTACAATTGTAGGGGATAAGGAATCATACTTTTTTGATGCATTTATAGTTTGATACTTGATACAAATCTTTTACTTGAAACTGCACATGTGTTCTCTATTCATTATCTGAATGATTTTGTTCTGTTGGTGTTTCTTTGTCATCAATTTAACCTGTCTTGAACTTATTATATAATTCAGGGTGCACTGAATGTTGTGATGGGTAATGTGCTGAGATAGGTGGTGTGTTCCTGCAGAGTACACATGTTTTATTTCCTCACATCTTTTCTCGCATCTGCAGTTTTCTTTGTTTTTATAATATGTCAAGTAGGAATACTTGTCGTTGATACTATAATATAAGTTTTGGTTAGGTCAGAAAGATTACGTTCACTGTGTCAACAACTATTGGCAAAAAGCTGATGGCTAGATCTACAAGTACTGTGAAAAAGGTATGGTGAAAAGCATCAGTGAGTTATTTATTTTTTTTGTTATTTTTTCTTTGCATCAACGAAAGGTTCACATCAATTACTTTCAGCCTGAACTAAAACAACAATTTAGTTCTATATTGGTTGTAGGCGAATAATTCGTGAGATATTAAGTTAATGATAATGTATGTTGTTCGTTTTCATGTAATCGTCGTGTACTAACTTTTTATCGAAAAATCTATCTAATAATAATTACTTGTTTATATGTTACACTTTTATCTGATTGGTTAGTGGTCGCTTGTAAGGGGGTGGAGACTAAGGATCCAAGCCACTTTATCACGGACCACAACATCGAGCGTATGAGGCAGGGCAAAGAGGCCAACAGGGTGCATGTAACGCCAGAGATTTTCTGTCCCCATGCTCAATTTTGGTGTGGCACATTCTGGATCTCGCATGATTCGGTATCTTGCCAATCCTCTGCAAGTCGCTGGCGATCATGGAAACACAAGGTCTAGCCTTGAATGACGGGTTAGGGGTTTCACTCTCCAGTATCCAACAATTGTGTCCATGGATCAAGACACTGGTACTTTAATCTTAAGATTCTACAAGCCGAGGAACTATACTGGATGTACATCCTTTGTCCTAGATAAAGCCCAATCTATGTGATATGTGTTTTCCAATACATGGTGGATTCATGTCATTAGGGAGTTTCCTTATGTTTCTTGTCTCTTTCAGGTTTTTCTCATTTTTATCAAATCCTTTCTTAGGGATCTCGGGTCTCCACTCTCCAGGTCTTGAGATATGTGCAGTTAGCTAATCTAAATTCTTTCATTAGTAGCTAACTCCTACATCGTTAGTGATATATTTTTGTTGCTGTCTGCACAACCACATTGTTCTATCATGCACAAATCTTTGTAATTTTGTCTTGTGCCTCTTGGTTGATACTTACTATTTGTTTATACATTGTTCTGTGCTATAAGACATAGACATGAGCACCATTTCCTTACTTAATTGAATTGTTTATTATTCATGTTAGTTTTGATTGTTCATACTCATGTTCTCCCTGTAGAAAGCTTAATTTATCGATGACTTGTTGTTGCTTTTATATGCACATGGCAATGAGGTGAGCTGATCTTTGTTGCTATATACTGTTATTGGTCACAAATTGTTTGTTTTATTCATTTTTTCTTTGTTTGCACTGTAGTTATTAGCTATAAGAAAAAATGTTTCTCAGTTGATAAGAATTCCTTATGATGGTTGTTTCTAGAAGAAATGATAGTTTGTATCTCTAGATAGAAAGGATTGCTATTTTTCTCTGGTGCTCTCTTTCTAAATTTGGTTGAGTTTTTCACCATATTGATATTATTTCAAAGAGTAGAATGCTTTCTTAGATATTGGAGAAATATAAGTTGTTAAATTGTATATCGCACCTTTTTAGTATGAAAAAAGAGGAGCTAAAAAATCTGTATTTATATTTTCTTAGCTTACTAATACTGAGTATGTCTGTTGATATGAGTTCATTTATTATTGCAAACTCAGTATGGCTTATTTAGATATGTACAACTTAGCATCCTGTCTGTAGATCCACGCAGCGAACAGGCGGGGGAGGAGGGCGAGGGGCTCGGAGATCTATGGTGGTGGTGGCTTCGATTTCTGGGGGCTGAAGCAGGCGGAGAGGAGAGGAGAGAACATGAGACGATGGAGGGGAAGCGAGACAAGGAAAAAGGGGAAGAAATGTTTTTTTGGCTTGCTATGTATTCCACCACCACTTTCTCTCTCTCGGCTCCACGCTGCAACACACGGGCACCCACCTATTTGTACATAAGTTCTCGTAGTATTCTATGTTTCCGTTGCAACGCACGGACACCCATATAGTATATATATATATATATATATATATATATATATATATATATATATATATATATATATAATTGTATTTATATTTTATATTTTAACGATGTAGCGGAGGACTGCATTCGGCTTGAAAGTGCAGCTTTCATGGAGGAGTTTGACCTATCGCTAAAGACGAAGATTAAATAAGTGTTTGATTTCTAGTAACTAATTTCTAGTTACTCTACTATATTTTATTGTAGTATCTAAATTGATAAGTAAAAAAACTAAAATAGGGTTTTTGACAGCCAGCACAAGGCATGTACACGCACGTCGCAAAAATTAGCAGTTGTGGCTGATGCGGCGGCGAGCAGTGGTTTTCGGCCCATGTGACACGTGGACGGCGGATGCGGTCCCTCGCCCGTTCTCGCGCTTTTTCCGCTTGCGACGGCAAGCAAATCCTTGGATTCTCCGCGCCGGGGGCGGTAAGTAAGCGCCCGTAGTCATCCTTGTTGAGAACTACGTTACCACGGATCACCAGATCCGCTTCCTTCCCTCCCGTCAGCAGTAGAGGCGCAAGAAGATGTAGAGAACCCGTCTCCCTTCCCATAAGCACGACAGAGGAAACACACGAGACACTGAATATAGGGTTGGGCCTCTGGCCTCTTTTTTATCACTGTATTATGAGGGGGTGTACAGGTTCCTTATATAGAGATGTGAGACCCCTCAGAGGCAAAACAGGTATTTGGCCACATAACCCTAACTAGGGTTACTTAACACTCCCCCTTGGGCGAATACCGCGACCGACACATGCCTCATTAAAACTCCGAAAAACCCAGTGGGAAAAATGTGGAGAAAGAGTGCATGGTGATACAAATTGCATTTGCACTTTGTTGCCTCGTTAAAAACCTCATGTGAGAAACTTCAAGAAAACTCACAAAGGGAAAAAGATTACAACAACTGTCATCAGGACAGATTTGGATCCTCTGAGATCTAGATTCTATCGAATCTTCTACAAGGGCTAACTTTAGAAATGTGCTCCCCCTGATCCTTGCAAAACCGTATCAATAAGGCAAAACATCTTCTTCTAGAAGTATATGCACATAAAGATTTAGCAAACGGATTGCATATCCTTGCAAGGACTATTTCAGGAACTTTACCTCTACTCACTTCTAGGATATACGAGGTAAGTGCACGTATCAATATAAATAAGCCACTTTGACTGATGGTTTTCGATCGACTGGATCTATATATTTGATAGAAAGTTCCATAAAGGTTCACATATTGATCATCAAGCTCACGCCTTCAGAGCATAGAATATGACATTTATTGTCTCACGGTTGTGATCAATATAAGCATTCGCTCCCCCTGACGATGACATCTGTCAAAGTCGTTATCCCTCATTACTCAAGCATATTCTTCAAGATATATGTCTCATTGTCCGTCTGGAATAACGAGAATGGATGAGGTTGGGGTGCTATCATTTTCTATCTTACACCACAATTTATACATAGTTGTGCAAAGCAAGTAACATGTCCTTCTATAGGACTTTAGGGGATAATATAGTTGCAATAGTACATATTCTAAATATGATACATCGCTCGAGGCGTTCATCCATTGCAACATCTATGACGGTGTCACAAAAGTCCATCTAAGATCATAATCCATCAGGGATTTTTCATCGATCTGATACATCATTATAGTCTGTCATTCTGGCACAATGGGGATATTTTGCCAGTAACACCTAAACCTTATAGGTTTCTGCCATCAGGGCTTTAGAGGATACCGTAATTCCACATCTAGTGGAAAATACCATGAGTAAAGATCGTGGAATGCACATGTGCTTATTCGGTGAACTTCAAGTCCTTTGGTACCTCATCTTATTCCTTTTCGGGTCTGTATGGGTCTTTATCCCTTTATAGGGGTTATCAAACTTCGGTGTTCAACACAGACTTTGTTTCTTCTGGATAGGTTCCATCTGGGAACGATGATCTCAACTAGGAGATATTCTCCCTACATAGGAGAGTGATCATTCATCAGGAATGTATTATTCGGTATGAGATTTATATGTTGCATATTTATAATTCAAGAATATGAGTCCTCCTTGGATCTCATGACAGATCTTCTGAATCCTATTAACTGCATAGTTTAATTTATGTCATTTGCCAGATTATATCATATAGTGGAACATTGTTTACTCAACACATATGTGGGATGGGTCTCTCACAAGACCACTTGAACCATCGCATTCACCACACATTATTTCAATAGTGCCCATAAATGTCTGAATTTCAAGCTCGCGACTTCCATTTTGCGATTATTGGTTCAGCCTCGATTGCATTTATCATTGACCCGATAAGAGAGCTTCAAGCACTCATGCCTAGGACTTTGTTTTGGATCCCTTTGCAATCTACAGAGGCAAGATAGGTGTCAACACATTTGTCTCCCACATTTAATAATGATCTCCATCATTTCCCAAAATGAAAGATTCATTGTTCCATATTCCCAGCACAATGATATTGCGCGCATTGCTAGGAACTTCATCATCAAGACGAACCTCTTCGTGAGGCAAATCACCAGCAGAGCGAGTTCATCGGAGGAGAGTTATTACAGACCACGTGAATCTGCAATCAGAACATATGCTTTGACTAAGGCCAATGGATCATATTCGCAGGCGTCCCCGAGAATAGATCAAATGCCAATAAGTCAAATGTGGATATGATATTAATCCCGGGTATATCCACATCTACATCAGGTAGAAGCATTCAAACCAATATGGTTACTCCTCAACGATTTATGGCAAACTCCATATACACAGGAGTACACTCTGAACGACGGGTTCAGTTTGGCTTTTGTGCGTTTAATAGAATATTGAGGCATTACACTATATGGGCATTCCTCCCCCTAATGCCGAGATGTTCTAAAAGCATACAGATAAAATCCCCAACCATAATCATCCAGTTGTGGCCAATGTATGCTATTGTGGTGATTTATTTGGGAAATCTTACGCACATTACAGATAGGGGTTTTATGCAGTGAGCTTTGGACTTAGATTAATGTAGTGGCATGAATACTACATATTTGTCCTTCACATGAAGGGTTAGTCTCAACATCCAGCGAGACTCGCAACAACAAGTTGCTTCATAGTTACAATTCTGCAAACTTATTGTTATTATTACCAAATGCACAGTCAATCATTAAGATTTAGACTGATATACGCAACACTATTTTATGCATAAGGGTCCCTCAGAGGCTCATGCACACCATTCGTCGTTTGGAGCTAGTAGTTGACTTCAGATCAACAACTAAAATGACCATCAGGGTCTAGCGCTCACAAGGACATTCACTGGTTGCATTGTGCTTTCAAGCACATAGGAGAATATGTGCGTACATAATGGTGGTAAAGTGCACGGCATCAGGCCAATGCTGCCAAGCAAAGATTTTTATATGCAGAGATATATAGTCCAGCTCGTTTTATTATTGCCCATGGTTTACCCAATTACTCATACCGATATGAAATTGGGTATCAATTTATGCAACATTTTTAGGTATTATAATTTTGAGAGAGAACTTATAACAATAATTAATTATTTGTGGTATTGCCAGCAGGGCAAACATTTCTCCTCATATTATATACCAAATTGTTCTATATAGCATTATTTCGATCTCTTCATTGTTCAGCAAAAAGAGAAGCTTTGGAATAGAACAGACAAGACCAAGAATTCCTTTTATCTGGGAAAAAACATCTGATTCCTAAGCTTTCGACAAAGCAAATGGAGATAACTGCTTGGCAAGAGCAAAAGAAATACCAATATTCGTCTGGGACTAGTCTTCAACAACAGATAATACTGATCTCATACGAAGGAGTCATCAAGACAAGGGAGAATACATCTGGTCTCCATAAGATCTTCATATTTCTATCACAAATTACCATCACTAGTAGTCTAGTGGTCAAGACACATGACTCTTCTGGATCCGAGGACCAAGAACATGTTAATGTCTAATTTAGCTTCAAGCTCTATTGTGATGTGGGATATCATAGTTATTTGTCTACTCTTCTTATTTCTGGTAGATCGGAGGTAGATAATGGTAAGCATGCCAAAGGGTAGAATTCAGTGTAGTTCGGCTACATAAACCTCAGGTATGTGTCCATTCAGGACCGACCTTTACCATTTAGCTTACACTATATACCAAACTTGTCAAAGGACTATCCCGAGTCAATTCAGTGACTATAAGTATTTACAATTCCGAGAGATGTATGCGACACAAGCATAGAGGTCCTAGATAGAACGAGTAAAGTGGTTCGACGAGAACGCACTATGGTTTTCACACCAACATAGTGACAAATTTCTCAGAATAACCTCTCGGTATAATCGCAACTTCGTGTTGCTGGCAATTACATGTCCTTTTATCTCATAGTTTGCTTCATGTCATTTAGCGACAAAGAGAGCAATGTGCTAACATCTGGTTGAGCAATGTATGGCTGAGATTTATAGTCTTAAATCATTTGGTAAGGTCTTTTGCTTACTAATAGAATCCCAATTTGTGATGTTTTCTGTGCCAAAAAGGCTTTCATGCATTGTATTATATTTCTTCGGGTTACTTCAGGTAAAAACTTTATGCATGAGTGGAGAACAGATAATTAACTTATCTGTGTTTCATTGTATTTCAATTTAATTTCCCAGATTTCCAAGCACTATAGAGCTTAATATAGTTGTTATGGCCACTTGGCGATATATAAATATGATGCCACACAACACAGTCAAATAAAATATAGAGCCAAATAAAATTGTTTAAGAAGGTTGCGTATTGACTTCAGGGGCTTGAACAACCCACCACAATCCACGCGAATACAAGCTCTAGTGTCTGGTGTCAACGCGTGTGCGGCCATCAGGGCTACGACAACACAACAAGCCTTCATAATAAGCGCAACATGCACAATTATGGCTCGGTAATCGGGGTACACGATAAGTCAACATAACGTGCACAACAGACGCAATTGTGGCTCGATGATCACGACAGACAGACAGTGCCTACAGGGCATACGAAAAATACGCGACTCAGCGATGACGGTCTGACTCAACGGGAGCGATCCGATTAATGGAGAGCGCGACATAGCAATCACATGACGCAGCCAAGTTCGAACGACACAAATATTGCGTCGTGTTGCCAGGGCGCAGTCAATATTCAGCTAATGTCATAACTCAGTCGATTACCAACGCAGCCTGATTGGCGTGTCTGAGTACCAATTATACAATTTAATCGCTCGACGTGAGTCCAAAAGCTCAACGCAACTCAAATATTTATAGCGATATAAAAATACGCAACATAGCATTCACATGTATTTTATATTTTTCTGCTAATTATTTACTACGGGAAATAAAAGCAGAAATATAAACACAAAAATTAATGCATGAACATAACATATCAGGTGTAAAATGTATTTTCATATTTAAACATATACTTTTCTACTAATTATTTACTGCTGGAAATAATTAATTAAAGTGGAATCTGAAACATAAAATATTTTATTCTTTCTGTTTATTTTCTGATAGCTTAGTCGTGTGCGTTTAAAAAAATACACCGATTTTTTTCTTCATACGCACAAATTGCAAAACTGTTGAACGCATGCAAGCATGCAGCCATCCAATTAGGAATTTTCTTTTCCCTTTTCTTTCCTCCCGTCAGCAGCAGAGGCGCAAGAAGATGTAGAGAACCCGTCTCCCTTCCCATAAGCACGACAGAGGAAACACACGAGACACTGAATATAGGGTTGGGCCTCTGGCCTCTTTTTTATCACTGTATTATGAGGGGGTGTACAGGTTCCTTATATAGAGATGTGAGACCCCTCGGAGGCAAAGCAGGTATTTAGCCACATAACCCTAACTAGGGTTACTTAACAGTCCTCAACTCGAGTAACCGCCACCACGTGTCGCCTCCTCCACCTTTCTCTCATCCGGACTGCCCGTAGTCATCTGGAACGTTTCAGGTGTGCAAAATCTAACCTGTATCGCTCTAGATCAGCTGGAAGAATCGGATGTCTGAAGAAGACGTAGCTGGGCTCCAGGGGAAGGAACGCGTATATGGGGTGCCCGTGGAACGGACGTAGCCCACACGTTTTTCGGCCTTTTAGGATAGACGCCGCACCCGGCCCCTATACAAGCAGCCCAGCAGCACAGCTCAGAAGAGAGAGACGAGGGAACAGCCGGCCCACGGAATTTGTGGCCACAGCCGGTACCACCATCAGTTGGCTGGCGCCTGGCGGGGCGGGCCACCGAGCCGGCGGCGACGTGCGTGCGATGCGAGAGCCCAGACCGTTCGTACAGCCTACTACCGTACTACGAGCTACGAGGCACGGAAAAAAACAGCAGAGACCGGACCGGACCGGACCGGACCGGACTGCCGGTCCAGGTCCAGCTGCTTCTGCCGCCGCTACTACTACAGCTAGAGAAACGGATGCGTAGCAGTCACAGTCAGTGCTGTCTGTGTCGCCGATGCTGCCGAAGAACAAGAACTGACATCATCGTATGAACACCGTGGACCAGACCGTGCGTGTGCGTTTCCACTACACACATGGGGCCGGGCCTGCCACGTATGAATGTGTAAGGCCATACGCATGCTCCAAGAACGAGCGTTAGCAAATCTTTTTCCATTTGCACTTATACTAATTAAAGGCATCTTCGGTGGAGTGCGTATATAAACGTGCAAAACACTATTATAAATTGTACTGTTTATAAAGTGGTGTTTGAAATAAGAAGTACGATATGGAATCTGCTAAAGATAGCCCAACAATATACGAGACGACGATTAATACCAATGCGAACTAACTAGCTGTCGTTTTGCAGTTGCAACCAAGATCTCTCCGGCTGCCAGCGGAATCACCGGGGCGGTGCATCGCAACAAAAGTGTCGCCGCAACAACAATCGATTTTTTTTATTTTAGCTCTTGTTTAAAAAAGAAAGCTTAATTTACATCTATGATGGGATTAATACTGTGTTTGAATTCTAATAGTCGCTACCGTGATATGTTGGAATTATGGCCCAATTCAATAAGGAAGGTAAGGTGGTGCGGAGAGACTGCATAGATCTTTAGTCCCATATTGCTTATCTAGGTAGGAGAGAACTAACTTATATGTGAGAGTTTTCACTATTCTTCACATGAGACAAATAATGAGCTATAAAGACTAACACACGCACACGTTTTTTCCCATTATTTATCGCGTGACTTATGACTTGCGGCAATCACGTCATGACGTGTTCTAAATAGCAGTTTTTTTACCTTTTGTTTATTTGATTATCGAATACCACACCTAGACTGCCACGTCAACCGAAAGTAATGGGTGCACATGTTACATGCGAGATCTCCAAACAGTTGCACGTAAAAGGTGACGGATCCTGAAATTTAGCAGATCGAATCTGTGGTGTTGATGTCACCCTCTCTATATATGAGACGTCCAGTGCACGAGGGGGGCGCACACACATCTCATCCTCGCATTTTCAACTCTCTGCGCCGCCACAAGTGGATATATATTCATTATTGGTGGGACCGCACTTTCTTGGAGGTCTCGTAAGCAGACTATCTTAACGAAGTCTACTATGGAGACAAAACTTATAGCACTTGAGTCAGCCACTACTAAGGCAGAGTGGTTGAAAGAGCTCTTGATGGACTTGTCAATGGTTTATAAACTGCTACCGACCATTCTTTTATATTATGATAATCAAAGCATGATCATAATTGTAGGCATTGCAAAGGAAAATGCAAAGTTCTCAAGACATGTGAAACGATGAATTAAATTAGTAAGACATTTGAAAAAAAAAAACTGGAGAGATTATCGTAGAGTATATTAATACTGCTCGAAACTTGGCGGACCCTTTTACAAAGGGATTAGCACGTGCTGTGATTGATGAGGCATCAATAGAAATGGGATTAAAGCTCACGTGATGTTATCATACAGTGACAATCCAATCTATGTGACCGAAGATCTCGTGAATTAGATGTCGTGGAGAACGAAATGTTTTGTATAATAGGGGAGTACATCATTTTACTCTTTTCCTGATAAAAGATGCATGCTATCGGTATTGTAAAGGAGGTTGACTTTTATTTATTTCGAGCCTGTAAAAGTCAAGGCACTATCCTCCGCTCTTACTTCCAACCTCCAAGGACGCAATGGGGGCGACTAGCTGGCCACTAACACGGTGACCATGGAAACTTGTGAGCATCTTCAAATGTATCTGTCATCTCCCCAAAAGGTATATTCCCCATAAGGTATATGAAAGTTGTGAATCTCGGGTCTCCACTTATAAAACACATATAGAAGTGGTATGTGAGAAAAATTTAGGTGGTCAGGGGCTACTAAAAAACACTAGTACACAGAAGTTACATAGTGACGATTGTGAACATATTTTCACTAGCGTTTTTTAGAATAGTCATTGTTAGGAGCTAGTAGAAATCGTCATTTTTACAGGCGGTTAACTGAGGTCTGAGGATCGCAAGTGGAAATCGATTTTCACTGGCGATTGAGCTAAGAAAACCGTCAACGTAATAAAAACACCGGTGAAAATTATTTTCAGAAACATAAAACGGATTTTAAAAACAGCAAAAAATATTTTATTTAAGGAGAGGCCACATTCCACTTCACCCACCCACCCATCTAAATGACGATTATGAACCAATTTTCACTAGCGTTTTTTAAACCGCCAGTTAGGGATGTCAATTTAATCTGTGGATTTGGATATCCGACCCG
The DNA here is from genome assembly GCA_029449295.1 of Zea luxurians. Lineage (NCBI taxonomy): Eukaryota > Viridiplantae > Streptophyta > Magnoliopsida > Poales > Poaceae > Zea > Zea luxurians. The sequence continues at coordinate 144,358,389 of JAOPSE010000007.1, read as the reverse complement.
ACGGATCAGGATATGGATATATTTTTTGACTCGTGGGTTAGACCCGTATCCGATCTGAAGTAAAGTGGGCATGCATTTGAATATTAAACCTCACCGCGGGTTATCTGTTGGATATCTGAAATTAACCATTACTATCGGCCCACACATGGACACCAATGAGCCTAGCCACCAGCCCACCAAGGCATCAATCAGCCAAACGCCCAAACCTTAATCCCCTCAACCCTCATCCCCTGCCGTATTTCACCATTTAGTATGTTCTTATTTTTTGGTTATCGAATCTGATCATTGATTTAACCATTTATCTATTTTGTTGTTTGTCAGGATCAACATGATTCTACTATCATTGACTAAAAAAATTCAAACACAACTACTATAGCGCTAGGTCAAGTGCTCAACAATCAGAATCGAAGGCAAAAGGCTGAAGCCAAAAGTAGACATGTATTTATTTTCATGTTGAGACATGTAGACATGTAGTTGTTGCCATGTTGAGAATGTTGCTTGTTGAAGGACATGTATATCTGTTTAAATTTTTATTAAATTTTAAGTTGTGTATGATGGTGAATCGGTAAGAAATTGATTACTTATATTATTGAATTACTGAAAATGGTTCTTTGTCATATCCAATGGATATCCGAAACCTGATGGGCATGGATATGGATATGAATTTATACCTGCAGGTATAGTCGCAGGCGGATATTATCTATGACCATGGATATGACTGCGGACGGATATTTCCAATATCCGATCCGAATCCGACCCGTTGCCATCCCTACCGCCAGTGCTAGGGACCGCTAGAAATCATCATTTTTATAGGCTGATATATGAGAACCGCCAGTGGAGATCGATTTTAACTAGCGGTCGGGCGTAATAAAACCACGATTTCGACTGGGGGTTAGCGTAATAAAACCACCCGTAAATTTTATTTTCAAATACATAAAACGGTTTCGAGAGCCCTCCCCACTCACACATCTACGTTGGTTGCTGCTAGGAATCAAACCCTCGACCTCACCCTCGCGCATACCCTCCTCAACCACTCTACTTATAGCATGCTTTGAATCTAGTTTGTAGTTTTGTTGTCCACATATTACAACCAACTAAGTGTAAATTGTTTGTTTGAGACCGTAAACGGATTCAAATAAATAGTTGTTAACTACAAAGTTGAATAAGTTTTGAAGTTCTACAACTTTCATGTTGGCGCGTTTTTTCATCCGAGGTCGTTTGCAAAATTTGAATTTTAAATTTGACAAATTTAGATGCAATTTTTGAGAGCCAAAATAATTTCAAATTTAAAAGTTGTCAACCACAAAGTTTTATAACTTTTAGAGATTTACAACTTTTATTTTGATGGTTTCTACGAGGCCGTTTGAAAAAGTGAAAAAATTAAGAATAAAAATGATTTCTAGTGGCGGTTCGTTAAGAAAAACTGCAACTAGAAAACAATTTCTACGTGTGGTTTCTTAGAAAACCGACACTTGGCGCTTTATCTCTACCTGGGACCGGTTAATAGGGTAGCAGTGACCGCTAATTGGTAAAATCAACCGATTTTTATTTTTTTTTCAAAACTTTTTTGATTTTTAGTTGGAAATCCACAACTTGTTTTCAAATTTGGTTTCAGTGGAAAGTGTTAAAACAATCCATAGTATTTATGGAAAATTTCATATCCAATTTATTCAAAATTTATAAAATATCCAAATTGAATCGGTGACACGGTCAAACCGGTATAGACCGATTAATCGACCGGTTAGTTGGTGACCCTTGCTCCCGGCCCCAGCAGCGAGCCGCGCGCAGCTCCCCTCCATCGGATTTGACCGAGGACCGCGCCGTGTCCTTGCTTGCGCCGTCTCCAATCTCCATCGCTCTGGGCTCTGTCATATCCGTACGTCTCCGTCCATGGGCCGCGCCGGTCGTCGATTGGCGAGCAGACGGTAACTGGCGCTGTCATGGTGTCATTCTATGTGCTGTGCATACGACAGAGAGCTCATCATCAGCACAGTAGTTTATATTACATGGGGTTGAGCTCACGCGCAGGTTCTTGACTTGTGCGTGAACGCCGTGAACCATATGGTTAGGCAGCGGATAGAGCGTTGAACTAAACAACGTATTACTCGATACTCCGTAGTGGCAGTTGCTAATGAACGAATTACTCAATAGATTATTAATTGGCGCAGAAGAGCGCACATGACACACGAGGCATCGTCGTCGTCGCGCCGAGCCGGCCGGTAGGGCGCCACGACCTGCCGCCGGTGGAGTCGTCGGCAATGGCTGGCATGTTCCCAGTACGATAGAACCCAATAAGATGGGATTGGAAAAAACTAAGAAAAAAATTTGATTTATTTAGAATTCAAACTCATCCAATCTCACTCAATCCATATGAATTGAGAGCTAACCGAACAAGCAGATTTGCCGTCTCACGGATTGAAGAATGATCGGCGGACGCCACGCACGTCGCCGGAAGAGAAGCCACTATTCAAGCAAATGACACCTAGCAAACGTGTAAATACAATCACGACTAGGTCTCTATGACCGTTGATCATTACTTCCTCATACCACGAACATCCATACGTGTTCTCCGCCGGATCTCAAATTCCAATTAAAAAACATGTAAAGAGTAATGTTTTTTCTCTCACAAAGCTAGGTGGTAGCTAGTGATGGTGACTCGATACCAGATTCTTCGCAGTGAATTCATCCATCAAGAGATGAGGATAAAAAAGTTATTTCCTCACGGTAATGTAAATAAGGGAAAAAATTGTTACAACGGGTAAACGGGGATCCGTTAAATTTGCACGTGAAGATGTTTTCGTGTAATAGTTAATGATAAAAATAAATAATTATTTTTTAATAGATCACTCATTGTATAAATATATTCATTTTGATGTATACATAATGATTTTTTAGATCACTCATTGTACGACTCTCATCTTGTCTGTCATCGTTATCGTGGTCTCAGATATTTGTACCCAAACCATAATTTTTTTTGACAAGAATCATCATCCAACAGTGGACTTATAAAGTATGATGGAGACGACAGGTTAAAAGCTAGTAGAGGGCCGTCCACTGATCCACATCCATGGATATCAAACCAACTTCTACTTTGCTATCAACGAAAGAGGAGGCCGGCCATCACCTGTAAATAATAATAACGACGCATCGCCAACACCGCTTTACAACCATTAATCAACACTGGCCCTGATCATCTTGCTATGGGTTTCATGTGAAGTTCACCCTGAATTTTCACCGATAAACTTCCCGAGAGTTTCGAAGGGAGCGCGCGAACGAAGGAAGCTAGCTGCTCAACCGTTGCTCACGTAGGGAAGACCTCACCTACTCCTTGCTAGAATCAAGTCAAATTAATGCGTGCGAAATTGCAAGATATTTACTAATGAAACACTCACAGTAGTTGATTGTAAACTATATTGTGACGGTTCAAACGCGTAGTCAGGTAGTAGTAGACGTTTGAATACATATTACACACTCCAGAGGAGCCAAGTAACGCAGCTTCCAAACAAGGCACAAGTGTCATACTGGAAAGTCAACGGCCTTAAACATGTACAACTCCATTCTCGAATATTTCTCGTCCACTAATTTATTTTTAAACTAATCGACGACAAATAAGAAAGAACGGAGGAGGAAGTAGCATACAGTAACATGATGGCATCGACTCGTCTGCGATAATTTTTTATCTGAATCGAACAAAATTTTGCTGCATCCAACAATTAACGTCAGGTCTGATGGCAATCTAACATATAGATAGATGGATGGAATACATCAAGGTGAGAACCGCGAAGACCATCTGTACGTGACTAGATTGACGTACAATTTCCAATTCAAATGGATGGCGTTTGGGTAGGAAGTCAAACAACGTCCGCATCATCACTAGAGTGAGTGTTAGATATCATAATAAGGCTGCTAGTTGGTTTGTCCAGAAATGCATGCATGCACTAGGAATCGTTACGTCTGGTCAAATCTTATGTAAATTTGACAATCAATCCAGTTAGGATTCATTTCGTGGTTTAGTTTGGGCATGGGACTATGAAAAGATGAGAGAAGAAGAGGAGGAGGTTGAGCTTGTCGAAGGCAGGCACTGCTGCCTGTGCCTGCTGGTCTCGCGCGTGTTCAAAGTAAACTGCAAATAGCCCGGCAGCTGTTCGAAACAAACAAGGCCTGAACTGCTTGGCAATTTTCAGTCAAACCAAACGTTTCGCAGCCAAGATCGCAACGCGCGACAAACTACACAGGCAATTTTCTGGACATTTTCCGTGCAAACTGCAAGGTGGCCAGGATTCCAAAACGCAGCGCACTCCTCCGCGGCCCGCGGCCGGGTCCTAATCGCTCGTGAACGCCAAGCTGCTGGTCTGGTCTTTCACTCGGGACCCCAACAGAGACCCGTACGGTACGTGTAGTGTAAATTGCCGGACTGACCGATGACCGGGGAGTCTGGCCATCGAAAGCGCAGTGCAATTTAAAGAAGGTAGCTATGATGCTTTTGGCCATGCTTGTCGAGCTAGATCAGGCCAGATCAGACCAGACCAGCTAACAAACAATACAGATTTAATACGTGTCTACGTCGTCATGTTTTGGTCAGTCTTGTATGAAGTTTATCTATCCCACGTAACAACTCACGTAATATTTGTACGTAAGCATCTACTATGTCTATATCTATAACACTATATAATTTACCAGATTAAATTTTATAAAAACACACCCCAACTAAATCACTCCCGTCCTCATAAACTTCGCTAAATCCATCAAACAAATTGCACCAACACTTAATGTACCATCAATAATTACATCTCCCTTGCTCAAATCCAATGAATAATTTTATTTACATCATCCCTCATCTATCTCTTCCTTCCTCCTCTGTGACCCTGCAGCGCTCCTAGCCTCCCCCACGTCCATGTCGTCCCCTCCCCTCCCCTCACGCCACCGTTGATCCCTCTCTTTCCCTCCTCGAAATAATAACAATAGCCCAAGCTATGTTACTTGTCATAATAATTGTAAATCTATTGCATATGCTAATTATTATGTTCATAGTGATCCTCATTATATATATATATATATATATATATATAGAGAGAGAGAGAGAGAGAGAGAGATAAAGAGAGAGACTATTTGATCACCTAGGTGATAATCATCCACCTTGGAATGACTTAAACAAAAGTTATCTGTGATCTTTGTAAGTTATTTCTTAAATCATTGTGTGATAAGCATTCTCCAAAAAGTCTAAATCATTAACTGAAAAGTTATTCGTGTAAAAAAACTATTCTCCGTCTTACTCTGTTTTTTATATCTTATCCGTACTTTGAATAACCATTCTTGCTTTCCATCTTTAACTAGCCAAAAAAAAATCTGAAATACAAAAAAAAAATCTTTATTTAAGATCTATTTAAAGATGCTGGTGGAGTGTACTTTTTTATCAAAACCTCTATTTCTATACATTAATAATGATATAGAGGGTCTCTGGGAATTACTCTGAAATATCCATCATTTGCAGGAGCAGATTAGTGTAGGAGTAGGTGAAAAAGCACAATGTTCTTGCTAGAAAAGGCATCTGGCACTTTATAGACACTTGACTTGATAGGACAGTTACTCTTTCGCAGCTTCCAGGAGAGCCTTTGGTGTGGTCGTGCCAGGTCCGGAAAGATATCTAAACGACTAGACCCGGAGTTTATAGAGCCTCTGTCGTTTTTTTGTCTTTTCTTCTTTTTTATATAAAAGTTGTCTTTTTTATTTTTTTGGTTCCACCTGCTGCTGTTGTAAAACTGCTGCATAGTACATTTTTTTTTGAGAATATTTTTGAATCTTAGATTAGATGACCACCACTACCCACTTGCACGGTGGCATGGCCCCGTCGTCCGTCCAATCGATCGTCGGGCCACTGCACCGGCCGCACGGCCTTGTCCGTCCTATCCGATGTCGCCGGCGAGGGAGGAGCACTGGTAGTAGGTGTGATGACACTTTACTGCCTTCTATTGGATCCCAGAAACATATTACATCAGTGAGAGACAGCGAGATGTAGAATGTGTTTAGTTTGGTTTTTCCCTTTGCCTTTTGCTCCTAAAAACTAAAAGCCAAACTAATAGCTAGATTAAGAAAGCAGAATTTTTGTACAAGTTGAATTTCTCGTAGCGTAAAATTAAAAGCACATCTGGACGACCTACTTTTAATCGCTTTCGGATGAAACTGTGAAATATATAAGGAAAAACTTTTAGTGATTTTTAGTGGTTTCCATCAATTGATTTTTAGCTTTTAACAGCTCACAATCTATAACAGCTTTTTTTTACAGACCACAGTCACAACAGTATTTTTTTCACAAACACAGCCCAACCAAATAGACCCATCAGACCCATAATGTAGTGGTGTACGATATCGGACTCTACGTTGGAATTCTTGAGCCAAATTCATTTAATTTTCAAAATAATTTATAGAAAATTGTAAAGATCCATTCACCCATTCATAAAGAGTTGCATCTCAAGTGAATCCAAGTTACATAGTATTAAATATGTTGGACGAGATGTAAAAATAAAAACATACGTAGGCTCGCTCATCTCGTCGGGCAAGGCGAAGGGCGTCAGACATACAGTCCATGGAATTCAGGTTCTAAGCCTTGCATGTATGCAGACTTTCTTTTACAATTTTTTATTGCTTATTCCAGAATTCTTATATGATTAGTCTATTCCGAAATCCTTATCTAATAAGGCTTATTATGTGCGGATCAGATCAACTGGTACTTATATGCGATATTCTCCTATAAATACCTACCTAAGGCCGTCTTCGTATGTAAAATAGAGGACGTTAAACTGTAGATAACACTATTTGACACCATTTATAGAGATAAATTTAAAATAGAGGATATGATAGAAAATGTGATAGGGAATCTGCTGAAGATAGCCGAAGGGTGCTGCCATCGAACACACCAATAGCCAACGCATCTAGCCTCGCTTCTTTCTGCCTACCGCATCACCACGTATGCTACTTCGTCCCTATCGTTGGTGTGCGCCGGCAATCGAGGCACCACTGCGTACGCTACTTTATCTCTGTTGTTGGCGCACCGGCGATCGAGGGAGCAAGTCTCCGGAACCATCGCCCTCAGCGATCATGCACCGAGAGATGGCGAATAAGGTTTTTGGAAAGCGCCATACGCGACTGCTCGATCTCTTTCTCAACGTCGGTACGTCTGTGTTTCATGTTGCGTGGGTGTCTCATATCCTTGTCAACGATGAGACAATGTTGAACGTGGACGTCGTCTGCTCTGCCTCTACCCCATCGTCAGTAGGAATAAACGTACAACCATCTTCCTCTCATCATATTGTCATGGTTCTGCTAAGTTTTAATCTTAATTGGCATGATACACATATTTAGATCTATTCACTTTTTGTATATGTTCCTCATCATAATCATGCTTTATTTTTTATTTAAATTAAAATCAAATATTCTAATTTTGCCAACACTCTATAGATTGAGAACCTCAAACTGCACAAGAGTAATGTTCGTTTTCTGTATACCAATTGGTCCTAAGAGTCTGTTGGTTTTAATCCCAATCTATATAGATTGGAGGAGAGGATAAGTTGCTTTTCCCTAGACCCTTGGGGTCGGGCGAGATGGAAAAACACCTATAGTTTGTCCTCGGGGCTAGGGTTAGACTTGAGGATAACGTTATTGATTGTTGCCATAACTTCAAAATTATTATTAGGCAAGAAAAAAGAGTATATTCTAAAGACTCACTATCCCGATGAACCAATAGAGCATGCAAGTGATGTTGACCGAAGTGATTATGAGAAGCACATGAATGACTCCCTGGATATTAGTTGCTCCATGTTTTCTACCATCTCCTCGAAGCTTTAAAAGCAGTATGAGGATACGATTCCCACACTATGATTGTGGGACTCCAAGGCATGTTAATGCCAAGCAAAGCTGAGTTATATGAGATACCTAAGGCCCTATTTTCATGTAAGTTAATTGAAGGAAATTCTTTGTCCTCATGTAATCATAATGATGAGTTACTTTTAGTGCCTTGAAGTGCTTAATTTCGCTCTTCTTGATGAGCTGGTTGTAGATGTGATCCTATAGTCTATCCCTTCAAGCTATGAGCCATTTATTTTAAACTTTCACATGAATAGCATGGAGAAAACCTTATATATGCTGCATGGGATGCTTAAGACAACCAAAGAGATAATTAAAAGGAACTCTAATCATATGAAGATGTTTCAGAAAGATAGCAAGAAGCAGAGACACTTTATGAAGGTAAAGGGCAAGGACAAGGACAAGGGTAAAGACGAGTTCTCAAAGACAAATGTAAAGCCCAAATATGGTTCTTCTTTTAAAGACAAATGCTTCTATTGTGGAAATCTTGGACATTGGTCTAGGAGCTACAAGAGTATTTGGAAGACAAGAAAAAGAATGTATATATGCTATTGAAATTAATCTTATTGTTTGTTCTAGTGAAATCATAGGTATTTTATATCGAAGCGGTGATTCATACTTAAAATCGTTACAGGAACTAGAAATGACTAGAAGATTTGCAAGAAGTGACTTGGATGTGCGCGTTGGCAATAGACCAATGGTTGTTGCGCTAGTTGTCAACACTTATCATTATCTTTGCCCTTAGAATTAGTTTTGGAATTAAATAAATGTTATTATGCTTCCCTTATCGTTACCCTTAGGATTAATTTTGGAATTAAATAAATACTAATGTGTTCCAATTTTGTGTAAGAATATTAAATCTTCTTTATGTTTATAGAAAGACGGTGGTTATAAGATAATTATTGAGAACATGTAGATATGCTCAATAAGATTGTCTTCTCAACTCTTTTGATTTTGAATCATTTGAGACTGATGAGTTGTTCTTAATTGATAAGATGACTAAAGCACCCATGACTTGTCGGGTTTAGTATATACTATTGTATATGGACCAATGGGTTTATTCGTGATAGTTGAGGCATACACGAGTGCAATTTGAATTGGATCTTTGCATGATTTATTTAGTGTAAGTGGAAGGTAATTGTGTAAACGTCTGATGTTTATTAGTATTGAATAAAGTGTCATTTAGCCTCTTGAACTATTATTACTACCTGATCGGCGAGTATATATGTGACTTGTTTTTAAACTCTATGTTTCGTAATGTTATCCAAACATCTCTTGGCTTAATTTATTATGTGAGACAATAATGGTTTGGACAGACTAGCACATGCATTGGTTGGTGATCATGTTTTACGGATTATGAATATAGAAATATCAAATCGGTAATATGGATATACATGGTAAAGCTCATGATGTTGGATTGATCCGCCTGGAGACATTGATATGGGATCGTTATGTTAGATGCATGTCGTCAAACGTTCTTCGAATGGTATACCTGTCAGATCGTTAGACTTCATCGTCATGACGCAATGCATTGTTTCTCACTATATATGTGTTACGTTGTGATGTATTATAAAGTTGTCAAACACTAACCTTGTAAAAGCACTACATACTCCGAATAGGTTCACTGCTAGCTAGTCTGAATAGCTGCACACCGGCCGCCGTCCCTCCTCGCTGCTCCAAGAGACAAATCACGTTTTCAAGAGGGTCGATCGTGGTATCGCTACTAACAGACCCGGCCTGCGTGGAGAGCGACGGTGGGAGACGCATGTAACGTACGGTCTCTTTCGCGAGCGCGACGAGTGGACGACTGCGGCAACTAACTACCGGCGGCGATCTCATTTCGCACGCTGGACGATCGACGCCGCAGGAAAAAAAATATCTGGTGCACAGTTACACACACACAGACACAGGACGAGAGGCGACGGTGGTGGTGTAATGTAACTGCACCAGCGATCGATTCCGACCCGGCCGACGACGGAGCGCATGCAGCAGGCGTCACCATGCATGCAGAATATATATATTATAATAGAGCAGAGTTCACAGGGTGATTGGCCGATAAAGGCATCACACAACACGTTTGGTCTGCACTAGACTAGTATATGTGTCTGGACTGGACTCGACTTGACCACAGCTCACACCACTACTCTATGTATTACTATATAGATAGAGCCACTGGCAAGACCAACCTCGGTCAGTCAGTCGGTCCAAAAGTCAATTCCGCAAAATAAAATGGCCAGGCAAAAGGGTTCACACGAAACGAAACCCCCCATGTTTGGGCGGACACGGACACGGACACAGCCACCGAGGGATCGCTATGCCATGCTACAGGTCAAGACCCCGCGTTTTCACTTCATTTTCCTTCCCCGCCCCGGGAAATCTCCGTTTTCTCCCAGACAGACACAGACCAGACCACAGCTGCAGGAGGCCGGCAAGGCCCGGCCGGCCTCTGGCCTAGTAGTAGTAGTATATATAATACACCACCGATCGATCCGCTGCGCCTCAACCATCTCACCTCCCCTCGCCAGTCACCAACACGCTAAGCACCATGGACCAGCTCCCCAAGCGCCCGGCCAACTACGTGCCGCTCAGCCCCGTGGGGTTCCTTCCCCGCGCCAATGCCGTCTACGGCGACCGCACGTCCGTCATCTACCGGGGCGTCCGCTTCACCTGGCGCCAGACGTACGCGCGCTGCCGCCGCCTCGCGTCCGCGCTGCTGTCCCTCGGCGTCGTCCGCAGGGGCGACGTCGTCTCCGTGCTCGCGCCCAACGTGCCGGCCATGTACGAGATGCACTTCGCCGTGCCCATGGCCGGCGCCGTCCTCAACACCATCAACACGCGCCTCGACGCCGCCGCCGTCGCCACCATCCTGCGCCACTCCGGGGCCAAGCTCTTCTTCGTCGACTACGACTACGTGCGCCTCGCCAGCGACGCCCTCCGCCTCCTCGACGCCGCCGACGTCCCGCTCGTCGCCGTCATCGACGACATCCACTCGCCCACGGGGGCCCGCCTCGGGGAGCTCGAGTACGAGGCGCTGCTCGCGCACGGCGACCCCGACGCCGACCTCCCGCCGCTCCAAGACGAGTGGGACGCCGTCACGCTCAGCTACACGTCCGGCACCACGTCCGCGCCCAAGGGCGTCGTCTACAGCCACCGCGGCGCGTACCTCAGCACCACCAGCCTGCTGCTGCAGTGGGGGGTGCCCGCAGAGCCCGTCTACCTCTGGACGCTCCCCATGTTCCACTGCAACGGCTGGACCTTCACCTGGGGCATGGCGGCGCGCGGCGGCGTCAACGTCTGCATCCGCGACGCGCGCCCAGCCGACATCTACCGAGCCATCGCGCGCCACCGCGTCACCCACATGTGCTGCGCGCCCGTCGTCTTCAGCATCCTCCTCGACGGCGACGGCGCCGCCAGGCACCTCGAGGCCCCCGTCCACGTCCTCACCGGCGGCGCGCCGCCGCCGGCCGCGTTGCTCGAGCGCGTCGAGCGGATCGGCTTCAACGTCACGCACGCCTACGGCCTCACGGAGGCCACGGGCCCCGCGCTCGCGTGCGAGTGGCGCGACCAGTGGGACCGCCTCCCGCTCCCGGAGCGCGCGCGCCTCAAGGCGCGCCAGGGGGTCAGCGTCCTGTCCCTCGCCGACGCCGACGTCAAGAACGCCGACACCATGCTCAGCGTGCCGCGCGACGGCAGGACCGTCGGGGAGATCGTCCTCCGGGGCAGCAGCGTCATGAAGGGCTACCTCAACAACCCGGAGGCCAACGAGAGCGCCTTCAGGGCCGGCTGGTTCCTCACCGGCGACGTCGGCGTCGTGCACCCGGACGGCTACATCGAGATCAAGGACCGCTCCAAGGACGTCATCATCAGCGGCGGGGAGAACATCTGCAGCAAGGAGCTGGAGGAGGTGCTGTTCCGCCACCCGGCCGTGGCCGACGCCGCGGTCGTGGCCATGCCGCACCCGCGCTGGGGCGAGACGCCCTGCGCTTTCGTTGTGCCCAGGGACAAGGCCGCCGCGCTCACCGAGGGCGACGTGCTCGCCTTCTGCACCAAGCGCATGGCGCGCTTCATGGTTCCCAAGAAGGTGGAGGTCGTCGGAGCACTACCGAGGAACGCGCTGGGAAAGGTTGAGAAGGTCAAGCTCCGGGAGGCGGCACGTAAGCTGGCGCCCACCGTAGCAGCGGCGCAGAAGCCCAAGGCGAAGACGACGACGGTCGGCGGTCGCCGCGACGAGCAGCCGGTGGCGCACGTCATGGCGGTGTCAAGGCTATAGGTAGCAGCAGCACACAGCACGCTCCAGGGCACAGCTAGCTCGTGCTACACAGTAAACTTCTTTTTGCCAAAAGTTTTGGAGCTACTCACACATGCCAAAGCTCCTATAATAAGGATGACGTACTTTTCAACTTCTTTTACGGGCAGTGACAGTGTAGGTACACTCGCACGGATTTGTTTTCCTTCTATTTTTTTCTCTCTCTGTACTTTGATACTTGACTATGTGCACATGCATTGTAAAATACACGCTTGTGAAACGTGGATGAAATAAATTTTTTTGTTCTTACTAAACAAAATTGTGATAGCAATCGCCCCTGCCTGTCACTATTTCTCGTAGTGTACTGTGGTAGCAGAGCAGCCGGCTGTATTTTAGCCGAAACGAACAATTCTTTTTGTCTCGTTAATCGTTAATCCGGTGGTAGTGACTGAAAGCAAACTGATCACTCTAAGTCAATTTCTGATGTACTTATACTCTCTTTATTCCACCGACCGGCCATCTTCTTGAGTGTCGGTAGAAGCTGGATAAGTAGATAAGACAATACAATTGCATAAGTAGATAAGACAGATAGTTGCATTACAACATTACAACAAAGCTACAAACATTGTTCCCGAATTAACAAGCATCAGGCAAAATATTCAAAAAGCATGGTAGAGAAACTAGATATAGCAAAAACAACACATCTGCAGTGCCTTATTGTATTTGAACTTAAGCTAATCAACTATTGTAGGCAGCCCACGTCTGTAGAGTGATCTGATCTCTTAGTGTACTTCTATCACTTGACTCTATATCATTGGGAAAGTTGTTGTCTCCCTTAGGGACATCAACATATTGACTTGAAGATATATAATCTAGTTGGTTGTTCAGCCATCCTTCATCACCATTTTGCCCTCTAATTATGTTATGAAATACAATGGCTGCAGCAGCGATCTCGATTTGATTTTCTATGGGATGGAATGCGCCTACTTTTAGAATTGGGAACATTTTCTTAAGAACACCAGTGGCCCTCTCTATATGGTTGCGGATAATTGTATGGCAATGATTGAATAACTCTTTGTAGTTTGCATAACCACTTTGCGATGAACGACTCATCCTAAATTGACTGAGATGGTATCGAACACCTTTGTATGGTGCAATATATGATGATGTATTTGCATACCCACCATCTACGAGATAAAACTTTCCTTCTGGCACACTAAATCCTTTGCTAATAGCAGATCAAAGCACCCCTGCGTCTGATGCCGACCCTTCCCATCCACATGAGACAAATGTGAAATTGAGATCAAAGTCACAGACTAACATAACATTATGTGAAAGAGTTCCTTTTTATTTCTATATGGAGGGGCCCTCTCTTCTGCGATAGTGATCGGTACATGTATGCCGTCAATGGCACCAAGACAATTCTGCATTAAAGGAACAACTATGGAAATATGTTGAGGACATGTGGCAATTAGCATAGGATAATTGTGTGTTTGCAGTTGTAGCTCACCTAAAAAAAGAGCATGAACCTAGAATATGTTGCAATCCTAGCATGAGTTTGAACTGAGCTAGGAAGCTTCACAAATCGTTGAGTTAGTATCGGAACTATCTCAAAAACTTCAGATATTTTTCGATGGATAGTCTCTCCGTTGAAAAGCCTTTTGTAGCATTTGGTTACTGGCGTTGTGGGAGATTATATACATGAACATCCCAAGTTGCTCCTCAACACTAACTCCTCGTGTGTCACGCAGTAAATTCTCCCTTCTAAGAAAATTTGATGTGGCTTTGAATATTTTCTTTTCCATTCTAAACTCAAATTTGCACCAGCTCTCATGCCCTTCAAGAATTTCTTTAACCTTTTTTCACCGATGAGGGAGGATGTGTGGATGGGCTTTTTCTCTTCCGAGAGGAATGGGATTATAGCAGGAGAATAACAAATAATAGTTCACCATCATCTTCCTCCTCTTCCTCCAACAAAAAATGCCTAACATGCTCCTCTCAAGAACCCATTATCTAGAAACATAAATTTTAATAATGCACTTAAATAGTTGTGCTACCTCTCATATAATATAGTGAAAGTCGCATAGAGGGGGGTGAATAGGCGAAACCTGAAATTTATAACTTTAAACACACACTAGTAGCCGGTGTTAGCGTTAGAATTAAATTCAAGTCCGAAGAGAGAGAAAACAAATCAAACAAGAAATAAGGCGAGTGAACACGATGATTTGTTTTACCGAGGTTCAGTTCCAAAGAACCTAATCCCTGTTGAGGAGGTCACAAAGACCGGGTCTATTTCAATCCTTTCCCTCTCTCAAACGGTCACTTAGACCGAGTGAGCCTTCTCCTTAATCAAACAGGTCACTAAGACCCCGCAAGGACCACCACAGTTTAGGTGTATCTTGCTTTGATTACAAGTCACTTAGGAACAAGAATGAGAAAGAAAGAATGTAATCCAAGCATCAAGAGCGCAAAAGAACACGAGCACACACTCTCCCAAGTCACTAAGTGGTTGAGATGAATTCTAGACTTGGAGAGGGGTTTGATCTTTGGAAATGTGTCTTGGAGTGAATGCACTAGCTCTTGTATTAAATGTGATCTCTGAAAAACTTGGATGCCAATGGTTGTGGTGGTTGGGGGATATTTATAGCCTCCAACCACCTTGGTAGCCGTTGGCCAAGGCTGCTAGCGATGGGCGCACCGGACAGTCCGGTGCACCACCGGACAGGTACTGTGCGCTGTCCGGTGTGCCGCCACGTCAGCCAACCGTTAGGGTCTGGAGCTGGTCGACCGTTGTAGGCTTTGTCCTCTTATGGCACCGGACAGTCCGATGCCCCTCTGACTTCGCTGCTCTGATTTCTGCATGGCACTATTCTTCACTGTAGCACTTTGCAGAGTCGACCGTTGGCGCAGGGAGCCGTTGCTCCGCTGGCTCACCGGACTGTCCGGTGGCACACCGGACAGTCCGGTGAATTATAGTGGAGCGTGCCCCTGGAATTCCCGAGAGTGGCTGGTTGAGGATTGTACGGTCCTGGTGCACCGGACAGTTCGGTGCGCCATTCTTCAACACACTCAAGTCCTTTTGCTCCAATAAAAATGTGTTCCTAACTTGATTCTTTTATTGGTTTGTGTTGAACCTTATGCACCTGTAATACATGAGTTCTAGGCAAACTAGTTAGTCCATGTGTTTGTGTTGATCATCAACCACCAAAATTAATTATAGAAAATGGTTAACCCAATTTCCTTTTCATATAGCAACGTTGAAGAATATAGTTGGTTACCTCAAAATAGCCTATCTATTCAAGGATGACAAACTGAATTAAGCTGGACCAACAATTGTCATATTGTGCAAACTCTGCAAGTGACACCAACTATAGGTTTAATGCAGTGAGCATAGTAGGGTAAATGCAGTGAGAAATATTCAATTAATTTACAAGTTCAGATTAATAAGAAATTGTAGACTGAGATTAATATGCAACTATAGGTTTAATGTAGTGACCATAGTAGGTTCTACTTGAACACTAAAGCATGCAATATGAAAGCAACTCTTGCAGTTTCTGCCATAGCAAGAGCAATGCATGAAAACAAGCCCTACATTGAAAACAATCCTAGTTTTTTGTCACTTAGAAACCACGTTCACAAAAAATATTAATTGATATTTACACACCAGCTAGAGCTTTCTACGTAGAACATATGCCAAAATGGATAAATGAAATGTTTAGCTAGAGCTAGGTGATTATGAAGCTGACGGACATGACCAAGTTAGCAGATGCATATCACTATGCTGTTGTCGACCAAAACATGACTGAGCTATTTATGCATACTCATAAGAAAGGTACGCATA
The DNA here is from genome assembly GCA_029449295.1 of Zea luxurians. NCBI lineage: Eukaryota > Viridiplantae > Streptophyta > Magnoliopsida > Poales > Poaceae > Zea > Zea luxurians. Next base: position 144,342,442 of record JAOPSE010000007.1, on the reverse strand, counting down.
AATGAAATGTTCAGTTGTTGGAAACATGTGAATTCACTATTGTATTGTATACTCCATAATCCATTCGGAAACAAATATACACATGTTTAACAACACTAGTTTACTACCAGAATCACATCATACACAAAGGCCAAAATAATAATATCCAAAAGGGGGATGATGCCTCTACAATTTGACTAGAATATATTTGCACTTTACATTCTAGTTTTGTTTATCGGTCGGTTTTTGTTATTTATTTGTTACTTTACTTCTCGTTTCCTTGTGTATTTTTGATACCTTAGAATACTCATTGGTGAAAGGCTATAACGTGAATCTGTGCGCTTGTGGATTATATCTAATTGGCATAAGAAACACCAACAATGAGATCTTGTCGGAGGGAGGCGAGGGTTCCTTGGCCTCTCCACAATAGGGAAAAGGGGGTGTATCTCGTTTATACAATGGGAAGTCTGAGCGAAACAACGAAGTGTTCAATGAACCTGCGAGCCCCTTCTTTGCAATTTCATCTCGACGCACGGCTGTGTCATGCTCTGTGGAGCGCAACAACAGTCTCGATGAGCTCGTCATGCTCGCTGCACATCCAGTTGAGCTCCACTTACACGATCGCCTCCTCAACCTAGGAATCAGTCATATCGTGATGGTGGCCGCCAACTTTAGCACCATCGCCCGGCACCGAGCTACCTCCACCAATATACGGTCTCACACGCTCTTCTCCTGATGGAGGAAAATGGACTTTTCCTGGACTCTGGTGCATCAGGTACTATAGGAGGAGAAAAGACTAGAGGAGTCAAAATATATGAAAAATACAATTAAGGGAGGTATGTATTCACACCTCATAGACCGATAGAACTTCATCTTACATGGTGGTCACGGTGGACCAGATCTTCGCTTGGACCACCGCCCACTTGTTAGTCTCTACGTCGTTATCCAGTGTGAAGACTATCGACCTAGGGTTCTGACGGTCGAACCACTGCATCACGGGACCTTGCCATTCGAAGGTGAGCCACCCGACCCACATGGGCTCCTATGGGGTGCTTATGCCTTTGGGGGCTCCACTTGTTCCTTCTGGAGTGATAGTGGTAGTGGTTGCTTCCACCCCTGATGCACGTTGATCAAAGAGCTTGCGGGAGCAAGTGGAGGTATCTCGGGCAGTGCGACCTCCTCCCCTCCAACGGGTGTGATTGTCCTTGCTGGTAGGTCTAGGTCAATCACCTCGGTTGCCGATGGTGCAGTTGCCTCTGGTGTGGGTGCATTCGAATGATCCCGCCTGGGAGCCACCGAAGGAGGGGCTAGACTTTGTTGCTGCTTCGAGGCCATCGGAGACACACTCCTTCCTCACGCTCGAGAACTTGAAGGATAGGTAGGACGGTTGACCCTGATATCTTTGGGTACGATGATGACCCATCGGTCTCCTGGTGGTGGAGTAGATCCCACTCGACGTCGCCGTCGTCGCTAGAATCATCATCGTCATCCATCTCGTCCTCATCGTTGTTGTCATCATCTTCCGCCGACCCATGCCAGCGGGTCTTATGGGCAAACTACACCCACAACTTCTTGTCTCTCTTCCGCTTCTTCTCATCAATTTTCTTCTCCACTCCCGCCAATGTCTTCATTGCGTCAACTCTAGTTGACTACACTAACCAACTATGAAATATTATGTCAACTGATCCAAAGAACAACGTCTTTGGTGCCCTTGGCATTGGACCCGTTATACCTTCATGCATGTCTTATTTCTCGTTTTCCCTTTACATACATGCAATTTTGTTGTAGTGATAAACTGTTAATTGGTTATGAATAAATTAATATTATTAACATTGATCACATGGTATACTTGTCTATATAAAATTGTAGATTAATCTGTGTTTAAATTCCTTTGAAGTTCAACAGAATGTCAAGGGTGGAGCTGAGTACCTCTATTCATCAGCACGTCAGTCGCTTAGCATGAGCTTTTGCCAGAATGGCGCGTGCCAGATGTACGTCGCACTCCGATCTATTGCCTCTAGCTTTAACTTTAACTATTACAATGCACGTGCATTACAATGGCACACAAAGTATTCGATAAAACAAAATGATTACATAAAAACGAATAACATATATATTATCGTGGACCTCAACAACTTACAAATTATTTACCAACAACCAATACATTGTGGAAGTGCCACTTGAAGGCGGGAGTCCCAGCGTGGGTCACTACTACAGTAAACCTCTGTACAGGCGGTCCGGTTAGCCTCTACACAGGCGGTTCCAGGAACCGCTTGTGGTGCACCGCCTGTAATGTAAAACAACATCACAGACGGTCAATCAAAAACCGCTTGTGATAGACACACATCACAGGTGGTCCAGTTTAAAGGAACCGCCTCTGATAGACACACATCACATGCGGCTTCTAATCCTAGCCGCTTGTGTTAGCCACACATCACATGCGGTTTTAAATATAAGTCCGACTGTATTTCAATATACAGATTCTAGATTCATATTCAGATTCCAGATTCATATACAGAATTAATAACAGATTCAAACATAGATATGTTGCATAACAAGTTCCATACACAGATTCATCCACATATCAAGTTCCATCATACACAGATTTATACACATATCAAGTTGCATAACAACTCAACATCTCAAAGTTCCATAGACAACTAAACATCTAAAGTTCCTAACTCTGTATTTTAGCCGAAACGAACAATTCTTTTTGTCTCGTTAATCGTTAATCCGGTGGTAGTGACTGAAAGCAGACTGATCACTCTAAGTCAATTTCTGATGTACTTATACTCTCTTTATTCCACCGACCGGCCATCTTCTTGAGTGTCGGTAGAAGCTGGATAAGTAGATAAGACAATACAATTGCATAAGTAGATAACACAGATAGTAGCATTACAACATTACAACAAAGCTACAAACATTGTTCCCGAATTAACAAGCATCAGGCAAAATATTCAAAAAGCATGGTAGAGAAACTAGATATAGCAAAAACAACACCTCTGCAGTGCCTTATTGTATTTGGACTTAAGCTAATCAACTATTGTAGGGAGCCCACGTCTGTAGAGTGATCTGATCTCTTAGTGTACTTCTATCACTTGACTCTTTATCATTGGGAAAGTTGTTGTCTCCCTTAGGGACATCAACATATTGACTTGGAGATATATAATCTAGTTGGTTGTTCAGCCATCCTTCATCACCATTTTGCCCTCTAATTATGTTATGAAATACAATGGCTGCAGCAGCGATCTCGATTTGATTTTCTATGGGATGGAATGCGCCTACTTTTAGAATTGGGAACATTTTCTTAAGAACACCAGTGGCCCTCTCTATATGGTTGCGGATAATTGTATGGCGATGATTGAATAACTCTTTGTAGTTTGCATAACCACTTTGCGATGAACGACTCATCCTAAATTGACTGAGATGGTATCGAACACCTTTGTATGGTGCAATATATGATGATGTATTTGCATACCCACCATCTACGAGATAAAACTTTCCTTCTGGCACACTAAATCCTTTGCTAATAGCAGATCAAAGCACCCCTGCGTCTGATGCCGACCCTTCCCATCCACATGAGACAAATGTGAAATTGAGATCAAAGTCACAGACTAACATAACATTATGTGAAAGAGTTCCTTTTTATTTCTATATGGAGGGGCCCTCTCTTCTGCGATAGTGATCGGTACATGTATGCCGTCAATGGCACCAAGACAATTCTGCATTAAAGGAACAACTATGGAAATATGTTGAGGACATGTGGCAATTAGCATAGGATAATTGTGTGTTTGCAGTTGTAGCTCACCTGAAAAAAGAGCATGAACCTAGAATATGTTGCAATCCTAGCATGAGTTTGAACTGAGCTAGGAAGCTTCACAAATCGTTGAGTTAGTATGGGAACTATCTCAAAAACTTCAGATATTTTTCGATGGATAGTCTCTCCGTTGAAAAGCCTTTTGTAGCATTTGGTTACTGGCGTTGTGGGAGATTATATACATGAACATCCCAAGTTGCTCCTCAACACTAACTCCTCGTGTGTCACGCAGTAAATTCTCCCTTCTAAGAAAATTTGATATGGCTTTGAATATTTTCTTTTCCATTCTAAACTCAAATTTGCACCAGCTCTCATGCCCTTCAAGAATTTCTTTAACCTTTTTCACCGATGAGCGAGGATGTGTGGATGGGCTTTTTATCTTCCGAGAGGAATGGGATTATAGCAGGAGAATAACAAATAATAGTTCACCATCATCTTCCTCCTCTTCCTCCAACAAAAAATGCCTAACATGCTCCTCCCAAGAACCCATTATCTAGAAACATAAATTTTAATAATGCACTTAAATAGTTGTGCTACCTCTCATATAATATAGTGAAAGTCGCATAGAGGGGGGTGAATAGGCGAAACCTGAAATTTATAACTTTAAACACACACTAGTAGCCGGTGTTAGCGTTAGAATTAAATTCAAGTCCGAAGAGAGAGAAAACAAATCAAACAAGAAATAAGGCGAGTGAACACGATGATTTGTTTTACCGAGGTTCGGTTCCAAAGAACCTAATCCCTGTTGAGGAGGTCACAAAGACCGGGTCTATTTCAACCCTTTCCCTCTCTCAAACGGTCACTTAGACCGAGTGAGCCTTCTCCTTAATCAAACAGGTCACTAAGACCCCGCAAGGACCACCACAGTTTAGGTGTATCTTGCTTTGATTACAAGTCACTTAGGAACAAGAATGAGAAAGAAAGAATGTAATCCAAGCATCAAGAGCGCAAAAGAACACGAGCACACACTCTCCCAAGTCACTAAGTGGTTGAGATGAATTCTAGACTTGGAGAGGGGTTTGATCTTTGGAAATGTGTCTTGGAGTGAATGCACTAGCTCTTGTATTAAATGTGATCTCTGAAAAACTTGGATGCCAATGGTTGTGGTGGTTGGGGGATATTTATAGCCTCCAACCACCTTGGTAGCCGTTGGCCAAGGCTGCTAGCGATGGGCGCACCGGACAGTCCGGTGCACCACCGGACAGGTACTGTGCGCTGTCCGGTGTGCCGCCACGTCAGCCAACCGTTGGGGTCTGGAGCTGGTCGACCGTTGTAGGCTTTGTCCTCTTATGGCACCGGACAGTCCGATGCCCCTCTGACTTCGCTGCTCTGATTTCTGCATGGCACTATTCTTCACTGTAGCACTTTGCAGAGTCGACCGTTGGCGCAGAGAGCCGTTGCTCCGCTGGCTCACCGGACTGTCCGGTGGCACACCGGACAGTCCGGTGAATTATAGTGGAGCGTGCCCCTGGAATTCTCGAGAGTGGCTGGTTGAGGATTGTACGGTCCTGGTGCATCGGACAGTTCGGTGCGCCATTCTTCAACACACTCAAGTCCTTTTGCTCCAATAAAAATGTGTTCCTAACTTGATTCTTTTATTGGTTTGTGTTGAACCTTATCCACCTGTAATACATGAGTTCTAGGCAAACTAGTTAGTCCATGTGTTTGTGTTGATCATCAACCACCAAAATTAATTATAGAAAATGGTTAACCCAATTTCCCTTTCATATAGCAACGTTGAAGAATATAGTTGGTTACCTCAAAATAGCTTATCTATTCAAGGATGACAAACTGAATTAAGCTGGACCAACAATTGTCATACTGTGCAAACTCTGCAAGTGACACCAACTATAGGTTTAATGCAGTGAGCATAGTAGGGTAAATGCAGTGAGAAATATTCAATTAATTTACAAGTTCAGATTAATAAGAAATTGTAGACTGAGATTAATATGCAACTATAGGTTTAATGTAGTGACCATAGTAGGTTCTACTTGAATACTAAAGCATGCAATATGAAAGCAACTCTTGCAGTTTCTGCCATAGCAAGAGCAATGCATGAAAACAAGCCCTACATTGAAAACAATCCTAGTTTTTTGTCACTTAGAAACCACGTTCACAAAAAATATTAATTGATATTTACACACCAGCTAGAGCTTTCTACGTAGAACATATGCCAAAATGGATAAATGAAATGTTTAGCTAGAGCTAGGTGATTATGAAGCTGACGGACATGACCAAGTTAGTAGATGCATATCACTATGCTGTTGTCGACCAAACCATGACTGAGCTATTTATGCATACTCATAAGAAAGGTACGCATAAATGAAATGTTCAGTTGTTGGAAACATGTGAATTCACTATTGTATTGTATACTCCATAATCCATTCGGAAACAAATATACACATGTTTAACAACACTAGTTTACTACCAGAATCACATCATACACAAAGGCCAAAATAATAATATCCAAAAGGGGGATGATGCCTCTACAATTTGACTAGAATATATTTGCACTTTACATTCTAGTTTTGTTTATCGGTCGGTTTTTGTTATTTATTTGTTACTTTACTTCTCGTTTCCTTGTGTATTTTTGATACCTTAGAATACTCATTGGTGAAAGGCTATAACGTGAATCTGTGCGCTTGTGGATTATATCTAATTGGCATAAGAAACACCAACAATGAGATCTTGTCGGAGGGAGGCGAGGGTTCCTTGGCCTCTCCACAATAGGGAAAAGGGGGTGTATCTCGTTTATACAATGGGAAGTCTGAGCAAAACAACGAAGTGTTCAATGAACCTGCGAGCCCCTTCTTTGCAATTTCATCTCGACGCACGGCTGTGTCATGCTCTGTGGAGCGCAACAACAGTCTCGATGAGCTCGTCATGCTCGCTGCACATCCAGTTGAGCTCCACTTACACGATCGCCTCCTCAACCTAGGAATCAGTCATATCGTGATGGTGGCCGCCAACTTTAGCACCATCGCCCGGCACCGAGCTACCTCCACCAATATACGGTCTCACACGCTCTTCTCCTGATGGAGGAAAATGGACTTTTCCTGGACTCTGGTGCATCAGGTACTATAGGAGGAGAAAAGACTAGAGGAGTCAAAATATATGAAAAATACAATTAAGGGAGGTATGTATTCACACCTCATAGACCGATAGAACTTCATCTTACATGGTGGTCACGGTGGACCAGATCTTCGCTTGGACCACCGCCCACTTGTTAGTCTCTACGTCGTTATCCAGTGTGAAGACTATCGACCTAGGGTTCTAACGGTCGAACCACTGCATCACGGGACCTTGCCATTCGAAGGTGAGCCACCCGACCCACATGGGCTCCTATGGGGTGCTTATGCCTTTGGGGGCTCCACTTGTTCCTTCTGGAGTGATAGTGGTAGTGGTTGCTTCCGCCCCGGATGCACGTTGATCAAAGAGCTTGCGGGAGCAAGTGGAGGTATCTCGGGCAGTGTGACCTCCTCCCCTCCAACGGGTGTGATTGTCCTTGCTGGTAGGTCTAGGTCAATCACCTCGGTTGCCGATGGTGCAGTTGCCTCTGGTGTGGGTGCATTCGAATGATCCCGCCTGGGAGCCACCGAAGGAGGGGCTAGACTTTGTTGCTGCTTCGAGGCCATCGGAGACACACTCCTTCCTCACGCTCGAGAACTTGAAGGATAGGTAGGACGGTTGACCCTGATATCTTTGGGTACGATGATGACCCATCAGTCTCCTGGTGGTGGAGTAGATCCCACTCGACGTCGCCGTTGTCACTAGAATCATCATCGTCATCCATCTCGTCCTCATCGTTGTTGTCATCATCTTTCGCCGACCCATGCCAGCGGGTCTTATGGGCAAACTACACCCACAACTTCTTGTCTCTCTTCCGCTTCTTCTCATCAATTTTCTTCTCCACTCCCGCCAATGTCTTCATTGCGTCAACTCTAGTTGACTACACTAACCAACTATGAAATATTATGTCAACTGATCCAAAGAACAACGTCTTTGGTGCCCTTGGCATTGGACCCGCTATACCTTCATGCATGTCTTATTTCTCGTTTTCCCTTTACATACATGCAATTTTGTTGTAGTGATAAACTGTTAATTGGTTATGAATAAATTAATATTATTAACATTGATCACATGGTATACTTGTCTATATAAAATTGTAGATTAATCTATGTTTAAATTCCTTTGAAGTTCAACAGAATGTCAAGGGTGGAGCTGAGTACCTCTATTCATCAGCACGTCAGTCGCTTAGCATGAGCTTTTGCCAGAATGGCGCGTGCCAGATGTACGTCGCACTCCGATCTATTGCCTCTAGCTTTAACTTTAACTATTACAATGCACGTGCATTACAATGGCACACAAAGTATTCGATAAAACAAAATGATTACATAAAAACGAATTACATATATATTATCGTGGACCTCAACAACTTACAAATTATTTACCAACAACCAATACATTGTGGAAGTGCCACTTGAAGGCGGGAGTCCCAGCGTGGGTCACTACTACAGTAAACCTCTGTACAGGCGGTCCGGTTAGCCTCTACACAGGCGGTTCCAGAAACCGCTTGTGGTGCACCGCCTGTAATGTAAAACAACATCACAGACGGTCAATCAAAAACCGCTTGTGATAGACACACATCACAGGCGGTCCAGTTTAAAGGAACCGCCTCTGATAGACACACATCACATGCGGCTTCTAATCCTAGCCGCTTGTGTTAGCCACACATCACAGGCGGTTTTAAATATAAGTCCGACTGTATTTCAATATACAGATTCTAGATTCATATTCAGATTCCAGATTCATATACAGAATTAATAACAGATTCAAACACAGATATGTTGCATAACAAGTTCCATACACAGATTCATCCACATATCAAGTTCCATCATACACAGATTTATACACATATCAAGTTGCATAACAACTCAACATCTCAAAGTTCCATAGACAACTAAACATCTAAAGTTCCTAACTAAAGATCTAAACACTGTGTGATATCGTGTACAAACTTAGTTCTAGGAATTGTTGCAAATTTCCATTTGTATTGTAGAATAGCCCCTTTTGATGAAGAACTTCACGGCGCATAAAGTAAAGTAAGTCTTTTACAACCTTAGCCACGCCGATGGAAACCATATCTCTTTCTAACCTTTTAGCATTGATCTTGGATTTAGGAACCTGCAATGAAAGCAAAAAGCAAGCAGTACTAAGAGTAATGTGATGAGCAACAATATAACATAAAAATTGCAACATAGACAATGATAGCGAACTTACATCCTCACGATTGACCATGTAATGGAAGGTGACACGACACCATTCACATACATAATAACCGCACAGGACAGTACCCGGAGGTTGTTTATCACCATATGGAAATAATGATATTGACAAATTAGGCTTGTCCTCTGGATGTTCGCCGTCAAGATCTTTCCAATAAAAACGGTATGCACTGCATATAAGAATAGCATTGTGAGATTAAGAATACATTTGTTAAGTTGTAATAAGTACAAGTGTGCAATAATAATCATACTTCTCTAAAATCTTCAAGAAGTCATTATACGTAGCCTTTTCCATTCTCAGTGAGTTGAAGACCACGACTTTACCATGCTTTGGAAAGATCATGATACAAATGTAGTGGTTGAAAGGGAAATGTGCCCTTGGGCCATTTCTAAGGATTTTGGTGATTTAGTGCTCAACACAGGTGCCTATTTGTAAAATGGAACAAAGTACAAATCATGGGTTAAAGGTATGTTTCTAATCCTTAGTACATTGGTTTTGTGTACTAATATACTTGTCTAAGTGTTAGAAACAGAAAGAAGAAGATAAGAAAAGCTTGGCTGTGTGCAGCCAAGACCTTGTTTGGTCTGGAGCACCGGACTGTCCGGTGTGCACCGGACAGTGTCCGGTGCGCCAGGCCGACTCGGCGCGAACTGGCCGCTCTCGGGACTTCGCCGACGGCGTACGGCTAAAATTCACCGGACTGTCCGGTGTGCACCGGACTGTCCGGTGAGCCAACGGTCGGCCAGGGCCAACGGTCGGCCGCGCGATCGGCGCGCGACACGTGGCCGAGCCAACGGTCGGAAAGGAACACCGGACTGTCCGGTGTGCACCGGACATGTCCGGTGCGCCAACTGTGCGCAGATCTGGAGCAGCCAGCAACGGTCAGAAGTGCTGTTTTTGGAAACAAATCGGGCACCGGACAGTGTCCGGTGTGCACCGGACTGTCCGGTGCGCCACGAGACAGAAGGCAAAGATGGCCTTCCAGATTTGTTCCCAACGGCTCCTAGCTGCCTTGGGGCTATAAAAGGGGCCCCTAGGCGCATGGAGGAAACACACAAGCAACTCTTAAGCATTCTTGATCATCCACACAAGTTCTTTGCGCATTCGTTTGTGATTCTAAGTGATTCGAGCTCTGTTCTAGTGTGAACTCTGAGATAGTCATTCGAGCTCGAGTCTTGGCCGTGTGTGTGCGCTTTTGTTGTGGATTTGTGTGTGTTGCTTCCCTCCCTTACTCTGTGCTTTCTTTGTGATCATATACTTGTAAGGGCAAGAGACTCCAATTTGTGGAGATTCCTTGCAAACGGGATAGTGAAAGGAAAAGCAAAACACCGTGGTATTCAAGTGGGTCTTTGGACCGCTTGAGAGGGGTTGATTGCAACCCTCGTCCGTTGGGACGCCACAACGTGGAAGTAGGCAAGCATTGGCTTGGCCGAACCACGGGATAAACCACTGTGTCACCTCTGTCTTGATCTCTTGTGGTATTGTGTTTTGTTGAGACTTCACCTTAGCCACTTGGCAATAATCGTGCTAACACATAACAAGTTTTTGTGGCTTAAGTTTGAAGTTTTTACAGGATCACCTATTCACCCCCCCCCCCTCTAGGTGCTCTCAATTGGTATCGGAGCCGTTCTATTCACAAAGGGACTAACCGCCCGAATAGATGGATCCTAAGGGGAAGGGTATTGTGATCAACGACAAAGAAAAGGAGACCTTCGTCAACGAGCCGAAGGACGACAAGCCTACCGACTCCGGCTCGGGCCATAGACGAAAGGAAGGGAAGAAGAAGAAGACGAGGCGTATCAAGGAGATCATCTACTACGACGATAGTGATGAATCCACTTCTTCCCAAAAGGACGACGACAACGACTACAGGAAGACGGTCAATTCGAACTTTTCATTTGATTATTCCCGTATTCAACATAGTTCGAATTCGCATTTGCTTTCCATTCCTCTTGGCAAACCTCCACACTTCGATGGGGAGGACTATGGATTTTGGAGTCACAAAATGCGTAGTCACTTATTCTCTCTCCATCCTAGCATATGGGAGATTGTGGAGAACGGAATGAAATTCGATAGCTCGGATAGCCCTATGCTTATAAATGAACAGATTCATAAAAATGCACAGGCTACTACTGTTCTCTTAGCATCTTTGTGCAGGGAAGAGTACAATAAGGTGAGCGGCTTGGACAATGCCAAGCAGATATGGGACACCCTCAAGATCTCTCACGAGGGGAACGACATCACCATGCTCACCAAGATGGAGTTGGTGGAGGGCGAGCTTGGACGGTTCGCCATGATAAGGGGAGAGGAGCCAACTCAGACGTACAACCGGCTCAAGACCCTTATCAACAAAATAAGGAGCTACGGAAGCACGCGTTGGACGGATCACGATGTCGTCCGCCTAATGCTCAGGTCTTTTACCGTACTTGATCCTCATCTCGTGAACAATATTCGTGAGAATCCCAGGTACACGATGATGACGCCCGAGGAAGTGCTTGGAAAATTCGTAAGCGGGCGGATGATGATCAAGGAGGCAAGATACGTCGACGAAGCGTTGAACGGTCCAATCAACGAGCCGCAACCCCTTGCTCTCAAGGCAACACGAAGCAAGGAGGCGCTACCTAGCAAGGTGGCACAGATTGAGGCGGCTGGCCTTAATGATGAAGAGATGGCTCTCATCATTAAAAGATTCAAGACGGTGCTTAAAGGTCACAAGGGACAACCAAGCAAGACCAAAGCCAAGGGGAAGCGCTCATGCTTCAAATGCGGTAAGCTTGGTCATTTCATTGCTAACTGTCCCGATAATGAAAGTGACCAGGAAAAGGGGAACAAAAGAGAGAAGAAGAAGCAATACAAGAAGGCAAAGGGCGAGGCGCATCTAGGAAAGGAGTGGGACTCGGATTGCTCCTCCTCCGACTCCGACAACGAAGGACTCGCCGCCACTGCCTTCAACAAATCGGCTCTCTTCCCCAACGAGCGTCTCACTTGCCTTATGGCAAGGGAGAAGAAGGTGAGTACTCAAGACTCCACTTATGCTTCTTCTAGTGATAGTGAGTCTAGTGACGATGATGACATAGATTATTCTTACTTGTTCAAAGGCTTAGATAGATCTAAGATAGATAAAATCAATGAATTGATTGATGCTTTGAATGAAAAGGATAGGCTTTTAGAGAAGCAAGAGGATTTATTGTATGATGAACATGATAAGTTTATAGAGGCACAAAAATCATATGCTTTAGAAGTGAAAAGAAATGAAGTGCTTTCTAGTGAAATATCTTCTTGTCATGAAACCATTGCTACTTTACAAAGTGTTAACTATGATTTAAATGCTAAATTAGAAGTAACAAATAAATCTAAGTCTTGTGTTGAAAATGTTACAATTTGCACTAGGTGTAAGGATTTTGATGTTAACACTTGTAGCAAACATTTAGTTTCAATTTCAAAACTAAAAGATGAAGTGGCTAGTCTTAATGCCCAACTTAAGACTAGCAAAAGTGAAGTTGAAAAGATAAAATTTGCAAGGGATGCCTATACAATTGGAAGACATCCCTCAATTAAGGATGGGCTTGGCTTCAAGAGGGAAGCCAAGAACTCAACAAGCCATAAGGCTCCCATCTTCGTCAAGGAGAAGGGGAAGGCCCCTATGGCTAGTAATGCTAAAAAGAACCATGCTTTTATGTATTATGATAGGAGAAATGCTAGAAATGCCTATAATGATTTTGATTCACATGTTTATGATTCTCGTGCTATGTTTGCTTCTAGTTCTTCTTATAAGCATGATAGGGATATGCCTAGGAGAAATATTGCTCATGTGCCTAGAAAGAATGTTATTCATGCTCCTAGGAAAGTAGTGAATGAACCTTCTACCATTTATTATGCTTGTAATGCTCCCTTTGCTATTTGTAGAAAGGGTAAGAAGGTAATTGCTAGGAAGTTAGGGGCAAGGTGCAAGGGAGATAAAACTTGCATCTGGGTCCCTAAGAATATTTGTGCTAACCTTGCAGGACCCAACATGAGTTGGGTACCTAAGACCCAAGCCTAAATTTGCCTTGCAGGTTTATGCATCCGGGGGATCAAGCTGGATTATCGACAGCGGATGCACAAACCATATGACGGGGGAGAAGAAGATGTTCACCTCCTACGTCAAGAATAAGGATTCCCAAGATTCAATTATATTCGGTGATGGGAATCAAGGCAAGGTAAAAGGGTTAGGTAAGATTGCAATTTCTAATGAGCATTCTATCTCAAATGTATTCTTAGTGGAGAGACTTGGATATAACTTGCTATCTGTTAGTCAATTATGTCAAATGGGATATAATTGTTTATTTACAAATGTAGATGTGTCTGTCTTTAGAAGATGTGATGGTTCACTAGCTTTTAAGGGTGTACTAGACGGCAAGCTTTACTTAGTAGATTTTGCAAAAGAAGAGGCCGGTCTAGATGCATGCTTAATGGCTAAGACTTGCATGGGCTGGCTATGGCATCGCCGCTTAGCACATGTGGGGATGAAGAATCTCCACAAGCTTCTAAAGGGAGAACACGTGATAGGTCTAACAAATGTTTATTTCGAAAAAGATAGACCTTGTGCAGCTTGTCAGGCAGGTAAACAAGTGGGAGGAGCACATCACAGCAAGAATGTGATGACCACGTCGAGACCCCTGGAGCTGCTGCATATGGACCTCTTCGGACCCGTCGCCTATCTAAGCATAGGAGGAAGTAAGTATGGTTTAGTTATTGTTGATGATTTTTCCCGCTTCACTTGGGTGTTCTTTTTGCAGGATAAGTCTGAAACCCAAGGGACCCTCAAGCGCTTCCTCAGGAGGGCTCAAAATGAGTTTGAGCTCAAGGTGAAGAAGATAAGGAGCGACAACGGGTCCGAGTTCAAGAACCTTCAAGTGGAGGAGTTTCTTGAGGAGGAAGGGATCAAGCACGAGTTCTCCGCTCCCTACACACCACAGCAAAATGGTGTGGTAGAGAGGAAGAACAGGACGCTAATCGATATGGCGAGGACGATGCTTGGAGAGTTCAAGACCCCCGAGTGCTTTTGGTCGGAAGCCGTGAACACGGCTTGCCACGCCATCAACAGGGTCTACCTTCACCGCCTCCTCAAGAAGACGTCATATGAGCTACTAACCGGTAACAAACCTAATGTATCGTACTTTCGTGTATTTGGGAGCAAGTGCTACATTCTAGTGAAGAAGGGTAGAAATTCTAAGTTTGCTCCCAAAGCTGTAGAAGGGTTTTTGTTAGGTTATGATTCAAATACAAAGGCGTATAGGGTCTTCAACAAATCATCGGGTTTGGTTGAAGTCTCTAGCGACGTTGTATTTGATGAGACTAATGGCTCTCCAAGAGAGCAAGTTGTTGATTGTGATGATGTAGATGAAGAAGATGTTCCGACGGCCGCTATACGAACCATGGCGATTGGAGACGTTCGGCCACAGGAACAAGATGAACGAGATCAACCTTCTTCCTCAACCACGGTGCATCCTCCAACTCAAGACGATGAACAGGTTCATCAAAAAGAGGCGTGTGATCAAGGGGGAGCACAAGATGATCACGTGATGGAGGAAGAAGCACAACCGGCACCTCCAACCCAAGTTCGAGCGATGATTCAAAGGGATCATCCCGTCGACCAAATTTTGGGTGACATTAGCAAGGGAGTAACTACTCGATCTCGATTAGTTAATTTTTGTGAGCATTACTCTTTTGTCTCTTCTATTGAGCCTTTCAGGGTAGAGGAGGCCTTGCTAGATCCGGATTGGGTGTTAGCCATGCAGGAGGAACTCAACAACTTCAAGCGCAATGAAGTTTGGACGCTGGTGCCTCGTCCCAAGCAAAATGTTGTGGGAACCAAGTGGGTGTTCCGCAACAAACAGGACGAGCACGGAGTGGTGACAAGGAACAAGGCTCGACTTGTGGCAAAAGGTTATGCCCAAGTCGCAGGTTTGGACTTTGAGGAGACTTTTGCTCCTGTGGCTAGGCTAGAGTCCATTCGTATCTTGCTAGCATATGCCGCTCACCATTCTTTCAGGTTGTACCAAATGGATGTGAAGAGCGCGTTCCTCAATGGGCCAATAAAGGAGGAGGTGTACGTAGAGCAACCCCCTGGCTTCGAGGATGAGCGGTACCCCGACCACGTGTGTAAGCTCTCTAAGGCGCTCTATGGACTTAAGCAAGCCCCAAGAGCATGGTATGAATGCCTTAGAGATTTCTTAATTGCTAATGCTTTCAAGGTTGGGAAAGCTGATCCGACTCTTTTCACTAAGACTTGTGATGGTGATTTGTTTGTGTGCCAAATTTATGTCGATGACATAATATTTGGTTCTACTAACCAAAAGTCTTGTGAAGAGTTTAGCAGGGTGATGACGCAGAAATTCGAGATGTCAATGATGGGCGAGTTGAACTACTTCCTTGGGTTCCAAGTGAAGCAACTCAAGGACGGCACCTTCATCTCCCAAACGAAGTACACGCAAGACTTGCTGAAGCGGTTTGGGATGAAGGACGCCAAGCCCGCAAAGACTCCGATGGGAACCGACGGACACACTGACCTCAACAAAGGAGGTAAGTCCGTTGATCAAAAAGCATACCGGTCAATGATAGGGTCTTTACTTTATTTATGTGCTAGTAGACCGGATATTATGCTTAGCGTCTGCATGTGTGCTAGATTTCAATCCGATCCTAAGGAATGTCACTTGGTGGCGGTGAAGCGAATTCTTAGATATTTAGTCGCTACGCCTTGTTTCGGGATCTGGTATCCAAAGGGGTCTAACTTTGACTTGATTGGGTACTCAGATTCCGACTATGCTGGATGTAAGGTCGATAGGAAGAGTACATCGGGGACGTGCCAATTCTTAGGAAGGTCCCTGGTGTCATGGAACTCTAAGAAACAAACCTCCGTTGCCCTATCCACCGCTGAGGCCGAGTACGTTGCCGCAGGACAGTGTTGTGCGCAACTACTTTGGATGAGGCAAACCCTCAGGGACTTTGGCTACAATCTGAGCAAAGTCCCACTCCTATGTGATAATGAGAGTGCTATCCGAATAGCGGAAAATCCTGTTGAGCACAGCCGCACAAAGCACATAGACATCCGGCATCACTTTTTGAGAGACCACCAGCAAAAGGGAGATATCGAAGTGTTTTATGTAAGCACCGAGAACCAGCTAGCCGATATCTTTACCAAGCCTTTAGATGAGAAGACCTTTTGCAGGCTGCGTAGTGAGCTAAATGTCTTAGATTCGCGGAACCTGGATTGAATTGTAGCATACATGTGTTTATGCTTTTGATCATGTCCATTCTGCATTTTGTTGCTTATTATGGTGCTCAAGTTGTACAAACACTCCCTGGACCTCACAAGTCCGTTGCAAAGTGATGCACATATTGAGGGGGAGACGTGTTACAACTTGACCCTTTGAGACTAATCATATGCTTGAGTTTGCCTGTTTTAGTCTCAAAGGAGAATTGAAAGGGAAATGGTGGACTTGGACCGTGAAAGACTTCCACTGCACTCCGATGAGAGGGTAACTTATTCCAAGTTCATCTCATGAACTCTTATTGCCATTTGCTCTTAATTGAAGATTTTTGGTGAGGCAATGGGGTTAAAGGGCCAAGATTGATCCCGTTTTGGTGCTTGATGCCAAAGGGGGAGAAAATAAAGGCCAAAGCAATAAATGGATCAGCTACCACTTGAGAAATTTTGAAAATAGCTCTTTTGATTGGCTTCTTGTGGGGAGAAGTATTGGTTATGGGAAAAAGGGGGAGTTAAGCAATAAATGGATCAGCTACCACTTGAGAAATTTTGAAAATAGCTCTTTTGATTGGCTTCTTGTGGGGAGAAGTATTGGTTATGGGAAAAAGGGGGAGTTTTTGAAATTCTTGATCAATCTCTTTTGGAATGACTCTCTTCATGCTTCAACATGTGTGTTTGACTTAGAGATAGAGATTTGAGTTTGATTTTCAAAAACAAACCAAGTGGTGGCAAAGGATGATCCATATATGCCAAAATTGATTCAAAATAAATTTGAAGTGTTTTTGTACTTGTTCAACTTGCTTTATGTTGTGTTGGCATAAATCACCAAAAAGGGGGAGATTGAAAGGGAAATGTGCCCTTGGGCCATTTCTAAGGATTTTGGTGATTTAGTGCTCAACACAGGTGCCTATTTGTAAAATGGAACAAAGTACAAATCATGGGTTAAAGGTATGTTTCTAATCCTTAGTACATTGGTTTTGTGTACTAATATACTTGTCTAAGTGTTAGAAACAGAAAGAAGAAGATAAGAAAAGCTTGGCTGTGTGCAGCCAAGACCTTGTTTGGTCTGGAGCACCGGACTGTCCGGTGTGCACCGGACAGTGTCCGGTGCGCCAGGCCGACTCGGCGCGAACTGGCCGCTCTCGGGACTTCGCCGACGGCGTACGGCTAAAATTCACCGGACTGTCCGGTGTGCACCGGACTGTCCGGTGAGCCAACGGTCGGCCAGGGCCAACGGTCGGCCGCGCGATCGGCGCGCGACACGTGGCCGAGCCAACGGTCGGAAAGGAACACCGGACTGTCCGGTGTGCACCGGACATGTCCGGTGCGCCAACTGTGCGCAGATCTGGAGCAGCCAGCAACGGTCAGAAGTGCTGTTTTTGGAAACAAATCGGGCACCGGACAGTGTCCGGTGTGCACCGGACTGTCTGGTGCGCCACGAGACAGAAGGCAAAGATGGCCTTCCAGATTTGTTCCCAACGGCTCCTAGCTGCCTTGGGGCTATAAAAGGGGCCCCTAGGCGCATGGAGGAAACACACAAGCAACTCTTAAGCATTCTTGATCATCCACACAAGTTCTTTGCGCATTCGTTTGTGATTCTAAGTGATTCGAGCTCTGTTCTAGTGTGAACTCTGAGATAGTCATTCGAGCTCGAGTCTTGGCCGTGTGTGTGCGCTTTTGTTGTGGATTTGTGTGTGTTGCTTCCCTCCCTTACTCTGTGCTTTCTTTGTGATCATATACTTGTAAGGGCAAGAGACTCCAATTTGTGGAGATTCCTTGCAAACGGGATAGTGAAAGGAAAAGCAAAACACCGTGGTATTCAAGTGGGTCTTTGGACCGCTTGAGAGGGGTTGATTGCAACCCTCGTCCGTTGGGACGCCACAACGTGGAAGTAGGCAAGCATTGGCTTGGCCGAACCACGGGATAAACCACTGTGTCACCTCTGTCTTGATCTCTTGTGGTATTGTGTTTTGTTGAGACTTCACCTTAGCCACTTGGCAATAATCGTGCTAACACATAACAAGTTTTTGTGGCTTAAGTTTGAAGTTTTTACAGGATCACCTATTCACCCCCCCCCCTCTAGGTGCTCTCAGTGGTCACTATATAGACATAGACGAAAACACATGTTAAGATCATGATTGCCATAATTTATAGTTCAAAACCATGTCGAGAACTTACTTAAAGTGGTGCGGAGCTATTATTATGTCCTTGCCATGTTGTACATGATTATACATGGCTCGTCCAATGTATGCCGCCATTAGCTTCATTTTCTTTCTCTGGTTCTGTTTGACGGCTTTCTCAAATTCAGCATCATCCAAGTCTTTGTATTCTTCTCCATGTCTCCGAGCAACTTCTTTGTAGCAAGCTTGGGATATCATCAACGGGTCAAGAAACCCTGTCTTAAGTTGTTTCTTCTTATCATCCATGATTGCATCCTACGTGTAAAAGTGTTAATCGTTAGACTCTCGTTTATGTGTGCGTGTACAAAACTAACAAATATGAAAGTTTAGAGGTACTTACAAGCAAAAGAGGGTTAAGTAGTTGGTTTCCATCCTTTGTCGGTGGTACAACGACCAGAGATCGTCAAAGAATAAATGCCGCACAGGATCTATATTATCTTTGCTCCAAAATGCATCTTCTGGCACAACAAATGTGAAGTCCTCGAGTTTGTATTTGTTGCTAGCCACCATGTACCACTCATGCATTCTAATCTCCGGAGTCAACAACTTAGAAAATTGCACCATCGTCAAGAACGGCCTCCCATTCACAAATTTAGGAGGAACATCCTCCTTGTATATCGAGATATTGGTTTTAAGACGTAATGATTCTCGAGTATGAATCATTCCATCTTCTTCCCATACTTCGAAATTGATTTGTCATAACTCTCCGCAATTTATGCAGGTAGCGTGCCACTAATTCTGACGGTTTCTTGACATCGTCAGTGGAGATTCGCTGATGAATTTTCTTTGAAATAGTTGGCCCTTCAACATTAGTGTCAACCTTTGCTTCCTTTTTGATTTTTGCGTCGACATTCTGAGGAACAATTTTGTCTACGTCCCCCTCATCGAGTTCCTTCACAAGAGGTGATATGATTGTTTCAATGATTTTTGTGGAGGTCGGTGCCATATTTTCCTGCACCATGGGGTATGGAATGATCGAACTATCTTTCTGTTGCATTGGTGTTGAATTCGGTGTTGGTGACTTATGACGCGATACACGGTTTAAGATCGGCTCATCACCCAACTTGATGTCGCGCCGATGCCAAAGGACCAACTCGTTCATTGCCTCCTGCAAAGTTATGATCCCCTCAACTGGAAAGTCTATCTCCCAATCTTCACAACCACTGTCTGTGATCTCTAGAACTTGGACCACAGCATAGTATGGCGGGACAGGATTATCCTTGTAGTTAACAAGTCCTAGTTTTACCAAACCAGTAGCAGCTTGTTTTGTTTTTGTCCCAGATCGATTGATTGGAATATGAAGAAAGCAAGGCTTGTCCACAACAATATCGTCTACAGGGTACTTGGTGAAGTCTTGCATAGATCCTACGCTGCTAGGGACTATAGGTGGACTCATGTGGCCTGGCTTGAGTTCAAATGATATGCATTCTGTTTTCTACATTTTGTTCATCACGTCATTAATAGCCTTTTGTACCCTTTCATCAATAGTCTCTTCAAGGGTCCTTTTCGACTTCTCGTGTTTCCTATATGACGTCGCATACTCTGGAAACGCCTCTCTCCAGGAAATCTTAGAAGAGATTCCCCGAGCCCGTCCAGTGTGTTCAGGATTGCCTAGTGCTGCAGTTAGTATGTCATTCTCCCTCCAAGGCTTAAATTCGCCCTTCTTTCTCTTATCTGCATATTCTTGAATTTTTGTCGAAACTTCGCCTACCAATTTTGGATGCAAAAGTTTGCCGTCCTCACTCAAACCTACCCGACCTAAGATCCAACGAATAACTCACTCATCGATATCTTTTAATATTGGGTCCAAAGTGTCGTTAGCTATAGCTTCCTCGATTATCCTGTTCCACTGCACATCTTTATGGTGATATCCGGTTGACCCTAGGCGATGGGGGTGTTTGTTCATCTTCGCTCTCTGAGAATTAGTTTCGCCCAGTTCTTTGGCCTTCAGTTCGGTCTTCTGACGAACAAATTCCTCCCACTGAGCTTGAGTGATTTTCCCCATTTTCTTGGGCGGAGGAACCTTATTCTTCTTAACAAATTCCCTATTCATCTCGGCCTTCCACCCACGAAACATCTTGGCCATAGCAGAGAGCATCGACTTCCTTACTGCATCCTCTGTGCCTTTTGGGACCTTGAATGACTCAGACAACTTAGCCTGTGACTTTGCTTTGGGTACAGACGGAATGAATCCATTTAGTGAAAAAAGAAGTGTACATAGCACCTGGCCCGTGACTTTAACGATGTACAACCTTCCATCATGGCTGTGTCACAAAAGAAAGTACATTATGTTGACTATTCTTATTCAAGGTCCGAAATCAGCTGGTGTTGATATTGATGTGTTCCTAGAACCTCTTATGGAAGATATGACAAAGCTCTGGAATGGAGGAGTTAGAATATGAGATGAGTATTGCCATGAGTATTTCAACTTAAGAGCAATTATATTTGTTACCATCCATGATTCTCCCGGTGGCGCCACACTATCAGGGCAAAAGACTAAAGTAAAGAATGGTTGTGTAGTGTGCGTTGATGGAACTGCTTCCATGTACCTTAAATCATCCAAGAAGTTGGTGTTCATGGGACACAGACGGTTCTTGATGAAGCAGCATAAGTACCAAAAGATGAAAAAGGAATTTAACAATGAACTGGAAAGTGAAGGTGCACCAAAGCCTTATAGTGGGAAACTTGTTTTTGAAATTGTAAAGAACATTCATGTTGTATTCAGAAAGGGAAAAAACAAAGGAGAAAAGAGACAGAGAACTGACCCTTCAACTTACACAACTTTCAAGAAGCAATCAATTTTTTTCAAGTACCTCCCATACTGGAAGGATATGGAAATTTGCCACAGCATTGATTTGATGCATGTAACAAAGAATGTTTTTGACAGCATCATTGAAACCTTGCTGGGCATGCCGAGTAAGACAAAGGATGGACTTAAATCACGCAATGATCTAGTAGATCTTCAAATCAGACCGGAACTTCATCCAGTGGATAGTGGCAAAGGGAAGCCTTACCTCCCCCCAGCTAGCTACAACTTGTCAGTTGAGGAGAGAACAAAGATTTGCAAATGTTTGCGTAGGGTCAAAGTGCCCACATGTTTCTCATCCAATATTAGCAAACTAGTCAGGATGAAGGACTTGTCTCTATTTGGCTACAACTCTCATGGCTGCCATGTGATGATGACGGTGTTCCTCCCAATTGCGGTAAGAGCCCTCGAAACAAAGCATGTCAAAGTTGTCATCACATGCTTGTGTTACTTTTTCAATGTGGTTTCACAAAAAGTAATAGCTTTAGAAGACTTGGACTATCTAAAGGCATACATCATCGATACTATGTGCAAGCTTGAAATGTGTTTTCCTCCATCATTTTTTGATATGCAAGTACACCTAATCATACATCTCGTGGATCAGATAAAAATATTAGGGCCACTATATTTACATCATACGTTTCAGTTGGAGCGATACCTGGGAGTATTAAAAGGTTATGTGCGAAATCGCGCTCACCTAGAGGGTTCAATCATGGAGGGATACACTACAAAAGAAGTGATTGAGAGCTGTATAGATTACATCAGTGACGGAACAATGATAGGTGTGCATGTACCTAAACATGAGGGTAAACTATGTGGGAGAGGGAGAATGGGCAGGAAAACTTTTCGCGTTGAGGATTACAAGCTAGTACATTGTGTTCATGGTAGTGTACTACAACATCTCACGATAGCCGAGCCTTACATAGAGGAACACCTGGATGAGCTTCGTAAAGAAAATCAGAACCGCATAGAGGACTGGATCATGAGGGAGCACAAACATCGTTTCAGCGAATGGTTAATGGACAAAAACATCCCATTCGGAGACTCTTTGGAAGAGAAAACAATGAAGAATTTGGCTTCTGGGCCATCGTGTTTTGTGACATCATGGCAATCATATGACATCAATGGGTACACATTCTACACTAAATCAAAAGACATGAAAAGTGTTGCACAAAATAGTGGTGTTCGTATCGATACTTTTGACCTACATGGACAGAAGACCACATATTTTGGATTCATAGAGGAAATATGGGAACTTGATTATGGCCCAAGCATGAAAATACCCTTATTTAAGTGTCAATGGGTACCGAATTTTTTATTTTTTGGCCTTTTGTCTGAAAAAAAACTCGTTTGGATCTTAGAAAATTTTAATTTCATTTTGGACCCTTTGCTCGGCGCCATAGGTACGTGCTGCGCTGGCACAATTTGAACGCTGTGGCGCCGACGTGGCACCGAGCTCGGCGCCAAGATCTATGGCGCCGAGCTCGGTTATTTAAGCATAAAGTTTATTTAGCTCAGTTGGTAGAGTGCAAGCCTCTTAATGTTGTGGTCATGGGTTCGAGCCCCACGGTGTGCGTTCAATATTTTTTGTCTTTTGTCACTGATTTGTTTTTTTGTTGTCCAGATTTTTCGTTTATGTCACTGATTTGTCCGTCAAAATTTATTTCTCATCTAGTTTTTTGTTAGGTAGCTTTGGTACTATAAAGCCGTTAAATCGTGGTGCGTCGTTAAAATAAAATAAAACAATATAACTTGGCCTGCCCAAGACTTTGGGCACCTGTGTGTACGGGAAGCAAGTGTCATGCTTTGGAAAGAAAACTACTGCGGTTGTTACTGGCCATTTTTGTATAGACGATTCGTTTGTTGATTTCTCTGCCCCTTGCATGCGTACTTGATTTAGTTTGCAAAGTATCAGCACGTAGCAACATGCATGTACGCTTCGTGTGATGCTGGAAATATGGTGTGGGATTTTGTGATCTGGGAGAATCAAATCAATTGGCACCTCAAATGTTAGTTAATGAATAGTATAAATAATATATATAAAAACATCTCACTGTAGTGCCACGATTTATTTTATTTTAACGACGCGCCACGTTTTAACGACCTTGTAGTATCAAAGCTATCAACAAAAAAACTGGATAAGAAATAAATCTGGACGAACAAATCAGCGACATAAACGAAAAATCTGGGCAATAAAAAAATAAATCAGTGACAAAGATCAAAAGGTATTAAAAATGCCCACCACAGCAAGGCTCGAACCCACGACCACAAGGTTAAGAGGCTTGCACTCTACCAACTAAGCTAAATAGGTTTTACATTTATATAACCGAGCTCGGCGCCATAAATCTTGGCGCCGAGCTCGGTGAAGCACGTACCTCGGCGCCATAGCCTATGGCGCCGAGCAAAGGGTCCAAAAATGACATTAAAATTTTCTAGGGTCCAAACGTGATTTTTTTTCCCGAGAAAGGGTTAAAATGCAAAAAAATCGGCAATGGGTACAACATCCCGTGGGGGTGATAGTGGATAACTACGGACTCACACTGGTAGACTTAAAGAAAGTAGGATATAAAGATGACCTGTGGGTTCTCGCCGAATGTGTTGCACAAGTGTTCTATGTGCCCGATCCAGCAGATGAGAAGATGCATGTAGTTATTTCTAGAAAGCAAAAAATTGTTGGAGTTGAGAATGTGGGAGACGAAGATGAGGAATACAATAAGTATGAAGAGATGTTCGTCTTTAACGGTCCAGAGAGAATTAAGCGTGTGGAAAAGAAAATTGATAAGAACTTAAAGCCATACATGCGGAAAAATGGTAGTTCATGAAAAATTGTATGAATCAAATTGTATTTGTTATCATGTATGATCGACTATGCATTGTGGTTGCCAATTAATTTAAAATCTCTCTAATTATCTATGTGTGGTACTAAAATTCATTTAAATTGTATTTGCATATTTCTGTTAAAAATTAAATATTAATTCATTTAAATTATATTTGCATATTTCTGTTAAAAATTAAAATATTAATTCATTTAAATTATATTTTCATATTTCTGTTAAAAATTAAAATATTAATATGATAATCAAATCACAATCACATGCGGTTTTTCATTAGGGTCCGTTTGTGAAAAGAATAGAGCACCACAGGCGGTCCTAAAAAAACCGTTTGTGATACTAATACATCACAGGCGGTTCGAATAGCCTGCGACATCTCAGGCGGTTTTTTAACCGAACCGTCTGTGATGTAAAAGTCTACCGCTTTTATAGAGCCAAATTATACTAGTGGAGTAGTGAGTCATCCTGACGTCGCCCATCTCCTACGCCACATCGTGGAGCTGACCCATGTTGTCTGCCAGGTTCTCCAGGCAATCCCGCACTAGGCCTACAACTGCCGACATTGACCCCTCCTTCGAGCTGGTGCCGTGGCGCGTGCCGCCATTGGACCCGGGCTAGGAGCCACACAGGCAATCCACGTACACAGGCGTGACACACGCGGCCTGCGCCAGCTCCCGCGGGTTCCACGGCAACGGAGAGCCCTGTACGACGTCAAGCTATGCTCGCACACCAACGAAGTGGCAAGAGAAAAGATAGCAGAATTGGAATTTTATTCTACACGTGCATGATCCAAAAGTGCATGCAGTTAGGTGTTGTATCCTATTTTTGTCCGATCACATGCATGAAAGCTTATCTACGATACACATGCATACAAGAAGTAAGGTTCATCTAGGTACCCGTTGTTAAGTAATCCTAGTTAGGGTTATGTAGACAAATACCTACTTTGCCCTGAGGGTCTCACATCTCTATATAAGGAACATGTACACCCCCTCATAATAAAGAGATCAGAAAGAGACCAGAGTCCCAACCCTATATCCAGTGTCTCGTGTGTTTCCTCTGTCGTGCTTATTGGAAGGGAGACGGGTTCTCTACATCTTCTTGCGTCTCTACTGCTGACGGGAGGGAAGGGAGTGGATCTGGTGATCCGTGGTAACGTAGTTTTCAACACGTTATCAGCACGCTCTACCTCGACGTTGCTGCGGGATCATATCTGCATCAACTCTTCGTCAAGCTGGCAGGTCTCCGACCTTACCGAACTGTTCTACGCGACAGACTTCGCTTTCGTTCGCTGAATCAAGAAACAGGGTACAAGATTTCCGTTGGTTCTTCGATTACTCTTACTGCGAGTCTGAGAGCACCTAGAGGGGGGGGGGGTGAATA
The DNA here is from genome assembly GCA_029449295.1 of Zea luxurians. Lineage (NCBI taxonomy): Eukaryota > Viridiplantae > Streptophyta > Magnoliopsida > Poales > Poaceae > Zea > Zea luxurians. Next base: position 144,316,914 of record JAOPSE010000007.1, on the reverse strand, counting down.
GGTGATCCTGTAAAAACTTCAAACTTAAGCCACAAAAACTTGTTAAGCGTTAGCACAGTTAATGCCAAGTGGCTAAGGTGAAGTCTTCAACAAAACACAATACCACAAGAATCAAGCACAGAGGGACACGGTGGTTTATCCCGTGGTTCGGCCAAGCCAATGCTTGCCTACTTCCACGTTGTGGCGTCCCAACGGACGAGGGTTGCAATCAACCCCTCTCAAGCGGTCCAAAGACCCACTTGAATACCACGGTGTTTTGTTGTTCTTATCTCAATCCCGTTTGCGAGGAATCTCCACAACTTGGAGCCTCTCGCCCTTACAAAAGATGTTCACAAAGAATCACGGAGTAAGGGAGGGATTAGCAACTCACACACAACACAAAGATCACAGCGAATACGCACACACAAAACCCAGACTTGAGCTCAAGAGGCTAACACACTAGAACAGAGCTCAAATCACTAGAATTTCAAACAAGTGCGCAAGATTGATGTGTGAGTGATCAAGAGTGCTCAAGGAATGCTTGGGTACTTCCTCCATGCGCCAAGGGGTCCCTTTTATAGCCCCAAGGCAGCTAGGAGCCGTTGGGAACAAATCTGGAAGGCCATCTTTGCCTTCTGTCTCGTGGCGCACCGGACAGTCCGGTGCACACCGGACACTGTCCGGTGCCCGATTTGTTTCCAAAAACAGCACTTCTGACCGTTGCTGGCTGCTCCAGATCTGCGCTCAGTTGGCGCACCGGACATGTCCGGTGCACACCGGACAGTCCGGTGTTCCTTCCCGACCGTTGGCCCGGCCACGTGTCGCGCGCTGATCGCGCGGCCGACCGTTGGCCCTAGCCGACCGTTGGCTCACCGGACAGTCCGGTGCACACCGGACAGTCCGGTGAATTTTAGCCGTACGCCGTCGGCGAATTCCCGAGAGCGGCCAGTTCGAGCCGAGGCAGCCTGGCGCACCGGACACTGTCCGGTGCACACCGGACAGTCCGGTGCTCCAGGCCGAGCTGGGTCTTGGCTGCACACAGCCAAGACTTTCTCCTCTTTTCTTTTCATCTCCTTTTCTGTTTCTAACACTTAGACAAATATATTAGTACACAAAACCAATGTACTAAGGATTAGAAACATACCTTTTCTCCATGATTTGTACTTTGTCCCATTTTACAATTAAGCACATGTGTTGGGCACTAAATCACCAAAATACTTAGAAATGGCCCAAGGGCACATTTCCCTTTCAATCTCCCCCTTTTTGGTGATTTATGCCAACACAACATAAAACAAGTTGAACAAGTACAAAAACACTTCAAATAATAACTCAAATTTATTTTGATTCATTTTTGACTTATATGGATCACTCTATGCCACCACTTGGTTTGTTTTTGCAAATCAAACTCAAATCTCTATCTCTAAGTTAAACACACATGTTAAAGCATAAAGAGAGTCATTACAAGGAGATTTATCAAGATTTCAAAAACTCCCCCTTTTTCCCATAATCAATACTTCTCCCCACAAGAAGCCAACTTTTGATAAGAGAGACAACATAAGAATTTTGACAAACCAAAAACTCTATTGTCCTATTTTCAAAATCTCTCAAGTGGTAGCTGATCCATTTATTGCTTTGGCCTTTATTTTCTCCCCCTTTGGCATCAAGCACCAAAACGGGATCAATTGTGGCCCTTTAACCCCATTGCCTCACCAAAATCTTCAATTAAGAGCAAATGGCAATAAGAGTTCATTGAGATGGACTTGGAATAAGTTACCCCTCATCGGAGTGCAGTGGAAGTCTTTCATGGTCCAAGTCCACCTTTTCCCTTTCAATTCTCCTTTGTGACTAACACAAGCAAACTCAAACATATGGTTAGTCTCAAAGGGTCAAGTTGTAACACATCTCCCCCTAAACATGTGCATCACTTTGCAACGGACTTGTGAGGTCCAGGGAGTGTTTGTACAACTTGAGCACCATAATAAGCAACAAAATGCAGAAAGAACATGATCAAAGGCATAAATACATGTATGCTGCGATTCAATCCAAGTTCCGCGAATCTAAGACATTTAGCTCACTACGCAGCCTGCAAAAGGTCTTCTCATCTAAAGGCTTGGTAAAGATATCGGCTAGCTGGTTCTCGGTGCTAACATAAAACACTTCGATATCTCCCTTTTGCTGGTGGTCTCTCAAAAAGTGATGCCGGATGTCTATGTGCTTTGTGCGGCTGTGCTCAACAGGATTTTCCGCTATTCGGATAGCACTCTCATTATCACATAGGAGTGGGACTTTGCTCAGATTGTAGCCAAAGTCCCTGAGGGTTTGCCTCATCCAAAGTAGTTGCGCGCAACATTGACCTGCGGCAACGTACTCGGCCTCAGCGGTGGATAGGGCAACGGATGTTTGTTTCTTAGAATTCCATGACACCAGGGACCTTCCTAAGAATTGGCATGTCCCCGATGTACTCTTCCTATCGACCTTACATCCAGCATAGTCGGAATCTGAGTACCCAATCAGGTCAAAGTTAGACCCCTTTGGATACCAGATCCCGAAGCAAGGCGTAGCGACTAAATATCTAAGAATTCGCTTCACCGCCACCAAGTGACACTCCTTAGGATCGGATTGAAATCTAGCACACATGCATACGCTAAGCATAATATCCGGTCTACTAGCACATAAATAAAGTAAAGACCCTATCATTGACCGGTATGCTTTTTGATCAACGGACTTACCTCCTTTGTTGAGGTCGGTGTGTCCGTCGGTTCCCATCGGAGTCTTTGCGGGCTTGGCGTCCTTCATCCCAAACCGCTTCAGCAGATCTTGCGTGTACTTCGTTTGGGAGATGAAGGTGCCGTCCTTGAGTTGCTTCACTTGGAACCCAAGGAAGTAGTTCAACTCGCCCATCATCGACATCTCGAATTTCTGCGTCATCACCCTGCTAAACTCTTCACAAGATTTTTGATTAGTAGACCCAAATATTATGTCATCGACATAAATTTGGCATACAAACAAATCACCATCACATGTCTTTGTAAAGAGAGTTGGATCGGCTTTCCCAACCTTGAAAGCATTAGCAAGTAAAAAATCTCTAAGGCATTCATACCATGCTCTTGGGGCTTGTTTAAGTCCATAGAGCGCCTTAGAGAGCTTACACACGTGGTCGGGGTACCGCTCATCCTCGAAGCCAGGGGGTTGCTCCACGTACACCTCCTCCTTTATTGGCCCGTTGAGGAACGCGCTCTTCACATCCATTTGGTACAACTTGAAAGAATGGTGAGCGGCATATGCTAGCAAGATACGAATGGACTCTAGCCTAGCCACAGGAGCAAAAGTCTCCTCAAAGTCCAAACCTGCGACTTGGGCATAACCTTTTGCCACAAGTCGAGCCTTGTTCCTCGTCACCACCCCGTGCTCGTCCTGTTTGTTGCGGAACACCCACTTGGTTCCCACAACATTTTGCTTGGGACGAGGCACCAGTGTCCAAACTTCGTTGCGCTTGAAGTTGTTGAGTTCCTCCTGCATGGCCAACACCCAATCCGGATCTAGCAAGGCCTCCTCTACCCTGAAAGGCTCAATAGAGGAGACAAAAGAGTAATGCTCACAAAAATTAACTAATCGAGATCGAGTAGTTACTCCCTTGCTAATGTCACCCAAAATTTGGTCGACGGGATGATCCCTTTGAATCATCGCTCGAACTTGGGTTGGAGGTGCCGATTGCGCTTCTTCCTCCATCACTTGATCTTCTTGTGCTCCCCCTTGATCACACGCCTCCTTTTGATGAACCTGTTCATCGTCTTGAAGTGGGGGATGCACCGTCGTTGAGGAAGAAGGTTGATTACGTTCATCCTGTTCCTGTGGCCGAACGTCTCCAATCGCCATGGTTCGTATAGCAGCCGACGGAACATCTTCTTCATCTACATCATCATAATCAACAACTTGCTCTCTTGGAGAGCCATTAGTCTCATCAAATACAACGTCGCTAGAGACTTCAACCAAACCCGATGATTTGTTGAAGACCCTATACGCCTTTGTATTTGAATCATAACCTAATAAAAACCCTTCTACAGCTTTGGGAGCAAACTTAGAATTTCTACCCTTCTTTACTAGAATGTAGCATTTGCTCCCAAATACACGAAAATAAGATACATTGGGTTTGTTACCGGTTAGTAGCTCATACGAAGTCTTCTTGAGGAGGCGGTGAAGATAGACCCTGTTGATGGCGTGGCAAGCCGTGTTCACGGCTTCCGACCAAAAACACTCGGGGGTCTTGAACTCTCCAAGCATCGTCCTCGCCATATCGATTAGCGTCCTGTTCTTCCTCTCTACCACACCATTTTGCTGTGGTGTGTAGGGAGCGGAGAACTCGTGCTTGATCCCTTCCTCCTCAAGAAACTCCTCCACTTGAAGGTTCTTGAACTCGGACCCGTTGTCGCTCCTTATCTTCTTCACCTTGAGCTCAAACTCATTTTGAGCTCTTCTGAGGAAGCGCTTGAGGGTCCCTTGGGTTTCAGACTTATCCTGCAAAAAGAACACCCAAGTGAAGCGGGAAAAGTCATCAACAATAACTAACCCATACTTACTTCCTCCTATGCTTAGATAGGCGACGGGTCCGAAGAGGTCCATGTGTAGCAGCTCCAGGGGTCTTGACGTGGTCATCACGTTCTTGCTGTGATGTGCTCCTCCCACCTGTTTCCCTGCTTGACAAGCTGCACAAGGTCTATCCTTTTCGAAATGCACATTTGTTAGACCTATTACGTGTTCCCCCTTTAGAAGCTTGTGGAGGTTCTTCATCCCCACATGTGCTAAGCGGCGATGCCACAGCCAGCCCATGCAAGTCTTAGCCATTAAGCATGCATCTAGACCGGCCTCTTCTTTTGCAAAATCAACTAAATAAAGCTTGCCGTCTAGTACACCCTTAAAAGCTAGTGAGCCATCACATCTTCTAAAGACAGACACATCTACATTTGTAAATAAACAATTATATCCCATTTGACATAATTGACTAACAGATAGCAAGTTATATCCAAGACTCTCCACTAAGAATACATTTGATATAGAATGCTCATTAGAAATTGCAATTTTACCTAGCCCTTTTACCTTGCCTTGATTCCCGTCACCGAATATAATTGAATCTTGGGAATCTTTACTTTTGACGTAGGAGGTGAACATCTTCTTCTCCCCCGTCATATGGTTTGTGCATCCGCTGTCGATAATCCAGCTTGAACCCCCGGATGCATAAACCTGCAAGGCAAATTTAGGCTTGGGTCTTAGGTACCCAACTCATGTTGGGTCCTGCAAGGTTAGCACAAATATTCTTAGGGACCCAGATGCAAGTTTTATCTCCCTTGCATCTAGCCCCTAATTTCCTAGCAACAACCTTCTTTCCCTTTCTACAAATAGCAAAGGGAGCATTACAAACATAATAAATGGTAGAAGGTTCATTCACTAATTTTCTAGGAGCATGACTAACATTCTTTCTAGGTACATGAGCAATATTTCTCCTAGGCATATGCGCAACATTTCTCCTACTCATATTTCTATCATGTTTATGAGAGGAACTAGAGGCAAACATGGCATGAGAGTCATAAACATGTGAATCAAAATCATTATGAACATTTCTAGCATGTCTCCTATCATGGTATAAGAAAGCATGGTTCTTTTTAGCACTATTTGCCATAGGGGCCTTCCCTTTCTCCTTGACGAAGACAGGAGCCATATGGCTTGTTAAGTTCTTGGCTTCTCTCTTGAAGCCAAGCCCATCCTTAATTGAGGGGTGTCTACCAACCGTGTAGGCATCCCTTGCAAATTTTATTTTATCAACTTCATTCTTGCTAGTCTTAAGTTGGGCATTAAGACTAGCCACTTCATCATTTAATTTGGAAATTAGAACTAGGTGTTCACTACAAGCATTAATATCAAAATCCTTACACCTAGTACAAATTTCAACATGTTCAACAAAAGAATTTGATTTACTAGCTACTTCTAGTTTAGCACTTAAATCAATATTAACACTTCTTAAGGTAGAAATGGTTTCATGACAGGAAGATATTTCACTAGAAAGCATTTCATTTCTTTTCACTTCTAAAGCATATGATTTTTGTGCCTCTACAAATTTATCATGTTCATCATACAATAAATCTTCTTGCTTTTCTAACAGCCTATCCTTTTCATTCAATGCATTAATTAATTCATTGATTTTCTCTATCTTAGATCTATCTAAGCCCTTGAACAAGCAAGAATAATCTATGTCATCATCACTAGACTCACTATCACTAGATGAAGCATAAGTGGAGTCTTGAATACTCACCTTCTTCTCCCTTGCCATAAGGCAAGTGAGACGCTCGTTGGGGAAGAGAGCCGATTTGTTGAAGGCAGTGGCGGCGAGTCCTTCGTTGTCGGAGTCGGAGGAGGAGCAATCCGAGTCCCACTCCTTTCCTAGATGCGCCTCGCCTTTTGCCTTCTTGTATTGCTTCTTCTTCTCTCTTTTGTTCCCTTTTTCCTGGTCACTTTCATTATCGGGACAGTTAGCAATGAAATGACCAAGCTTACCGCATTTGAAGCATGAGCGCTTCCCCTTGGCTTTGGTCTTGCTTGGTTGTCCCTTGTGACCTTTAAGCACCGTCTTGAATCTCTTAATGATGAGAGCCATCTCTTCATCATTAAGGCCAGCCGCCTCAACTTGCGCCACTTTGCTAGGTAGCGACTCCTTGCTCCTCGTTGCCTTTAGAGCAATGGGTTGAGGCTCGTGGAGTGGTCCGTTCAACGCGTCGTCGACGTATCTTGCCTCCTTGATCATCATCCGCCCGCTCACGAATTTTCCAAGCACTTCCTCGGGCGTCATCATCGTGTACCTGGGATTCTCACGAATATTGTTTACGAGATGAGGATCAAGTACGGTAAAGGACCTGAGCATTAGGCGGACGACGTCGTGGTCCGTCCATCGCGTGCTCCCGTAGCTTCTTATCTTGTTGATAAGGGTCTTGAGCCGGTTGTACGTTTGCGTTGGCTCCTCGCCCCTTATCATCGCGAACCGTCCAAGCTCGCCCTCCACCAACTCCATCTTGGTGAGTAAGGTGACGTCGTTCCCCTCATGAGAAATCTTGAGGGTGTCCCAGATTTGCTTGGCGTTGTCCAAGCCGCTCACCTTATGGTATTCATCCCTGCACAAGGAAGCTAGAAGAACAGTAGTAGCTTGTGCATTTTTATGGATTTGTTCATTAATGAACATGGGACTATCCGAACTATCAAAGTGCATTCCACTCTCTACAATCTCCCATATACTAGGATGGAGAGAGAATAGGTGACTACGCATTTTGTGACTCCAAAATCCGTAGTCCTCTCCATCAAAGTGTGGGGGCTTGCCAAGTGGAATGGAGAGCAAATGAGAATGTGAACTTTGCGGAATACGAGAGTAATCAAAGGAAAAGTTCGAATTAACCGGTTTTCTCCTCTCGTAGTCGTTGTGGTCCTCATCCTTTTGGGAAGAAGTAGACTCGTCGCTGTCGTAGTAGATGATCTCCTTGATGCGCCTGGTCTTCTTCTTCTTCCCATCCTTTCGTCTTTGACCCGAGCCGGAGTCGGTAGGCTTGTCGTCCTTCGGCTCGTTGACGAAGGTCTCCTTCTCTTTGTCGTTGATCACTATACCCTTCCCCTTAGGATCCATCTATTCGGGCGGTTAGTCCCTTTGTGAATAGAACTGCTTTGATACCAATTGAGAGCACCTAGAGGGGGGGGGGGTGAATAGGTGATCCTGTAAAAACTTCAAACTTAAGCCACAAAAACTTGTTAAGCGTTAGCACAGTTAATGCCAAGTGGCTAAGGTGAAGTCTTCAACAAAACACAATACCACAAGAATCAAGCACAGAGGGACACGGTGGTTTATCCCGTGGTTCGGCCAAGCCAATGCTTGCCTACTTCCACGTTGTGGCGTCCCAACGGACGAGGGTTGCAATCAACCCCTCTCAAGCGGTCCAAAGACCCACTTGAATACCACGGTGTTTTGTTGTTCTTATCTCAATCCCGTTTGCGAGGAATCTCCACAACTTGGAGCCTCTCGCCCTTACAAAAGATGTTCACAAAGAATCACGGAGTAAGGGAGGGATTAGCAACTCACACACAACACAAAGATCACAGCGAATACGCACACACAAAACCCAGACTTGAGCTCAAGAGGCTAACACACTAGAACAGAGCTCAAATCACTAGAATTTCAAACAAGTGCGCAAGATTGATGTGTGAGTGATCAAGAGTGCTCAAGGAATGCTTGGGTACTTCCTCCATGCGCCAAGGGGTCCCTTTTATAGCCCCAAGGCAGCTAGGAGCCGTTGGGAACAAATCTGGAAGGCCATCTTTGCCTTCTGTCTCGTGGCGCACCGGACAGTCCGGTGCACACCGGACACTGTCCGGTGCCCGATTTGTTTCCAAAAACAGCACTTCTGACCGTTGCTGGCTGCTCCAGATCTGCGCTCAGTTGGCGCACCGGACATGTCCGGTGCACACCGGACAGTCCGGTGTTCCTTCCCGACCGTTGGCCCGGCCACGTGTCGCGCGCTGATCGCGCGGCCGACCGTTGGCCCTAGCCGACCGTTGGCTCACCGGACAGTCCGGTGCACACCGGACAGTCCGGTGAATTTTAGCCGTACGCCGTCGGCGAATTCCCGAGAGCGGCCAGTTCGAGCCGAGGCAGCCTGGCGCACCGGACACTGTCCGGTGCACACCGGACAGTCCGGTGCTCCAGGCCGAGCTGGGTCTTGGCTGCACACAGCCAAGACTTTCTCCTCTTTTCTTTTCATCTCCTTTTCTGTTTCTAACACTTAGACAAATATATTAGTACACAAAACCAATGTACTAAGGATTAGAAACATACCTTTTCTCCATGATTTGTACTTTGTCCCATTTTACAATTAAGCACATGTGTTGGGCACTAAATCACCAAAATACTTAGAAATGGCCCAAGGGCACATTTCCCTTTCAGAGTCGTGCGATAAGAATAAGAGAGAAAAAGGTGAACATTCATGTGCGTGTGCTGCGCCCGTGTGAATCCGCATCGACAGGAGAGGGAATCCTCCCTACGCGCGCCCATAATCTGCGCAGAGGGGAAGACGAGAAGCGGCGTGCTTGTCTGACTAAACTCAGACGGCGACGTCCAGCCAGCCCGCATGTCTAGATGCGCATGTGGAAGAGAGGCCCTGATGGCCATGGCCACCATCTCCCGGAAGAAGAGGAGCGCCTCGCGTCGAGCCCTGATCTAGGCTAGGGTGTGGCCGTACTCAACGACGTGGCTAAGGCCGGCTTTGGAGGAGCAGACCCTTCACCGTCTCCTCCGATCCGGCTTCCTCCGCTGAAGTCTCAGCTTGGCACCGAGCGTCGGCAGGCCATGAGCGCGCAACCAGTTTGCCGGCCACAGCTCGCAGCTCGCCAAGCGCTAATACTATGCATTACCTGCCGCCGAGGGAAACGGATCTAACCGGCGCATTGGGCTGACAGATTTGACCACACTCAATAAGCCGTGCCGCTCATCCAATAAAAAAAGAGACTTTTCGTTTGGCATGCTCACACACATGCATGACTTGGGTTCCGTCGCATGCGGTCGCATCCCACCACTCATAGGGGATTTTTTCTCTCCCATAAATTCTAGTTGAATTAATCAACTTTCAAATAACCTTAATTTATATACATGCTTTATATTATTTATTCTATTTATTTCCTGCTACAAATAACAAATAAAATAAAACATGTTTTATATTATGGTTAATTATTTCCCGCAGTAAATAATCAGTAGAAAAATGCATGTTTGAATATGTGAAAATGACTCCATGCACCTGATCTGTTTATGCTTATGCATTAATTATAGTACTATTTTTCTGCTTTATTTCTCGTAGTAGATAATTAGCAAAAAATAATTAAAATGCATATGAGGGTTATGCTATTTTTGTATCGCTCTAAATATTTGTGTTGCGTTGAGCTTCAAACTCACGCCGAGCGATTAAATTGTATAGTGGGTACTCGGACACGCCGATCAGGCTGCATTATTAATCGGTTGAGTTATGGCATTGGCTAAGCATTGGCTGCGCCCTGGCAACATGACGCAATATTTATGTCGTTCGAAATTGGTTGCGTCATGTGATTGCTATGTCGCGCTCTCGCTTAATCGGATCGCTCCCGTTGAGTCAGATCGCTATCGCCGAATCACACATTTTTCGCATTTTTCGCAGGCCCTATAGGCACTACCCATTGAAAGGGAAATGTGCCCTTGGGCCATTTCTAAGTATTTTGGTGATTGAGTGCCAACACAAGTGCTTAAGTGTAAATCTATGTCAATTGATGGACAAAGTGCAAATCAAGTCTAAAGGTATGTTTCTAGACTTAGTACATTGTTTTGAGAACTAATGTATTGTGTCTAAGTGCTGAAAACAGGAGAAATAAATTTGGAGATGACTTGGCTCGTTCAGCCAAAGTCTGCTCAGTCTGGGTGCACCGGACTGTCCGGTGGTGCACCGGACAGTGTCCGGTGCGCCAGGCTGGCTCCGGCGAACTTGCTGCTCTTAGGACTTCGACGGCGGTGTACGGCTATAAATCACCGGACTGTCCGGTGGTGCACCGGACTGTCCGGTGAGCCACTCACAGGCGAACTCGTCGCTCTCGGGAGATGATTAACGGCGTACGACTATAAATCACCGGACTGTCCGGTGGTGCACCGGACTGTCCGGTGAGCCAACGGTCAGCCGGGCCAACGATCGGCCGAGGATTCCGCGCGTGACGCGTGGCCGAGCCAACGGTCACAAGGGGGCACCGGGCTGTCCGGTGTGCACCGGACAGTGTTCGGTGCGCCAACGGCTCTAAATCTTCAACGGTCGGCTTCGCCAAATAAGGAAAGAGATCCGCACCGGACAGTGTCCGGTGGTGCACCGGACTGTCCGGTGCGCCAGGCGACAGAAGGCAAGAATTGCCTTCCTGGAATGCTCTCAACGGCTCCTAGCTGCCTTGGGGCTATAAAAGGGATCCCTAGGCGCATGAAGGAGTACACCAAGCATTCTCTAAGCATTCCTAAGCACCAAGACTTCGATTCCGCGCATTTGATTCTTTGTGATAGCAACTAGAGCTCTATTTTGAGTTGTGAACTCGTCGGGTTGTGTTGTGAGCTCTTGTTGCGACTTGTGTGCGTGTTGTCGCTCTGATTTTGTGTCTTGTGTGTGTTGCTCATCCCTCCCTTACTCTGTGCTTCTTTGTGAACATCAAAGTGTAAGGGCGAGAGGCTCGAAGTTGTGGAGATTCCTCGTGAGCGGGATATAGTAAACAAAGCAAAACACCGTGGTATTCAAGTTGGTCTTTGGACCGCTTGAGAGGGGTTGATTGCAACCCTCGTCCGTTGGGACGCCACAACGTGGAGTAGACAAGTATTGGACTTGGCCGAACCACGAGATAAACCACTGTGCCATCTCTGTGTTGATCTCTTTGTGGTTATTGTGTTTTGCTAAGACTCCTCTCTAGCCACTTGGCATTATTGTGCTAACTCCTAATCAAGTTTTGTGGCATTAAGTTTTCAAGTTTTCCAGGATCACCTATTCACCCCCCCCTCTAGGTGCTCTCAATTGGTATCGGAGCCGTTCTCTTTAAGAAAGGGACTAATCGCCCGAAGAGATGGATCCTAAGGGCAAGGGGATTGTGATCAATGACAAGGAGAAGGAGTCCTTCGTCAACGAGCCGAAAGATGACAAGCCTACCGACTCGGGCTCGGGCCACAAACGAAAAGATGGGAAGAAGAAGACGAGGCGCATCAAGGAGATCGTCTACTACGACGACAGCGATGAGTCCTCTTCTTCCCAAAAGGACAACTACGACTACGAGAAAAAGAAAACGGTCAATTCGAACTTTTCTTTCGATTACTCTCGTATTCCGCAAAGTACAAATGCTCATTTGCTCTCCATTCCACTTGGTAAACCTCCTCACTTTGATGGAGAGGACTACGGATTTTGGAGCCACAAAATGCGTAGTCACTTGTTTTCTCTCCATCCAAGCATATGGGAGATAGTCGAGAGTGGAATGAAATTTGATAGTACTGATAGTCCCATGTTTATAAATGAGCAAATTCACAAAAATGCACAAGCTACTACTGTTCTTCTAGCCTCATTGTGCAGGGATGAATATCATAAAGTGAGCGACTTGGACAACGCCAAGCAGATTTGGGACACCCTCAAGATCTCACATGAGGGAAATGACGTCACCATGCTCACCAAGATGGAGTTGGTGGAGGGCGAACTTGGGAGATTCACGATGATCAGGGGCGAGGAGCCAACCCAAACGTACAACCGGCTCAAGACCCTCGTCAACAAAATAAGGAGCTATGGAAGCACGCGATGGACGGACCACGACGTCGTCCGCCTAATGCTAAGGTCCTTTACCGTCCTTGATCCACATCTTGTGAACAATATTCGTGAGAATCCTAGGTACACCAAGATGACGCCCAAGGAGATACTTGGAAAGTTTGTAAGCGGGCGGATGATGATCAAGGAGGCAAGATACGTCGACGATGCATTGAATAGCCCAATCCAAGAGCCTCAAACTATTGCTCTTAAGGCAACGAGGAGCAAGGAGGCGCTACCTAGCAAGGTGGCGCAAGTTGAGGCGGTCGGGCTTAATGATGAAGAAATGACCCTCATCATCAAGCGCTTCAAGACGGCGCTAAAGGGTCGCAAGGGGCATCCTAACAAGACCAAGACGAAGGGGAAGCGCTCATGCTTCAAATGTGGTAAGATTGGTCATTTTATCGCTAACTGTCCCGATAATGATAGTGACCAGGAACAAGGGAACAAGAGGGAAAAGAAAAAGGCATACAAGAAGGCTAAGGGCGAGGCACACCTTAGCAAGGAGTGGGTCTCGGATTGTTCATCGTCCGACTCCGACAACGAAGAACTCGCCGCCACCGCCTTCAACAAATCGGCCCTCTTCCCCAACGAGCATCACACATGCCTCATGGCGAAGGAGAAGAAGGTATGTACTCGGAATACTACTTATGCTTCTTCAAGTGAGGATGAGTCTAGTGATGATGATGAAATAGATTATTCATGTTTATTCAAGGGCCTAGATAGAACCAAGGTTGATAAAATTAATGAATTAATTGATGCCTTGAATGATAAGAATAGGTTATTAGAAAAGCAAGAGGATCTTTTGTATGAAGAACATGATAAGTTTGTAGAGGCACAAAAATCCCTTGCTTTAGAAATTAAAAGGAATGAAATGCTTTCTAGTGAATTGTCTACATGCCATGACTCTATTTCTAGCTTAAAGAGCATAAATGATGATTTGAATGCTAAGTTAGAAATAGCTAGTAAATCAACATCTTGTGTAGAAAATGTTATAATTTGCAATAGGTGTAAAGATTTTAATGTTGATGCTTGTAGTGAACACCTAGTTTCAATTTCTAAATTGAATGATGAAGTGGCTAGTCTTAATGCCCAACTTAAGACTAGCAAGAGTGAATTTGACAAGCTAAAATTTGCAAGGGATGCCTACACGATTGGTAGACACCCCTCAATTAAGGATGGTCTTGGCTTCAAGAGGGAAGTCAAGAACTTAACAAGCCATAAGGCTTCCATCTCCGCAAAGGAGAAGGGGAAGGCCCCTATGACTAGTAGTACTCAAAAGAATCATGCTTTCATGTATCATGATAGGGGACATTCTAGGAATGCTTATAGAAGTGATGATGCTTTTAATTCTCATGCCATGATTGCTTCTAGTTCTTCTATTATCCATGATAGAAATTTGGCTAAGAAAAATGCTATGCCTAGAAGAAATGTTATTCATGTTCCTAGGAAAATAATGAATGAACCTTCTACAATTTATCATGCTTGCAATGCTTCCTTTGCTATTTGTAGAAAGGATAAGAAGGTAATTGCTAGGAAGTTAGGGGCCAAATGTAAGGGAGACAAAACTTGCATTTGGGTCCCTAAGACTATTGTAACTAACCTTGTAGGACCCAACATGAGTTGGGTACCTAAGACCCAAGCCAAAATTTGCCTTGCAGGTTTATGCATCCGGGGGCTCAAGCTGGATTATCGACAGCGGATGCACAAACCACATGACGGGGGAAAAGAGGATGTTCTCTTCCTACGTCAAGAACAAGGATCCCCAAGATTCAATAATATTCGGTGATGGGAACCAAGGCAAGGTGAAAGGGTTAGGAAAAATTGCAATTTCATCCGAGCACTCTATTTCTAATGTGTTTTTAGTTGAGTCGCTTGGATATAACTTGTTGTCTGTGAGTCAACTCTGTAATATGGGATATAACTGTTTATTCACAAATGTAGATGTGTCTGTCTTTAGAAGAAGTGATGGTTCATTAGCTTTTAAGAGTGCACTAGACGACAAACTTTATTTAGTTGATTTTGCAAAAGAGGAGGCCGGTCTAGATGCATGCTTAATTGCTAAGACTAGCATGGGCTGGCTGTGGCATCGCCGTTTAGCACATGTGGGGATGAAAAACCTTCACAAGCTTCTAAAGGGAGAACACGTGATAGGTCTAACTCATGTAACTTTCAAAAAAGATAGACCTTGTGCAGCTTGTCAAGCAGGTAAACAAGTGGGAAGTGCTCATCACATCAAGAACGTGATGACTACATCAAGACCCCTGGAGCTGCTGCATATGGACCTCTTCGGACCCGTCGCCTATCTAAGCATAGGAGGAAGTAAGTATGGTCTTGTTATAGTTGATGATTTTTCCCGCTTCACTTGGGTATTCTTTTTGCAGGATAAAACTGAAACCCAAGGGACCCTCAAGCGTTTCCTAAGGAGAGCTCAAAATGAGTTTAAGCTCAAGGTGAAGAAGATAAGGAGCGACAGCGGGTCCGAATTCAAGAACCTTAAAGTGGAGGAGTACCTTGAGGAGGAAGGGATCAAGCACGAGTTCTCCTCTCCCTACACACCACAACAAAATGGTGTGGTAGAGAGGAAGAACAAGACGCTCATCGATATGGCGAGGATGATGCTTGGAGAGTTCAAGACCCCCAAGCGCTTTTGGTCGGAAGCCGTGAACACGGCTTGCCACGCCATCAACCGGGTCTACCTTCACCGCCTCCTCAAGAAGACTTCATATGAGCTTCTAACCAGTAACAAATCCAATGTGTCTTACTTTCGTGTATTTGGGAGCATGTGTTATATTCTTGTGAAGAAAGGTAGAAATTCTAAATTTGCTCCCAAAGCTGTAGAAGGGTTTTTATTAGGTTATGACTCAAATACAAAGGCATATAGGGTCTTCAACAAATCATCGGGTTTGGTTGAGGTCTCTAGTGACGTTGTATTTGATGAGACTAATGGCTCTCCAAGAGAGCAAGTTGTTGATCTTGAAGATGTAGATGAAGAAGACGTTCCAACGGACGCGATTCGTACCATGGCGATTGGAGACATGCGACCACAGGAACAAAAGGAGCAAGATCAACCCTCTTCCTCAATAATGGTGCATCCCCCAACTCAAGATGATGAACAGGTTCATCAAAAAGATGCATGCGATCAAGGGGGAGCACAAGATGATCATGTGATGGAGGAAGAAGCACAACCGACACCTCCAACCCAAGTTCGAGTGACGATTCAAAGGAATCATCCCGTCGACCAAATTTTGGGTGATATTAGCAAGGGAGTAACTACTCGCTCTAGATTAGTGAATTTTTGTGAGCATTACTCTTTTGTCTCTTCTATTGAGCCTTTCAGGGTAGAAGAGGCCTTGCTAGATCCGGACTGGGTGTTGGCCATGCAGGAAGAGCTCAATAATTTCAAGAGGAATGAAGTTTGGACACTGGTGCCTCGTCCCAAGTAAAATGTTGTGGGAACCAAGTGGGTGTTCCGCAACAAACAAGACGAGCACAGGGTGGTGACAAGGAACAAGGCTCGACTTGTGGCAAAAGGTTATGCCCAAGTCGCAGGTTTGGACTTTGAGGAGACTTTTGCTCCTGTGGCTAGGCTAGAGTCCATTCGTATCTTGCTAGCATATGCCGCTCACCATTCTTTCAGGTTGTACCAAATGGATGTTAAGAGCGCTTTCCTCAACGGGCCAATCAAGGAGGAGGTGTACGTGGATCAACCCCCTGGCTTCGAGGATGAACGGTACCCTGACCACGTATGTAAGCTCTCTAAGGCGCTCTATGGACTTAAGCAAGCCCCAAGAGCATGGTATGAATGCCTTAGAGACTTTTTAATTGCTAATGCTTTCAAGGTTGGAAAAGCCGATCCAACTCTTTTCACTAAGACTTGCGATGGTGATCTTTTTGTGTGCCAAATTTATGTCGATGACATAATATTTGGTTCTACTAATCAAAAGTCTTGTGAAGAGTTTAGCAGGGTGATGACGCAGAAATTCGAGATGTCGATGATGGGCGAGTTGAACTACTTCCTTGGATTCCAAGTGAAACAACTCAAGGACGGTACCTTCATCTCCCAAACGAAGTACACGCAAGACTTGCTAAAGCGGTTTGGGATGAAGGATGCCAAGCCCGCAAAGACTCCGATGGGAACCGGCGGACACACCGACCTCAACAAAGGAGGTAAGTCCGTTGATCAAAAGGCATACCGGTCTATGATAGGGTCTTTACTTTATTTATGTGCTAGTAGACCGGATATTATGCTTAGTGTATGCATGTGTGCTAGATTTCAATCCGATCCAAGGGAGTGTCACTTAGTGGCCGTGAAGCGAATTCTTAGATATTTAGTCGCTACGCCTTGCTTCGGGATCTGGTATCCAAAGGAGTCTACCTTTGACTTGATTGGATACTCAGATTCCGACTATGCTGGATGTAAGGTCGATAGGAAGAGTACATCGGGGATGTGCCAATTCTTAGGAAGGTCCCTGGTGTCATGGAATTCTAAGAAACAAACTTCTGTTGCCCTATCCACCGCTGAGGCCGAGTATGTTGCCGCAGGACAGTGTTGCGCGCAACTACTTTGGATGAGGCAAACCCTCTGGGATTTTGGCTACAATCTGAGCAAAGTCCCACTCCTATGTGACAATGAGAGTGCTATCCGCATAGCGGACAATCCTGTTGAGCACAGCCGCACAAAGCACATTGACATCCGGCATCACTTTTTGAGAGACCACCAGCAAAAGGGAGATATCGAAGTGTTTTATATTAGCACCGAGAATCAGCTAGCCGATATCTTTACCGAGCCTCTAGATGAGAAGACCTTTTGCAGGCTGCATAGTGAGCTAAATGTCTTAGATTCGCGAAACTTGGATTGATTTATAGCATACATGTGTTTATGCATTTTGTTGTGTACTTGTGGTGCTCAAGTTGTACAAACACTCCCTGGACCTCACAAGTCCTTTTGCAAGTGATGCACATATTTAGGAGGAGATGTGCTACAACTTGACCCTTTGAGACTAACCGTGTGCTTGAGTTTGCTTGATTTAGTCTCAAAGGAGGTTTGAAAGGGAAAATGTGGACTTGGACCATGAAAGACTTCCACTGCACTCCGATAAGAGGGTAACTTATTCCAAGTTCATCTCATGTACTCTTATTGCCTTTGTATTCTTATTTGAAGATTTTGGTGAGGCAATGGGGTTCAAGGGCCAAAATTGATCCCGTTTTGGTGCTTGATGCCAAAGGGGGAGAAAATAAGGCCAAAGCAATAAATGGATCAGCTACCACTTGAGAAATTTTGAAAATAGTAGAATAGAGCTTTTGGTTTGTCAAAACTCTCTTGTTGTCTCGTTTGTCAAAAGTTGGCCTCTTGTGGGGAGAATAGTCGATTATGGGGAAAAGGGGGAGTTTTTGAAATCTTTGATCAATTTGTCTTGGAATGACTCTCTTTATGTCTCAACAAGTGTGTTTGACTTAGAGATAGGAAATTGAGGTTAATTTGCAAAAACAAAACCAAGTGGTGGCAAAGAGTGATCCATATATGCCAAATTTGAATCAAAACAATTTTGAGTTGCTTTTTGTTGTGTTGGCATAAATCACCAAAAAGGGGGAGATTGAAAGGGAAATGTGCCCTTGGGCCATTTCTAAGTATTTTGGTGATTGAGTGCCAACACAAGTGCTTAAGTGTAAATCTATGCCAATTGATGGACAAAGTGCAAATAAAGTCTAAAGGTATGTTTCTAGACTTAGTACATTGTTTTGAGAACTAATGTATTGTGTCTAAGTGCTGGAAACAGGAGAAATCAATTTGGAGATGACTTGGCTAGTTTAGCCAAAGTCTGCTCAGTCTGGGTGCACCGGACTGTCCGGTGGTGCATCGGACAGTGTCCGGTGCGCCAGGTTGGCTCTGGCGAACTTGCTGCTCTCGGGACTTCAACGCCGGTGTACGGCTATAAATCACCGGACTGTCCGGTGGTGCACCGGACTGTCCGGTGAGCCACTCACAGGCGAACTCATCGCTCTCGGGAGATGATTAACGGCGTACGGCTATAAATCACCGGACTGTCCGGTGAGCCAATGGTCAGCCGGGCCAACGGTCGGCCGAGGATGCGGCACGTGACGCGTGGCCGAGCCAACGGTCACAAGGGGGCACCTGACAGTGTCCGGTGTGCCAACGGCTCTGAATCTTCAACGGTCGGCTTCGCCAAATAAGGAAAGAGATCCGCACCGAACAATGTCCGGTGGTGCACCGGACTGTCCGGTGCGCCAGGCGACAGAAGGCAAGAATTGCCTTCCTGGAATGCTCTCAACGGCTCCTAGCTACCTTGGGGCTATAAAAGAGACCCCTAGGCGCCTGAAGGGGTACACCAAGCATTCTCTAAGCATTCCTAAGCACCAAGACTTCGATTCCGCGCATTTGATTCTTTGTGTTAGCAACTAGAGCTCTATTTTGAGTTGTGAACTCGTCGGGTTGTGTTGTGAGCTCTTGTTGCGACTTGTGTGTGTGTTGTCGCTCTGATTTTGTGTCTTGTGTGTGTTGCTCATCCCTCCCTTACTCCGTGCTTCTTTGTGAACATCAAAGTGTAAGGGCGAGAGGCTCCAAGTTGTGGAGATTCCTCGCGAGCGAGATATAGTAAACAAAGCAAAACATTGTGGTATTCAAGTTGGTCTTTGGATCGCTTGAGAGGGGTTGATTTCAACCTTCGTCCGTTGGGACGCCACAACGTGGAGTAGGCAAGTATTGGACTTGGCCGAACCACGGGATAAACCACTGTGCCATCTCTGTGTTGATCTCTTTGTGGTTATTGTGTTTTGCTAAGACTCCTCTCTAGCCACTTGGCATTATTGTGCTAACTCCTAATCAAGTTTTGTGGCATTAAGTTTTCAAGTTTTCCAGGATCACCTATTCACCCCCCTCTAGGTGCTCTCACCCATGCGTCGCAATTATTGAGCCACAATTATACCTGTTGCACATGTTGTGTGGACTTATCGTGTATGCTGACTACCGAGCCACAATTGCGTCTATTGTGCTTGTTACGAAGGCTTGTTGTGTTGTCGTAGCCCTGATGGCCGCACACGCATTGACGTCAAATACGCTAGAGCTTGTACTCGCGTGGATAGTGGTGGGTTATTTGAGCCCCTTAAGTCACATTATTTTGCAACCTTCGTAAATATTTTTGTTTTCGCTCTATATTTTATTTGATTGTGTTGTGTGGCATCATATATTTATATATATCGCCAAGTGGCCATAACAACTATATCAAGGTGTATAGTGCTTGGAAATCTGGGAAATTAAATTGAAATATAAATGAAACACAGATAAGATAATTCTCTCTTCTTTCCTCATGCATAAAGTTTTACCCGAAGTAACCCGAAGATATATAATATAATGCATGAAAGCCTTTTTGGCATAGAAGACATCACAAATTGGGATTTTATTAGTAAGCAAAAATACCTTACCAAATAATTTATGACTAGAAATCTCAGTCATACATTGCTCAACCAGAAATCTCAGTCATAAATTGGGTTTCCCCTCACTGTTTTCCCCCCTTGTGTCTCCGTCTCGCGCCGACCCATCTGGGCTGGGACACGCAGCGACAATTTACTCGTCGGTCCAGGGTCCCACCGGGGTCGAAACGCCGACAGTTGGCGCGCCAGGTAGGGCCTGCTGCGTGTTGATGAACAGCTTCCCGTCAAGCTCCAGTTGGGGAGTCTCCAGCAACCTCTTCAACCCGGGACGAAGCTCCATTTCGGGAGTCTCGAGTTCATGTCCCTCGACGGCAGCAACGACATGATACTCCTTCCTCCGTCGCGCGACAACGATAATGGCGGCCATCAGCCCGCCCGCCAGCGGCGGAATCGACGACGTAATCCCCACGTGGCGGAAGAGCGACATCTGGGTCTGTCCCATCACCTTCCCCGCCGACAGAGGAGGAGACGGGGCAGGCATGGCCAAGCAGGAGGCGGCACCTCGTCGGCTGTCGAGCGAGTCGATGGCACCGGCGCCCCAACGGGGGATACGTCGGGCGTTGACCTCGCGCCTGAGACGAAGACGTGCGTCGTTTCCCCGCAACACGCCAACCCCAAGCATACGACGGGCGACGCCAGCACGCTCGCGAAGGACTTGCTGGGCGTCAGCCTTGTACCTGAGATAAAGGTGCAGTCCGTCCCCGACGTGACTCCGTCACCGTCCGCCGATCAAGAGGTACCGCCCATTTCCCATCCAGTGCCTTTTAGATTCAGCTTCGACCCACCAAGCGACCCCGCTTCGGTGGACGCTTTCATAAAGGCATATCCAAACCTCCCGGGGTACCATATGTGGTCAACTTGGGACAGATTGACGGCCATCTCGACCTACGGGCCCCCGGGTTCCGAGGAAGACGACGAGCCCGACTCTGGTTGGGATTTCTCCGGGCTCGGTAACTATAGTGCCATGCGGGACTTCATGACCGCATGTGACTACTGCCTCTCCGATTGCTCCGATGATAGCCACAGCCTCGGCGACGAGGACAGTGGCCCAAGTCACAAATGTTTCCACGTTGATCTAGAGGGTCTCGACAAAGGCAACCATCTTGGTATGCCAGAGGACGGCGATCCCTCTAGGCCTACGCCTCGCGTTGACATCCTTCGAGAGCTAGCTGTGGTCCTAGTCCCTGCGGGGGTCAGGACACACAGCTCGAGAAAATCCGCGAGATGCAGGCCAGGCTCGACGAGGAGGCAGGACGACTTGTGCAGCTCCGGCAGAACATCGGGTAGGAGCGGGCAGGCCAAGCACCGGCTGGAGAAGTATGTCATCTGGCCCAGGATGTCCAGCGTCGCATCACCGAGGATGCCAGGGCAAGGCTGCCCTGGCTTCCAGTGGGGTCGGCCAGAATCTGGCTGCAGCAGCAATACTGCTCCGAGCGATGCCAGAACCATCCACCACCGAGGGGCGGCGTATCCAGGGAGAACTCAAGAATCTCCTGGAGGATGTCGCGGTCCGACGGGCCGAAAGTTCTGCCTCCCGAAGGCAGGGATACCCCCCCAGAGCATCGCGCCGCGACTTCCCGATTCATGCGGGAGGCCTCGGCCCACACCGGGCGCACGCGGGACACAGCGCCTGCGGCCCCGGGCCGCCTCGGCAACGAGCACCATCGCCGCGACCGTCGAGCCCACCTCGACGAGAGGGTGCCCCGAGGCTACCACCCCAGGCATGGGGGACGCTACGACAGTGGGGAGGATCGGAGCCCTTCGCCCGAACCACCTGGTCCGCAAGCTTTCAG
This sequence comes from Zea luxurians, assembly GCA_029449295.1. Classification (NCBI taxonomy): domain Eukaryota; kingdom Viridiplantae; phylum Streptophyta; class Magnoliopsida; order Poales; family Poaceae; genus Zea; species Zea luxurians. The sequence goes on along the minus strand of JAOPSE010000007.1, from coordinate 144,295,331 downwards.
CCGGGCCATACGACGGGCGTCGTTCCCGACCCGGTTCCGGGCCCCGACTACCATCACCAAGTACTCGGGGGAAACGAGGCCTAAACTGTGGCTCGCGGACAACCGGCTGGCCTGCCAGCTGGGTGGAACGAACGATGACAACCTCATCATCCGCAACCTCCCCCTGTTCCTCTCTGACTCCACCCGAGCATGGCTGGAGCACCTGCCTCCGGCGCAGATCTCCAACTGAGACGACCTGGTCAAAGCCTTCGCCGGCAACTTCCAGGGCACATACGTACGCCCTAGGAACTCCTGGGATCTCCGAAGCTGCCGCCAGCAGCCGGGGGAATCCCCACGGGATTACATCCGGCGATTCTCGAAGCAGCGCACCGAGCTGCCCAACATCACCGACTCAGATGTCATCAGCGCATTCCTCGCCGGCACCACTTGCCGCGACCTGGTGCTAGCTGGGTCGCAAGACTCCCACCAGGGCGAGCGAGCTGATGGACATCACCACCAAGTTCGCCTCCGGCCAGGAGGCGGTCGAGGCCATCTTCCGGAAGGACAAGCAGCCTCAGGGGCGCCAGTTGGACGACGTCCCCGAGGCGTCCGCTCAGCGTGGCGCGAGGAAGAAGGGCAAGAAGAAGTCGCAAGCGAAACGTGACGCCGCCGACGCAGACCTTGTCACCGCCGCTGAGCACAAGAACCCTCGGAAACCTCCCGGAGGCGCCAACTTGTTCGACAAGATGCTCAAGGAGTCGTGCCCCTATCATCAGGGTCCTGTCAAGCACACCCTTGAGGAGTGTGTCATGCTTTGGTGCTACTTCCACAAGGTCGGGCCACCGTCGGAAGGTGGCAGGGCCCCCGACAACGACAAGAGGGAAGCTCACAAGGCAAAGGAGTTCCCCGAGGTCCATGACTGCTTCATGATCTACGGTGGGCGGGTGGCGAACGCCTCGACTCGGCACCGCAAGCAAGAGCGCCGGGAGGTCTGCTTGGTAAAGGTGGCGGCGCCAGTCTATCTAGACTGGTCCGACAAGCCCATCACCTTCAACCAAGACGACCACCCCGACCGCGTGCCGAGCCCGGGGAAGTACCCGCTCGTTGTGGATCCCGTCATCGGCAATGTCAGGCTTACCAAGGTCCTCATGGACAGAGGCAGCAGCCTCAACATCATCTACGCTGACACCCTCGGGCTCTTGCAGATCGATCTGTCCTCGATCCGGGCCGGCGCGGCGCCCTTTCATGGGATCATTCCCGAGAAGCGCGTCCAGCCCCTTGGACAACTCGATCTGCATGTCTGCTTCGGGACTCCCTCCAACTTCTGAAAGGAAATCCTCACGTTTGAGGTGGTCGGGTTCCGAGGGACCTACCACGCAGTGCTAGGGAGACCATGTTACGCCAAGTTTATGGTCGTCCCCAACTACACCTACCTCAAGCTCAAGATGCCGGGCCCCAACGGGGTCATCACCGTCGGCCCCACGTACCGACACGCGTACGAATGCGACGTGGAGTGTGTGGAGTACGTCGAGGCCCTCACCGAATCCGAGGCCCTCATCGCCGACATGGAAAACCTCTCCAAGGAGGTGCCAGATGCGAAGCGCCATGCCGACAACTTCAAACCAGCAGAGGCGGTTAAGTCCGTCCCTCTCGACCCCAGCAACGACGCCTCCAAGCAGATCCGGATCGGCTCCGAGCTCGACCCCAAATAGGAAGCAGTGCTCGTCGACTTTCTCCACGCGAACGCCAAGGTTTTTGCATGGAGTCCCTCGGACATGCCTGGCATACCGAGGGAAGTCGCCGAGCACTCACTGGATATCCGAGCTGGAGCTCGACCCGTGAAGCAGCCTCTGCGCCGATTCGACGAAGAAAAGCGCAGAGCCATAGGCGAGGAGATCCACAAGATGATGGCTGCAGGGTTCATCAAAGAGGTATTCCATCCCGAATGGCAAGGCAACCCCGTGCTTGTGAAAAAAAGGTGGGAAATGGCGAATGTGTGTAGACTACACTGGTCTAAACAAAGCATGTCCGAAAGTTCCTTACCCTCTGCCTCGCATCGATCAAATCGTGGATTCCACCGCTGGGTGCGAAACCCTATCGTTCCTCGATGCCTACTCATGGTATCACCAAATCAGGATGAAAGAGTCCGACCAGCTCGCGACTTCTTTCATCACACGCTTTGGCATGTACTGCTACGTTACCATGCCATTCGGTTTGAGGAATGCGGGTGCGACATACCAAAGGTGCATGAACCACGTGTTCGGAGAACACATTGGTCGAACGGTCGAGGCCTACGTCGATGACATCATAGTCAAGACGAGGAAAGCCTCCGACCTCCTCTCTTACCTTGAAACGACATTCAAGTGTCTCAAAGCGAAAGTCGTAAAACTCAACCCCGAGAAGTGTGTCTTTGGAGTCCCCCGAGGCATGCTCCTGGGGTTCATCGTCTTTGAGCGGGGCATCGTGGCCAACCTGGAGAAAATCGCGACCATCACCAACATGGGACCTATCAAGGACTTGAAAGGAGTACAGAGGGTCATGGGATGCCTCGCGGCTCTGAGCCGCTTCATCTCACGCCTCGGCGAAAGAGGTCTGCCCCTGTATCGCCTCTTAAGGAAGACCGAGCGCTTTACTTGGGCCCCCGAGGCCGAGGAAGCCCTTGGGAACTTGAAGGCGCTCCTTACAAGCGCGCCCATCTTGGTGCCCCCCGCTGCCGGAGAAGCCCTCTTGATCTACGTCGCCTCTACCACTCAGGTGGTCAGCGCCGCGATCGTGGTCAAGAGACGAGAAGAAGGGCACACACTGCCCGTCTAGAGGCCGGTTTACTTCATCAGTGAGGTACTGTCCGAGACCAAGATCCGCTACCCGTAAATTCAGAAGCTGCTATACGCGGTGATTCTGACACGGCGAAAGTTGCGACACTACTTCGAATCTCATCCGGCGACAGTGGTGTCATCCTTCCCCCTGGGGGAGATCATCCAGTGCCGAGAGGCCTCGGGTAGGGTTGCAAAGTGGGCGGTGGAGATCATGGGCGAGACAATCTCGTTCGCCCCTCGGAAGGCCATCAAGTCCCAAGTCTTGGCGGACTTTGTGGCTGAATGGGTCGACACCCAGCTTCCAACAGCTCCGATCCAACCGGAACTCTGGACTATGTTTTTCGACGGGTCGCTGATGAAAACAGGAGCGGGCGCGGGCCTGCTCTTCATCTCACCCCTCGGGAAGCACCTCCGCTACGTGCTGCGCCTCCATTTCCCGGCGTCCAACAACGTGGGCGAGTATGAGGCTCTGGTTAACGGGTTGCGCATCGCCATTGAGCTAGGGGTCCGACGCCTCGACGCTCGCGGTGACTCACAGCTTGTCATCGACCAAGTCATGAAGAACTCCCACTGCCGCGACCCGAAGATGGAAGCCTACCGCGACAAGGTTCGGCGCCTGGAGGACAAGTTCTAGGGCTCGAGCTCAACCACGTCGCTCGACGATACAATGAGACTGCGGACGAGTTGGCTAAGATAGCCTCGGGGCGGACAACGGTTCCTCCGGACGTCTTCTCCCGAGACCTACATCAACCCTCCGTCAAGACCGATGACACGCCCGAGCCCGAGAAGGCCTTAGCTCTGCCAGAGGCGCCCTCGGCCCAGCCCGAGGTGCCCTCGGCTCAGCCCGAGACAGCCTCGGTCCTGCCCGAGGCACCCTCGGCCCCCGAGGGTGAGGCACTGCACGTCGAGGAAGAGCGGAACAGGGTCACGCCCAATCGAGACTGGCAGACCCCATACCTGCAATATCTCCACCGAGGAGAGCTACCCCTCAACAGTGCCGAAGCTCGGCGACTGGCACGGCGCGCCAAGTCGTTTGTCTTGCTGGGTGACAAAAAGGAGCTCTACCACCACAGCCCCTCAGGCATCCTCCAACGATGCATATCCATCGCCGAAGGTCAGGAGTTATTGCAAGAAATACACACGGGGGCTTGCGGTCACCACGCAGCACCTCGGCCCTCGTGGGAAACGCCTTCCGGCAAGGTTTCTACTGGCCGACTGCGGTGGCCGACGCCACTAGGATTGTATGCACCTGCCAAGGGTGTCAATTCTACCCAAAGCAGACCCACCTGCTCGCTCAGGCTCTGCAAACAATACCCATCACCTGGCCGTTTGCTGTGTGGGGTCTGGACCTCGTCGGTCCCTTGCAGAAGGCACCCGGGGGTTTCACGCACCTGCTGATCGCCATCGACAAATTCTCCAAGTGGATTGAGGTCCGACCCCTAAACAGCATCAGGTCTGAACAGGCGATGGCGTTCTTCACCAACATCATCCATCGCTTCGGGGTCCCGAACTCCATCATCACCGACAATGGCACCCAGTTCACTGGCAAAAGTTCCTGGACTTCTGTGAGGACCACCACATCCTATAGGGGCTCAAGCCGAGGATCTACAACAACCTCAACAAATTTGGCAGGCGGTGGATGAAGGAACTCCCCTCGGTGGTCTGGAGTCTGAGGACGACGCCAAGCCAAGCCACGGGCTTCACGCCGTTTTTTCTAGTCTATGGGGCCGAGGCTGTCTTGCCCAAAGACTTAGAATACGGTTCCCTGAGGACGAGGGCGTACGACGATCGAAGCAATCGAACCAACCGAGAAGACTCACTGGACCAGCTGGAAGAGGCTCGGGACATGGCCTTACTACACTCGGCGCGGTATCAGCAGTCCCTGCGACGCTACCACACCCGAGGGGTTCGGTCCCGAGACCTCCAGGTGGGCGACTTGGTGCTTCGGCTACGACAAGACGCCCGAGGGCGCCACAAGCTCACGCCTCCCTGGGAAGGGTCGTTCATCATCGCCAAGATTCTAAAGCCCGGAACATACAAGTTGGCCAACAGTCAAGGCGAGGTCTACAACAACGCTTGGAACATCCGACAGCTACGTCGCTTCTACCCTTAAGATGTTTTCAAGTCGTTCATGTACCTCGTTTACATACACAAGCAAAGTCTAATCTTCAAGGAAGGGTCAGCCTTGCCTCGGCAAAGCCCGACCCTCCCTCGGGGGCTACACCCACCGGGTGTACGACCCCAGGCGTCACCTCCGAAAGTAGCAGCCGTCGCTCCGTTAAGGGGAGCACCCTCCGACGGTGGATGGCGGCAACCACCCACGCGGTGGTGAGCCCTCCCTCTCACAGCTTCTCCAAGGCCTCCAGAAGAGGCTGGAGATTCTTCTGCCTCTCGCGCGGGGCCCCATAGCGCCAATGGCTGCCGGCGACGGTCACCACTCGTTGAGAAAACAACGGGAGCCTCCCATCGTCATTCCAGAGGTAAAACCACCTGCGCTGCCACCCCTTGTTCGAAGACGCGAGGACGGCGGGGATGTACTGCTGCGCACGCGCCTGTCTCAACTGGAGGATGCAGCCACCAGCCTGCACCGCCATGCGGACCCTCTTCTCCCCCGTCGCTGAGGCGAAGGGCTCCGCGGAGAAGAGATGAGTCCACAGATCCCAGTGGGGGGCAATCCCCAAATATCCTTCGCAAACCGCCGCGAAGATGGCCGCTTGCGCGATGGAGTTGGGGTTAAGGTTGTGCAGCTCCACCCCATAGTGATGCAGGAGCGCCCGCATAAAATGGCTTGCTGGCACACCAAACCCCCGCTCATGGAAGGAGACGAAACTCAGCACATACCCTGGCGGCGGGTTCGGGTCGGCCCCATTCGGAGGGACCATCCACTCCAGCCGCAAGACATCAGAGAGGGGGTGGAGCAGGCCATCGGCAACAAGGGCCTCTAGGTCGTCCACCGTGACAGTGGAAGAAGGCCATGGGTCACGCGACGGAACGATGGTTACCCGGTCGGCCATCGCCAAGCGAAGGAGGTGGCGGCGGGGCAGACAAGGTGCGAGGTTTCCTTTCTCTGGCTATTCCCTCAGGTTGCGGAAACCTAAGCAGAGGCGAGCAGCAGAGTAAAGAACCGCCACCAGACCCTCCTCCGAATATATAAAGACCCGGGCAAGACTGGTTCAATGCTCTGCCCGAACCCACCGCAAAATCCAAAACTCGAAGGCGAAACGCCCGTTCCTCGAACGGCTCGCGCATGCACGACGGCTGCCCCGCGAATCACTCGTCCCGTCGCATTAACTCTGCGGCAGGACAGGCGACACCTTTGGCAGGTGAAGCGGGCGACGCCTCACCTCCGCCATAATGACCACGTCAAAAAAGGTGCGCCACGTCGTTCAATTTCATATCCTTTTCCTCTTCCCCTTTCTCTCTCTCTTGCTATAGGGACCGGGAAAGGGGATACTCCGAAAGGGATCCTTCTCCGCGAAGGAAGCGGGCCCCGAGCCCCCTACTAATTAGAGGTTCGAAGGCTGGCCCCTCGGAAGGGTTCGACAGCCGCCTCAGAGCACTCGGGCTCCGTGCCCACTACTGGTCAGAGGTTCGAAGGCTGGCCCCTCGGAAGGGTTCGACAGCCGCCTTAGGCCACTCGGGCTCCGCACCCACTACTAATCAGGGGTTCGTAGGCTGGCCCCCCGACGGGTTCGACAGCCGCCCTAGAGCACGCAGAGTGAGGGATGACTCTGGGTACGTTCGATACATAACCAAGGCTCAGGCTACGCTCCCGAGGTACTCTAGGACATTTCCGAGACCAGCAGGAACGATTCTGTAACGGAATCCCATTAGAGGGAGGCCTCGAGCCCTCAGACCCTATCGAATGGGACCGGGTCCAACAAATCACCTGCAGGTACTTTTGGAGCGCGCCTCCGGGCCACTAGCCGACCCTTATCGAACGGGGCACGGGCGTCCACTCGGATCACCCGTTAGCAACTCACTGGAGACACCATGTTCGGCGCCCACCAAGGGCAACATGGCGCTTTCCCCCCTCCTCCTTGCGGAAAGGCGACACAGGGGCGTATGAAAAAGCCGAGTCTGCCCTTGACCGTCCTCTCGCCCTGTGCAGAGGCTTGGGGGATGCTCTCGCAAACCCGGCTCCGGCCAAACCATTGACAGCGTCAACATACCAGCCCGAGAACCCGGAACCTGACCATGCACCTAGGCAACGACCAGTTCGCATGAGGGAACAACCAGACCGGCCGAGCCATCATGAAAGGCATTAAGACCTCGAAGGAGTCAAACCACTCCTCCGAGGCCTCGGGGGCTACACCCAGCGGGTGCGCTCGCGCGCACCAACCGGAACAAAATGCAACCGAGAAAGGTCGGTCCCCTTGCAAAAAAGTGTGACAAAGCCTCCAAGCGAGTACCCACACTCCCTTTAAGGCTCGGGGGCTACTGTCGAGGACCGTAATTAGGGGTACCCCTAAGGCTCCTAATCTCAGCTGGTAACCCCCATCAGCACAAAGCTGCAAAGACCTGATGGACGCAATTCCGGTTAAGGCTCCGTCCACTCAAGGGACATGATCTCGCCTCACCCGAGCCCAGCCTCGGGCGAGAACGAAAGACCAAGGCGGATTCACACCTCGCCCGAGGGTCTCCTCAAGCAACGGGCGCACCTTAGACTCACCCAAGGCCCGGCTCGGGCAGGCTTCACGGAGAAGCAACCTTGGCCAGATCGCCTCGCTAGCCGACCGGATCGCAGGAGCATTCAATGCAAGGATCGCCTGACAACTTATCCTGACGCGCGCTTTCTAGTCGACAAGGCTGAAGTGACCGCCGTCACTTCGCCGCTCCACTGACCGACCTGACAGGAAAACAGCGCCGCCTGTGCTGCTCCGACTGCTGTGCCACCCGCCGGGTGAGGCTGACAGCAACCAAGTCCACCCTCGGGCGCCATAGGAATCTCCGCCTCACCCGACCCCTGGGCTCGGACTCGACCTCGCCTCGGACGACAATCTCCACCTCGCCCGACCCCAGGGCTCGGACTCGACCTCGCCTCGGACGACGATCTCCGCCTCGCCCGACCCCAGGGCTCGGACTCGACCTCGCCTCGGACGACGATCTCCGCCTCGCCCGACCCCAAGGCTCGGACTCGACCTCGCCTCGGACGACAATCTCCGCCTCGCCCGACCCCCGGGCTCGGACTCAGCCTCAACTCCGGAAGACGGTCTCCGCCTCGCCCGACCCCAGGGCTCGGACTCAGCCTCAACTCCGGAAGACGGTCTCCGCCTCGCCCGACCCTAGGGCTCGAACTCAGCCTCGACCTCGGAGGAGTCACCACCTCGCTCAGGCCGACCATGCCAACAAAAGGAGGCCATCATTACCCTACCCCTAGCTAGCCCAGGCTATGGGGAACAAGACCGGCGTCCCATCTGGCCCGCCCCGGTAAAACAAGTAATGATGGCACCCCACGTGCTCCATGACAACGGTGGTTCTCAGCCCCCTACGGAAGCAAGGATACGTCATCAAGGATCCGACAGCCCCAACTGCTGTGCTTCTACAGGGCTCAAGCGCTCCTCCGACGGCCACGACGCCACATGAACAGGGCTCCAACACCTCTCTGACAGCCACGTCGACACGTACATAGGGATCTAGCTCCTCTCTGCTAGACACGTTAGCACACTGCTACACCCCCCGTTGTACACCTGGACCCTCTCCTTACGACTATAATAGGAAGGTCCAGGGCTCTCATACGAAGGAGGTGGCCGCGCGGGAGAACGGGCAGCCTAACGCCCCCCCTCTCTCTCTCCCTCGCGAACGCTTGTAACCCCCTCCTGCAAGCGCATCCGCCCTAGGCGCTGGACAACACGAGGCCGCGGGTTTCCCCTCACTGTTTTTCCCCCTTGTGTCTCCATCTCACACCGACCCATCTGGGCTGGGACACGCAGCGATAATTTACTCGTCGGTCCAGGGACCCCCCGGGGTCGAAACGCCGACAAATGGTAACGGTCACTCTTGGATGGATATATAACTAGGGGTTTGTAGCAGAACTACATAGGATTCTACCCCTTGGCATGCTTATCATAATCTTACTCTAATCTACCAGAAGTAAAAAGAGTAGAAAAATAGTCGTGAAATCCCACATCACCACAGAGCTTGAAGCTACATTAGACATTAATTTGTCCTTGGTTCATGGCGTTGGAAGAGCCACAATTCTCGACCACAATAGCGTTAGTGATGGCAATTTGTGATAAAAATATAAAGATCTTATGGAGACCTCTCGTGTTATCCCTAGTCCTGATGACTCTTTGTATGAGACTAGTATTATCTGTTGTTGAAGACAAGTCCTAGACGGATATTGGTATTTCTTCCGCTCTTGCCACTCAGTTATCTCCATTTGTTTTGTCGAAAGCTTATGAATCAGAAGATTTTTCCCAGATAAAATGAATTCTTGTCCTTGTATGTTCTATTCCAAAGCTTCTCTTTTTGCCGAACAATGAAGAGATCGAAATAATGCTTTATAGAACAAATTGGTATATAATATGAGGATAAATATTTGCCTTGCTGGCAGCACCACAAACTATTAACTATTGTTATAAATTCTCTCTCAAAATTATAATACCTAAAAATGTTGCATAAATTGATACCCAATTTCAGATCAGTATGAGTAATTGGGTAAACCATGGGCAATAATAAAACAAGTTGGACTATATATCTCTACATATACAAATCTCTGCTTGGCAGCATTGATCTGATGTCGTGCACTTTACTACCATTATCTACGCACACATTTTCCTATGTGCTTGAAAGCACATTGCAACCAGTGAATGTCCTTGTGAGCGCTAGACTCTGATGGTCATTTTACTTGTTGATCTGAAGTCAACTACGCACTTGCTTGTACTTGCTCCAAATGACGACTAGTATGCATGATCCCCTGAAGGACCCTTATGGATAAAATAGTGTTGCGCATATCAGTCTAAATCTTAATGATTGACTATGCATTTGGTAATAATAACAGTAAGTTTGCAGAATTGTAACCACAAAGCAACTTGTTGTTGTGTGTCTTGCTGAAAGTTGAGACTAATCCTTCACGTTGAAGGACAAATATGTACTATTCATGCCACTACATTAATCTAAGTCCAAAGCTCACTGCATAAAACCCCTATCTGTAATGTGCGTAAGATTTCCCAAATAAATCACCACAAGCAATAGCATACACTGGCCACAACTTGATGATTGTGGTTGGGGATTTCATCCGTATGCTTTTAGAACATCTCGGCATTAGGGGGAGGAATGCCCATATAGAGTAATGCCTCAATATTCCATTAAACGCACAAAAGCCAAACTGAACATGTTGTTTAGTGTGTACTCCTATGAATATGGAGTTTGCCAGAAATCGTTGAGGAGTAACCATATTGGTTTGAATGCTTCTACCTGATGTAGATGTGGATATACCCGGGATTAATATCATATCCACATTTGACTTATTGGCATTTGATCTATTCTCGGGGACGCTTGCGAATATGATCCATCGGCCTTAGTCAAAGCATATATTCTGATTGCAGATTCACGTGGTCTGTGATAACTCTCCTCCGATTAATTCACCCTAATGGTGATTTGCCTCATGAAGAGGTTCATCTTGATGATGAAATTCCTAGCAATGCGCGCAATATCATTGTGCTGGGAATGCGGAACAATGAATCTCTCGTTTTGGGAAATGACGAAGATCATTATTAAATGTGGGAGACAAATGTGTCGACATCTATCTTGCCTCTATAGATTGCAAAGGGATCCAAAACAAAGTCCTAGGCATGAGTGCTTGAAGCTCTCTTATCGGGTCATTGATAAATGCAATCGAGGCTGAACCAATAATCGCAAAATGAAAGTCACGAGCATGAAGTTCGTAAATTTATGGGCACTATTGAAATAATGTGTGGTGAATGCGATGGTTCAAGTGGTCTTGTGAGAGACCCATCCCATATATGTGTTGAGTAAACACAATTCTGTTATGTAATATATCTGGCAAATGGTATGAATTAAAATATGCGGTTAATAGGATTCTGAAGATTCGTCATGAGATCCTAGGAGGACTCATATCTTTGAATTATAAATATGCAACATATAAATCTCGTACCGAATAATACATTCCTGACGAATGAACACTCTCCTATGTAGAGAGAATATCTCTTAGATGAGATTATAGTTCCTTGATGGAACCTTTCCAGAAGAAATAAAGTTTGTGTTAAACACCAAAGTTTGATAATCCCTATATAAAGGGATAAAGACCCATACAGACCCGAAAAGGTATAAGATGAGGTACCAAAGGATTTAAAGTTCACCGAATAAGCACATGTGCATTCCACGAGTTTTACTCATGGTATTTTCACTCGATGTGAAACTACGGTATCCTCTAAAGCCCTGATGGCAAAACCTATAAGGTTTAGGTGTTACTTGCAAAATATCCCCATTGTACGAGAATGACAGACTATAACGATGTATCTGATCGATGAAAAATTCCTGATGGATTACGATCTTTGATGGACTTTTGTTACACCATCATAGATGTATCAATGGATGAACGCCTGGAGCGATGTGTCATATTAGAATATGTACTATTGCAACAATATTATCCCCGAAGTCCTATTGAAGGACATGTTATTTGCTTTGCACAACTATGTATAAATTGTGGTGTAAGATAGAAAATGATAGCACCCCAACCTCATCCATTCTCATTATTCCAGATGAACAATGAGTCATATATCTTGAAGAATATGCTTGAGTTATGAGGGATAACGACTTTGACAGATGTCATCGTCAGGGGGAGCGAATACTTATATTGATCACAATCGTGAGACAATAAATGTCATATTCTATGCCCTGAAGGCGTGAGCTTGATGATCAATATGTGAATCTTTATGGAACTTTTTATCAAATATATAGACCCAGTCGATCGAACACCATCAGTCAAAGTGGCTTATTTATATTGATATGTGCACTTACCTCGTATATCCTAGAAGTGAGTAGAGGTAAAATTCCTGAAATAGTCCTTGCAAGGATATGCAATCCGTTTGCTAAATCTTTATGTGCATATACTTCCAGAAGAATATGTTTTGCTTTATTGATATGGTTTTGCAAGGATCAGGGGAGCACATTTCTAAAGTTAGCCCTTGTAGAAGATTCGATAGAATCTAGATCCCAGAGGATCGAAATCTGTCCCGATGACAGCTGTTGTACTCTTTTTCCCTTGGTGAGTTTTCTTGAAGTTTCTCACATAAGGTTTTTAACGAGGCAACAAAGTGCAAATGCAATTTGTATCACCATGCACTCTTTCTCCACATTTTCCCACTGGGTTTTTCGGAGTTTTAATGAGGCATGCGGTGGTCGCGGTATTCGCCCAAGGGGGAGTGTTAAGTAACCCTAGCTATGGTTATGTGGGCAAATACCTGCTTTGCCCTGAGGGGTCTCACATCTCTATATAAGGATCATGTACACCCCCTCATAATGAAAGAGATCAGAAAGAGGCCAGAGTCCCAACTCTATATCCAGTGTCTCGTGTGTTTCCTCTGTCGTGCTTATTGGAAGGGAGACGGGTTCTCTACATCTTCTTGCGTCTCTACTGCTGACGGGAGAGAAGGGAGCGGATCTGGTGATCCGTGGTAACGTAGTTCTCAACACCCGTATCAATATCCCTTCCCGCTTGTTAGGCCAGCCAGATACGGGGGAGAGCAACAGACCTACACGTTTCGCGTGTGACGCACGATAACGACAACAGTGAAAATGGTATTTTAAGATGTCTATAGCAACCTATTCATCCTATCAGTTATCTCATTTTCTATTTTAAACTTTATTTTATAAATAGTATACTCCACAATGCAAAATAAAATTTTGTATGTATATATATACGATTTTCTAGAGACAGTCTTGTAGCATAGCAGTAGAAAAGAGTATAGATTGGTCTGTTCTGGAAACCTCATATACGATCTGCCGCCACAACGATGCGATGCGCTGCGCTGCCTGGATCGCCTATTCTTGTCGCTGTCGGGCCGCATGATAAGTACAGGAAACGGAAACGGGCTGCTGGCTGGGCCAAACCAGCGGCCCGATACTGACGGCGAGAAATATCTCCGGCGGGAGCCAGGTCGGTCCGCGGGGCCGCGTCGCGCGACGGCCTCTCCTTTGCCCCTGGACAGCGATCCATCCTTCCATCCATCCGGGCGCGACGGCCTCTCCTTTGCCGTCACTGCGCTGCGCACTCGGTGCACGGTTTCGGCAGTGCCCACGCCACGCTCGCTCTAGTGCTGCCGATTTTCATCCAAGTGCTGGCCTTTGAAGGTCGTCATCGTCGTCGAAAGAAAAGTGGCTTGTAGGGACGAAAACGGTTGGAAACAATCAGGAAAATACCTCTACTGTTTTTATTTTCATTTTTACCTTACGAGATGAAAATGAAAACGGGATACATCGATAACAAAAATGAACGAGATAAATACGATAATCAAAAAACGATACGATCCGGTCGGGTAAATGCCAAAATCGAACGGGAACCGGTATATAGATCGGTAAAATCTCTACTACTTATTAAGTAAGCAATAGTAGTCTGTCTCTGACGTGTTCTGCCTCCGGCGTGTTCTGCCAACTGCTGTTCTGCCTCCACCGGCCCCGCGCCGCGCAAAAAGCTTATCTTAGTGTCGCACCAGAGCAGGAGAAGTCGGACTGAGCAATAGACTATCCACAAAAACGCTTATAAGACACGTTCCAACTCTCTCAATAGACGGTATGGCACTAATCAAACAAACCTCATAACAATGCATGTGTGCTAGCGATTTGTGAGGCCCAGCGGTTTCGTGTGGCCCAGCGATGAGTGCGGCCCAGCATCCCTCGCACAATGCAGCCCAGCTTCCAGACGCACGACGCCTGTCATCCTCTTCGGCAACCTCCGCCTCCGTGACGACGCCGCACGCACGAGCTCCACTCTCGTGACCTCCTCCCCCACGACCTCAACCGCTCTGCCAGCTCTGCCACTTCCGCACGCTCCCTGTGCAATCGCCCATGGCGAAACCCCTCGCCCCACCCCGTCTCTCCTCTCGATGTGTCGGAGCTCACCCCTGCGCCCCCAGTAAGCCATCGCGCGCCGTCAGCTCGGCTGCAGCGCCTGCTCCTCTTCGGGGCCCGCTCCCTCTGCGGCGTACTCGACGCATCGCAAGAGATCGGGGTCGCAACGCCGGCCTGGTGTACCACAACAACCGCCTCCTCGTCGTGTCGGAGCCTCGGAGGACGACCTCCCATACCAAGTGCGCGTCATCGCCGACGGCGACCTCGAGACCGCCAGGCGCTACGACTTCGGCGGGCAACTCGATGCCACCATGATCGTGCACCCCAAGCTGGACGACTTCACCACTGATGGCCGCAAGTCCCCCGACATCGAGATCCCTATCGACGCGCCCACCATGATGTAGGACTTCGCCGTCACCGAGACCACACCATCATCCCGGACCAGCAGATCGTGTTCAAGGTTCAGGAGATGGTGTTGGGCGGCTCCCCCGTGGTGTACAATAGGGACAAGACCGCCTCTTCCACCTCCCCGCGCTTTTGCTGATCGACCTTCAGTTTCTCAAGGTGAGTTTAGTCAAAACTTTCTTCAACAACGCACGCAGGTGGGTCCAGTGAGGCCTGGTTGTGCGCGTTCCCGTGGGCGTCGTTGGGGCAGATCCATGGAGCTCATACGCCCGCAGCACAGATAGTACTGCACTTGTGCACCAGCGGATTGCCAGGACTGCCCACCTGTTGTTGCTGCTGCTGCTTGTGTCGCTAGCCATTTTTCGGGCGTCTGACTTGGAGGATACGACCGCGACGATGGACGCGCCCAACCCTCGAGCGGGTGCTGACCCAGGTTTGGATTCCTGCCTCTAGCACTAGCTGTGTAGCTGAATTTCTGTGGAGTTGGTCGGGTGGACTTCAGTAGTTGACTAATTTCTGTGGAGAAATGTCGTGGAATTCTCATGATTTCAGTTGGTATTAGTAAGCGGAGATTTTAGGGAACCAACAAATCTGCCCGGGTTTGGGCTATTCTGCTGTGATGGTAAGGATGCTCGCCCTTCATTTGCCACTGTGAATGTATCTGTTTAATCATATGTTGAAGGTTGAAGACTCAATTAGAATGTTTAAAAGTATAAGGATCGAAATGAAGCTTAAGTAAAACATGGGACCAATAGCGACATTTATTCAATTAATTTTACCCTCGCCATTGCAATACAACCTAACTTTGTTTACATACATATATGTGTAAAAAAGACATTTTTATCTGAAAGAACAATTCAAAAAGACTTGTTCGTCGACGCGTCGATCCATGGTCAGTCAACCAGATGTGTTTCCTATTTCGCGGTGATGACTAGGAGGTTATGCAATTTGTACGGACAAGGCGTATGTCTGTACCATGGCAAGTGTTGTTTGGAAGGTACAGTCATGCAGTATTTTGCATTGGGTTGGAACTTGTTTATCAGCTCAGTTTATGTGCCAACCGCTCTTCTTGTGCAGGCATCTGCCAACTCCAATGCTCTCTTCTTGACAGCGGGTGTACAGAACCTATTGTGTTTGAAGTTAGGAGAGGATATTGGTGTTAATATCGGAAACCCATGGATTACTTGGTTCGAGGTTGCTAGCGTGCCAACACTTTTTGGGCTTTTAGTGACTCCTTATTTAATTTACTCCTGAAGCCCCAACATTAGCTGCTTATTCTAGATAGTGAGTGTGCTGCGTATATATAATCTAGATAGTGAGTGTGTTGTGTGTTTTTACTATGGTCGTTTCTGTTTAGATTTTTAATTACTCTCCTATTATGCCTATTCTATTTTGTTATGAGCAATGTCATCAGTACACATGAAAAAGTGATGAAGTGGCGAAGAATTTGTCCCCACATATTTAATCCTCTGGTATGAGTGAGTTGTTTCCCCTATTTGTTAATTTATTATTCTTGAATTATACCAATCGACTGAATCCTTTTTCGGTACGCTGCTTCTGCGCTAGCCGGCCACCTCCACCTTGCTTGAGGTCGTTGCGACAGGAAAGAAGGGGTACACGTGTATGTGTGATCCTGGGCGTTGAGCTCAGTAGGTATGATGGTTGGACCAGGATTGATGAGGGTGATTTGTCTTTTCCTACTCGTGTTCTTTGATTTTTGTCGACTTAATTTGCGTTCTTTTGTCAATGGAACATCCATCCCAGGTACCTTTGGAGCACCCAAAAAGATTCTATATAGGGATGACATTTAGCCATGGTGCAGATAATAAGTTCCTTGGAGGTAATATTTATCCGTTTTAAATTCTTAGAAGGTGTCGTTTCAATATTTTTGATGACTCGCATGAATAAATTTTTTGTATGATCACGCTATTTTGATGTTTCCATGCGGAGTAGTGGCAAAGATTTTTTGTTGCCTGAAGACCACACAATGTCGATTATGGACTAGAGATTGCAGGAAGTTGGGAAATATATCACCTTAGACAAATTTGATAAAACGGCTCGCCCATTGCAATACTAGCTGAAGATTTTCCTCCAACTGCTCCTCAACCCTTGCATGTTCGCTTCTGCAAAGATATTGAATTACAAGGAGGAAAACTGGTAATCTCTAGCTCTGTTACATTGGACACTTTCATAAGTAGACAAAAAGAATTTTGTATTTTTTTGGACTTTATTATGGTATTTTTCCTTACAAGACAGAAAAGGTATTTTGCCTTACTACCAGCTCTACTACCACACCAGGTAGCTGCTTCCTTTCTCTCTACTGTTGTAGCGTTCCACTGATTGGGCGTCGATGGTAGAATTTCGTGATGAACTAATGAAAGGAAGGTTTGCCGCTTGCGTGCGACCTGTCTCCCCCCCTTTCTGTTCAATTGATTGATGGTTGCTTCTCTCACGTAGTTGTTATTTTCACTTGAATATATTCCTCTATCTTGTTTTTTGCTGCTGCAGACGGAGGTTGATTACCTTGGCCAACTTTAGTTCCTCTTTGTTACTTCTGTCGGATAAGACAGAGATAGGGTTTAAAGGCAACAGTCGGAACTTTTTGTGCCTAAATATAGTCACGGCACTTTCACAAGCATCATTTGCAAATCTGAACACTAGGCTTGATATTACTTTGTTTTCATGTTAACAAACGGAAGAGGTTATTATGGATCCAGTAGGAATTCTGTGACATAGTTTTACTCCTTCGAATGGCACGCAGTAGGTTCACAAATTTGGTAGAGACCAAGTTACGGAAGTACTTCCACATATGATCAGCCTCGAAGGCTGGAGCATTGTTTGCTCTCAAATTGACAGCTTAATGAGTTTACAATACCAGACAATTACTTAATTGCCGTAATGTTGGTACCAGACTTCATGAGTATATATATGACACCTTCATAATCGTTAACACTGTTGATACCATATCAAGTTCTTCTCATGCGTATTTTTCCTTTGCTTCTTGTTGAGAGATCAGACCCATCAAAAGTGACCAGCAAGACAAGTTTGTCGTCAGTCCCTTCCACAATTAAGAGCAACTCAAGTCGTTCAACACTGACTCTTCCATCAATGAGAGATCGAAATGAGCTTCCTACTCCTCGGACAGAAGGTGAAATCTTGTCATCTTCTAATTTGAAGGCATTCACGTTCAATGATCTAAAAAATGCAACCAAGAACTTCCGACCGGACAGCCTTCTTGGGGAAGGAGGGTTTGGGCATGTCTACAAAGGTTGGATTGATGAGCACACGCTTGCTCCTTCAAGACCTGGGAGTGGTATGGTTGTTGCTGTGAAGAAGCTTAAACCGGAAGGTTTTCAAGGACACAAGGAATGGCTGGTAGGCTTGGAGATCTTCTAGATTTTCCCTGCTCCTAGGACATCTGTCATTGTTCATGAATCATGACTGTTCTTCCTTTTTTCTGCTGCAGACAGAGGTTGATTACCTTGGTCAACTTCACCACAAGAATCTTGTTAAGCTCATTGGTTATTGCTCAGATGGTGACAACCGGCTTCTGGTGTATGAATTTATGCCCAAGGGAAGTTTGGAGAACCAGCTGTTTAGAAGTGTGTGTTTCATCTCTATGGCTCTGCTTTGTTAAGACCCAGTTTCTTATAACTTTCTTGTTCATTCCATTTAACCATGCAATATTTCTCCTGTTTAGGAGGTGTTGATCCTTTGTCATGGGCAAAGGCTCAAAGTTGCCATTGGAGCTGCTAGGGGCTTGTCATTTTTACATGATGCTGAAAACCAAGTCATATATCGTGATTTCAAGGCATCAAACATTCTTCTCGACTCAGTAAGCTTAATTAGGAATTCAAGACATCCAGCTCTGATTGCCGACCATGTCTGCCTTGTCGAATGGTCCTTTATCATTATTATTTAATTATATGGTTTGCTTAGCTGGTTATTACATCTGAATTCTGTAGGGTGCTTTTAAGAAAATTATTGTATTCTTCTTTAACTCTTCGTGTATATTTTTTTGTTAGGTCTTGTACTGTAGTTATTGAGTTATCTCACATTTTTGTATTTCATGGCCAGATTGAACAACATGAATCTCTAGAGAACATCTTTAGCCATGTCCTTGAAACTACTGCTCAGGCTTATGGTGAAGATGACAACATTCAACCTTCTTCAGGTTGTACGGATGCTGGGCCACCTCTGTCATCACCCAGTCCAGGTTGCTCTCTCATAACAATATAATACATATAGCATAGTTATCTATTTTAATTTATGAAGATTGCAAATATTTTTATCAGTGACGAAGCAAGCATTAGATATTGCCAGGGTCAGCTAAGTTCGATTCAGATTGTGATTTACTAAAGAATTTTACATACTATAACATGAGTCAATTGCTGGCATTAGATTGTTTTTACTATACCAGGAAACGCGAACGGGTGACAATGAAGAGCTTGGACGAGGCCCGGAAATCCTTTGGGACAGACGAGGACATTCTCTTGGTAGGATTGGCGCTATGATTTGCTGCTTACATTTTAGTCGCATCATGCTCTGTGGTTTTAAGACTTGTAGTGCTGTCCAAACCAGTGGTGGTGCACTGGCGTTTCATATAAATCTTCTCTTGCAGGTCTCTCTAACAGGAAAGAGTGGGATGAAGCTGTCGCGTAAGCTACTTGCCTGCTCCATGTAGATAAATAAATAGGTCACTAGCAACCTTGTGAATACGTTGTACATGTCCCTGTAGTAGTTATGACTGTCGAGTGCCAGCCCTGTATGTAGCTGAGAACATTCTTGCAGTTACAGCTGATAGCAGCAGTGTGGTAGTGAGCTTAGTAAGCATCTTGTATGTTGGCCCATGCCGTTCGCCAAACCATGGCCATGCAAAGGGGTTCAGCAACAGCAAAAGGCTCTTCTGACCTTGTAAACGAGCAAGTGTTATGTACGATTGTTAACTGAACGTGTACAGAGATCTTCGGAAATAAAATTAAAATCGTGCTCCTCTCTGCAACCGTGCTCCATCCGCCTGTTGTGCTGTGCTGTGTTGGGAGCGCTCGCATTGCTGTCGCCTGTCGGAGTATCGGTCGTGTCTGAATCTCGCCAATCATTCATTTGAGGTCGCTTCTGCCAGACCCAACCGCTGGTGAGTTGAGTGTTTGGTCGCAGGAATCGAACTGGCGCCGGCTCCAATCTCACCCTACCTGCCTGGCCTGCACGTTGCTTTCTACTAGCGATTTGCATTTCAGAGGGAGCGATAATAATTGGAGGGAGCTGGTGATTAGGAAACGACTGTCGAAAGGACCTTTCGACTAGGGCCGGCCGTTTACCTCGTCGACAGACCAGGCTGCCTACCCTACCGGAGATCCCAGAGCCCAGTCCTACCGCGATCTGCGTCACGACGTTCCCTAGCCACGCCTTTCATAAAGTTCTTTCTGTAACTTTCTAGAGCATGAACACTGAGCAGTAAGCAAGAAAAATGATGCACGCCTCTTCAGTCCAGTGCAATCTTGAGAAGAAAAGTTTAAGCACCAGACTCTGGCACCATAAGTATATGCTATTTATTGAGCTCAAATGTGACAGGGATGATAATTTTTTAAACCACTTTCAAATTTCAATTAGCCCTGTAAGAAAGTAAAGATATGTTGCCTTACATTGCTATCCATTATATAAGAGCCTTTTTATTTTAGTTTCGATGATAATGTATGAAAACATGCAAGCGGAAATTGGCGATGTTAAAGGACATTTTGGAGAATTAATGCTTTGGCATTTAATCCATGGACGGAGGTAATATTTTTAATCTGATAGTGGCTATCATTTTTAGTCATTGTTATTAGTATCAACATTTAGCTACTCATTGTTTAAGGTTATGCCCATATTTAGTGCCTTTTATTGTACATGCTCAATGATTCAACCATGGTAATATATGCTATTCTGATCTACACAAGGATGTCATCAATATTTCTAAGATAGGATTTTTGTTGCTATGCGTAATTTTTTACTCTACAAGTATGATTTATACTAATTTTTGTTAATCCCGTCGCAACGCACGGGCACGTACCTAGTCACACCATAAAATCATATATTCATAACTTAACCATAAATAAAAAAATTGCAAATACAAGTCTTAATCAAACATAGATAAAATCCACGTAAATCCGGAGGACATATAGTTTAATGTAGCACATAAGTCTTGCCTAACATAAGAAGCCATATAAGTCTACTAGCACACATGATATAATATAAAGTTTATAACATATATTCATATCAGGATCACTTAGCAGTTAGCACATATACACTATTACAACAAGACTCATTTGCTCACATCTCTCAAAATACATAAGAGAGAGTTGCTGTCGTGCTGCGAGGAGCAGAGAGAGAGAGTTGCCGTCGAATGTCGACTGTCGTGCTGCGTGACACCGTTGAGAGGGATGGTGGCCGGCGTCGAGCCGTCGAGGAGCGAGAGCGGCTGAGGGCAGTCCGCTGCCGTGGATGGCAGCCTGAGCCTGTGGGCGACGTCATGGGAGCCCCCTGGACGACAGCTCGTGGATGCTAGGAGATGGAGTGGAAGGTCGGACCGTTGTCCTGGACTCCCTGGACCGCTGGACCGTAGAGGCTGGGACTGGGAGAGGCTGAGAGGGACGGCGCACGGCGGCCAGCATCCATGGAGTTTTAGCGCTAGCGAGGCAGCGAGGGAGAGGCCGAGAGCCCGAGAGGGACGGCGCTTGCGTTTGCAGTCTTGATGGCGGCGGCGTGGAGAGGACGCGCCAGGCGTCAGCGCTAGCCGCTAGGTTTTGTTTCATGTACTACGTTTAGATGGGTTGGACTCAAAATACTGATGTCTATGTTCCCGAATTACAAATACGGTATACAAAACGGGATCATCCTGATTAAAAACGGTATCCCAGTTAAACGGTCAGGAAAACAACTCTATCGTTTCCGTTTCCGTTTACCGTTTTGTATATTCCGTTTTCGTTTTTTACATCGGGTTCGAAATTGGTCGGGACAAAACTAACAAAATCGGTTATACGATAACGGTCGGTTCGGGATTTTCCCATCCTACTTTCATCCTTACTTGGGTACCCGTTTCACGTTGCTGCTACACTGGCTGACTGCTGTTGAGAAACCCTAATGAAGGGTTATGTGGGCAAATACCGAATATAGCCCTGAGGGCTATCACGTCTCTATATCTAGAACATATACCCCTTATATGGAACAGTGAAGAGAAAGAGGCCAGAGGCCCAACCCTACATCGTGTCTATTGTGTTTCCTCTGTCGTGCTAATGGGAAGGGAGACGGGTACTCTACATCTTCTTACGCTTCTACTGCTGACGGGAGGGGAGGGAGCGGATCTGGTGATCCGTGGTGACGTAGTTATTAACACATTATCAGCACGCTCTACCTCGACGTTGCTGCAGGATCAGATCTGCATCAACTCTCCGTCAAGCCGGTAGGTCCTTTGGCCTAGCCGAACTGTCCTACGCGACAGACTTTGATTTTCCCTCTACGTGATCGAGCGGTATGTTTATTATTTTTGATATGCTATTATGCATAGTCTACGATCCATGCGCGACGAACTTGTTATCGCCGTCACCGTGGTGGTGCGACGCCCGCGCTAGAAGCGCCCGCTCTAATAGCAGCTAGCCCACGTCGGAGCCACGCCGTGCGCCTGAGTCACGCCTCACCGGAAGTGCCCGCGCCGACATACGCGTCTCGCCGGTAGCATCAGGGGCTGCGCTAGCACCTTCTTTTTCACCGATGATCTTGGTGTAGCCGTGCCAGTCAAACGGATAGATAAAAACAAGGCTGGTTTTCAGCGTGGGCCTCTCCCTGGCTAGATGCCCAGTCAAAGTAGCTATGTTGAGATAAAAAAGGAGTGGTATGCGCGAAGCAGTTGAGATAAAAATGATGCCATGCACATCCGGTCAAAGGGGCTGACGCAAATAAAAATCAACAGCTTTATCTCCCGCACACCACCCCTCCTCCTCCTCCATGACTGTATGCAAGCACCAAATCGCGCGTGAGGCAGCAAGGACCATGCATGCATGCAAGGTGATGTTTGCATATCCGTTTGTGGCGCCCTAGTGGGAGAGAGGAAACCGGATCTTTGACTGCATGCATGCACACGTTGTGGCTGAAAGAAAAGCAATCTTTGACGGCATGCGTTAGTTAGAGATCCTAATTAAGTGGTTTTGGACGTGTGGTCTCAGCGGCTTAGCCCTCGGACGCACCAAGGTGGAAAGTCTGCTCCCTTAGTTATTGTGTGCATGACAGCCTGCATGCAATCTCATTCCCTCGCCTGATTAAATGCTATTAGGTGTAGCTAAAAAGAAAAAAGAGCAGCAACCAATAAACGGTTAGCATCTCATGCAAATGGCAGTTTGAGCATTTTTTTCTACTTTAATTAATTATTTCCAGTCGCAAATAATTAGTAGAAAAATACATGTTTAAATATGGGAAAATACATTTTACACTTAATATGTTATGTTCATGCATTAATTTTTGTGTTTATATTTCTGCATTTATTTCCCGTAGTAAATAATTAGCAGAAAATTATTAAAATGCATGTAAAGGCTATGTTGCGTATTTTCATATCGCTCTAAATATTTGTGTTGCGTTGAGCTTTTAGCCTCACGTCGAGCGATTAAATGATATTGTGGGTACCCAGACACGTTGATCAGACTACATTATTAATCGGCTGAGCATTGGCTGTGCCCCGGCAACTCGATACATTATTTGTGTCGTACGAAGTTGGTTGCGTCATGTGATTGCTATGTCGCACTCTCGTTTAGTCGGACCGCTCTCGTTGAGTTGGACCGTCATCGCGAGTCGTGTATTTTTCGCATGCTCTGCAGGCACTGTTTGTCTGCCGTGATCAGCGAGCCACAATTGCGCCTGTTGCGCACGTTACATGGACTTATCCTGTACCCCGACTACCGAGCCATAATTGTGTCTGTTGCGCTTATTACGAAGGCTTGCTGTGTTGTCGTAGCCCTGATGGCCGCATACGAATTGACACCAGATACGCTGGAGCTTGTACTCGCGTAGAATGTGGTGGGTTTTCTAAGCCCATGAAGTTACATCATAGCGCAAGCTTCGAAAACAATTTTATTTGGCTCTATATTTTATTTGATTGTGTTGTGTGGTATCATATATTTATATATATTGCCAAGTGGCCTTAACAACTATATCAAGCTCTATAGTGCTTGGAAATCTGGGAAGTTAAATTGAAATACAACAGAACATGGATAAGTTAATTCTCTCCTCTCTCCTCATGTATAAAGTTTTACCCAAAGTAACCCGAAGATATATAATATAATGCATGAAAGACTTTTTGGCATAGAAGATATCACAAATTGGGATTATATCAGTAAGCAAAAAGAACTTACCAAATGATTTAAGATCAGAAATCTCAGTCATACATTGCTCAACCAGATATTAGCACATTGTTCTCTTTATCGCTGGATGACATGAAGCAAACTATGAGATAAAAGGACATGTAACTGCTAGCAACACGAAGTTGCGAGTATATCGAGAGGTTATTCTCATAAATTTTTCACTATGTTGGTGTGAAAACCATAGTGTGTTCCCGTCGAACCACTTTACTCGTTTTATCTAGGACCTCTATGCCTGTGTCGCATACATCTCTCGGAATTGTAAATACTTATAGTCACTGAATTGACTCGGGATAGTCCTTTGACAAGTTTGGTATACACTGTAAGCTAAATGGTAAAGGTCGGTTCTGAATGGACACATACATGGGGTTTATGTAGCCGAACTACATTGAATTCCACTCTTTGGCATGCTTACCATTATCTACCTCCGATCTATCAGAAGTGAGAAGAGTAGACAAATAACTATGAAATCCCACATCACAACAGAGCTTGAAGCTAAATTAGACATTAACATGTCCTTGGTCCTCGGAGCCTGAAAAGTCATATGTCTTGACCTCTAGACTACTAGTGATGATAATCTGTGATAGAAATATGAAGATCTTGTAGAGACCTGTTGTATCCTCTCTACCCCTGATGATTTCTTCGTATGAGAGAGTACTATTTGTTGTTGAAGACGGATCCTAGGCGGATACCAGTCTTGTTTCGTTCTTGCCAAGCAGTTATCATCATTTGTTTTATGAAAAGCTAGTTATATGGTGATTTTTCCCAGATAAAAATGAATTCTTGGCCTTGTCTGTTCTATTCCAAAGCTTCTCTTTTTGCCGAACAACGAAGAGATCGAAATAATGCTTTATAGAACAAACTGGTATATAATATGAGGAGAAATGTTCGCCCTGCTGGCAGCATCACAAATTATTAACTATTGTTATAAATTCTCTCTCAAAATTATAATACCTAAAAATGTTGCACAAATTGATACCCGATTTCAGACCGGTATGAGTAATTGGGTAAACCATGGGCAGTGATAAAAACGAGCTAGACTATACATCTATGCATATAAAAATATTTGCTTGGCAGCATCGGCCTGATGCCGTGCACTTTACTACCATTATCTACACACATTTTTCCTATGTGCTTAAAAGCACAATGCAACCAGTGAATGTCTTTGTGAGCGTTAGACCCTGATGGTCATTTTACTTGTTGATCTAAAGTCAACTAATGGCTCCAAACGACGAATGGTATGCATGAGCCCCTGAAGGACCCTTATGGATAAAATAGTGTTGCGCATATTAGTTTAAATCTTAATGATTGACTATGCATTTGGTAGTAATAACAATAAGTTTGCAGAATTGTAACCATGAAGCAACTTGTTGTTGCATGTCTCACTGGATGTTGAGACTAACCCTTCATGTTGAAGGACAATATGTAGTATTCATGCCACTACATTAATCTAAGTCTAAAGCTCACTGCATAAACCCCTATCTGTAATGTGCGTAAGATTTCCCAAATAAATCACCACAATAGCATACAATGGCCACAACTGGATGATTGTGGTTGGGGATATTATCTGTATTCTTTTAGAACATCTCGGCATTAGGGGGAGATAAATGCCCATATAGTGTAATGCCTCAATATTCTATAAAACACACAAAATCCAAACTGAACCTGTCGTTCGGTGTGTACTCCTATGTATATGGAGTATGTCAGAAATCGTTGAGGAGTAACCATATTGGTTTGAATGCTTCTACCTGATGTAGATGTGGATATACCCGGGATTAATATCATATCCACATTTGACTTATTAGCATTTGATCTATTCTCGGGGACGCCTGCGAATATGATCCAGCGGTCTTAGTCAAAGCATATGTTCTGATTGCAGATTCACATGATTTGTAAATCACTCTCCTCCGATGAACTCGCCTTGCTGGTGATTTGCCTCACGAAGAGGTTCATCTTGATGATGAAGTTCCTAGCAATGCGTGCAATATCATTGTGCTAGGAATACGGAACAATGAATCTTTCATTTTGGGAAATGACGGAGATCATTATTAAATGTGGGAGACAAATGTGTCGACACCTATCTTGCCTCTATAGATTGCAAAGGGATCCAAAACAAAGTCCTAGGCATGAGTGCTTTAAGCTCTCTTATCGGGTCATTAATAAATGCAATCGAGGCTGAACCAATAATCGCAAAATGAAAGTCACGAGCTTGAAGTTCGGACATTTATGGGCACTATTGAAACAATGTGTGGTGAATGCGATGGTTCAAGTGGTCTTGTGAGAGACCCATCCCACGTATGTGTTGAATAAATACTGTTCCGCTTTGTAATATATCTGGCAAATGGCATGAATTAAATTATGCAGTTAATAGGATTCTGAAGATCCGTCATGAGATCCTAGGAGGATCCATATCTTTGAATTATAAATATGCAACATATAAATCTCATACCGAATAATACATTCCTGACGAATGAACACTCTCCTATGTAGAGAGAATATCTCCTAGATGAGATTATAGTTCCTTGATGGAACTTTTCTAGAAGAAATAAAGTCTGTGTTAAACACCAAAGTTTGATAATCCCTATAAAGGGATAAAGACCCATATAGACCCGAAAAGGAATAAGATGAGGTACCAAAGGACTTGAAGTCCACCGAATAAGCACATGTGCATTCCATGAGTTTTACTCATGGTAATTTCCACTAGATGTGGAATTACGGTATCCTCTAAAGCCCTGATGGCAGAAACCTATAAGGTTTAGGTGTTACTGGCAAAATATCCCCATTGTGCTAGAATGACAGACTATAACGATATATCTGATCGATGAAAAATCCCTGATGGATTACGATCTTTGATGGACTTTTGTTACACCATCATAGATGTTGCAAAGGATGAACGCCTGGAGCGATGTGTCATATTTACAATATGTACTATTGCAACTATATTATCCCCTAAGTCCTATTGAAGGACATGTTGTTTGCTTTGCACAACTATGTATAAATTGTGGTGTAAGATAGAAAATGATAGCACCCCAACCTCATCCATTCTCGTTATTCCAGATGAACAATGAGACATATATTTTGAAGAATATGCTTGCGTTATGAGGGTGAAAGGGAAATGTGCCCTTGGGCCATTTCTAAGTATTTTGGTGATTGAGTGCCAACACAAGTGCTTTTATGCTAATCTATGCAAAATGGTGGACAAGATGCAAATCATGTCAAAAGGTATGTTTCTAGACTTAGTGCATTGTTTTTATGGACTAATGTATTATGTCTAAGTGCTGGAAACAGGAAAAATTGAATGGGAAATGAGATGGCCTTGTTCAGCCAAAGTCTGCTCAGTCTGGGTTCACCGGACTGTCCGGTGGTGCACCGGACAGTGTCCGGTGCGCCAGGCTAGCTCTGGCGAACAGGCTGCTCTCGGGACTTCGACGACGGTGTACGGCTAAAATTCACCGGTCTGTCCGGTGGTGCACCGGACTGTCCGGTGAGCCGTTCATAGGCGAACTCGTCGCTCTTGGGAAACCATCAACGGCGTACGGCTAAAATTCACCGGTCTGTCCGGTGGTGCACCGGACTGTCCGGTGAGTCAACGGTCAGCCGGGGCAACGGTCGGCCGAGGATTCCGCGCGTGACACGTGGCCGAGCCAACGGTCACATTGGTGCACCGGACTGTCCGGTGTGCACCGGACAGTGTCTGGTGCGCCAACGGCTCTCAGACTCCAACGGTCGGCTTCGCCAAATAAGGAAGGATATCTGCACCGGACAGTGTCCGGTGGTGCACCGGACTGTCCGGTGCGCCAGGCGACTGAAGGCAAGATCTGCCTTCCAGGATTGTTCTCAACGGCTCCTAGCTGCCTTGGGGCTATAAAAGGGACCCCTAGGCGCTTGGAGGAGTATACCAAGCATTCCCTGAGCAATCTTGATCACTCACACTTCATTCTTGCGCACTTGTTCGACATTCTAGTGATTTGAGCTCCGTTCTAGTGTGCTAGTCTTTTGAGCTTAAGTCTGGGTATTGTGTGTGCGTGTTCGCTGTGATCTTTGTGTCTTGTGTGAGTTGCTAATCCCTCCCTTGCTCCGTGTTTCTTTGTGAACTTCAAGTGTAAGGGCGAGAGGCTCCAAGTTGTGGAGATTCCTCGCAAACAGGATTAAGAAAAGCAAGCAAAATAATGTGGTATTCAAGTGGGTCTTTGGACCGCTTGAGAGGGGTTGATTGCAACCCTCGTCCGTTGGGACGCCACAACGTGGAGTAGGCAAGCGTTGGTCTTGGCCGAACCACGGGATAACCACCGTGCCATCTCTGTGATTGATTTCTTGTGGTTATTGTGTTGAGACTCCTCTCTAGCCACTTGGCAATTATTGTGCTAACACTTAACCAAGTTTTGTGGCTTAAGTTTTAAGATTGACAGGATCACCTATTCACCCCCCCTCTAGGTGCTCTCAATTGGTATCGGAGCCGTTCTCTTCACAAAGGGACTAACCGCCCGAAGAGATGGATCCTAAGGGGAAGGGTATCGTGATCAACGATAAAGAGAAGGATTCCTTTGTCAACGAGCCGAAGGATGACAAGCCTACCGACTCGGGCTCAGGCCATAGACGGAAAGATGGGAAGAAGAAGACAAGACGCATCAAGGAAATTGTCTACTACGACGACAGCGACGAGTCATCTTCTTCCCAAAAGGACAACGACGACAACGACTACGAGAGAAGGAAACCAGTTAATTCGAACTTTTCTTTTGACTACTCTCATATTCCGCAAAGTACAAATACTCATTTGCTTTCCATTCCACTTGGCAAACCTCCTCACTTTGATGGAGAGGACTACGGATTTTGGAGCCACAAAATGTGTAGTCACCTGTTCTCTCTCCATCCGAGCATTTGGGAGATTGTGGAAAGTGGAATGAAATTTGATAGCTCGGATAGTCCTATATATTAATGAACAGATTCATAGAAATGCACAAGCTACTACTGTGTTGTTAGCCTCCTTGTGCAGGGACGAGTACCATAAGGTGAGCGGCTTGGACAACGCCAAGCAAATCTGGGACACCCTCAAAATCTCTCATGAGGGGAACGATGTCACCTTGCTCACCAAGATGGAGTTGGTAGAGGGAGAGCTTGGAAGATTCACGATGATAAGGGGCGAGGAGCCAACCCAAACATACAACCGGCTCAAGACCCTTATCAACAAAATAAGGAGCTACGGATGCACGCGATGGATGGACCACGACGTCGTCCGCCTAATGCTAAGGTCCTTTACCGTTCTTGATCCACATTTGGTGAATAATATTCGTGAGAATCCTAGGTACACCAAAATGTCGCCCGAAGAAGTCCTTGGAAAATTCGTAAGCGGGTGAATGATGATCAAGGAGGCGAGGTACATGGACGACGCGTTGAACGGTCCGATCCATGAGCCTCAACCCGTTGCTCTCAAGGCAACGAGAAGCAAGGAGGCGTTACCTAGCAAGGTGGCGCAAGTTGAGGCGGCAGGACTCAATGATGAAGAGATGGCCCTCATCATCAAGCGCTTCAAGACAGCGCTTAAGGGTCGCAAGGGACAGCCAAGCAAGACCAAGACAAAGGGGAAGCGCTCATGCTTCAAATGTGGTAAGCTTGGTCATTTTATTGCTAACTGTCCCGATAATGAAAGTGACCAGGAAAAAGGAAACAAGAGGGAGAAGAAAAAGAACTACAAGAAGGTCAAGGGCGAAGCACATATCGGGAAGGAGTGGGATTCGGATTGCTCCTCCTCCGACTCCGAAAATGAAGGACTCGCCGCCACCGCCTTCAACAAGTCTTCCCTCTTCCCCAACGAGCGTCACACATGCCTCATGGCAAAGGAGAAGAAGGTATGTACTCGAGACAGTACTACTTATGATTCTTCTAGTGAAAATTATTCTAGTGACGACGATGAAATAGACTATTCTAGTTTATTTAAAGGATTAGATAGAATTAAAATTGGCAAAATTAATGAGTTAATTGATGCCTTGAATGACAAAAATAGATTACTAGAAAAGCAAGAGGATTTGTTATATGAAGAACATGATAAATTTGTAGAAGCACAAAAATCTCATGCTTTAGAAGTTAAAAGAAATGAAATGCTTTCTTATGAACTATCTACTTGTCATGAAACCATTGCTACTTTAAAAAGTGTTAATGATGATTTAAATGCTAAACTAGAAGTAGCTAGTAAATCTAACTCTTGTGTAGAGCATGTTACTATCTGTAAGAGA
Organism: Zea luxurians; assembly: GCA_029449295.1. Classification (NCBI taxonomy): domain Eukaryota; kingdom Viridiplantae; phylum Streptophyta; class Magnoliopsida; order Poales; family Poaceae; genus Zea; species Zea luxurians. Next base: position 144,265,484 of record JAOPSE010000007.1, on the reverse strand, counting down.
TGTAAAGATTTCGATGTTGATGCTTGTAGTGATCACTTAGTTTCAATTTCCAAATTGAATGATGAATTGGCTATTCTTAATGCTCAACTTAAGACTAGCAAAAATGATTTTGATAAACTAAAATTTGCAAGGGATGCCTACACTAGTGGAAGACACCCCTCTATTAAGGATGGTCTTGGCTTCAAGAGGGAAGCCAAGAACTTGACAAGCCATAAGGCTCCTGTTGGGGGCCTTCATCCTCCGAAGGTCCTCAAAAACATGATTTGACAATGTTTTCCAAGTGGATTATGTGAACAGGTATTTTCGGATTCAGAATTATGGATATGGAGCACGGCCAGGACGAAGCTCGAACTAGACGAAGGTCGAGGGCAGCCGAAGCTGTGCGCAGGGAAGCTTCGGCGCGATGATATAAGGGGGAACCGACTTAAAGATGAAAAGACTTCGGGGGCCTCGACAGATCTCCATAAACCGTTAACAAATGTAATGGACATAGATGTAATTTTACGTGGGCTGCGTCCCGCGTCTATAAATAGATGAACAGTACTCCCGTACTGCTCACGTTGACTGGGCATTGGCTTTTACGTCACGCTTGTACTTATTACCTTCTCTCAGGACCGAAGGTACATTTGTAATATGAAATCATTTCTATTTCTCCATATTAATAAAATAGAAATGATCTTATGTTGATGTTTATATTTCACGCTTTATATGAGTCCTTCGGCATTATTTATTATATTCACGAAGGTACGTCCTTCGAAACCTTCGTCCGAGATGCATTATATTCCGATGGGACATAATGTCATGGAGGACGAAGGGCTTTAATATTTAACATTTTCTGTGTTGCCTTGTTCTTAATTCTTAGCATTTGAGAACAAGTCTCCAACATTGGCGCCCACCTCCGGTGAACTCACTTCCACTTCGAAGTTTTTGTGAACACCTTCGGAAGCTATAGACCTTCACTATGGCGCCGAAGAAAGCTTCAGCGACTGGGGCAGGAGCACTACAACCGCTGGACCACAACCAGGAGACCGTCTCTCTTCGGGAGGCCCGAAGCCAGAAGAGGAAAGCCGTCAGCCCGACGCTTGAGGAAGAAGAGCTAGACCAAGAAATCAGAGAGATGGAGATGCTACATCAACAAGTGCAGAGGAAGAAGGAGAAGATGGCCCGCCTAGCTGAGTTGCAAAGGCAAATAGACGAAGCCTCTGAGGAAGTTCGCCATCTCACTCACGATGAGCAGAACAGAAGGCCTTATCAGAAAGACCTTCATCAGGAGGGCTTCGTCACCGAAAATGATTGGTATGATAATTTCCATCAGGGAAATTTTGTTTTCGATGATCTTTCTCCTCTGTCTGCTGAGCTGCAGGCTACACCTTGGCCTCCATCCTATAAGCCACCCCAGCTTCCCATGTTTGACGGCCACTCCGACCCGAAGCAATTCTTGATGAGTTACGAAGCAACAGTGTCTTCGTACGGGGGCAACGCTGCAGTCATGGCGAAGTCTTTCGTTATGGCCGTCAGGAATGTTGCTCAGACTTGGTATTCCTCCCTTCGGCCGGGAACAATCACTACATGGCAGAAGCTGAAGGATATGTTACTGACCAGCTTTCAAGGATTTCAAGCGAAGCCGGTCACAGCTCAAGCCCTCTTTCAGTGTATTCAAGATCACGAAGAATACCTTCAGGCGTATGTCCGAAGGTTCTTGCGATTGAGGGCGCAGGCTCCGACGGTGCCCAATGAAATTGTTATCGAAGCCATGATCAAGGGGCTTCGACCTGGACCTGCAGCTCAATATTTTGCTCGGAAGCCTCCTCAGACCTTGGAGAAATTGCTCCAAAAGATGGATGAGTACATTCGTGCAGACAATGACTTTCGCCAAAGAAGGGAGGAGGCCTTCAGATTTTCTGAAATGACCAGGGGCTTCGGAGGAAGATACTACCCGAGGCATGTTCGTTCCATCCACAACACTCAGAATGATGATAAGGGGAGTCAGCAGAACAGACCGCAGTGCTCTTCACAGGCTTCGGGGCAACAACAAAATTCCTTCCGGCCACCAGCTCCAAGAGGCAGAGGCGCCAGGGGCTTCGGCGGAAGATTCGGAGATCAGCCAAGGAGACTGTTTTGCTTGTTCTGTGGAGAAGGCAAGGGCCATACCACTAGGACGTGCCATGTTACAATCCAGAAGCAAAAGGAAATAGCCGAAGCTGCATCTCAACAAGCTCAGCCGAAGCAGGTCATGCATACTGCTTCGTATCATCCGCCTTATATCCCACAATACATGGATAACCACCCTGCAGCTTCTGTAGCTTCGGCAAGTCAACCTCAAGCTTCCTGGCAGCAGCTTCCGCCTCCACCTCCATTGCAGCAAGGTCAACAGCCAGAAGGGAGTCAATACGCTCCACATCAGAGGGACTTCAGAGAACAGTCCGAAGCTCGCACAGTCAACAGCACTGTACCAGAGTCGAAGCACATTTATTGACATATCCTACTTTTGATAGCAGTTTTTTCTATTCAGTTTTATTTTCTGTGAAGCAAAAAACATTGATAGTTTTCATGTAATAATTTCGTTGTTTCCTACGAGGAAAGTCTATTTGCTCCAAAAGCCTAAGTTGATGAAGCCTAAAACTTTTTCCGTTACCAAGGAGGACAATCGGATTAAAATCTTTCGGAGTAACAGAAAGTCGTTCTAAGGAACGCAGAGTAAGTTTATAAAGTCACAAAAAGCCGTTCCAAAGGGAGCGCAGAGTAAGTTTTCTGCTCAGAAGTCGTTCCTAAAGGAATGCAGAGCCTACAGCGAAAAGTCAACGCTGATACCGCCTAAGTAAAAGGCGAAGAAGCTCCTAAGGGAGGCTTACAGCGAAAAGTCAACGCTGATACCGCCTAAGTAAAAGGCGAAGAAGCTCCTAAGGGAGGCTTACAGCGAAAAGTCAACGCTGAAACCGTCTAAGTAAAAGACGAAGAAGCTCCAAAGACGTTCCTAAGGGAATGCAGAGCTTACGAATATATTTTATGTGTATCTTCGGAACAAATGTCACATGCATAACATAACATCATCACATCATTTTGCATAGCATAAGCATCATACATCATATTGCATTTGGCAAAAGAAGGGGATACTCTCAACCTTCGAAAGGATGCTTTGAGAAAGTGACATCGAAATTGTATAGCTTCGGAATACAGTTTCGGAGAATATTTTTACGAAACATGGGCGAACTCTATCAGATCAATATCAAAGTTGTATAGCTTCGGAATATAGCTTCGGAAAATAACTTCGGAGAATGTTTTCACGAGGCATGGATGTCATTCATCAGAATAATTTTGACGAAGAATGTCTTCTTCACGAAGCATGAAAAGAAGGGAAGGTGTTTTTTCGCCGAAGGCTCAAAAATGGTATGTATTTAAAGTTTCATGCATCGTAAAGAATTCAATAATGAAAAGAGACTTGTATATTACATTCAAATGTACAAAGTGTTGCACAGATTACACTTTAAATGTTTTTTCCAAATAGCATCTAATCTTCTCTCAATACTGCTTCGGCGGCTTCATTCAAAAGTTGGTCAACAACCTTGTCCATGATAGTTTCGGCCATTTGTTTAATTTCTTCATCCCCTTTAGTATGGGGGTCGGCAGTTGATTCAACAGTTTCTGAGCGAAGAGAACACTTCTTCATTACTTTTACAAATCGCGGGCAAAGTTTAAAATGAAAATTACAACGCAACAAGAACGGCTAATTGGTACCTAATTGTCTTTCGGGCTCCGTACTCCTTTCGGCAGCCTCTGCTACTCTTCTTGCATCATGAATGCCTTTTTCGCTTCTTTGGATGATCTCTTGCGCCATCCCTCGGCCGCCGTCGTTCCAGATATCAGTAAAAAATTTGCCACCAACCGCGCTCGCTTCGGCCGAGGGGTCCTTGATGTCTTCGGAAGATAAGGTAGCTTCGGATTGAGCTAAAAATTTTACATGTTCGCAACCTTTCTTCTCTAAGACAGAAGCAATTCCTCTGGCGCCCGAAAAAGCGCATATGTCGCCACGACTGTTCAGAATTTCTTCGAAGGCCTCTGCTTCGTGGCTAATCCATTCCAGCGGACCTTCGGGATTGCCTCGAGAGAAATTCTCTTCGCTGGAAAAGGCGCCTACGCTGGCGAAGCTGGATTTAATTTTATTCACACATTCTACAGATTTGACATAGTATTTCCCCTGAGATGTGCGAAGCTCTTTAACTCTTGATTCAAATTTGCTGACCATAAAATCACTAAGTTCTCGTTTCGTTTCCTCAAGCGCGCGCTCCTCTTCAGCTCTGGCCAGCTGTTTCTGAAGATCTTTAATCTCGCGTTTTTGAGCTTCGGCCTGGGCCTTTGAAGCAGCTTCGTCTTTTTTCACTTTATCTACCAGTGTTAGCAGAATTTTATCTTTTTCCAAAGCTTCGTTTCTTAGTTTGATAACTTCGGAGCGTAAATTATTAAACGCAATCTCAAAGCTTTCATCTTCGGCGCTCTTTTGCGCTCTTAGCGCGTTGCTTAGGATCAGGCCCTATACGAAAAAGAATTCATATAAGGAAAAAGGAATGAGTTGCGTAAAAAATAATAAGGGGGTTTTTTCAAGCGTTTAATTCCTGTACCTTCAAGCTGTTGTACGCAAGACTGTCTGCGAGATCTCCTTTCGTCATGGCGCTTAATCCAGCTTCAAGCTTCGGGAAACCAATACTCCTGGCCATCTCTCGGCAGACGGATAGCTCTTTGTTATCAGGCAGACAGTATAAGAAGTCATCTTCATTCGTTCCGTTGAATATTACTGCCCCCTTCGGATATTTTAGTTCTTTTGCATAATGGTTGGCTTCATAAGTTTCTTCTTCAGATAGCTTTTTCCCCGAGGCATGTCGTATGATATAATCACGCATGCTAGCAGGTGCTTCGGGGATGGCGGTGTCCGTTTCTTCAACTAATACTGGTTCTGGAATTTTTATTGCTTCGGTTTCAAGAGGTTGCTCCTTGAAGGGCTCTGAAGGCCCAGCTTCAGCTTCAGCTTGTTGCGCCGAAGCTTCAGTAGAAGCTTCAGCAACTTCAACACTCTTTTTTGGGATTGCGCTTGAAGACTTAATTGTCTCCAAGACGTCTAATACGTTTACCATTCTTTTCCTTTTTGGGGTCACTAATGGACCCTTTTGGTTTTTTGCCGTTTCTACATTTACTGCAGGACTCATAACTTTCGAAGTTTTTTCCTTAGTCGATTCTTTCGCTTCTTCCAATTTTTCTGTTGATGGCGCTTCGGCCATTACCACAATTTCTGGCAACAAGGTTGGCTGTTCAGCTTCGGTGGCCGAAGAGGTTTCTCCGGTAAACTCAGGCACCGAAGCTGGTTCAATATGGCGTGGCCGATGTGTGAGAACCTTTATCCTCTTTCTTTTTGGTTCCGGCTCGCTAGGGGCAGTTGCAGCTTCTTCTTTTGCAGAGGTTGTGTCTTTCCTTTTTTGCCCTCGGATGGGATAACGATAATCAGGGTAGAAGAACCCGACTGCATCAAACACCCGATTGAGTCTTTTCTTCTTTCGGCCTCCGAAGGCTGCTGATAACGCAGTATTCTCAGCCTTCGAATATGCCCCAAGCAATTCGTCACTTAATGTCTCTATGCTTTTCAACCAGTCGTCATCAGGTTCAATAAATTTATCCGCATATTTGAATGTGTACTTCAGCCTGACTAGTCCGCCTTCGTCGGACTCTTTAATGGTTTCCTTCGGCATTTCCCATTTTTCTATAAGCGGCCATACCCTGAAGGCAATGTGCTCTTGGACTAAGTCCCTTGACCCAATGAAAGAGCAGACTATGCCGAAAGCTCTTTGGCATTCCTCGGCTGCTTCGTCCATTTCAACCTTCGGCCTTCGAAGTCCGAAGCGTTGCCAGATGGGGCGCATAATGATACTCTTGACGTTTTCTTGCGCCGTTAAGTCATTTTTTACATAAAACCATTCGGTCATCCAGGCTCCGGGCCACCTCTTCCGAAAGGTTGGTACAGGGCGGCTTGACCCGGAGCGGGCACCGAAGCCGTAGCATCCAAAATTATTGTGATATTGTTCTTTTCCCCACGGCTTCGTCTCATATAACAGTTCATGAATGTTGCAGAAACTTTTAGCATTTGCTTCTAAACCTTGGCTTCTTGCAGCCCAGACAAACATCCCCATTCTTATGATGGCTTCAGGAGTAAGTTGATGAAGGTAGACCTGAAATGTCTTCAGTACCTCAACAACGAAGTTGCTCAGGGGGAATCGAAGCCCAGCCTTGAGAAAGCTTCGGAAGACTACAACTTCATCTTCTTCCGGGGTGGGAGAGGTCTTTTCTCCAGCGTCGGCCCTCACAATAGATATATCTCGAAAATATCGCCCCCTCATATTATCAACATGACTTTGCTTGATGGTGGTCTTCCCAAAAACTGTGTGGCTCGGTCGCCACGGTCGATCATCGGCCTCCTCCCCACCACTTTCCACATCAAAGCTGTCGCTGTCATCAGTATCTTCGGACAAACCTTCGAGAATCTCCTTGGTGATTTTCTCTGTATTGGTCTCTGCCATCGCTATCAGGAACCCCAGATTCTTCTCCTCCTCGAGACTCAGCTTCGTCTCAGCAGGGATCTTCTTGCCTTCAGACATCTTCGGAAACACTAAAAAATTGTTCCCGATTCCGAAGCTTTAAAATCAAAAAGACCAACAAATCTTAGTGTGCAAGAGCTAAAATTTTTAGTGGGCCGAAGCAGAAGGCAAGTGTGCATACTAAATGAGTTCGCGATGTGATCTTATTTATACGTCTAGGGCGTTGAAAATTGGAAGGCCCCGCTTGTCAGTGAATGTTGCTATTCTAGCAAAGGGAAGGTGTTTTTTCGGACCTTCGGCTCAAGGCCTTCGTCCATATCGCAATCTGAATTTTCTATTTACAAATTAATATTGCGAGGGGCTACTGTTGGGGGCCTTCATCCTCCGAAGGTCCTCAAAAACATGATTTGACAATGTTTTCCAAGTGGATTATGTGAACAGGTATTTTCGGATTCAGAATTATGGATATGGAGCACGGCCAGGACGAAGCTCGAACTAGACGAAGGTCGAGGGCAGCCGAAGCTGTGCGCAGGGAAGCTTCGGCGCGATGATATAAGGGGGAACCGACTTAAAGATAAAAAGACTTCGGGGGCCTCGACAGATCTCCATAAACCGTTAACAAATGTAATGGACATAGATGTAATTTTACGTGGGCTGTGTCCCGCGTCTATAAATAGATGAACAGTACTCCCGTACTGCTCACGTTGACTGGGCATTGGCTTTTACGTCACGCTTGTACTTATTACCTTCTCTCAGGACCGAAGGTACATTTGTAATATGAAATCATTTCTATTTCTCCATATTAATAAAATAGAAATGATCTTATGTTGATGTTTATATTTCACGCTTTATATGAGTCCTTCGGCATTATTTATTATATTCACGAAGGTACGTCCTTCGAAACCTTCGTCCGAGATGCATTATATTCCGATGGGACATAATGTCATGGAGGACGAAGGGCTTTAATATTTAACATTTTCTGTGTTGCCTTGTTCTTAATTCTTAGCATTTGAGAACAAGTCTCCAACAGCTCCCATCTCCGCCAAGGAGAAAGGGGAAGCCTCTATGGCTAGTAGTGTGCAAAAGAACCATGCTTTTATGTACCATGGTAGGAGAAATGTTATTCATAATATGACTAGGAGAAATGTTGTTAATAAGAAAGTTAATGAACCGTCTACAATATATCATGCTTGCAATGCTTCTTTTGCCATTTATAGAAAGAATAAGAAGGTGATTGCTAGGAAATTAGGGGCAAGATGCAAGGGAGATAAAACTTGCATTTGGGTCCCTAAGACAATTGTGACTAACCTTGTAGGACCCAACAAGAGTTGGGTACCTAAGACCCAAGCCTAAATTTGCCTTGCAGGTTTATGCATCCGGGGGTTCAAGCTGGATTATCGACAGCGGATGCACAAACCACATGACGGGGGAAAAGAGGATGTTCTCTTCCTACGTCAAGAACAAGGATTCCCAAGATTCAATAATATTCGGTGATGGGAACCAAGGCAAGGTAAAAGGGCTAGGTAAAATTGCTATTTCATCCGAGCACTCTATTTCTAATGTGTTTTTAGTTGAGTCGCTTGGATATAATTTGTTATCTGTTAGTCAATTATGCAATATGGGATATAATTGTCTATTCACAAATGTAGATGTGTCTGTCTTTAGAAGGTGTGATGGTTCACTACCTTTAAGGGTGTACTAGACAGCAAACTTTATTTGGTTGATTTTGCAAAAGAAGAGGTCGGTCTAGATGCATGCTTAATGGCTAAGACTTGCATGGGCTGGTTGTGGCATCGCCGCTTAGCACATGTGGGGATGAAGAACCTCCACAAGCTTCTAAAGAGAGAACACGTGATAGGTCTAACCAATGTACATTTCGAAAAAGATAGACCTTGTGCAGCTTGTCAAGCAGGGAAACAGGTGGGAGGCTCTCATCACACCAAAAATGTGATGACCACATCAAGACCCTTGGAGATGCTTCACATGGATCTCTTCGGACCCGTCGCCTATCTGAGTATAGGAGGAAGTAAGTATGGTCTTGTTACAGTTGATGATTTTTCCCAATTCACTTGGGTATCCTTTTTGTAGGATAAAACTGAAACCCAAGGGACCCTCAAGCGCTTCCTCAGGAGAGCTCAAAATGAGTTTGAGCTCAAGGTGAAGAAGATAAGAAGTGACAATGGGTCCGAGTTCAAGAACCTTCAAGTGGAGGAGTTCCTTGAGGAGGAGGGGATCAAGCACGAGTTCTCCGCTCCCTACACACCTCAGCAAAATGGTGTGGTAGAGAGGAAGAACAGGACGCTCATTGATATGGCAAGGACTATGCTTGGAGAGTTCAAGACCCCCGAGCGTTTTTGGTCGGAAGCCGTGAACACGGCTTGCCACGCCATCAACAGGGTCTACCTTCACCGCCTCCTCAAGAAGACTTCATATGAGCTGCTAACTGGTAACAAACCCAATGTGTCTTATTTTCGTGTATTTGGGAGCAAGTGTTATATTCTTGTGAAGAAAGGTAGAACCTCTAAATTTGCTCCCAAAGCTGTAGAAGGGTTTTTATTAGGTTATGATTCAAATACAAAGGCGTATAGGGTCTTCAACAAATCATCGGGTTTGGTTGAAGTCTCTAGCGACGTTGTATTTGATGAGACTAATGGCTCTCCAAGAGAGCAAGTTGTTGATCTTGATGATGTAGATGAAGAAGACGTTCCAACGGCCGCAATGCGCACCATGGCGATTGGAGATGTGTGACCACAGGAACAATTGGAGCAAGATCAACCATCTTCCTCAACTATGGTGCATCCCCCAACCCAAGATGACGAATAGGTGGAGGCGCATGATCAAGGGGGAGCACAGGATGTTCAAGTTGAAGAGGAAGAAGCACCTCAGGCACCTCCAACCCAAGTTCGAGCGTCAATCCAAAGGGATCATCTCGTCAACCAAATACTGGGAGATATTAGCAAGGGAGTAAGTACTCATTCAAGATTAGTTAATTTTTGTGAACATTACTCCTTTGTCTCTTCTATTGAGCCTTTCAGGGTAGAAGAGGCCTTGCTAGATCCGGACTGGGTATTGGCCATGCAGGAGGAACTTGAAAGGGAAATGTGCCCTTGGGCCATTTCTAAGTATTTTGGTGATTTAGTGCCCAACACAAGTGCCCTAGTGTAAAAAGGTGGACAAAGTACAAATCAAGGATAAAGGTATGTTTCTCAGACTTAGTACATTGTTTTATGGACTAATGTATTGTGTCTAAGTGCTGGAAACAGGAAAAATCCAATTGAAAATGCCTTGGCTCGAGCAGCCAAAATATGCTCAGTCTGGGAGCACCGGACTGTCTGGTGGGGCACCGGACAGTGTCCGGTGCGCCAGGCTGGCTCTGGCGAAAAGGCTGCTCTCGGGACTTCTACGGCGGTGTACGGCTAAAATTCATCGGACTGTCCGGTGATGCACCGGACTGTCCGGTGGGCCGTTCACAGGCGAACTCGTCGCTCTCGGGAATTCATCGGCGACGTACGGCTATAATTCACCGGACTGTCCGGTGTGCACCGGACTGTCCAGTGAGCCAATGGTCGGCAGGGCCAATAGTCGGCCGCGCGATCTGCGCGGGACACGTGGCCGAGCCAACGGCTAGAAGGAGGCACCGAACTGTCCGGTGTGCACCGGACATGTCGAGTGCGCCAACGGCTCTCAGGCTGCCAATGGTCGACTGCGCCATTTTTGGAAAGAAATCAGGCACCGGACAGTGTTCGGTGTGCACCGGACTGTCCGGTGCGCCAGTCGACAGAAGGCAAGATCAGCCTTCCTAGAATGCTCTCAATGGCTCCTAGCTGCCTTGGGGCTATAAAAGGGACCCCTAGGCGCATGGAGGAGCACACAAAAAGCATTCCTACAACATTCCTAAGCACCAAGACATCGATTCCGCGCCTTTGATTCTTTGCGATAGCAATTAGAGCTCTAGTTGAGTGGTGAACTCATTGAGTTGTGTTGTGAGCTCTCGTTGCGACTTGTGTGCGTGGTGTTGCTGTGATTTCTTGTCTTGAGTGCGTTGCTAATCCCTCCCTTGCTCCGTGATTTTTTGTGAACTTGAAGTGTAAGGGCGAGAGGCTCCAAGTTGTGGAGATTCCTTGCAAACGGGATTGAGAAAAGCAAGCAAAACACCGTGGTATTCAAGTGGGTCTTTGGACCGCTTGAGAGGGGTTGATTGCAACCCTCGTCCATTGGGACGCCACAACGTGGAGTAGGCAAGCGTTGGTCTTGGCCGAACCATGGGATAACCACCGTGCCATCTCTGTGATTGATCTTGTTGGTTATTGTGTTTTGTTGAAGATTCCTCTCTAGCCACTTGGCGGTTATTGTGTAACACTTAACCAAGTTTTTGTGGCTTAAGTTTTTAAGTGTTACAGGATCTCCTATTCACCCCCCCCTCTAGGTGCTCTCAATTGGTATCAGAGCCGTTCTCTTCACAAAGGGACTAACCGCCCGAAGAGATGGATCCTAAGGGGAAGGGGATCGTGATCAACGACAAAGAGAAGGAATCCTTCGTCAATGAGCCGAAGGATGACAAGCCTACCGACTCAGGCTCGGGCCATAGACGGAAAGATGGGAAGAAGAAGAAGACAAGGCGCATCAAGGAGATCGTCTACTATGACGACAGCGATGAGTCTACTTCTTCCCAAAAGGACGACGACCACAACGACTACGAGAGAAGGAAACCGGTCAATTCGAACTTTTCTTTTGACTACTCTCGTATTCCTCAAAGTTCAAATTCACATTTGCTCTCCATTCCTCTCGGCAAGCCTCCACACTTTGATGGGGAGGACTGCGGATTTTGGAGCCACAAAATGCGTAGTCACCTATTCTCTCTCCATCCTAGTATATGGGAGATTGTAGAGAGTGGAATGCACTTTGATAGTACAGATAGTCCCATGTTCATTAATGAGCAAATTCATAAGAATGCACAAGCTACTACTGTTCTTCTAGCTTCATTGTGCAGGGATGAATACCACAAAGTGAGTGGCTTGGATAACGCCAAGCAAATATGGGACACCCTCAAAATCTCTCATGAGGGGAACGACGTCACCTTGCTCACCAAGATGGAGTTGGTGGAAGGCGAGCTTGGACGATTCGCGATGATAAGGGGCGAGGAGCCAACCCAAACATACAACCGGCTCAAGTCCCTTATCAACAAAATAAGGAGCTACGGAAGCACGCGATGGACGGACCACGACGTCGTCCGACTGATGCTAAGGTCCTTTACCGTTCTTGATCCTCATTTGGTGAATAATATTCGTGAGAATCCCAGGTACACCAAAATGTCGCCCGAAGAAGTCCTTGGAAAATTCGTAAGCGGGCGAATGATGATCAAGGAGGCGAGATACGTGGACGACGCATTGAATGGTCCAATCACCGAGCCTCAACCCCTTGCTCTCAAGGCAATAAGAAGCAAGGAGGCGCTACCAAGCAAGGTGGCACAAATTGAGGCGGCCAGACTTAATGATGAAGAAATGGCCCTCATCATCAAAAGATTCAAGACGGCGCTAAAGGGTCGCAAGGGGCAGCCGAGTGAGACCAAGACAAAGGGGAAGCGCTCATGCTTCAAATGTGGTAAGCTTGGTCATTTTATTGCTAACTGTCCCGATAATGATAGTGATCAGGATCAAGGGAACAAGAGGGAGAAGAAGAACTATAAGAAGGCAAAGGGCGAGGCACATCTTGGCAAGGAGTGGGATTCAGATTGCTCCTCGTCCGACTCCGACAATGAAGGACTCGCCGCCACCGCCTTCAACAAGTCATCCCTCTTCCCCAACGAGCGTCACACATGCCTTATGGCAAGGGAGAAGAAGGTATGTACTCAAAACTCTACTTATGCTTCTTCAAGTGAGGACGAATCTAGTGATGAGGATGAAATAGATTATTCATGTTTATTTAAGGGCCTAGATAGAACCAAGGTAGATAAAATTAATGAATTGATTGATGCCTTGAATGATAAGAATAGGCTTTTAGAAAAACAAGAGGACTTGTTGTATGAAGAACATGACAAATTTGTAGAAGCTCAAAAATCTCATGCCTTAGAAGTTAAGAGAAATGAAATGCTTTCTTGTGAATTATCTTCTTGCCATGAGACGATTTCTAGCTTAAGGAGCATTAATGATGATTTGAATGCTAAGTTAGAAATAGCTAGTAAATCAACAACTTGTGTAGAAAATGTTGTTATTTGCAATAGATGTAAAGATTTTGATATTGATGCTTGTAGTGAACACATAGCTTCTATTGCAAAGTTAAATGATGAAATGGCTAGTCTTAATGCCCAACTTAAGGCTAGCAAAAGTGATTTTGATAAACTAAAATTTGCTAGGGATGCCTACACGATTGGTAGACACCCCTCAATTAAGGATGGGCTTGGCTTCAATAGGGAAGCCAAGAACTTAACAAGCCATAAGGCTCCCATCTCCACCAAGGAGAAAGGGAAGGCCCCTATGGCAAGTAGTACTAAAAAGAATCATGCTTTTATGTACAATGATAGAAGACAGTCTCATAGGAGTTGTAATGCTTTTGATTCACATACCTATGATTCTTATGCCATGTATGCTTCCAGTTCTTCCTATATGCATGGTAGAGATATGCCTAGGAAGAATATTGTTCATGTTCCTAGAAAAGTTATGAATGGTCCCTCTACAATTTATCATGCTTTAAATGCTTCCTTTGCTATTTGTAGAAAGGATAGGAAGATAGTTGCTAGGAAATTAGGGGCAAAATGCAAGGGTGATAAAACTTGCATTTGGGTCCCTAAGGAAATTATGACTAACCTTGTAGGACCCAACAAGAGTTGGGTACCTAAGACCCAAGCCTAAATTTGCCTTGCAGGTTTATGCATCCGGGGGCTCAAGCTGGATTATCGACAGCGGATGCACAAACCATATGATGGGGGAGAAGAAGATGTTCACCTCCTACGTAAAAAATGAGGATTCCCATGATTCAATTATATTCGGTGATGGGAAACAAGGCAAGGTAAAAGGGTTAGGTAAAATTGCTATTTCATCTGAGCACTCTATTTCTAATGTGTTTTTAGTTGAGTCTCTTGGATATAATTTACTATCTGTTAGTCAATTATGTAATATGGGATATAATTGTCTTTTTACAAATATAGATGTGTCTGTCTTTAGAAGAAGTGATGGTTCATTAGCTTTTAAGGGTGTATTAGACGGCAAACTTTATTTAGTTGATTTTGCAAAAGAGGAGGCCGGTCTAGATGCATGCTTAATTGCTAAGACTTGCATGGGCTGGTTGTGGCATCGCCGCTTAGCACATGTGGGGATGAAGAACCTCCACAAGCTTCTAAAGGGAGAACACGTGATAGGTCTAACCAATGTACATTTCGAAAAAGATAGACCTTGTGCAGCTTGTCAAGCAGGGAAACAGGTGGGAGGCTCTCATCACACCAAAAATGTGATGACCACATCAAGACCCTTGGAGATGCTTCACATGGATCTCTTCGGACCCGTCGCCTATCTGAGTATAGGAGGAAGTAAGTATGGTCTTGTTACAGTTGATGATTTTTCCCAATTCACTTGGGTATCCTTTTTGCAGGATAAAACTGAAACCCAAGGGACCCTCAAGCGCTTCCTCAGGAGAGCTCAAAATGAGTTTGAGCTCAAGGTGAAGAAGATAAGAAGTGACAATGGGTCCGAGTTCAAGAACCTTCAAGTGGAGGAGTTCCTTGAGGAGGAGGGGATCAAGCACGAGTTCTCCGCTCCCTACACACCTCAGCAAAATGGTGTGGTAGAGAGGAAGAACAGGACGCTCATTGATATGGCAAGGACTATGCTTGGAGAGTTCAAGACCCCCGAGCGTTTTTGGTCGGAAGCTGTGAACACGGCTTGCCACGCCATCAACAGGGTCTACCTTCACCGCCTCCTCAAGAAGACTTCATACGAGCTGCTAACTGGTAACAAACCCAATGTGTCTTATTTTCGTGTATTTGGGAGCAAGTGTTATATTCTTGTGAAGAAAGGTAGAACCTCTAAATTTGCTCCCAAAGCTGTAGAAGGGTTTTTATTAGGTTATGATTCAAATACAAAGGCGTATAGGGTCTTCAACAAATCATCGGGTTTGGTTGAAGTCTCTAGCGACGTTGTATTTGATGAGACTAATGGCTCTCCAAGAGAGCAAGTTGTTGATCTTGATGATGTAGATGAAGAAGACGTTCCAACGGCCGCGATACGCACCATGGCGATTGGAGATGTACGGCCTCAGGAACAATTGGAGCAAGATCAACTGTCTTCCTCAACTATGGTGCATCCCCCAACCCAAGATGACGAACAGGTACCTCAAGTGGAGGCGCATGATCAAGGGGGAGCACAGGATGATCAAGTTGAAGAGGAAGAAGCACCTCAGGCACCTCCAACCCAAGTTCGAGCGACGATTCAAAGGGATCATCCCGTCGACCAAATACTGGGTGATATTAGCAAGGGAGTAACTACTCGCTCGAGATTAGTTAATTTTTGTGAGCATTACTCCTTTGTCTCTTCTATTGAGCCTTTCAGGGTAGAAGAGGCCTTGCTAGATCCGGACTGGGTGTTGGCCATGCAGGAGGAACTCAACAACTTCAAGCGCAATGAAGTTTGGACACTGGTGCCTCGTCCCAAGCAAAATGTTGTGGGAACCAAGTGGGTGTTCCGCAACAAACAGGACGAGCACGGGGTGGTGACGAGGAACAAGGCTCGACTTGTGGCAAAAGGTTATGCCCAAGTCGCAGGTTTGGACTTTGAGGAGACTTTTGCTCCTGTGGCTAGGCTAGAATCAATTCGTATCTTGCTAGCATATGCCGCTCACCATTCTTTCAGGTTGTACCAAATGGATGTGAAGAGCGCTTTCCTCAACGGGCCGATCAAGGAGGAGCTGTACGTGGAGCAACCCCCTGGCTTCGAGGATGAACGGTACCCCGACCACGTGTGTAAGCTCTCTAAGGCGCTCTATGGACTTAAGCAAGCCCCAAGAGCATGGTATGAATGCCTTAGAGACTTTTTAATTGCTAATGCTTTCAAGGTTGGGAAAGCCGATCCAACTCTTTTTACTAAGACTTGCGATGGTGATCTTTTTGTGTGCCAAATTTATGTCGATGACATAATATTTGGTTCTACTAATCAAAAGTCTTGTGAAGAGTTTAGCAGGGTGATGACGCAGAAATTCGAGATGTCGATGATGGGCGAGTTGAACTACTTCCTTGGGTTCCAAGTGAAGCAACTCAAGGACGGCACTTTCATCTCCCAAACGAAGTACACACAAGACTTGCTAAAGCGGTTTGGGATGAAGGACGCCAAGCCCGCAAAGACGCCGATGGGAACTGACGGACACACCGACCTCAACAAAGGAGGTAAGTCCGTTGATCAAAAAGCATACCGGTCCATGATAGGTTCTTTGCTTTATTTATGTGCTAGTAGACCGGATATTATGCTTAGCGTATGCATGTGTGCTAGATTTCAATCTGATCCTAAGGAGTGTCACTTAGTGGCTGTGAAGCGAATTCTTCGATATTTAGTCGCTACGCCTTGCTTCGGGATCTGGTATCCAAAGGGGTCTAACTTTGACTTGATTGGGTACTCAGATTCCGACTATGCTGGATGTAAGGTCGATAGGACGAGTACATCGGGGACGTGCCAATTCTTAGGAAGGTCCCTGGTGTCATGGAACTCAAAGAAACAAACTTCTGTTGCCCTATCCACCGCTGAGGCCGAGTACGTTGCCGCAGGACAGTGTTGTGCGCAACTACTTTGGATGAGGCAAACCCTCCGGGACTTTGGCTACAATCTGAGCAAAGTCCCACTCCTATGTGACAATGAGAGTGCTATCCGAATAGCGGAAAATCCTGTTGAGCACAGCCGCACAAAGCACATTGACATCCGACATCACTTTTTGAGAGACCACCAGCAAAAGGGAGATATCGAAGTGTTTCATGTTAGCACCGAGAACCAGCTAGCCGATATCTTTACCAAGCCTCTAGATGAGAAGACCTTTTGCAGGCTGCGTAGTGAGCTAAATGTTTTAGATTCGTGGAACTTGGATTGATTCATAGCATACATGTATTTATGCCTTTGATCATGTTCCTTATGCATTTTGTTGCTTACTTGTGGTGCTCAAGTTGTACAAACACTCCCTGGACCTCACAAGTCCTTTTTGCAAATGATGCACATATTTAGGGGGAGCTGTGCTACAACTTGACCCTTTGAGACTAACCATGTTCTTGAGTTTGGTTGTTTTAGTCTCAAAGGAGGATTGAAAGGGAAAAGGTGGACTTGGACCATGCAAGACTTCCACTGCACTCCGATGAAAAGAGTAACTTTTCCAAGTTCATCTTTATACTTTTATTGCCTATTTGCTCTTAGTCGAAGATTTTGGTGAGGCAATAGGGTTAAAGGGCCAAGATTGATCCTGTTTTGGTGCTTGATGCCAAAGGGGGAGAAAATAAAGGCCAAAGCAATAGATGGATCAGCTACCACTTGAGAAATTTTGAAAATAGTAGAGATTAGAGCTTTTGGTGTCAAAACTCTTTTATTGTCTCTTATGTCAAAAGTTGGCCTCTTGTGGGGAGAAGTGTTGATTATGGGAAAAAGGGGGAGTTTTTGAAAACCTTGATCAAATTTCATTGGAATACCTCTCTTTTTGTCTCTACAAGTGGATTTGACTTAGAGATAGGAATTTGAGTTTAATTTGCAAAAACAAACCAAGTGGTGGCATAGAATGATCCATATATGTCAAAATTGAATCAAAACAATTTTGAGTTCTTATTTGAATTGATTTTGTACTTGTTCTACTTGCTTTATGTTGTGTTGGCATAAATCACCAAAAAGGGGGAGATTGAAAGGGAAATGTGCCCTTGGGCCATTTCTAAGTATTTTGGTGATTTAGTGCCCAACACAAGTGCCCTAGTGTAAAAAGGTGAACAAAGTACAAATCAAGGATAAAGGTATGTTTCTCAGACTTAGTACATTGTTTAATGGACTAATGTATTGTGTCTAAGTGCTGGAAACAGGAAAAATCCAATTGAAAATGCCTTGGCTCGAGCAGCCAAAATATGCTCAGTCTGGGAGCACCGGACTGTCCGGTGGTGCACCGGACAGTGTCCGGTGCGCCAGGCTGGCTCTGGCGAAAAGGCTGCTCTCGGGACTTCGACAGCGGTGTACGGCTAAAATTCACCGGACTGTCCGGTGATGCACCGGACTGTCCGGTGGGCCGTTCACAGGCGAACTCGTCGCTCTCGGGAATTCATCGGCAACGTACGGCTATAATTCACCGGACTGTCCGGTGTGCATCAGACTGTCCGGTGAGCCAACGGTCGGCAGGGCCAACGGTCGGCCGCGCGATCTGCGCGGGACACGTGGCCGAGCCAACGGCTAGAAGGAGGCACCGGACTGTCCGGTGTGCACCGGACATGTCCAGTGCGCCAACGGCTCTCAGGCTGCCAATGGTCGACTGCGCCATTTTTGGAAAGAAATCGGGCACCAGACAGTGTCCGGTGTGCACCGGACTGTCCGGTGCGCCAGTCGACAGAAGGCAAGATCAGCCTTCCTAGAATGCTCTCAACGGCTCCTAGCTGCCTTGGGGCTATAAAAGGGACCCCTAGGCGCATGGAGGAGCACACAAAAAGCATTCCTACAACATTCCTAAGCACCAAGACATCGATTCCGCGCCTTTGATTCTTTGCGATAGCAATTAGAGCTCTAGTTGAGTGGTGAACTCATTGAGTTGTGTTGTGAGCTCTCGTTGCGACTTGTGTGCGTGGTGTTGCTGTGATTTCTTGTCTTGAGTGCGTTGCTAATCCCTCCCTTGCTCCGTGATTCTTTGTGAACTTCAAGTGTAAGGGCGAGAGGCTCTAAGTTATGGAGATTCCTCGCAAACGGGATTGAGAAAAGCAAGCAAAACACCGTGGTATTCAAGTGGGTCTTTGGACCGCTTGAGAGGGGTTGATTGCAACCCTCGTCCGTTGGGACGCCACAACGTGGAGTAGGCAAGCGTTGGTCTTGGCCGAACCACGGGATAACCACCGTGCCATCTCTGTGATTGATCTATTTGGTTATTGTGTTTTGTTGAAGATTCCTCTCTAGCCACTTGGCGGTTATTGTGCTAACACTTAACCAAGTTTTTGTGGCTTAAGTTTTTAAGTGTTACAGGATCACCTATTCACCCCCCTCTAGGTGCTCTCAGAACTCAACAACTTCAAGCGCAATGAAGTTTGGACACTGGTGCCTCGTCCCAAGCAAAATGTTGTGGTAACCAAATGGGTGTTCCGCAACAAACAGGACGAGCACGGGGTGGTGACGAGGAACAAGGCTCGGCTTGTGGCAAAAGGTTATGCCCAAGTCGCAGGTTTGGACTTTGAGAAGACTTTTGCTCCTGTGGCTAGGCTAGAGTCTATTCGTATCTTGCTAGCATATGCCGCTCACCATTCTTTCAGGCTGTACCAAATGGATGTGAAGAGCGCTTTCCTCAACGGGCCAATCAAGGAGGAGGTGTACGTGGAGCAACCCCCTGGCTTCGAGGATGAACGGTACCCCGACCACGTGTGTAAGCTCTCTAAGGCGCTCTATGGACTTAAGCAAGCCCCAAGAGCATGGTATGAATGCCTTAGAGACTTTTTAATTGCTAATGCTTTCAAGGTTGGGAAAGCCGATCCGATTCTTTTTACTAAGACTTGCGATGGTGAGCTTTTTGTGTGCCAAATTTATGTCGATGACTGTCACACCCGGATTTTAGGGGTCCAAAACCCGGGCGCGAACATAATCACCAGGTGTGCTGGGACCAAGTCTCACACATATGATGAATCATGGCACAGGATCGAATGTCACATCTTTATATATAACAGGAGTTCTATACAAAATAAATAATTACATTATAAGGAGACAACGGTCCAGCAACCCAAAGTTGACTGGGAGACGACGGCCTAGACCACTCACGAACTCATCGCAGCATCCTCCATGAGCATCATCCAGTGGTACCTGTTCTTGACCTGTGGTGTGTGTGAGACAGCAAGAGTGAGCTCACATACGTTCATCGCTCAACAAGTTGTGGGGAATAATGTGCATGAACTCGCCAAAGGTGGGAGCTCACGTGAAGGGTAAGGCTTACCAAAGAAGATGGTTAGAGCTGAGCATTGCTTTTAAAGTTGATCAAAATTTTATTAGCAATTACTAAGTATAAGTAAATACCAAACCCAATTAAGTAATAGAACAAAAGTAACAACATCACCTGCAATGCAATGCATATGACAAATTGAATTTAGTTCCATCATTTAATCATGTGAGGGTCCGAGCTGCTCATGACCGTGAGCACGGCTAGTATACCAGTTTTACACTCTGCAGAGGTTGCGCATCTTTACCCACAAGTCGTGTATCCCATGTCGCCAGGGTTTGCAAGGCCCTTAGACACTTCCGAGGTGAATGGCTAGGGATCCACTACGAGGCCTTTACAAAGTTCCACTAGCTTCCGAAAACCCGCTACAGTTTATAGGAAGATCCAGTGCAGGAATCCCTTGCAGGACCGCCATCGCAGCAAAATCCTCCCGAGGGCCTCCCTACACTGACCTCTCCCCTACTGCCCTTGCCCCTTTCGGGTAAGGTAGTCTTCCACTAGCTTTCCTAATTAATCGGCCAAGGGCGTCCCATACCACCCTTGTGGTAGCACTGTTTTCCCGGGTGGTCGCTCCATGTTCCAATTAACATAATGATCTTAACATGAACCATAAATAACAACTGATAACAAAAGTATAATCATGAATGGTGTATCTCCATACCCAAAACCACATATAGCACTAGCAAGTACTACCCAGAAAGTTCAGTGGTAAACAAGGTATAAAGATAGACAAACTAGGGTAACCTATTGGGTCCCATCAAAATTAACCTATGCAGATCATTATGATTAATTAGAACATGAGTGGGTAAAAAGAAGTGATCAAGGGCACAACTTGCCTGGGCCTTGAGAATCCAGGTACCAGGATGATCCTTCAGGTGACACGTATCCTCACTGCTAGTCGTAGCAATACAGGCAAACATAGTATAGGCAAAATTAACATTACACCAAACATAAGAACAAACTATATGATAATAATCTACACATTAGAATAAGATCACAGGAAAAAGAATTATTAATTTTTTTGAGTTATAGAATTCAAGTTATGAATTTCTTAAGTTTTAATGTGTTTGAAATAGGGTTAAATGATAAATAAATTTTCTAACAGAGTTCATATCAAAACAGTGACACTAGGTAATAGAGAATATTATTACAAAATTTTAGCAAGTGGAATGGATTAATTTGGAGTTCATATGCATTTTCTATGAATTACATAAATTCTAGGAATTATTTTTATATTAAAAACTCATTTTCTAATTCATTTTCCTGATTTTATAACTCTCTGGACTGGGCCTCAATTAAGCAGAAGCACAGGGGGCTCGGGGTAAAACTACAGAGACACAGCGCACAGTGCTACTGGACGGCGGGTTGATTTCTGCTTTCCTCGGGGTTTCTTTAGAAAAAAAAATGCCACGCGAAGGGGTATCGCTTGATCTCGGCCGTCCGATCAACACCGGACGCACCAGATTAGATCACGAGGGTTTGAATCGGTACGCAGCGCGTGACGTTGGATTGGAGATCTACGGACCAGATTCAATGTAGCTTGGGCCACCCAGGACCGACCGATCCGATCCAACGGCCCACAGCTATCCCTCCCCCAGATCTAATCCTAGCCGTCAATTCAACATCCTACGGTCCCGGTCTTACCCCTTTCCCAGCCGGTCGACCACGGTGGCGCTGTGCACTCCGCGGCGGCGGACTTCGCCGGCGCTAGCGATTAAGCGCCCCCCCCCCGGTCCCAACCTTGAATTGTACAGGTGCTACACGAAGAGGAGAGCAAGGCGATCGAGGCTAGGGGTTTCTTACCGGCGATTGAGGAGGTTTGCGAGCTCGCCCACGCTGCGCGGCGGCACGCGGCGGAGCTCCAAGTACGGTGAGGAATTCCGGAGTTCCCGAGGCCACGCAGTTCAAATCGATGGCGCGGACGGCAATAACACGTGCAGATGACCCTCCCCGGCCCTTCACCGAGGTCAGACAGCCCACGGCGACGGGATTCGCTGGCGGCGGCCAAAATCTCTCCCGCAAGCGTAGCAACGGCGGCGCAAAGCTGTCGGCGCAAGCGGATGAGGAGGGAAGGAGGAGGCCGCGGCACGATGCTTTTATACCCGGGAGAGCACGGACTCGTTGTACCGGCCAACGGAGCCGCTGCCGAGATTCCCGCGCGCGCGATCGGTGGAGTTTGTTGAAGACGAACCCGACAAGCGGGCCCCGCGGATCAGCGAAAGAAGCGGAGTGAGCGCGGGCGTGGGAAAGTCTGAGCAGGGGTCCCGCGCGACAGTGACCAAGCGTGCGCGTGAGAGGCTGGGCAGAGGGCCCCACCTGTCGGCGCCGGTTGGAGATGGCAATGGGCTGCGCGGTGACGTTTCTTAGGTGGGCCGAATTCAGGTCTTCCAGCCCAGTTAGGTTAGAATTCTTTTTTTCTTTTTCTTTTCTATTTTCTTTTCTCCATTTTCAAATCCCATTTGAATTCAAGTTTAAATTCAAACTTTTGTGAATAACTTGTCCTCAGTTTGAATAGTATACTTTAATAATATAAGTATGAAGAATTTTTATTCTGATTTTATTTTGTTTTATGTAGTATTTTCCCTACTCCTTTTATTTTCTATTTTCTATTTTTCCTTTCCATTTGAATTTCAAATCAACACAAGTTTAAAGTTCAAACACTTAATTTGGATACACATATAGAACTTTAGCATAATGTGCAAAAACCTATTTTATGTATTTCTTTATTTATTTTAGTCCTTTTTGACAAGCTTTTATTCATATAGTAGAATAATCCCTACCTTATTACTTCTAGGGAAATCATATTCATATTGTAGACTATATATATTAAGAAATAGTTTAACCCTAATTCTTTTATATATCCTAACCCAAAGGCAATTTAGATTATCTAAGTATCTTTAATTATGTATTTTTAACATATTCATGAGTGGAAGCTTCTAAATTATGATTATTTTTAGGGAAAGGTGTTTTGATTTAAAATCTTTGAGAATTTTTCCTTGTCTTCACAAGTTTGAACTTTAGGGTGTTACAATGACATAATATTTGGTTCTACTAATCAAAAGTCTTGTGAAGAGTTTAGCAGGGTAATGACGCAGAAATTCGAGATGTCGATGATGGGCGAGTTGAACTACCTCCTTGGGTTCCCAGTGAAGCAACTCAAGGACGGCACCTTCATCTCCCAAACGAAGTATACGCAAGACTTGCTAAAGCGGTTTGGGATGAAGGACGCCAAGCCCGCAAAGACGCCGATGGGAACCGACGGACACACCGACCTCAACAAAGGAGGTAAGTCCGTTGATCAAAAGGCATACCGGTCTATGATAGGGTCTTTACTTTATTTGTGTGCTAGTAGACCGGATATTATGCTTAGCGTATGCATGTGTGCTAGATTTCAATCCGATCCTAAGGAGTGTCACTTAGTGGCCGTGAAGCGAATTCTTAGATATTTAGTCGCTACGCCCTGCTTCGGGATCTGGTATCCAAAGGGGTCTAACTTTGACTTAATTGGATATTCAGATTCCGACTATGCTGGATGTAAGGTCGATAGGAAGAGTACATCGGGGACGTGCCAATTCTTAGAAAGGTCCCTGGTGTCGTGGAACTCTAAGAAACAAACCTCCGTTGCCCTATCCACCGCTGAGGCCGAGTACGTTGCCGCAGGACAGTGTTGCGCGCAACTACTTTGGATGAGGCAAACCCTCCGGGACTTTGGCTACAATCTGAGCAAAGTCCCACTCCTATGTGACAATGAGAGTGCTATCCGCATAGCGGAAAATCCTGTTGAGCATAGCCGCACAAAGCACATTGACATCCGGCATCACTTTTTGAGAGACCACCAGCAAAAGGGAGATATCAAAGTGTTTCATGTTAGCACCGAGAACCAGCTAGCCGATATCTTCACTAAGCCTTTAGATGAAAAGACCTTTTGCAGGCTGCGTAGTGAGCTAAATATCCTAGATTCGTGGAACTTGGATTGATTTATAGCATACATGTGATTATGCCTTTGATCATGTTCCTTCTGCATTTGTTGCTTATGTATGGTGCTCAAGTTGTACAAACACTCCCTAGACCTCACAAGTCCTTTGGCAAGTGATGCACATATATGGGGGGAGCTGTGCTACAACTTGACCCTTTGAGACTAACCGTGTGCTTGAGTTTGCTTGTTTTAGTCTCAAAGGAGATTTGAAAGGGAAAAGGTGGACTTGGACCATGAAATACTTCCACTGCACTCCGATGAGAGGGTAATTTATTCCAAGTTCATCTACTCTTATTGCCTTTGTATTCTTATTTGAAGATTTTGGTGAGGCAATGGGGTTAGAGGGCCAAGATTGATTCCGTTTTGGTGCTTGATGCCAAAGGGGGAGAAAATAAAGGCCAAAGCAATAGATGGATCAGCTACCACTTGAGAAATTTTTGAAAATAGTATATTAGAGCTTTTGGTTTGTCAAAACTCTTTTAGTATTTTTTGTCAAAAGTTGGCCTCTTGTGGGGAGAAGTGTTGATTATGGGAAAAGGGGGAGTTTTTGAGATTCTTGATCAATCTTTTTGGATTACCTCTCTTTATGTCTCTACAAGTGGATTTGACTTAGAGATAGGAATTTGAGTTTGATTTGCAAAAACAAACCAAGTGGTGGCAAAGAGTGATCCATATATCTCAAAATTGAATCAAAACAATTTTGAGTGTTCATTTGCATTGTTATTGCACTTGTTCTAGTTGCTTTATGTTGTGTTGGCATAAATCACCAAAAAGGGGGAGATTGAAAGGGAAATGTGCCCTTGGGCCATTTCTAAGTATTTTGGTGATTGAGTGCCAACACAAGTGCTTTTATGCTAATCTATGCAAAATGGTGGACAAGATGCAAATCATGTCAAAAGGTATGTTTCTAGACTTAGTGCATTGTTTTTATGGACTAATGTATTATGTCTAAGTGCTAGAAACAGGAAAAATTGAATGGGAAATGAGATGGCCTTGTTCAACCAAAGTCTGCTCAGTCTGGGTGCACCGGACAGTGTCCGGTGGTGCACCGGACAGTGTCCGGTGCGCCAGGCTAGCTCTGGCGAACAGGCTGCTCTCGGGACTTCGACGGCGGTGTACGGCTAAAATTCACCGGTCTGTCCAGTGGTGCATCGGACTGTCCGGTGAGCCGTTCACAGGCGAACTCGTCGCTCTCGGGAAACCATCAACGGCGTACGACTAAAATTCACCGGTCTGTCCGATGGTGCACCGGACTGTCCGATGAGTCAACGGTCAGCCGGGGCAACGGTCGGCCGAGGATTCCGCGCGTGACGCGTGGCCGAGCCAACGGTCACATTGGTGCACCGGACTGTCCGGTGTGCACCGGACAGTGTCTAGTGCGCCAATGGCTCTCAGACTCCAACGGTCGGCTTCGCCAAATAAGGAAGGATATCTGCACCGGATAGTGTCCGGTGGTGCACCGAACTGTCCGGTGCGCCAGGCGACTGAAGGCAAGATCTGCCTTCCAGGATTGTTCTCAACGGCTCCTAGCTGCCTTGGGGCTATAAAAGGGACCCCTAGGCGCATGGAGGAGTATACCAAGCATTCCCTGAGCAATCTTGATCACTCACACTTCATTCTTGCGCACTTGTTCGACATTCTAGTGATTTGAGCTCCGTTCTAGTGTGCTAGTCTTTTGAGCTTAAGTCTGGGTATTGTGTGTGCGTGTTCGCTGTGATCTTTGTGTCTTGTGTGAGTTGCTAATCCCTCCCTTGCTCCGTGTTTCTTTGTGAACTTCAAGTGTAAGGGCGAGAGGCTCCAAGTTGTGGAGATTCCTCGCAAACGGGATTAAGAAAAGCAAGCAAAACACCGTGGTATTCAAGTGGGTCTTTGGACCGCTTGAGAGGGGTTGATTGCAACCCTCGTCCGTTGAGACGCCACAACGTGGAGTAGGCAAGCGTTGGTCTTGGCCGAACCACGGGATAACCACCGTGCCATCTCTGTGATTGATTTCTTGTGGTTATTGTGTTGAGACTCCTCTCTAGCCACTTGGCAATTATTGTGCTAACACTTAACCAAGTTTTGTGGCTTAAGTTTTAAGATTGACAGGATCACCTATTCACCCCCCTCTAGGTGCTCTCAATTGGTATCGGAGCCGTTCTCTTCACAAAGGGACTAACCGCCCGAAGAGATGGATCCTAAGGGGAAGGGTATCGTGATCAACGATAAAGAGAAGGAATCCTTCGTCAACGAGCCGAAGGATGACAAGCCTACCGACTCGGGCTCGGGCCATAGACGGAAAGATGGGAAGAAGAAGAAGACAAGGCGCATCAAGGAAATTGTCTACTACGACGACAGCGACGAGTCATCTTCTTCCCAAAAGGACAACGACGACAACGACTACGAGAGAAGGAAACCGGTTAATTCGAACTTTTCTTTTGACTACTCTCGTATTCCGCAAAGTACAAATACTCATTTGCTTTCCATTCCACTTGGCAAACCTCCTCACTTTGATGGAGAGGACTACGGATTTTGGAGCCACAAAATGCGTAGTCACCTGTTCTCTCTCCATCCGAGCATTTGAGAGATTGTGGAAAGTGGAATGAAATTTGATAGCTCAGATAGTCCTATATATATTAATGAACAGATTCATAGAAATGCATAAGCTACTACTGTGTTGTTAGCCTCCTTGTGCAGGGACGAGTACCATAAGGTGAGCGGCTTGGACAACGCCAAGCAAATCTGGGACACCCTCAAAATCTCTCATGAGGGGAACGATGTCACCTTGCTCACCAAGATGGAGTTGGTAGAGGGAGAGCTTGGAAGATTCGTGATGATAAGGGGCGAGGAGCCAACCCAAACATACAACCGGCTCAAGACCCTTATCAACAAAATAAGGAGCTACGGAAGCACGCGATGGACGGACGCGACGTCGTCCGCCTAATGCAAAGGTCCTTTACCGTTCTTGATCCACATTTGGTGAATAATATTCGTGAGAATCCCAGGTACACCAAAATGTCGCCCGAAGAAGTCCTTGGAAAATTCGTAAGCGGGCGAATGATGATCAAGAAGGCGAGGTACGTGGACGACGCGTTGAACGGTCCGTTATTGTGTTTCCTCTGTCGTGCTAATGGAAAGGGAGACGGGTACTCTATATCTTCTTGCGCCTCTACTGCTGACGGGAGGGAAGGGAGCGGATCTGGTGATCCGTGGTGACGTAGTTATTAACAACTGCAACTATAGGTGTACATTTGGGCCGGGCCTGATGGGCCGGCTCGAAGCAGGGA
Source organism: Zea luxurians (assembly GCA_029449295.1). Taxonomy (NCBI): domain Eukaryota; kingdom Viridiplantae; phylum Streptophyta; class Magnoliopsida; order Poales; family Poaceae; genus Zea; species Zea luxurians. Next base: position 144,238,542 of record JAOPSE010000007.1, on the reverse strand, counting down.
AAAAAAAAGCACGGCCCAGACACGGCACGACCCGAAATATTTTAGTGTCGGGCCGGCACGACCCGTTATATCGAGCCGGGTTTGGGCCGAGGTCACGGCCCATGGGCGGGCACGAGCACGGTCCGTTTAAGGCAGACACGAAATGGCCCATATAGAGGCACGAAAAGGCCCATATATTTATTAAAACCACACTCCATTCCACACTTTCATATACTTGATAAATAACACAAAGCTAAAGATAATGCTAGTTAGATATTTTTTGTAGCTTTGAATTAGAGTATGTGATGTAATTTTACTTTTGTTATGAACATTAGACAATAAACTAAACTTACGAACTTTGTATAGAGCTGATTATACTCTTTTTTCTTCTAACAAAATGATTTGTAAACGAGGTAGTCATTGCATAGTGTCACACCCGGCTTTAAGGAACAAAGCCAGGTGCATCTCATACATGCGCCAAGAAGACAACATATATAATAACAGAGTGTATAGAGATAAATGTCATAAAACATCAGGGTATTTATTACATAGTGGAAGACTTATTACAAAATAAAATAAAAATAAAACGAACTAAGGATCGTCCGCGCCAATGTCGACTGAGAAACGCCACCTAGATCAGATCATACTCCTCGCCTTGTGGCTCCTCCTGAACCACCTGTTCATCTCCTGTGGGGGGGGTGTGAGACAGCAAGGGTGAGCTCACACATGATCATAGCTCAACAAGTTGTGGGGAACCAGTGGACATAAACTCACAAAGGTGTGAGTTCATGTGATGTGTAAGGCTAATCAATGATAGGGGTTAAAGCTGAGCATTGCTTTTAAGTAGTTGGTCAAAGTTTTATTAGCAGTTACTAAGTGTAAGTAAATACCAAACCATAAATAAAGTAATAGAACAAATTAATAATAATCCCATGCAATACAAATGACCAAATTGAATTTAAGCTCCATAATTTAAACATCAGAGAGTCCTGAGCTGCTCATGACCGCGAGCACGGCTAGTATACCAGTTTTACACTCTGCAGAGGTTGTACCCTTTACCCACAAGTCATGTTACCCATCTGCCAAGGGGTCGCGAATCCCATACACCTCTACCTAGGAAGCGCGGCAGGGCAACACTATGAGGCCTTTACAAAGTTCCACTAGCTTCTGAAAACCCGCTACAGTTTATAGGAAGTTCCAATGCAGGGTTCTTGACTGACCGCCATCGCAGCAAAATCAACCAAGGACCTCCCTACACTGACCACTCCCCTACTGCCCTTGCCCCTTTCGGGTAAGGTAGTCTTCCACTAGCTTTCCTAATTAGTCAGCCAAGGGCGTCCCATTAAACCCTTGTGGTGGCACGTGGTTCTCAAGTTAAGCTCTATGTTCCAATTAACATTAATGATCTCAACATGAACATAAATAGAATAACAAAAAGAATTAGAACATAGAGGTAATAAATGATTATCCCAAAACCATGTAAAGCAATAGCAAACTACCCAAGTGAGTCAGGGGTAAACAAGGTAATGAGATAAACAATCTAGGGTGACCTATCGGGTCCCATCAAAATTAACCTATGCATGAATAAGTGATATTAAAGAACATTATTAGGTAAAAAGTGGTCAAGGGCACGACTTGCCTTCAGTGAGCTCCTGCTCAACAACTTCAACCTGCTGCTCACCAGGATCCTCGGTCACGGGCTCTTCTACTCGCCACAATACAAACAAGCACAGTGCATATAGAGAAATTAACATTACACCAAACATATAAACAAAATACACAGTAATAATCTACACATTAAAATAAAATTCTAGGAACAAGAATCATAATTTTTGGAGTTATAAATTTTAAGTTATGGATTTTCAAAGGTTTCATGTGTTTAAATTGGATTAAGTGAGGAATTAAATTTATTACTGTTTTCATGACAAAACAGAGGTTCTAAGTGATAGAGAATAAAATTATAAAATTTTAGGAACTGGAATGGAGTGATTTGGAGTTAGTATGAATTTTCTATGAATTATTGAAGTTCTAGCAATTATTTTTTTATTAAATATTCAATTTCTAATTCATTTATACAGTTTAAATAAGCTCTGGACTGGGCCTCAATTAATGGGAAACGCAGGGGCCTCAGTGTAAGAATCTATAGACTCAGAGTACAACACCGATGGATGGCGGGTTCTATATTCTAACTCTCTAAGGTCTCTTATGTAAAAATCCAGGCCGAACGGGTATCATCGGTCCTCAGCCGTTGGATTTAAGCCCTATGGCCCAGATCAGCCCCAATCTAAACGAACCGGTATGGACTCGCGGCCATCGGATCCTTAATCGACGACCAAGATTTAAAACATCCGAGATCTATTCTTATGCATCCATCTAGAATCGGACGGTGCAGAATCCCCTGGCCGAAGCGTTATTCACGTGCAATCCTATCCCTCCATCCCAAAATAGATGGCCAGCATCCCTTCTTCCCGCGACGCAATCCACGGCGGCGCCCGAGCCTACCCACGGCCGCGCCATCGCCGGAGGAGGTCAATCCCAAGCTCCAGTGCGCCAAACTCTAATACGCTGGGCGCGGAATGAAATTAAGATAAAGGCGAGCCAGGAGAGCGGGTCCTTACCCTAAGTACGGAGCTGCTTCGGTCGGTCCACGGCGAGCCGCAAACGCGCGGTGGCGGTGACGAACTGGGCGCGCTCCGGTCACCCACCTGCCCCGCAATCGCCACTGACGCGAACCAGAGACCCGGGCGAAGCCTCCTGGCCACCCGCAAGGTTCCAATTTAGCGCCGAGCACTACGTACGACGGTGGCTCACGAATTTGGTGCCGCGGCGGGTTACGGCTTCCTCGGTTCACGACGATTGTGCTCAACAGGGTAGGGGAAAGGGCGGAATAGTGGATGGGCAAACAAGACTTCGGCCACATTGGCTTTTATCTGTAGATGCAGTCAGCCGATCGGAGAAGAATGCGCAAAAATGGCGGGATCACCCCCGTCGGGTTCGGAACGTTCGTTGAGGAGAGAACTGAACACCTGACCCCACGCGTAAGCGACTTGAATGAATGGGCGCGGCCGACTTACGCGTGGACCCCGCAGGTCGGCGCCTGGCACCCGGACTGGGCTTGCGCGGCATGGAGGGAAAATTCGCGAGATGGGCTGAAATTCAAGCCACCGGCCCAAGTAGCAAGGTTATTCCTTTTCCTTTTATTTTCCTTTAAATTTCTTTTTTTCCCTTTTTGAATTCAAACTTGAATTTGGATTTGGTTATGAGTTCCTCCCTTGAGTTAATTACACAATTTCAATCTCTAGTTTTGGAACCATATATTTTTATTTACTTATTTTTTCCTCATAATATTCATTTCTTCTCTTTTCTAAATTCCAAAATTTCTTTTAGATCTCAAATTCCACTCTAGTTTTTTTAACTTATTCATTTTTATATTGTTTTTTTCTTTACATTGTCTCAAGTAATGCACACACAAGAAAAGCCCAGCATGATGCATAATTTAGTAGCATGTACTCTTTTATTAATCATTTGCTTTTGAATATGGTGTTCCCATGGAATGATACATAAAGGTCAAACCCACGCAAGGAGAAATTGTTTCTCTATTGGTATTATTTCTAGCAAATTACAAAGTGAGTGTTACACATAGCAGTAGTAACTTTAATACAAATATTAAGTTTGCTTTTGTTCAAATTTATTTGTCTTATCTTTTATTTGTTTTATTATTTTTTTGAATTTAGGGCTCTCATGTGAATTTTGGGTCAAAAACTGAATTTCTGGGCAAAAATTGAATTTCAAGCCCTAATGTGAATTTCGGACTTTTATAATTTCGGGCCGCCCGAAATGAGCCTGGCACGATTAAGCAATTACGGTCCGGGCTACGGGCCGAGGGCTAGGCACATAGGCCGGCCCGACACTGCCCAAAATTCAAACGGACCGGACCGACCCGAAATTCAGACAATACGGGTCTTTTCGAGCTTGGGCCGGACCAGGCCCGCGGCTCGAATGTACACCTACAACCGCAACAAGCGAGTTGACGATTTGTCTTGTGGGGTTTCATTAGCGAGCAAAGAAGAAAAGTGGGTCCAATAAGTTGATGGGCTTTCCCAGCTCCAAAGATGGCCATGCAAAATGATTAACTGGCCCAGTGGGCTTCTCTGGTCCAAGACGAAGCTCATGGAGAGATCACGCCACGTTCTCCTCTCCTGCTGGTGCTGGTAGGGTTAATTTTGGAACCTGAACTTGATGGAGGACAGACATGGCATTGTTTTTAAGAAAAGTGGAGGAAAAGTCTTCGCAATTAAAGGAGCAATTTGAAATGAAGGAGATCGACATGAGAAATACGATGCTTTTCACCGCCCCTCCCTTTATTCCTGAGATCTCTGATGCTTACTTTTGTCTGGCTTTTCTCGTCCAAGCATTCGCTCGAGGAAGATCGGATCGGTCTCGTCGGCGTCCTTTTATCTCACAAACTGCACCGACGCGAATAAACTTTGTTTCTAATATGCGTTAATTATGATCTGCAACATCCGTCCTCCAAAAATTACGATTCTCACTTTTTTTAAAGGGCTAGTATAGAATCTTAAATCCCCTCCGGAATTCTCAGAAATTGAGTAAGAAATTAAGCTAAGGATAATTCTTACAAATTAAGCGACGAAAATTAAAATTTAAGACGGTCAACCAAAATTACCTAAATTTTGAATGATCAGCACTCACTCAAGGCTGACACCAACCATCATTGTTTACCTCGGACACGAAGGTATAGACTGTATACTTCTTTCACCTCTTCAATGCCTCACCGTAGAAAGACGATTAGATCCTAAGGTTTGAAAGATCAGCACCATGTTGTTGTTTCTAGTCATTATCCTCGTTGTAACACACGGATATAATCTCCTGGTGAAAAAAGTTATTGAGATATCAAATATGTATTAGTGGGCCAGTCATTATAGCTTTTTATTGCATGCCTATCCAGAGTAAAAAAAAATGCTAGTAATTTTTTTTTCATAAACTTAGAAATTTTTTAAAAAAAGTCTGAGTCAATCCAAACTTAAACGCCTTTTTCTTTATTACGAAGGCAGTAATAGCACTAGTTTACTTTTGTCGAAGAGATGAAGTTGCTGTAGGAAGAGGAAAGGAAATCGCCAGACAGCATATCAAACACGTACTTTATTTTTTTCTGACCAAACGCGTCAAAAGGCAAGCTTTGCAAGAGGAGCATTAGCTTTGTCGAACCTTATGCCTGAATACCTGATGGTGAATTGATCAGCTCCCCAATCCAGCAGTGAAAAGAAACACCGGTCCCTCGCCAGAAACGTCGGCTTTTACCGCACGCCTCGTCGGCAATAGGCCTAGGCATTTGGTTCGGTTCCTCAGTTTTTCAAAAAAAAAATGATTCTCAGAAAACTGAAATCGAAATATATATCTAGGACAGATAGAACTAAAAAATTCGCTTTCGGTTCTTTCGGATCGGTTTCGGTTACTAACCGAATAGGCCGAAGTTTAGCAAAAATAGTAAAACAACACAATTTTAGAGTTTACCAAAAGTGCCTAGATGACCAGATAAAGGATTGGGGTTGGGGATGGATTGATTTGAAGGAGTCATATGATTATATACTTAGAATTTGGAAAGGTTATATTGATATACATCTAAAATTATATTGGTCTATTGTGCTTTTATTATATTTCGGTTTTATGAGGTCTAGAACCAAATTTTTTTATCTGTTCTTTCATTTTCTAAAACATGGAACCAGAATTTCTAATGATTAATTTGGTTTTGATTTCGATTAATTTGGTTCGGTTCTTCGGTTTCAGTTTATTTTTCCTAGGCCTAGTCGCCAGCCATACAATGCAATGCATTACCTGGCGTGTTTGGTTTTCTACTTAGTAACTTGGTTCTAAAGTATGGTGGGCAAAACTGCTCCGCTCTTAATTTATTGTTGTTTAGATTGGTTACATGTTGGACAGAGTGGCTCTAAAGAAATTATACTTAAGTACTGAACCATCTGACTCACTAAAATCTCTCGGGCAGAACCACTCCTTGATATAGGCCCTGTATTGGAGGACTTCATTTCAAGAATTACAACTTTGGTTTTCTAGCTTCACCATGAAACAACTTTAACATATTGGTAAGGCATGTTTCAAGAGTCATATAGGCTGCAGTTTCTGTAATACAACTAATTTCCTTACTTACCCTTGATGATTAGCGGGTGGAGAAAGAGATATGGATCGGTAGGTCATGTAACCAATGGTATGGTGGATAATTTTTGTGCAACTTCATAGGTAGGTGTGCAAACGGTGTTTTTGAAGCACCCTTTACTATAGATATATCAACGGGGAATTCCCCACCGGGGATTAACTCCCCCGACCCGTACCCATGAGCAAAGACTTGTCCCCATCCTCGAACCCGACCTCGGGTACGAAAATCTTCCCATACCCATCCCCGACCGGGTACCAAATACCCATGGAGATACTACCTATTAAGACGGTAAGGGGTAGGCTGCCCCATTCCGTGTTCTGTCATTCCTATTCCGCCCTCACGGCAAAGCCCATTCCCATTCCCAGCTGCCTGTCTTTCTCATTCCCCCTCCCTACAAAGCTCATTCACATTTCCATTCCCGGCTATCACGTGTCTTTCTCATTCCCCCTCCTACAAAGCCCATTCCCATTCCCACGTGCATCCCACCCCTAGCTAAAATTAAATTAAAAAACAGGCTCCAAGGGGATTCGAACCCGCGACCCCTCAAGAAAATGTGTTTGTAGCTACCACTACACCACATGTGTATTTATGTCTACATCTATTATAGTCTCTACTACCTATTAAGACGGTAAGCTCCAAGGGGATTCGAACCTGCAACCCCTCAAGTAAATGTGTTTGTAGCTACCACTACACCACATGTGTATTTATATCTACATCTATTATAGTAAAAACATATACTACATCTCTCCCAAAGCCCACCTGCTACCCTGCACAATGTGTAGTAATAGATAAGTATCACCGAGATTATTAAATTACATTTTTGGATTGAGGGAGTAGTATTTAAAGAAGAGCCTTGCATGCAATTTCTTTTGTTTGAAGAATGTTTTCAACTTAAATACTTTTTTTTTGCATGTGTAACATTTATTCTCCATAATATTTTTTCATGGATCTAACTTATAAATCATTTTCATAAACCAATGCCAAAGATGAATCCATGTTTCTTACTTGGAAACCCCGAACAAACATCACTAGCACGAGGCGCTCGCGTTGGCGTCGTTCACCGATGACGAGAAGAAACTTGGCGACTACCAGTTCGACCTCTGGAAACAGTCCTACATGGCCCATGCGCCACTGTGTACGGCAAGCTCCGACGCAGCCGCCACTTGGACGCGGTCCAGAGCGGCTGCACCGCGCTGTCCATCGTCAAACATGGGGACCTCATGGTCGTCGCCAGTGTCGACGACTCTCAGGTTGTTCTGGGCACCGCAACCTACGACGACGCCATCACGCCGTCTAGCTCATCATCCACCTGAAGCCTAACCTGCCACGTAAGTCGCTACTGACCGGCCATGAATTCTTGTGCGCTGGAATGACGACCATTGTTGTTGTTGTATGAGTGTCCTCGAACAAGATGTATGTAGAGGAGTAACACATCCGGTGGTGCAACGATCAGGTGTACTACCTCGCTGATGAGCCCGGTGTGCACTTCATTTGGCAGCCTAGCCAAGAGTGATCGGTACTCACCATATCGCGCGCGTTCGATGACTATTATATCAAGGATTGTGGCGTCATCTCGACACCAGAGGTGAGCAGAGGTGGACCGACAACAATGACCACTCACCATCGTTAGGGTAGCTTTTGTGCCGGCCTGCCTTTAATTCTCTTCGCAAACACACACTTGCATTTTTTGTTTAAGCAAGCGTGTATGGTGGTGCGTGCCTGATGACTAACGATGTACGACAGAACTTCTACCGGCAGGTGTGGCACGTGCTTTCCAATGATGAGACCATGCAAATCATGACATATATCAAAGTCTGCATGATACTGATGGTTGCAATGTAGTAGTGAAACAACTAAATTAAAATAACAAAATTTATGTATGGCTAGGATCACAAATGGATTATGAAATATTTTCTTATAACAATATTAGACACATTTTGTATATAAGTTATCATGGTATTATATGTTCCCGTTGCAACGCACGAGTACTGACCTAGTACCCATGGAGACCCGTACCTGACCCGACTATTCAGCATTTCAGAATTTCATCATATGGATACAACACAATTCAGCATTTCACCATGCATATTTTGTAGTTTCATCAACATACTCATGTAAAATAAATAGTGTCTTCTAGTAGCCACATGTCCACATATCACAAATATGGTCAAACAGTAAATAAAAATATCTCTTAGTACATGTTTTATCATTTAACCTGAGAGTACTAGGGTCTTTTTCTTTTTTGTTTCTTCGCTTTGCGCTTTGGGCTTCACCGTAAGCACTCTGGCCCATAACTAAACACTATTGGTTAGCAGGCCACAGGCGGATAGGCATATGCTCGAAGATGAATTCCCCTATAAGCTTGGATGTTGTAGTAAATCGGGTAAACATCCCATGGGTAATCGGGTTCGGGTTTAGCCCTCCTAAACCCGTACCCGCCATATCCGATGGGGAAAGAATTTCTCCCAAATTTATACCCATGAGGATCAATTTTAACCCATACCCTAACCCTAATAGAGGAATTCCCCACGGGTAATTGGGTTTCGGGGTCCATTGACATCTCTACCCTTTACCCTTCGAGGAGTTTCGAAAATTTTGTGAAACTGGTCTCTAGTTTTAGTTTTTTTAAGCTATAGTTTATGGAGCTGGATCTGTTTGGATAGATCTAAAATTCTTAAAACAAAGCTCACTACCGGAATTTGGCTCTTTGCCGAGTGCCATATTCTTTGCCGAGTGTTTTATTTCGGGCACTCGGCAAAGAGCTCTTTGCCGAGTGCCACGCAAAAAACCCTCGGTAAAAGAAAACACTCGGCGAAGAAGCTCTTTGCCGAGTGTTTTATTTTTGACACTGGGCAAAGAGTTTCTTTGCCGAGTGTATTTTTTTGACACTCGGCAAAGGGCTCTTTGCCGAGTGTCACAAATACAACACTCGGCAAAGAGCTCTTTGCCGAGTGTTTTTTCTCCAACACTAGGCAAAGACAATTTAAAAATCACATTTTAAAGTAGTAAATTAATTCAAATGAAAAAGTTTTCAACTACAAATTTGTATAACTCATCATGATGTACAATTTATATATTGAACATTTCTTCATATGATAAAATAAAAATAAATTTGTTCATAAAACCTATATCTCTCTCGTAGTTTATGAAACTACGAGAGAGACGTATAGAATTTGTGCATATTGTTAGAACCATCATCTGAGATAAACAAATTACCAAACAACCAAAATAAACTTTGTAGAACTTGAGAAGTTATAGAAGTTTATAGTTGACAACTTTTTCATTTGAAGTCATATTGTCAACGAAAACTACGTCTGAATTTAAAAAATTTAAAATTTGAATTTTGAAAACGACTTCGAAAGGAAAAACCACCAACATAAAAGTTGTAGGTATTGAAGAGTTATGAAACTTTGTAGTTGACAATGTTTTAGTTTGAAATCATCTTGTTATGCAAAACTATGTTTGAATTTTGAAATTTGAATTTTTCAAACTGTCTCGGATGGAAAAACCACCAAAATAAAAGTTGTAGGTCTTGAAATGTAATGAAACTTTGTAGTTGACAATTTTTTGATTTGAAATCATCTTATCATTGAAAATTTCGTGTGAAGTTTTTAAATTTAAAATTCAAATTTTATAAACGGTCTCGGATGTAGAAACTATTAAAATAAAACTTTTAGATCTCAAAAAGTTATGCAACTTTATAGTTGGTCACATTTTCAAATGAACTCATTTAGTACCTTAAATAATCAAATTACTCTCGATTTGTTATAGTACATAGGGAATGGAAACGTAATATAAACATAATTGGTGTAGTAGTGTAGTGGTATAGGAGGGTATGCGCGAGAGAGAGGTTGCGAGTTCGAATCTCACCATTTACAAACATATAAGTTTGATTCAAAATAATAGTGAAAAATGATAGGGCAACACCTAAGCTAATAGGGTAGGGTTGGAGAGTTGTTTCTAGAATTTAAAAAATGTTTTGCTGTTTTTTTTTAATTTTTTCGATTCTTAATTTGCCGAGTGTTTTTTTTTTGCCGAGTGTTTTTTGACCCTCGACAAAGTCTTTGCCGAGTGCTACTCGGCAAAGAACCCTTTGCCGATGAAATCTTTGCCGAGTGTCGGCAAAGCCTTTGCCGAGTGTAAAATAGTCTTTGCCGAGTGTCTCACGATTCCGGTAGTGGCTCTCGCAAATAGAGTCATAGAGTGCTCGTAGCAGCTAGGCTATGGCTACTTTGTCACCCATAGGTCGTGTTGAGTGTTTATTTAGCTAGCCGTACTGGAATACATGACAATAGATTAAAATAAAGAAGAAGAAAAAAAGTAGTAAGATAATTTCTATTTTGTTTATGAAATCGCACTCGAAATCGAATCACAGAGCTAGGGCATACGTGTACATACGAAACAAGCTAACAAAAGCTAGCGGGCGGCCACCGCCGGGCCTTTTACACGTACGCGCCTCGCTCGCTGCAGACGCGCGCCACGGGGCCTCACGTGGACTGCGCTCCTGCTGCTGCTTCGCTTTTTCTTCTGGCTGTCCGTTCACTCGCGTCACGCCATCACGTCTCGCATGTTGCGCACTGGCCGGCGGGCGGCGCCGCTCAGCTCTTTCCTTTCCTATAAATAGGGCACAGGCCACAGGGAAGAAGGGCACCGGCCGGTGTGTTAGTTGGTTTCAGCTTGTATTCCCACTCTGTCGCAGCGTCGCCCGTCGCCGCTGAGATCCTAGCTAGGAAGAAATGGAGCTCTCTCGCAAGCTCTTCACGGCCGTCCTCCTCGTCATGCTGCTGCTGCTGTCCGCAGGTACGTTGGTGCGGCCGGCTGGCCGTCTTACATGTCTTCTGTGCTGTGGACTCATCTTCTCGCCGGCAGCCTACTGATGATGAATCTGTCTGAGATGCTGCTGCGTGCTGCGATGCAGAGGTCGGGCCGGTGGCGGTGGCGGAGGCGCGGACGTGCCAGTCGCAGAGCCACAGGTTCCGGGGCCCCTGCCTCCGCCGGTCCAACTGCGCCAACGTCTGCAGGACCGAGGGGTTCCCCGACGGCAGGTGCCGCGGCTTCCGCCGCCGCTGCTTCTGCACCACGCACTGCCACTGATTCGCTCGCGACCAGTCCATGGCTCCATGCATGCATGAATAACAAGGGTGTGCGCGGTTTGTGATGCCAAATTGTATCCTCGTCGTGTGTGTTGAAGCGTTCGATCGTCGGTCTAGTAGTGTGCCTGTGAGCAGCGGCGTGCTGTTGTACGTACGTCTGCCTCTGTTCTTTCGGGATTTTCCATAGCAAATGCATGCGTCGAGATCTACCCCGAAAGAAATTCGATAGATTTCGCATAATTTCCATTCAAAGAGACGACGCTGATTGTTTATTGTCACTGCACTGCACACTCGACCAGCAGGATCGGCAGTCATGCCGTCCATTAACGGAAAGTAAAAGGGATACAGTGTGACAGTGGAGTAGTAGTAGTAGGATACAGTAGCGCGCACACGGCCACAGGTTGTTGTTGCCTTTTGGCTAGCTCGTGTCTCCACCGGAGATGCGTGCCGACAACACGCGGAGCCATGCATGCTTACTCATACCCCCGCCACACCACATGCTGGCTAGCATGTCGCGCGTGAGCGTAGGGATGGCTAAGGCTGGAAACGAGCCGATGTCGCGCGTGAGCGTAGGGATGGCTAAGGCTGGAAACGAGCCGAGCTCAGCTCGGTGCAGCTCGGTGTCTCGGCTCGGTGTCTCGGCTCGGTGCTTTCATGAGCTGAGAAACTAGGCTCGGCTCGCGAGCCACGTCCTGATATTATATAATTGCATTATATTGTGAATTATTAGTATATAAATATGAAATATATAGATATCATTCATTATTATGAGGAATCTAAATTATTAATTGTCATATATCTATCATGAAACGCTAAGGAACCTGATATTATATAATTGCATTATATTGTGAATTATTAGTATATAAATATGAAATATATAGATATTATTCATTATTATGAGGAATCTAAATTATTAATTGTCATATATCTATCATGAAACGCTAAGGAACAAACTAACAATCTATAAAATTAGCCAATATCCATCATTATTCTACATATTAAGAAATTTGACACAGCTCGCGAGCCGGAACGAGCCGGCTCGGCTCGCTACGGGAACAAGCTCAAAAGGCAGGCTCGGCTCGGCTCGTTCGAGGCTCGCGAGCCGCTCTGAGCTCGAGCCGGCTCGCGAGCCTCGAGCTTTTTTTCCAGCCCTAGGGATGGCAACAACCATATTTTGTCCGTGCGTAAAAACTCTACACAGTGTGGATTTGTTGTGAGTTTGTACCTACGATAGTGTAGGTTTTATTCTCAATCCAATGAGGATCTCGGATCTAAAAAAAGTTATCTGTGTCCGTAAACTCGCGTATGCGTACCTGCATACTGATATATCTATATTACTAGGAATGTTGCGACGGCTTATAACAATACCCATATAAACTATCTACCAACAAAAATTCAAGATTCTTTATTATCTCCGCCGCTCTTCATATAATATTTTTTTTATTTGGCTAACTAATGCTATTGTTTACTCAATCCAATATATATCAGTACAACACGACCAATAAAATGAGCGATTAGAAGAGAGTTCACAACGACTGACTGAACGAATAGAGATTACAAAATGACATAATTCTACCATACAGAGATTAAATAAGAGAAAGTTTGTGAGAGCAAGTTTTTAAAATAAGTCATATGAACTCAAACTTATAAAAAAGATAGATCAAAATATGAAATGATTGCTAAAGTAAGGCATCAATAAGAAATAGACGAGCTCCATATAAATTATGCTACTTCGTAGCAATTACTAACGTTTAAAATCAATAAATAACCTTTCCATATAAATTATGCTACTTCATAGTAATTATTAACGTTTAAAATCAACAAATAACATTTCATTTTACTGTTAGTTTGATAAATCATTGTTGCTCCATCTAATTCAGCAACCTCAAACATCATGTAGTCCATTGCGCCAATGTGGTCTCAGAAACGACATAATGCTTGCAAGAGCCAAGAACGTTGTGTCGTGCTTGGGCTGTAGTCTCGGCCCGTAGTGCTGTCCTGGCTCAATACAATTATATTTTTTATTTTACAAAAAAGTATATACATATATACAATTTATATTCAATATTGAAAACATATGAGCATGATGTTCCACTAGTTAGACAACTTCACCGAGTGTCTTCCGTCCTTCTTCTATCAGGGTATGAGTTTGAACTCCACCTCCTGCACCATTTTTTAATATTTTACGTTGATTTAATCAAATGGGCCGACGGGCTAATGGGCTGGCCCGGCACAGTCAGCAGGCCCTTCTTCTATCAGGACATGGGTTCGAACTCCACCTCCTGCACCATTTTTTAATATTTTACGCTGATTTAATCAAATGGGCCGATGAGCTAACAGGCTGGCCCAGCACAGTCAGTAGGCCGGCATGACGCGCCTAGGCCAGAGTTATGGCCGGCGGGCGTCTGGTCCGTGCCGGGCCGCCGTTTGGCTATATATAGGCGTGCAGCGGGTTAATTTGAAATAGTTGTGAGTGGTTATTTGTAAAAAGATGACGCGAGACGACCATTGAAACTGGTGCTTTAAGTATAATATAGACTATATTAAGGCTGCAAGGGGATAGCCTGTCTCCCCTCGTTCCGCCTTCCAGAAATCTACACCGTCCATCTACATCCATCAAATCTAAACCGTCCGTCCGTGTGCCCCCCGTCCTCGCCCCCACGCCTGATCCGCGCATGGATCCCCCACCCCTCAACAACCTCCACCATAGGTGCTTGGCGGAATGTCCCACCGCCCACCAGCGCCAATGCCGGACATCTTTGCCGCTGCGGTGCTCCTCTCCTCCACCGACAAGCCGGACACCCTACACCCGGGGAGGCTCTCACCCATCTCCCCGCTCTCGCACTCCTCCAAGCACGGGCACCACCACCCAACCCCGAGCTCCTCCTCGGTCTCCTCCGGCTCTATCTCCCGAGCCCCGCTCGCGTCCGCCTCTGGCCTCGCCTCACGCCGGAGCCACTCCGACGAGATCCCGCTCCCTTCCGACGTGCCCCCGCACCACCGCCGCACAGGCTCCAACCCACTCATCTTCACATCCGGCGCGTGCTCCAGCTCTGCCACCTCGCCGCTCACCAACACGCTCCCCGCAGGCAACATCTGTCCCTCTGGCCGCCTCACCAAACCGCTCCCCTCCTCCTGCCCCGCTGCGACCCCATCGCCCTTCGCCTCCCGCCACGACGTGCTCGGCTCCGGGACCGCCAACTACGGCCACGGGAGCATCGTCCGCTCCCGCGGCGGGTGTGGAGGACAAATATCCCCCGGGTCCACTAGAAGGCAAGAAGGCCTCGCGAAAGGCCTTAGGACCATTATTTCGCAAGGCCATCCCTTCGTGGGCCTGGGGAGGAAAGTCTAGCAGAAGGGATCGACGTAAGATTAGATCAACTCGAGCTCAGGCAGCCCAATGATTTCAAGCATTATCCACAGCAGTGATCCGATTCTCCCACACTGCGGCTTCAGGCATCGGAACTTGTCGGCGTTCCGAGACCGGGGGGTCCCCGAGCCGACGAGTGAGTGTGCCGCGTGCCCCAGCCCAGATGGGTCGAGCGCGTGGGCGAGCGCGAAGGGGGGAACAGAGAGAGCGGTCGGTGGCCGGAGCCGGGTCGTGGGGGAGTCGGAGAATTCCCGCGGCCTTCGTGTTCGTCCCGCGCCCAGGTCGGGTGCGCTTGCAGTAGGGGGTTACAAGCGTCCGCGCGAGGTGAGGGGAAGCGAGCGGCCCCGAGAGAGCGCCTGCCCCTGCCCTTCGTCCCCGCGAGGCCAACCTTCTCTAAGAAGGCCCTGGTCCTTCCTTTTATAGTCGTAAGGAGAGGATCCAGGTGTACAAGATGGGGGTGTAGCAAGGTGCTACGTGTCTAGCGAGGGAGAGCTAGCGCCCTAAGTACATGCCTAGGTGGCAGCCGGAGAGATCTTGGCACCCTGTTGGTGTGGCGTCGTGGCTGTTGGAGGAGTAACGGAGCCGGACGGAGGGACAGCTGTCGGAGTGGCTGGACCCTTGCTGACGTCCTCCTGCTTTCGTAAGGGAGCTGAGAGCCGCCGTCGTCATGGTCTAGCGGGGCGCCATCATTTGCCTATCTGGCGTAGCTGGCCAGATGGGACGCCGGTCTTGTTCTCTGCAACCCAAGTCGGCTCAGGGCAGGGTGATGATGACGCTTCCTGTTGACGTGGCGGTCTCGTGTCCTAGGTCGGGCGTCGTGGAGGCTCCTCCGAAGCCAAGGTCGAGTCCGTCCTGCAAGACAGAGGCAGAGTCCGAGCCCTGGGTCGGGCGAGGCGGAGATCGATCGGCAGAGGCCGAGGCGGAGTCCGAGCCCTGGGTCGGGCGAGGCGGAGTTCGTCGTCTTCCGGGGCCTTAGCCCGAGTCCGAGCCCTGGGTCGGGCGGAGCGGAGTTCGCCGTCTTCCGGGGCCTTAGCCCGAGTCCGAGCCCTGGGTCGAGCGGAGCGGAGTTCGCCGTCTTCCGGGGCCTTAGCCCGAGTCCGAGCCCTGGGTCGGGCGGAGCGGAGTTCGCCGTCTTCCGGGGCCTTAGCCCGAGTCCGAGCCCTGGGTCGGGCGGAGCGGAGTTCGCCGTCTTCCGGGGCCTTAGCCCGAGTCCGAGCCCTGGGTCGGGCAGAACCTCCTTATGGCACCTCTGGCGAAGTCTGGTCGCCCGTCGGTCTTACCTTTTGTGTTAAACGCCCAGGTGACTGGGTCGGTTGGCGCGGTGATTTAGTCAGGGTTTCTTCTTATCGAAGGCGGGGCCTCGGGCGAGCCGGAGATGCGTCTGCCGTGAAAGAGGAGGCCTCAGGCGAGACGGAGTCATCTTAGGGTCGGCTGCCCTCGCCCGAGGCTAGGCTCGGGCGTGGCGTGACCAAGTCACTCGTATGGACTGATCCCTGACTTAATCAAACCCATCAGGCCTCTGCAGCTTTATGCTGATGGGGGTTACCAGCTGAGAATTAGGCGTCTTGAGGGTACCCCTAATTATGGTCCCCGACAGTAGCCCCCGAGCCTCGAAGAGAGTGTTAACACTCGCTTGGAGGCTTGCGTCGCACTTTTTTGCAAGGGGACCAGCCTTTCTCGGTGGTACTTTGTTCCGGTGGGTGCGCGCGAGCGCACCCGCCGGGTGTAGCCCCCGAGGCCTCGGAGGAGTGGTTTCACTCCTTCGAGGTCTTAATGCCTTGCGCAATGCCTCGGCTGGTCTGGCGGTTCCCTCATGCGAGCAGGGCGTAACCCAGGTGCACTGTCGGGGCCCAAGTTCTCGGGCTGGTATGTTGACGCTGTCAACGGTTTGGCCGGAGCCGGTTTTGCGAGAGCAGCCCCCGAGCCTCTGCACGGAGCGAGAGGACGATCAGGGACAGACTCGGCTTTTTTATATACGCCCCTACGTCGCCTTTCCGCAAGGAGGAGGGGGGGAGTGCGCCATGTTACCCTCGATGGGCACCGAACATGGTGTCTCCGGTGAGCTGCAATCGGGTAATCCGAGTGGACGTCCGTGCCCCGTTCGTTAGGGGTCGGCTAGGGGCCCGGAGGCACGCCCAAAAGTACCTGCGGGTGATCTGCCGGACCCGGTCCCCTAGCGACGGGGTCCGAGGGCTCGTTGCCTCCCTCCGATGGGATTCCGTTACAGAGTCGTTCCCGCTGGTCTCGGAAATGTCCTAGGGTACCTCGGGAGCGCAGCCCGAGCCTTGGTTATGTATCGAACGTACCCCTGGTCATCCCTCGCTCGGCGTCTGAGGCGACTGTGAACCCTTCGACAGGCCAGCCTTCGAACCCCTGATCAGTAGGGGGCACGGAGCCCGAGTAGCCTGAGGCGGTCGTGGGACCTTTCGGGGGCCGACCTTCGAACCCCTGACCAGTAGTGGGTGTCGGGCCCACGCGATCTGAGGCGGCTGTTGAACCCTTCGGGGGGCCAGCCTTCGAACCCCTGATCAGTAGGGAGGCTCGGAGCCTAGTTCCTTCACGGGGAAGGATCCCTTTGGGGTTATCCCCCTTCTCGGTCCCTGTTGCAAGAGATAGAGAAAGAAGGAAAAAGGGAAAAAGGATTCGAAATTGAACGTCGTGGCGTACCTTTTTCCGGCGCGGTTGTTTTGGCGAAGGCGAAACGTCACCAGCCGCTCGCGCCCGTAGCGCTGCCCGTCGAGCCGCGGAGTTAATGCGCCGGGGTGAGTAGCTGGCGAGGTTGCCGTTGCGCATGCGCGAGCCGTTCGAGGTACGGGTCACGGGCGCGTCGTCTTCACGCCGTGAGAGGGGGTTCTCTTGCTGCCTCCGGATGGGACATGAGCTTGGCAGATGGCGTGACCGCTGCTCTCGCGCGCCTGCCACCGTCATTACTGCCGGCCCATTTTTGACCGCTTTTGACCGCTGCGCCAGGCTGGCGCTGCTGGGTCGCGGACTGGGTCGCCTCGAATCGCGGTATTGGTTCCGCAATCGAGGAGGTGCGGGGGTGGAGCGAGTGGCACAGCGGCTCGCATGCAGCACCCGGCGCGCCAGTTGCACGACGCGTGGGCTTGAGCCGTCGCGCTGGCTTGTCAGGAGTCGGAGAGGCGCGTCCACTTGGCGCGGTTGCATGCCGCCTGCATGGCCGCCTGCCCCTTTCGCCCGCTGGTCCGGGCAAAAGTGGAGGGTTACTTGTAACCGCTGGGTGGTTGCATGCGTCGTGCGCGGCGGTTCGGCTTCTTCTGCTTAGAGCCGGTCTGCATGACAGGTGGGCCCCAGCCCCCGCGCCGCAGGGGAGGACTTTGGAGGCGTGTTGGAGAAGACTCAGCTCGTGACGGTTGAGGGCGCAAGCAGGGGGAGGTGCCTTTAAAAGGAGGGCGACCCCTTTCGTAAGGTGACCATGTCTCCTTCCTCCCCTATGCATTGTGTCTCTCCATCTTCCGAGGCCCCGGATGGGGGGAACCGCCGTCTTTTCGCTCCATCGCCGGAGGAACGCAACTCCATGGGAGTTGGTACCTTTCAGCCATCGTTCGGCTTCAAGGATTTTCATCATGCAGCCCGTTTGCTCCCCTCCGCTGGGGGTCACCCGAGACGGTGACCTCCAGCTCCTGGGTGGGGAGGAGCAAACCGGACTGCGGCCTGGGTCCCACCCTCAGCTTCAAGGATGTTCATCATCCTCGCTGGGGTGGGTGCCAGACTGAGCCGGCGCTCCACTTCCCGCGCGGGTTCGTGGGTCATCCTCTCCCACGATGTTCGAGGGAGAAGGCGCTCATTGACCCTGCGGGCGGCGCGGACTCCGACAACGGGGGATGGATCGGCGGCGAACGCCGTCGCTTCCAGAGTGTCGGGTCCGCTGGCTCGGCTCCGGCGGCCCCTTTTGTCGGGGGGGGGGGGGGGGGGGGGGGGGCGGCTGCCGCGCCGTGTACACGGGAGGTCCACCCTAGACGCCGCACGCCGCTAGGGCGGCGCTCGTGTTCTGGGGTGGCCCTGCCTTTGCACCAGGGCAGCGCCTCTGCGCGGAGGCCGGTGCCCCACTCATCGGGGAGGATTTGAGTGGGGATCTGCCGGTAGGCTGGTGGCTCCTGGCGTCAGTGCCGAGGTGGAGGCGGCTCGAGAAGTCCCCGTCAGCGACGGGATCACCGCCACCATCGGCGCTTCGGGCCTTCGGCTCTTTGTACTTGTCCTCGCCCCTCGGGTGGCGTTATGGGCGAGGGCAAGACAGCAGCTGTGCCTTCTCCTGAGGCCTGCGCCGCTGCAGAGGGAGGAACCGGAGTTCCGTTTGTAAGGGCACTTCGAGTGCCGGGTTTTTTGTTCATTTCGGCTTTCGGGGCCTGAACATGTATGTAACCACGGCGCGGAGCCGTGTTTTTTCCTCATTTCCGAGCACTAAGACTCGTCTGCTGATTGTCTGAACCGCTTCACCAAGCGTGAGTTGCCCCATGTCAAGGTGACGAGTGAGGTATCCGTATCCCGGAGGCGTAGGAGTTCCTCGGCTCGGTCGGCCCTGTTGTCCGAGGCTCCTCTAGCTTAGTTAAAGAAACCCCTCGGCCGCTCTTCGATGAGCCGAGGCCAGGGGTAGCGATATCAGCACGAGCAGAGGCGGAGTTGGCTCGGAAATGAAACCTGGCCGGCCGGAGTCTAGCCGGGTTGTCCGTTGGCAGGATTGTCGTCGGAGTTGCTCAGCCGAGGCTTCGGATCGAGCTGGCGCCCTCGGAAGGCGGTCGGCCGAGGCCCGGAGGTGGCCGGCCGAGCCGTCCGCTCGGGCCGGGTTCTCGGAGAAGTCCCTGGCAGAGATTGCTCGAGCGTGGTGATGACGTCGTCCTTCGGAGCGGAGGCCCTCGGACCGCGTCGCCGTCCGAGGCTAGGTCGGGCCTTGCTGAAGGTGCTACCCATGCCGAGGGTGTCATCGCCCTTTTCCAGCGTCAAGATCCGAGCCTGCAGGGTCAAATCGTCTTGTAGCGTGGGCCTTGTGCGGCCGTCGAGGCCAGAACACACACCCTTGCTGCGTTATAA
The DNA here is from genome assembly GCA_029449295.1 of Zea luxurians. Lineage (NCBI taxonomy): Eukaryota > Viridiplantae > Streptophyta > Magnoliopsida > Poales > Poaceae > Zea > Zea luxurians. Next base: position 144,218,861 of record JAOPSE010000007.1, on the reverse strand, counting down.
AGCTGCGTCTCTTTTCCTCTTGTTTCGAGTATCTGGACTTTTTGTCGGTAGCAGGGACGTTAGTGCGAGCAAGAGTTGCTTCTCGCGGAAGGCGATGAGTGAGGTATCCGTATCCCGGAGGCGTGGGAGTCCCTCGGCTCGGTCGGCCTTGCCGCTTACGCGTACCTTTACCCGTCCATGAGGCCCTGTCACTGGCTCAGTCGAGAAGGCTCGAAGAATCGCTTCGGCGGAAGAGCTTCCGTACGTAAAGACTCGTTCGATCCGCGGATTCGCCTTATCCGAGCGCGAGTTACTTATCGCAGAAGGTGATGAGTGAGGTATCCGTATCCCGGAGGCGTAGGAGTCCCTCGGCTCGGTCAGCCTTGACTGCTTACGTGTACCCCGTCGTTTCCAGGACCCGCTTTTCGAAGTAGTCAAAAAGCACGAAAGACGTTCTGGTAAAAGAGATTTTCTTTTCGAGGAAAATTTTGACGCAGAGGGGGTTTCCCCCCTTTTAGCCCCCGAGGGAGGGTCGGGCTTTGCCGAGGCGAGGCCGACCCTTCCTTGTTGACTAAACTTTGCGTGGGTGCGAGGTATATGAACGATCTTGGAAATATCTCAAGGGTAGAAACGACGTAGCTGTTGGATGTTCCAAGCGTTGCCGTAGACCTCGCCTTGACTGTTGGCCAGCTTGTACGTTCCGGGCTTCAGAACTTTGGCGATGACGAACGGCCCCTCCCAGGGGGGCGTGAGCTTGTGCCTCCCTCGGGCGTCTTGCCGCAGCCGAAGCACCAGGTCGCCCACCTAGAGGTCTCGGGGTCGGACCCCTCGGGCGTGGTAGCGTCGCAGGGACTGCTGGTACCGCGCCGAGTGTAGTAAGGCCCTGTCCCGAGCCTCATCCAGCTGGTCCAGCGAGTCTTCTCGGCTAGCTTGGTTGCTTTCTTCGTTGTAGGCCCTCGTCCTCGGGGAGCCGTATTCCAGGTCCGCGGGCAGGACGGCCTCGGCCCCGTAGACCAGGAAGAACGGCGTGAAACCCGTGGCTCGGCTTGGCGTCGTCCTCAGGCTCCAGACCACCGAGGGGAGTTCCTTCACCCACCGCTTGCCGAACTTGTTGAGGTTGTTGTAGATCCGAGGCTTGAGCCCTTGTAGGATCATGCCATTGGCACGCTCTACTTGCCCATTCGACATGGGATGAGCTACGGCAGCCCAATCCACCCGGATGTTGTGATCCTCGCAAAAATCCAAGAATTTTTTGCCGGTGAACTGGGTGCCATTGTCGGTGATGATCGAGTTCGGGACCCCGAAGCGATGGATGATGTTGGTGAAGAACGCCACCGCCTGCTCGGACCTGATGCTGCTCAGGGGTCGGACCTCGATCCACTTGGAGAATTTGTCGATGGCGACCAGCAGGTGCGTGTAGCCCCCGGGCGCCTTCTGCAGAGGGCCGACGAGGTCCAGACCCCACACAGCGAAGGGCCAGGTGATGGGTATCGTCTGCAGAGCCTGAGCGGGCAGGTGGGTCTGCTTCGCATAGAATTGGCACCCTTCGCAGGCGCGGACAATTCTAGTGGCGTCGGCCACCGCCGTTGGCCAGTAGAAGCCTTGGCGGAAGGCGTTCCCGACGAGGGTTCGAGGTGCTGCATGGTGACCGCAAGCCCCCGAGTGTATTTCCCGCAGGAGTTCCTGACCTTCGGCGATGGAGATACATCGCTGGAGGATGCCCGAGGGGCTTCGGTGGTAGAGCTCCTTCTCATCGCCCAACAAGACGAACGATTTGGCGCGTCGCGCTACCCGCCGAGCCTCGGCTCGGTCGAGGGGCAGTTCTCCTCGGTGGAGATATTGCAGGTATGGGGTCTGCCAATCTTGATCTGGCACGACCCCGTCCTGCTCCTCCTCGATGCGCAGCGCTTCGCCCTCGGGCTCCGAGGGTTCCTCGGGTTGAGCCGAGGATGGCTCGGGCTGGGCCGAGGTCACCTCGGACGAGGCCGAGGGTGCCTCGGGCCCGGGCGCGTCGCCTATCTTGACGGAGGGTTGATGCAGATCCCGGGAGAAGACGTCCGGGGGAACCGTCGTTCGCCCCGAGGCTATCTTCGCCAGCTCGTCCGCAGTCTCGTTGTAGCGCCGGGCGATGTGGTTAAGCTCGAGCCCGTAGAACTTGTCTTCCAGGCGTCGAACCTCCTCACAGTAGGCCTCCATCTTCGGGTCGTGGCAGAGGGAGTTCTTCATGACTTGGTCGATGACAAGCTGCGAGTCGCCGCGTGCATCGAGGCGTCGGACCCCTAGCTCGATGGCGATTCGCAATCCGTTGATCAGAGCCTCGTACTCAGCCACATTGTTGGACGCCGGGAAATGGAGGCGGAGCACGTAGCGCAGGTGTTTCCCGAGGGGCGAGACGAAAAGCAGGCCCGCGCCGGCCCCCGTCTTCATCAGCGACCCGTCGAAAAACATGGTCCAGAGCTCCGGCTGGATCGGAGCCGTCGGCAACTGGGTATCGACCCATTCGGCTACGAAATCCGCCAGTACCTGGGACTTGATAGCCTTCCGAGGGGCAAACGAGATTGCCTCGCCCATGATTTCCACCGCCCACTTCGCGATCCACCCCGAGGCCTCTCGGCACTGGATGATCTCCCCCAGGGGGAAGGATGACACCACAGTCACCGGATGGGACTCGAAGTAATGTCGCAGCTTTCGCCTCGTCAGGATCACTGCGTATAGCAGCTTCTGGACTTGCGGGTAGCGGATCTTGGTCTCGGACAGCACTTCGCTGACGAAGTAAACTGGCCTCTGAATGGGCAAAGCATGCCCCTCTTCCTGCCTTTCGACCACGATCGCGGCGCTGACCACCTGAGTGGTTGCGGCGACGTAGACCAAGAGGCTTTCTCCATCAGCTGGGGGTACCAAGACGGGCGCCTGGGTGAGGAGCGCTTTTAGGTTCCCGAGGGCTTCCTCGGCTTCGGGAGTCCAAGTGAAGCACTCGGCCTTCCTTAAGAGGCGGTACAGGGGCAGGCCTCTTTCGCCGAGGCGCGAGATGAAACGGCTCAAGGCCGCGAGGCATCCCATGACCCTCTGTACGCCTTTTAAGTCCTTGATGGGCCCCATGCTTGTGATGGCCGCGATCTTCTCCGGGTTGGCTTCGATGCCACGCTCGGAGACGATGAATCCCAAAAGCATGCCCCGGGGCACCCCGAAGACGCACTTCTCGGGATTGAGCTTGACGCCCTTCGCCTTGAGACACTGGAATGTCAGTTCGAGGTCGGAGAGAAGGTCGGAGGCTTTCCTCGTCTTGACTACGATGTCGTCGACGTAGGCCTCGACCGTGCGACCGATGTGTTCGCCGAACACATGGTTCATGCACCGCTGGTAGGTTGCACCCACGTTCCTCAAACCGAACGGCATTGTGACATAACAGTACATGCCGAAGGGCGTGATGAAAGAAGTCGCGAGCTGGTCGGACTCTTTCATCTTGATTTGATGATACCCTGAGTAGGCATCGAGGAAAGACAGGGTTTCGCACCCTGCAGTGGAGTCCACGATCTGATCGATGCGAGGTAGAGGGTAGGGGACCTTCGGACATGCTTTGTTGAGACCAGTGTAGTCTACACACATCCGCCACTTCCCCCCTTTTTTCCTCACAAGTACAGGGTTGGCAAGCCGTTCGGGATGGAATACCTCTTTAATGAACCCTGCTGCCATCAACTTGTGGATCTCCTCGCCTATCACCCTGCGCCTTTCCTCGTCGAATCGGCGCAGAGGCTGTCTGACCGGTCGGGCCCCGGCCCGAAGATCCAGCGAGTGCTCGGCGACATCCCTCGGTATGCCGGGCATGTCCGAGGGACTCCACGCAAAGACGTCGGCGTTTGCGCGGAGAAAGTCGACGAGCACTGCTTCCTATTTGGGGTCGAGCCCGGATCCGATCCGAATCTGCTTGGTGGTGTCGCCACTGGGGTCGAGAGGGACGGCCTTAACCGTCTCCGCTGGCTCGAAATTGCCGGCATGTCGCTTCACGTCCGGCACCTCTCGGGAGAGGCTTTCCAGGTCGGCAATGAGGGCCTCGGACTCGGCGAGGGCATCGGCGTACTCCACGCACTCCACATCGCATTCGAATGCGTGTTTGTACGTGGGGCCGACGGTGATGATCCCGTTGGGGCCCGGCATCTTGAGCTTTAGGTAGGTGTAGTTGGGGATGGCCATGAACTTCGCGTAGCATGGCCTTCCCAACACCGCGTGGTAGGTTCCTCGGAACCCGACCACCTCGAACGTCAAAGTCTCCCTTCGGAAGTTGGAGGGTGTTCCGAAGCAGACAGAGAGGTCGAGCTGTCCGAGGGGCTGGACACGCTTCCCGGGGATGATCCCATGGAAGGGCGCAGCGCCTGCTCGGACGGATGACAGATCGATGCGCAGGAGCCTGAGGGTCTCAGCGTAGATGATGTTGAGGCAGCTGCCTCCATCCATCAAGACCTTGGTGAGCCTGACGTCGCCGATGACGGGATCGACGACGAGCGGGTACTTCCCTGGGCTCGGCACGTGGTCGGGGTGGTCGTCCCGGTCGAAGGTGATGGGCTTGTCGGACCAGTCTAGGTAGACTGGCGCCGCCACCTTCACCGAGCAGACCTCCCGACGCTCTTGCTTACGATGCCGAGCCGAGGCATTCGCCGCATGCCCTCCGTAGATCATGAAGCAGTCGCGGACCTCTGGGAACTCTCCTGCCTGGCGATCCTCCCTTTTGTCGTCGTCGCGGGCCTTGCCACCCTCTGCGGGTGGCTCGGCCCTGTGGAAGTGGCGCCGAAGCATGACGCACTCCTCGAGGGTGTGCTTGACGGGCCCCTGATGGTAGGGGCACGTCTCCTTGAGTGCCTTGTCGAAGAGGTTAGCACCTCCGGGGGGCTTCCGAGGGTTCTTGTGCTCGGCGGCGGCGACAAGGTCTGCATCGGGAACGTCGCGTTTCGCTTGCGACTTCCTCCTGCCTTTCTTCTTGGCGCAGTGCGGAGTGGACGCCTCGGGGGCATCTTCCGACGGGCGGCCCTGGGGCTGCTTGTCCTTTCGGAAGATGGCCTCTACCGCCTCCTGGCCGGAGGCGAACTTGGTGGCGATGTCCATCAGCTCGCTCGCCCTGGTGGGGGTCTTGCGACCCAACTTGCTCACCAGGTCACGGCAGGTGGTGCCGGCGAGGAACGCGCCGATGACATCGGAGTCGGTGACGTTGGGCAGCTCGGTGCGCTGCTTCGAGAACCGCCGGATATAGTCTCGGAGAGACTCTCCCGGCAGTTGCCGACAGCTTCGGAGGTCCCAGGAATTCCCGGGGCGCACGTACGTGCCCTGGAAGTTGCCGGCAAAAGCCTGGACCAGATCTTCCCAGTTGGAAATCTGCCCCGGAGGCAGGTGCTCCAACCAGGCACGAGCGGTGTCGGAGAGGAACAGGGGGAGGTTTCGGATGATGAGGTTGTCATTGTCCGTCCCACCCAGTTGACAGGCCAGGCGGTAGTCCGCAAGCCACAATTCCGGTCTCGTTTCCCCCGAGTACTTCGTGATAGTAGTCGGGGGTCGGAATCGGGGCGGAAATGGCGCCCGCCGAATGGCTCGGCTAAAGACCTGCGGACCGGGTGGTTCGGGCGAGGGACTCCGATCCTCCCCGCTGTCGTAGCGTCCCCCACGCCTGGGGTGATAGCCTCGGCGCACCCTTTCGTCGAGGCGTGCCCGACGGTCGCGATGAGGGTGCTCGTCGCCGAGGTGGCCCGGGGCCGCAGGCGCGGTGTTGCGCGTGCGCCCGGTGAAGACCGAGGCTTCCCGCGTGAGTCGGGAAGTCGCGGCACGAGGTTCCGAGGGGTACCCCTGCCTTCGGGAGGCAGAGCTTTCGGCCCGCCGAGCCGCAGCGCCTTCCAGGAGATGCTTGAGTTCTCCCTGGATTCGCCGACCCTCGGTGGTTGATGACTCCGGCATTGCGCGGAGGAGCATTGCTGCGGCGGCTAGGTCCTGACCGGTTCCACCGGACGCGGGTGGCGGTCTGTCCCTGGCATCGTTGGTGATGCGGTGCTAGAGACCTTGGGGCAGGTGACGTATTCCTCCGGCCGGGGGCTGGCTCGCCCATACCTGCCCGATGTTCTGGCGGATTACCTCGAGCGCTCCTGCTTCCTCATCGAGCCCGGCCTGCGCCCCGCGGACTTGCTCGAGCTGTGGGTCGTGACCCCCCGCCGGAACGGGGACCACAGCTAGCTCCCGCGGGATGTCGGCGCGAGGCGCTGGCCTAGGGGGATCACCATCCTCCGGCATGCCGAGACAGCCGCCTCCGGAGAGATCCCCTAGCTCGATGTGGAAACATTCGCGGCTCGGGCCGCAGTCCTTGTCGCCAAGGCTGCGGCTGCCGTCGGAACAGTCGGAGAGGCAGTAGTCACATGCGGTCATGAAGTCCCGCATGGCACTAGGGTTGCCAGATCCGGAGAAATCCCAGCAGATGCTGGGGTCGTCATCTTCCTCGGACCCAGAGGGTCCGTAGGTCGAGACACCCGTCAATCGGTCCCAAGGCGACCGCACACGAAACCCCAGAGAGGTTGCACTCGCCTTAATGTGAGCGCCCGCCAAAGCGAGGTCGCCAGGCGGGCTGAGGTCGAGTCGAAATGACGAAAGATGGGGAGCAGTCGGTACCTTTTTGTCGACGAGGAGCGACGAAGTCACGTCGGGGGCTGACCGCGCCGTCGTCTTGGGTACGAGGGCGGCGTCCTGCAGGCCCTCCGTGAGCGTGCTGGCGTCGTCCATCTGCTCGGGGTCGACGTGTTGCGGGGGGATGACGCTCGCCTTCGCCTCGAACGCGAGGGCAACGCTTAGCGTGTCCTCCGTTGAGGCGCCGGGGATGTCGATTTGCTCGACAACCGTCGGAGCGCGGCCTCCCGCTCGGCCCTGGTTGCCCCTCCTCCTCCTCCTCCGATGGCGAGGGAGAGGATGGGGCGAGCTCGAAAGTCGTCCTTCCCCCACGCGGGAAAGGCGTCATCGATTCCGCCGCTGGCGGGCGGGTTGTCCGCCACCATTGTCGCTGTCGCGCGGCGGTGGAAGGAGTATCATGTCGTAGCTGCTGTCGAGAGACATGAACTCGAGGCTCCCGAAACGGAGCACCGTCCCGGGTTGAAGAGGTCGTTGGAGACTGCCCATCTGGAGCTTGACGGGAAACTGCTCGTCAACACGCAGCGTGCCCCTACCTGGCGCACCAACTGTCGGCGTTCCGAGACCGGGGGGTCCCCGAGCCGACGAGTGAGTGTGCCGCGTGCCCCAGCCCAGATGGGTCGAGCGCGTGGGCGAGCGCGAAGGGGGGAACAGAGAGAGCGGTCGGTGGCCGGAGCCGAGTCGTGGGGGAGTCGGAGAATTCCCGCGGCCTTCGTGTTCGTCCCGCGCCCAGGTCGGGTGCGCTTGCAGTAGGGGGTTACAAGCGTCCGCGCGAGGTGAGGGGAAGCGAGCGGCCCCGAGAGAGCGCCTGCCCCTGCCCTTCGTCCCCGCGAGGCCAACCTTCTCTAAGAAGGCCCTGGTCCTTCCTTTTATAGTCGTAAGGAGAGGATCCAGGTGTACAAGATGGGGGTGTAGCAAGGTGCTACGTGTCTAGCGAGGGAGAGCTAGCGCCCTAAGTACATGCCTAGGTGGCAGCCGGAGAGATCTTGGCACCCTGTTGGTGTGGCGTCGTGGCTGTTGGAGGAGTAACGGAGCCGGACGGAGGGACAGCTGTCGGAGTGGCTGGACCCTTGCTGACGTCCTCCTGCTTTCGTAAGGGAGCTGAGAGCCGCCGTCGTCATGGTCTAGCGGGGCGCCATCATTTGCCTATCTGGCGTAGCTGGCCAGATGGGACGCCGGTCTTGTTCTCTGCAACCCAAGTCGGCTCAGGGCAGGGTGATGATGACGCTTCCTGTTGACGTGGCGGTCTCGTGTCCTAGGTCGGGCGTCGTGGAGGCTCCTCCGAAGCCAAGGTCGAGTCCATCCTGCAAGACAGAGGCAGAGTCCGAGCCCTGGGTCGGGCGAGGCGGAGATCGATCGGCAGAGGCCGAGGCGGAGTCCGAGCCCTGGGTCGGGCGAGGCGGAGTTCGTCGTCTTCCGGGGCCTTAGCCCGAGTCCGAGCCCTGGGTCGGGCGGAGCAGAGTTCGCCGTCTTCCGGGGCCTTAGCCCGAGTCCGAGCCCTGGGTCGGGCGGAGCGGAGTTCGCCGTCTTCCGGGGCCTTAGCCCGAGTCCGAGCCCTGGGTCGGGCGGAGCGGAGTTCGCCGTCTTCCGGGGCCTTAGCCCGAGTCCGAGCCCTGGGTCGGGCGGAGCGGAGTTCGCCGTCTTCCGGGGCCTTAGCCCGAGTCCGAGCCCTGGGTCGGGCGGAGCGGAGTTCGCCGTCTTCCGGGGCCTTAGCCCGAGTCCGAGCCCTGGGTCGGGCAGAACCTCCTTATGGCACCTCTGGCGAAGTCTGGTCGCCCGTCGGTCTTACCTTTTGTGTTAAACGCCCAGGTGACTGGGTCGGTTGGCGCGGTGATTTAGTCAGGGTTTCTTCTTATCGAAGGCGGGGCCTCGGGCGAGCCGGAGATGCGTCTGCCGTGAAAGAGGAGGCCTCAGGCGAGACAGAGTCATCTTAGGGTCGGCTGCCCTCGCCCGAGGCTAGGCTCGGGCGTGGCGTGACCAAGTCACTCGTATGGACTGATCCCTGACTTAATCAAACCCATCAGGCCTCTGCAGCTTTATGCTGATGGGGGTTACCAGCTGAGAATTAGGCGTCTTGAGGGTACCCCTAATTATGGTCCCCGACAGAACTGAACGATGATAAGTCGGCAGGATCATAGGAAGATAAGTTCAGTCAGTTCACTATTACTTAGGCGCACATTGTTATCATATCTGCATGTATCGCCCCACGGTCGAGTATATAAGGCCTAGGGGGCACCCCATCAAAAACATCGATCTCATTCATTAGCCGTCTACCCAGCTTTCTAGCATCCCTCATACTAGAAAACCCCCTTATAACCCACCACATAAAAGATCCACACCAGGAAGTAGGGTATTACGCCTCTCTAAGTGGCCCGAACCTGTATAAAATTGTCCACTGTCTCTCGTGCATCTAGCACGAACCATTGAGCTACAGTCGGTAACACTGTCCTACTCCACAAAAGCACCTCAAGGGACAACCCCAGGTGCACAGTCGGACCCAAAACACTGACAGCTGGCGTGCCAGGTAGGGGGTGTGTCACTGATCCAAGCTAGCTCAATGGCCATCACTTTCTAGCACAAGATCGTCCTCCGCCCTGGATCCGTGTTCTGCTTCGGGACCATCTCATTCGTGGCAAACGAAGAAGGAACTCTGCATCGCATCATGGATCCACCGGAGAGAAAACCTTCCTCGGTGATCTCCAGGAAAGTCAGAGCGAAGCAGGAAAAAGCGCAACCTCCAGCGCTCCGAGCGAAGACTACCTCCTGCAGGCCAGGAGCAGAAGATCCATCTACTCAGAGAACCCCGCTGTCAACCTCCCCTACAGAAAAATGGACGCAGATCACAAGGAAAAGGAAATAAACAAGGTGAAAGCTCGTCAAGCTGCTCTGGTATCTCCGCCCTCCAAGGAGAACAGAAAGAAGCTTGTCACTACGACAGTTCCATTCTACTCTGATGTCCTCTTCATCGGGGGGAGAGTGGAATCGTCTCCCGTCTCCGACGATGAACCAACCGCGCCGGGGGAGGAACCTCTTCAGCGGGAATCTCGCCGATGAAGGAACCGATGCCAAAATATCCAGCGACATCATGAAGCCGGAGAGCGGGACCCGACGCAGCCTGTATCACGAGATGAGATCTCGGAGGTGGGAGAAACTCCAGAAGAATGGGTCTTCCGGGAAAAAAGGAATTCCAAACGATGTGATCGTTGGCAAGCTCAAGAGTAGGCCGAACAGGAGGCGAGACAACGTCGAGAGAACCCTCTTCTCGGATGGAACCTGTCGGCGTTCCGAGACCGGGGGGTCCCCGAGCCGACGAGTGAGTGTGCCGCGTGCCCCAGCCCAGATGGGTCGAGCGCGTGGGCGAGCGCGAAGGGGGGAACAGAGAGAGAGGTCGGTGGCCGGAGCCGGGTCGTGAGGGAGTCGGAGAATTCCCGCGGCCTTCGTGTTCGTCCCGCGCCCAGGTCGGGTGCGCTTGCAGTAGGGGGTTACAAGCGTCCGCGCGAGGTGAGGGGAAGCGAGCGGCCCCGAGAGAGCGCCTGCCCCTGCCCTTCGTCTCCGCGAGGCCAACCTCCTCTAAGAAGGCCCTGGTCCTTCCTTTTATAGTCGTAAGGAGAGGATCCAGGTGTACAGAATGGGGGTGTAGCAAGGTGCTACGTGTCTAGCGAGGGAGAGCTAGCGCCTAAGTACATGCCAAGGTGGCAGCCGGAGAGGTCTTGGCACCCTGTTGTTGTGGCGTCGTGGCTGTTGGAGGTGTAACGGAGCCGGACGGGGGGACAGCTGTCGGAGTGGCTGGGCCCTTGCTGACGTCCTCCTGCTTTCGTAAGGGAGCTGAGAGTCGCCGTCGTCACGGTCTAGCGGGGCGCCATCATTTGCCTATCTGGCGTGACTGGCCAGATGGGACGTCGGTCTCGTTCTCTGCGACCCAAGTCGGCTCAGGGCAGGGTGATGATGACGCTTCCTGTTGACGTGGCGGTCTCGTGTCCTAGGTCGGGCGTCGTGGAGGCTCCTCCGAAGTCAAGGTCGAGTCCGTCCTGCAAGACAGAGGCAGAGTCCGAGCCCTGGGTCGGGCGAGGCGGAGATCGATCGGTAGAGGCCGAGGCGGAGTCCGAGCCCTGGGTCGGGCGAGGCGGAGTTCGTCGTCTTCCGGGGCCTTAGCCCGAGTCCGAGCCCTGGGTCGGGCGGAGCGGAGTTCGCCGTCTTCCGGGGCCTTAGCCCGAGTCCGAGCCCTGGGTCGGGCGGAGCGGAGTTCGCCGTCTTCCGGGGCCTTAGCCCGAGTCCGAGCCCTGGGTCGGGCGGAGCGGAGTTCGCCGTCTTCCGGGGCCTTAGCCCGAGTCCGAGCCCTGGGTCGGGCGGAGCGGAGTTCGCCGTCTTCCGGGGCCTTAGCCCGAGTCCGAGCCCTGGGTCGGGCAGAACCTCCTATGGCACCTCTGGCGAAGTCTGGTCGCCCGTCGGTCTTACCTTTTGTGTTAAACGCCCAGGTGACTGGGTCGGTTGGCGCGGTGATTTAGTCAGGGTTTCTTCTTATCGAAGGCGGGGCCTCGGGCGAGCCGGAGATGCGTCTGCCGTGAAAGAGGAGGCCTCAGGTGAGACGGAGTCATCTTAGGGTCGGCTGCCCTCGCCCGAGGCTAGGCTCGGGCGTGGCGTGACCAAGTCACTCGTATGGACTGATCCCTGACTTAATCAAACCCATCAGGCCTCTGCAGCTTTATGCTGATGGGGGTTACCAGCTGAGAATTAGGCGTCTTGAGGGTACCCCTAATTATGGTCCCCGACAGTAGCCCCCGAGCCTCGAAGAGAGTGTTAACACTCGCTTGGAGGCTTGCGTCGCACTTTTTTGCAAGGGGACCAGCCTTTCTCGGTGGTACTTTGTTCCGGTGGGTGCGCGCGAGCGCACCCGCCGGGTGTAGCCCCCGAGGCCTCGGAGGAGTGGTTTCACTCCTTCGAGGTCTTAATGCCTTGCGCAATGCCTCGGCTGGTCTGGCGGTTCCCTCATGTGAGCAGGGCGTAACCCAGGTGCACTGTCGGGGCCCAAGTTCTCGGGCTGGTATGTTGACGCTGTCAACGGTTTGGCCGGAGCCGGTTTTGCGAGAGCAGCCCCCGAGCCTCTGCACGGAGCGAGAGGACGATCAGGGACAGACTCGACTTTTTTATATACGCCCCTACGTCGCCTTTCCGCAAGGAGGAGGGGGGGAGTGCGCCATGTTACCCTCGATGGGCACCGAACATGGTGTCTCCGGTGAGCTGCAATCGGGTAATCCGAGTGGACGTCCGTGCCCCGTTCGTTAGGGGTCGGCTAGGGGCCCGGAGGCACGCCCAAAAGTACCTGCGGGTGATCTGCCGGACCCGGTCCCCTAGCGACGGGGTCCGAGGGCTCGTTGCCTCCCTCCGATGGGATTCCGTTACAGAGTCGTTCCCGCTGGTCTCGGAAATGTCCTAGGGTACCTCGGGAGCGCAGCCCGAGCCTTGGTTATGTATCGAACGTACCCCTGGTCATCCCTCGCTCGGCGTCTAAGGCGACTGTGAACCCTTCGACAGGCCAGCCTTCGAACCCCTGATCAGTAGGGGGCACAGAGCCCGAGTAGCCTGAGGCGGTCGTGGGACCTTTCGGGGGCCGACCTTCGAACCCCTGACCAGTAGTGGGTGTCGGGCCCATGCGATCTGAGGCGGCTGTTGAACCCTTCGGGGGGCCAGCCTTCGAACCCCTGATCAGTAGGGAGGCTCGGAGCCTAGTTCCTTCACGGGGAAGGATCCCTTTGGGGTTATCCCCCTTCTCGGTCCCTGTTGCAAGAGATAGAGAAAGAAGGAAAAAGGGAAAAAGGATTCGAAATTGAACGTCGTGGCGTACCTTTTTTCGGCGCGGTTGTTTTGGCGAAGGCGAAACGTCACCAGCCGCTCGCGCCCGTAGCGCTGCCCGTCGAGCCACGGAGTTAATGCGCCGGGGTGAGTAGCTGGCGAGGTTGCCGTTGCGCGTGCGCGAGCCGTTCGAGGTACGGGTCACGGGCGCGTCGTCTTCACGCCGTGAGAGGGGGTTCTCTTGCTGCCTCCGGATGGGACATGAGCTTGGCAGATGGCGTGACCGCTGCTCTCGCGCGCCTGCCACCGTCATTACTGCCGGCCCATTTTTGACCGCTTTTGACCGCTGCGCCAGGCTGGCGCTGCTGGGTCGCGGACTGGGTCGCCTCGAATCGCGGTATTGGTTCCGCAATCGAGGAGGCGCGGGGGCTGGGGCCCACCTGTCATGCAGACCGGCTCTAAGCAGAAGAAGCCGAACCGCCGCGCACGACGCATGCAACCACCTAGCGGTTACAAGTAACCCTCCACTTTTGCCCGGACCAGCGGGCGAAAGGGGCAGGCGGCCATGCAGGCGGCATGCAACCGCGCCAAGTGGACACGCCTCTCCGACTCCTGACAAGCCAGCGCGATGGCTCAAGCCCACGCGTCGTGCAACTGGCGCGCTTGACGTAGCTGTTGGATGTTCCAAGCGTTGCCGTAGACCTCGCCTTGACTGTTGGCCAGCTTGTACGTTCCGGGCTTCAGAACTTTGGCGATGATGAACGGCCCCTCCCAGGGGGGCGTGAGCTTGTGCCTCCCTCGGGCGTCTTGCCGTAGCCGAAGCACCAGGTCGCCCACCTGGAGGTCTCGGGGTCGGACCCCTCGGGCGTGGTAGCGTCGCAGGGACTGCTGGTACCGCGCCGAGTGTAGTAAGGCCCTGTCCCGAGCCTCATCCAGCTGGTCCAGCGAGTCTTCTCGGCTAGCTTGGTTGCTTTCTTCGTTGTAGGCCCTCGTCCTCGGGGAGCCGTATTCCAGGTCCGTGGGCAGGACGGCCTCGGCCCCGTAGACCAGGAAGAACGACGTGAAACCCGTGGCTCGGCTTGGCGTTGTCCTCAGGCTCCAGACCACCGAGGGGAGTTCCTTCATCCATCGCTTGCCGAACTTGTTGAGGTTGTTGTAGATCCGAGGCTTGAGCCCTTGTAGGATCATGCCATTGGCACGCTCTACTTGCCCATTCGACATGGGATGAGCTACGGCGGCCCAATCCACCCGGATGTTGTGATCCTCGCAAAAATCCAAGAATTTTTTGCCGGTGAACTGGGTGCCATTGTCGGTGATGATCGAGTTCGGGACCCCGAAGCGATGGATGATGTTGGTGAAGAACGCCACCGCCTGCTCGGACCTGATGCTGCTCAGGGGTCGGACCTCGATCTACTTGGAGAATTTGTCGATGGCGACCAGCAGGTGCGTGTAGCCCCCGGGCGCCTTCTGCAGAGGGCCGACGAGGTCCAGACCCCACACAGCGAAGGGCCAGGTGATGGGTATCGTCTGCAGAGCCTGAGCGGGCAGGTGGGTCTGCTTCGCATAGAATTGGCACCCTTCGCAGGCGCGGACAATTCTAGTGGCGTCGGCCACCGCCGTTGGCCAGTAGAAGCCTTGGCGGAAGGCGTTCCCGACGAGGGTTCGAGGTGCTGCATGGTGACCGCAAGCCCCCGAGTGTATTTCCCGCAGGAGTTCCTGACCTTCGGCGATGGAGATACATCGCTGGAGGATGCCCGAGGGGCTTCGGTGGTAGAGCTCCTTCTCATCGCCCAGCAAGACGAACGATTTGGCGCGTCGCGCTACCCGCCGAGCCTCGGCTCGGTCGAGGGGCAGTTCTCCTCGGTGGAGATATTGCAGGTATGGGGTCTGCCAATCTTGATCTGGCACGACCCCGTCCTGCTCCTCCTCGATGCGCAGCGCTTCGCCCTCGGGCTTCGAGGGTTCCTCGGGTTGAGCCGAGGATGGCTCGGGCTGGGCCGAGGTCACCTCGGACGAGGCCGAGGGTGCCTCGGGCTCGGGCGCGTCGCCTATCTTGACGGAGGGTTGATGCAGATCCCGGGAGAAGACGTCCGGGGGAACCGTCGTTCGCCCCGAGGCTATCTTCGCCAGCTCGTCCGCAGTCTCGTTGTAGCGCCGGGCGATGTGGTTAAGCTCGAGCCCGTAGAACTTGTCTTCCAGGCGTCGAACCTCCTCACAGTAGGCCTCCATCTTCGGGTCGCGGCAGAGGGAGTTCTTCATGACTTGGTCGATGACGAGCTGCGAGTCGCCGCGTGCATCGAGGCGTCGGACCCCTAGCTCGATGGCGATTCGCAATCCGTTGATCAGAGCCTCGTACTCAGCCACATTGTTGGACGCCGGGAAATGGAGGCGGAGCACGTAGCGCAGGTGTTTCCCGAGGGGCGAGACGAAAAGCAGGCCCGCGCCGGCCCCCGTCTTCGTCAGCGACCCGTCGAAAAACATGGTCCAGAGCTCCGGCTGGATCGGAGCCGTCGGCAACTGGGTATCGACCCATTCGGCTACGAAATCCGCCAGTACCTGGGACTTGATGGCCTTCCGAGGGGCAAACGAGATTGCCTCGCCCATGATTTCCACCGCCCACTTCGCGATCCGCCCCGAGGCCTCTCGGCACTGGATGATCTCCCCCAGGGGGAAGGATGACACCACAGTCACCGGATGGGACTCGAAGTAATGTCGCAGCTTTCGCCTCGTCAGGATCACTGCGTATAGCAGCTTCTAGACTTGCGGGTAGCGGATCTTGGTCCCGGACAGCACTTCGCTGACGAAGTAAACTGGCCTCTGAATGGGCAAAGCATGCCCCTCTTCCTGCCTTTCGACCACGATCGCGGCGCTGACCACCTGAGTGGTTGCGGCGACGTAGACCAAGAGGCTTTCTCCATCAGCTGGGGGTACCAAGACGGGCGCCTGGGTGAGGAGCGCCTTCAGGTTCCCGAGGGCTTCCTCGGCTTCGGGAGTCCAAGTGAAGCACTCTGCCTTCCTTAAGAGGCGGTACAGGGGCAGGCCTCTTTCGCCGAGGCGCGAGATGAAACGGCTCAAGGCCGCGAGGCATCCCATGACCCTCTGTACGCCTTTTAAGTCCTTGATGGGCCCCATGCTTGTGATGGCCGCGATCTTCTCCGGGTTGGCTTCGATGCCATGCTCGGAGACGATGAATCCCAAAAGCATGCCCCGGGGCACCCCGAAGACGCACTTCTCGGGATTGAGCTTGACGCCCTTCGCCTTGAGACACCGGAATGTCAGTTCGAGGTCGGAGAGAAGGTCGGAGGCTTTCCTCGTCTTGACTACGATGTCGTCGACGTAGGCCTCGACCGTGCGACCGATGTGTTCGCCGAACACATGGTTCATGCACCGCTGGTAGGTTGCACCCGCGTTCCTCAAACCGAACGGCATTGTGACATAACAGTACATGCCGAAGGGCGTGATGAAAGAAGTCGCGAGCTGGTCGGACTCTTTCATCTTGATTTGATGGTATCCTGAGTAGGCATCGAGGAAAGACAGGGTTTCGCACCCTGCAGTGGAATCCACGATCTGATCGATGCGAGGCAGAGGGTAGGGAACCTTCGGACATGCTTTGTTCAGACCAGTGTTGTCGGCGTTCCGCCACTTCCCCCCTTTTTTCCTCACAAGTACAGGGTTGGCAAGCCATTCGGGATGGAATACCTCTTTAATGAACCCTGCTGCCAACAACTTGTGGATCTCCTCGCCTATCACTCTGCGCCTTTCCTCGTCGAATCGGCGCGGAGGCTGTCTGACCGGTCGGGCCCCGGCCCGAATATCCAGCGAGTGCTCGGCGACATCCCTCGGTATGCCGGGCATGTCCGAGGGACTCCACGCAAAGACGTCGGCGTTTGCGCGGAGAAAGTCGACGAGCACTGCTTCCTATTTGGGGTCGAGCCCGGATCCGATCCGAATCTGCTTGGAGGTGTAGCCACTGGGGTCGAGAGGGACGGCCTTAACCGTCTCCGCTGGCTCGAAATTGCCGGCATGTCGCTTCACGTCCGGCACCTCTCGGGAGAGGCTTTCCAGGTCGGCAATGAGGGCCTCGGACTCGGCGAGGGCCTCGGCGTACTCCACGCACTCCACATCGCATTCGAATGCGTGTTTGTACGTGGGGCCGACAGTGATGACCCCGTTGGGGCCCGGCATCTTGAGCTTCAGGTAGGTGTAGTTGGGGATGGCCATGAACTTCGCGTAGCATGGCCTTCCCAACACCGCGTGGTAGGTTCCTCGGAACCCGACCACCTCGAACGTCAAAGTCTCCCTTCGGAAGTTGGAGGGTGTTCCGAAGCAGACAGAGAGGTCGAGCTGTCCGAGGGGCTGGACACGCTTCCCGGGGATGATCCCATGGAAGGGCGCAGCGCCTGCTCGGACGGATGACAGATCGATGCGCAGGAGCCTGAGGGTCTCAGCGTAGATGATGTTGAGGCAGCTGCCTCCATCCATCAAGACCTTGGTGAGCCTGACGTCGCCGATGACGGGATCGACGACGAGCGGGTACTTCCCTGGGCTCGGCACGTGGTCGGGGTGGTCGTCCCGGTCAAAGGTGATGGGCTTGTCGGACCAGTCTAGGTAGACTGGCGCCGCCACCTTCACCGAGCAGACCTCCCGACGCTCTTGCTTACGATGCCGAGCCGAGGCATTCGCCGCATGCCCTCCGTAGATCATGAAGCAGTCGCGGACCTCTGGGAACTCTCCTGCTTGGCGATCCTCCCTTTTGTCGTCGTCGCGGGCCTTGCCACCCTCTGTGGGTGGCCCGGCCCTGTGGAAGTGGCGCCGAAGCATGACGCACTCCTCGAGGGTGTGCTTGACGGGCCCCTGATGGTAGGGGCACGTCTCCTTGAGTGCCTTGTCGAAGAGGTTAGCACCTCCGGGGGGCTTCCAAGGGTTCTTGTGCTCGGCGGCGGCGACAAGGTCTGCATCGGGAACGTCGCGTTTCGCTTGCGACTTCCTCCTGCCTTTCTTCTTGGCGCCGCGCGGAGTGGATGCCTCGGGGGCATCTTCCGACGGGCGGCCCTGGGGCTGCTTGTCCTTTCGGAAGATGGCCTCTACCGCCTCCTGGCCGGAGGCGAACTTGGTGGCGATGTCCATCAGCTCGCTCGCCCTGGTGGGGGTCTTGCGACCCAACTTGCTCACCAGGTCACGGCAGGTGGTGCCGGCGAGGAACGCGCCGATGACATCGGAGTCGGTGACGTTGGGCAGCTCGGTGCGCTGCTTCGAGAACCGCCGGATATAGTCTCGGAGAGACTCTCCCGGCAGTTGCCGACAGCTTCGGAGGTCCCAGGAATTCCCGGGGCGCACGTACGTGCCCTGGAAGTTGCCGGCAAAAGCCTGGACCAGATCTTCCCAGTTGGAAATCTGCCCCGGAGGCAGGTGCTCCAACCAGGCACGAGCGGTGTCGGAGAGGAACAGGGGGAGGTTTCGGATGATGAGGTTGTCATCGTCCGTCCCACCCAGTTGACAGGCCAGGCGGTAGTCCGCAAGCCACAATTCCGGTCTCGTTTCCCCCGAGTACTTCGTGATAGTAGTCGGGGGTCGGAATCGGGGCGGAAATGGCGCCCGCCGAATGGCTCGGCTAAAGACCTGCGGACCGGGTGGTTCGGGCGAGGGACTCCGATCCTCCCCGCTGTCGTAGCGTCCCCCACGCCTGGGGTGATAGCCTCGGCGCACCCTTTCGTCGAGGCGTGCCCGACGGTCGCGATGAGGGTGCTCGTCGCCGAGGTGGCCCGGGGCCGCAGGCGCGGTGTTGCGCGTTCGCCCGGTGAAGACCGAGGCTTCCCGCGTGAGTCGGGAAGTCGCGGCACGAGGTTCCGAGGGGTACCCCCGCCTTCGGGAGGCAGAGCTTTCGGCCCGCCGAGCCGCAGCGCCTTCCAGGAGATGCTTGAGTTCTCCCTGGATTCGCCGACCCTCGGTGGTTGATGACTCCGGCATTGCGCGGAGGAGCATTGCTGCGGCGGCCAGGTCCTGACCGGTTCCGCCGGACGCGGGTGGCGGTCTGTCCCTGGCATCGTTGGTGATGCGGTGCTGGAGACCTTGGGGCAGGTGACGTATTCCTCCGGCCGGGGGCTGGCTCGCCCATACCTGCCCGATGTTCTGGCGGATTACCTCGAGCGCTCCTGCTTCCTCATCGAGCCCGGCCTGCGCCCCGCGGACTTGCTCGAGCTGTGGGTCGTGACCCCCCGCCGGAACGGGGACCATAGCTAGCTCCCGCGGGATGTCGGCGCGAGGCGCTGGCCTAGGGGGATCACCATCCTCCGGCATGCCGAGACAGCCGCCTCCGGAGGGATCCCCTAGCTCGATGTGGAAACATTCGCGGCTCGGGCCGCAGTCCTTGTCGCCAAGGCTGCGGCTGCCGTCGGAACAGTCGGAGAGGCAGTAGTCACATGCGGTCATGAAGTCCCGCATGGCACTAGGGTTGCCAGATCCAGAGAAATCCCAGCAGATGCTGGGGTCGTCATCTTCCTCGGACCCAGAGGGTCCGTAGGTCGAGACACCCGTCAATCGGTCCCAAGGCGACCGCACACGAAACCCCAGAGAGGTTGCACTCGCCTCAATGTGAGCGCCCGCCAAAGCGAGGTCGCCAGGCGGGCTGAGGTCGAGTCGAAATGACGAAAGATGGGGAGCAGTCGGTACCTTTTTGTCGACGAGGAGCGACGAAGTCACGTCGGGGGCTGACCGCGCCGTCGTCTTGGGTACGAGGGCGACGTCCTGCAGGCCCTCCGTGAGCGTGCTGGCGTCGTCCATCTGCTCGGGGTCGACGTGTTGAGGGGGGATGACGCTCGCCTTCGCCTCGAACGCGAGGGCAACGCTTAGCGTGTCCTCCGTTGAGGCGCCGGGGATGTCGATTTGCTCGACAGCCGTCGGAGCGCGGCCTCCCGCTCGGCCCTGGTTGCCCCTCCTCCTCCTCCTCCGATGGCGAGGGAGAGGATGGGGCGAGCTCGAAAGTCGTCCTTCCCCCACGCGGGAAAGGCGTCGTCGATTCCACCGCTGGCGGGCGGGTTGTCCGCCACCATTGTCGCTGTCGCGCGGCGGTGGAAGGAGTATCATGTCGTAGCTGCTGTCGAGAGACATGAACTCGAGGCTCCCGAAACGGAGCACCGTCCCGGGTTGAAGAGGTCGTTGGAGACTGCCCATCTGGAGCTTGACGGGAAACTGCTCGTCAACACGCAGCGTGCCCCTACCTGGCGCGCCAACTGTCGGCGTTCCGAGACCGGGGGGTCCCCGAGCCGACGAGTGAGTGTGCCGCGTGCCCCAGCCCAGATGGGTCGAGCGCGTGGGCGAGCGCGAAGGGGGGAACAGAGAGAGAGGTCGGTGGCCGGAGCCGGGTCGTGAGGGAGTCGGAGAATTCCCGCGGCCTTTGTGTTCGTCCCGCGCCCAGGTCGGGTGCGCTTGCAGTAGGGGGTTACAAGCGTCCGCGCGAGGTGAGGGGAAGCGAGCGGCCCCGAGAGAGCGCCTGCCCCTGCCCTTCGTCCCCGCGAGGCCAACCTCCTCTAAGAAGGCCCTGGTCCTTCCTTTTATAGTCGTAAGGAGAGGATCCAGGTGTACAGAATGGGGGTGTAGCAAGGTGCTACGTGTCTAGCGAGGGAGAGCTAGCGCCTAAGTACATGCCAAGGTGGCAGCCGGAGAGGTCTTGGCACCCTGTTGTTGTGGCGTCGTGGCTGTTGGAGGTGTAACGGAGCCGGACGGGGGGACAGCTGTCGGAGTGGCTGGGCCCTTGCTGACGTCCTCCTGCTTTCGTAAGGGAGCTGAGAGTCGCCGTCGTCACGGTCTAGCGGGGCGCCATCATTTGCCTATCTGGCGTGACTGGCCAGATGGGACGTCGGTCTCGTTCTCTGCGACCCAAGTCGGCTCAGGGCAGGGTGATGATGACGCTTCCTGTTGACGTGGCGGTCTCGTGTCCTAGGTCGGGCGTCGTGGAGGCTCCTCCGAAGTCAAGGTCGAGTCCGTCCTGCAAGACAGAGGCAGAGTCCGAGCCCTGGGTCGGGCGAGGCGGAGATCGATCGGCAGAGGCCGAGGCGGAGTCCGAGCCCTGGGTCGGGCGAGGCGGAGTTCGTCGTCTTCCGGGGCCTTAGCCCGAGTCCGAGCCCTGGGTCGGGCGGAGCGGAGTTCGCCGTCTTCCGGGGCCTTAGCCCGAGTCCGAGCCCTGGGTCGGGCGGAGCGGAGTTCGCCGTCTTCCGGGGCCTTAGCCCGAGTCCAAGCCCTGGGTCGGACGGAGCGGAGTTCGCCGTCTTCCGGGTCCTTAGCCCGAGTCCGAGCCCTGGGTCGGGCGGAGCGGAGTTCGCCGTCTTCCGGGGCCTTAGCCCGAGTCCGAGCCCTGGGTCGGGCAGAACCTCCTATGGCACCTCTGGCGAAGTCTGGTCGCCCGTCGGTCTTACCTTTTGTGTTAAACGCCCAGGTGACTGGGTCGGTTGGCGCGGTGATTTAGTCAGGGTTTCTTCTTATCGAAGGCGGGGCCTCGGGCGAGCCGGAGATGCGTCTGCCGTGAAAGAGGAGGCCTCAGGCGAGACGGAGTCATCTTAGGGTCGGCTGCCCTCGCCCGAGGCTAGGCTCGGGCGTGGCGTGACCAAGTCACTCGTATGGACTGATCCCTGACTTAATCAAACCCATCAGGCCTCTGCAGCTTTATGCTGATGGGGGTTACCAGCTGAGAATTAGGCGTCTTGAGGGTACCCCTAATTATGGTCCCCGACAGAACCTGAACCCTGATTTCGCCCGAGCCATGAACACACCGAGCGAGGTCGGTGGAGTGTTGGCTTGGATAGCCGATGGCCTCCCCCGGACTCCGGACGCTGAGGGCTATCGACGGTTGCTCACTCGGGCAGCTAATCGTCTTCTGCCCCTCGCTCATCCTCCGAGTGATCTACGACACACCATCAATAGTCGATGGGACACGCGGAGCTCCATCAACGCTTCACGCGAACGACGACATGAGAACGAGATTTGGCGCCGAGAAGAGTATGATCGGGATCACGGCGTCCCCACGCGAAATCAAGCCACCGGAGTTGAGTCGGCAACAGCTTCAACTGGCGGCACGACCCGGGGGCCATCGAGGCAGCACATCGACAACTCCCCTCCTCGGGACCGACCTCATCACTGTCGACACGAGGACACATGTGGAGTGTCGGCACTCACTCCACGTCTCAGGGCCATTCAGTGGCCTCCTAACTTCAAAGTCTCCAACGTCGACAAGTACGAGCCTAAGCAGGACCCTAGAGGCTGGTTAGCCGTCTATACCACCGCCGCCAGGGTCACTGGGGCAACTGAAGATGTGATGACTGCATACTTACCCATCGTCCTCGGGCAAGATGCACTGCAATGGCTGCGACACCTACCCCGACACTGCATCGATGACTAGAGCGATTTCAGTCGGTGCTTCATCGCCAACTTCCAATCTCTCTCCGACAAGCCGGCGCAGCCATGGGACCTCAAATCCATCAGGCGCCGAGGGGATGAGACTCTCCGGTCGTACCTCAAAAGGTTTCAGACCATGAGAAATCATATCCCCGAGGTTGCAGAAGCAGCCGTGATTGAGGACTTCTATCGGGGATCCAATGACTCGGTCTTCGTCCGAGCCATACTTCAAAAGGCGCCGACTACCTTCGAGCAGCTGTTCATGGAGGCAGACCTCTACATCACCACCGACGAACGGGCTCAAGACCTCATCGGGGGAACGAAGCCTACACCACCGGCACCACGACGCGATGCAAACCAACAACCCGACAAGCATTGGGAGAAGAGGCCTCGCGACAAGGTTCACACTGCCGGACCACCCGTCTCTCGTGCCCGAGGGGCACCCCATGGAGGCGAACGGACATTGGATGACATCCTCGATGCCCAATGTCTATACCACAAGGACATGCACCACACCCTTCGGAACTGCAGAGACTTCAAGCACTCCATCAGGAACGGTCGACCCTTCCAACCTCTGCCACCTCCCCCACCACGAGGAGGACCCGGAGAACCACGACAACCTCAGCAATAGGAAGGGGGAGGAGGCGGAGCATTCCCCCGTGTTGACGGAGAAGTCAACGTCATCTTCGGCGAACACGGGTCTCAAGAGGGCAAGAGGCAACAAAAGCTCAACGACCGTCAGATACTGGTGGCAGCCACCGGTCCTCCCGCCCCGTACCGATGGTCTGAACACTCGATCACTTTCACCCGGGTGGATCAGTGGCTAAACTTTGATCATTCGGGCAAGTACCCGCTCCTCATCGATCTAGTGATCTGAGAGAGCAGGGTGAAGAAGGTGTTAGTGGACGGGGGGAGCAGCATCAACGTTACCTTCCCCCGAACACTCCTAGGCTTGGGAGTCGCACTCAAAGAGCTCCACGAGTCAGACACTCCTTTCTTCGGCATCGTGCCAACTAAAGGAGAATATCCACTTAGACACATCTACATGCCAGTCACCTTTGGAACTCCAGATAATTATAGAACCGAGTTCCTGAGGTTCGAGGTAGCAAGCTTCGACTGTGGATACAACGCCATCATCGGTAGGCCTAGATTGGCGAAGTTCATGGCCATCCCACATTATACATACATGATATTGAAGATGCTTGGACCACAAGGAATCATCACTGTGCGCGCTGACTTCCAAGACGCCACAGAGTGCTTCCGAGTGGCCATTCAGGCGGCCCTCACCACCAAACCATCAACGACTTCTTCTGCACAGGCGAACTCAAAGCCTGAAGAGGACCTCACAGTACCTGCAAATGAAGCTCAAGCCGTGACCTCTATGCAGCCGATTGAGGAAACAAAGAGAATCAACCTCAGGTTCACTGATGAACGCAAGACTGCCATCATCCGCTCTAGCCTGGATGACAAATAGGAAAGCGCGCTCATCCAGTTTCTGTAAGACAACCGAGACGTATTTGCATGGCAACCTACGGATATGCCGGGAGTCCCGAGAGAATTGCCGAGCACAAACTTGAGGTCTATCCCCAGGCGAGGCCGATCCGACAAAAGTTGCGTCGTTTCACGCCCGACAAGAGAGAAGCCATCCGTGCTGAGCTAGCTCGCCTAGTCACAGCAGGATTTATTAGAGAAGTACTGCATCCTAAGTGGTTAGCAAATCCTGTTCTTGTACTCAAAAAGAATAAAGTGGATTGGCGCATGTGTGTCGACTATATAGATCTCAACAAACACTGTCCAAAGGATCCCTTTGGACTTCCTAGAATAGACCAGGTGGTAGACTCGACTGCCAGGTGTTCTATGTTGTCCTTCTTGGATTGCTACTCTGGGTACCATTAGATCAACCTGGCAAAAGAAGACTAGGAAAAAACTGCATTCATCACTCCATTTGGAGCTTTCTGCTATACCTCCATGCCGTTTGGCCTCAAAAACGCTGGAGCGACTTACCAGAGAGCCATTCTGTCGGGGACCGTAATTAGGGGTACCCCCAATGCTCCTTAATCCGGCTGGAAAACATCTTCAGAACAAACCATAAACGACTGATAAAGCGCGGGCTTCGTCTACCAAGGGACGCGACCTCATCCGAGCCCAGCCTCGGGCAAGGACGGTAGTCCCAAACGGATTCACGCCTCGACCGAGGGTCCCCTCAGTCAGCAGACGCACCCTCGGCTCGCCCGAAGCCTAGCTCGGGCAGACTTTGTCGTGCAGCGACCTCGCCCAAATCGCCTTACCAACCGACCGTATCGCATGTGCATTTAATGCTGGGATCACCTGACACCTTATCCTGACACGCGCGTCTCAGTCGGCAAGGTCGAAGTGACCGCAGTCACTTCGCCCCTTTACTGACCGTTCTGACAGGAAAACAGCACTGTTCACCCCGCCCCAGCTACTGTGCCAACCACCAGGGTAAAACTGAGTCACGATCTCCCACGAGTTCGGCCTCGAGCACAACAGGGAGCTCCGCCTCGCCCGACCCCAGGCCTCGGCTTCAGCTTCGGTCTCAGGAGAAGGACTCCACCTCGCCCGACCTCGGCCTCGGGAGGACTCCGCCTCGCCCGACCGCAGCCTCGGCCTCGGAGGAGTCGCCGCCTCACCCGACCTCGGCCTCGGATCGACTACGCTACAGGGGATACATCATTACCCTACCCCTAGCTAGCCGCTTCAGGCTACGAAGGAACAAGATCGGTGTCCCATCTAAGTTACTCCGGTAACAAGTAATGATGGTTCCCCGCGTGCGCCCATGACATTGGATTACTTCCAACCTCCTACGGAAGCAGGGGAACATCAGCAGCATCCATGCCGCACCGCCAGCTATGCTTCTACAAGACTCAAGGCACTTCTCCGACGACCACATTGGTACATGTATAGGGATCAAGTCTCTTCCCCGCCAGCCATGTTAGCACGTAGCAACACCCCCATTGTATAGCTGGGCATCTCCTTGTATCTATAAAAGGGGATGTCTAGGGCCTTCCTAAGGCACGGGAAGAAGATGGGGAAAACGGGGGGAGACGAAACGTACGAACGTGCTACGTACGAACAGGAGAAGGCAGGCGAGCAGAGGTAGGCAGAGTAGGTGAGACGCGGTAGAGGCAGACTCATACAGCTCTCCTCAAGGCTGAACCCTGTCTTTCTCTCTCTCTCTCTCGCTCTCGCTCCCTTGCAACGCTTGTAACCCCTACTACGAGCACCCTGGTGCAAGATAACATATGCCTCATTCCCCTCTTGTGTTCCATCTTGCATCAACCCATCTGGGCAGGGACACGCAACAACAAATTCACTAGTTGGTCGAGGGTCCTCGCGGGTCCAAAACACCGATAGTTGGCGCGCCAGGTAGGGGCTCGCTGCGTGTTAACAATACTTTCCCGTTGAGTTCTAGATAGGTAGCTTTCAGCGGCCTCTCCAGCCCGGGACGGTGCTCCGCTTCGGAAGTCTCGAGTTCATGTCCCTCGATGGCGGCTACGACATGGTACTGCTCCCTCCGCAGCACGACAACAACGACGGTCGACGGCTCGCCCGATGGAGGCAAACTCGACGATGGCATCTCCCCGCGACAAAAGAGGAATGTGATGGAACCTCCCAAGTCATTAGGCCCACCTACAGTTGTCCTTGTCCAACAGACATCAGACAACCCTGTAGATGTTCCTGAATTACTTGACAAGTTCGGTATCTTTTTCCTTACCTTTCCAGGAACGTTTCACCCGTCTGACAGACAGTATGTTCATCGGAGATGCGGAAATGCGGAAGTGATTACATAAACTTACATTTATTTAAAAAGTAAGAGTAAGTTATTTAGTACAGACCAGAGTGTAAAGCGAGTGCTGAAAAGTATTATTACAATACCTAGGAGGCAAAAACTCCTCCCATTTAGCTCTTTACATAAAAGTTTTTAAGGAGGACTCGGTCCTCCAGCAGCTTCATTCTTGACTGTCTTCATTTTTCACCACCTTGGTACAAAAACAACAAAAGTTTGTTGTCTCCTCACCTAAAAACAACGGGGGAATAAACCCTGAGTATGGAATTACTCAGCAAGTCTTACCCGACTAAAGAAAAGACTCTCAAGGGTATGCTGGTTATATGGGAGTCAAGGTAAGGCCTTTCAATAATCAAAGACTCTGTTTGCAGAATTGCTTACTAAAGTGGATCCTTAAAATCCAATTTTATTGTCAGGTTAAGTAAAATTACCTGCAACTAGAGTTCTTTCTACCCTAGTTCAATCACTTGACCTGCACTAGCCAATTTCTTATCAACCCTTCATCTTTACTGGATTGCTACGTGTAAGTCAGTGGCCAAGTCTCCATAACCGCGGAGGTACGGCGATCCGAATTGATTATACTCAGCTGAGGATCTCCGATCACACGACATATGTAGCACTTAACCCTTGCATATGTCAACCCGCCACCGGGGTTCTTAGGACCAGATCAGGTTCACGCAAACTGAGAGCACAGATACACCACCGTCCAGCCTCTTGCTACGGAGGGTACACGCTACTCTTGCCACCGCTCCACGCCCATTTCGTGTTATCTTATTCTGGCCTTAGTCCACCCGAGGCAAAGCTTACCCATGACGAGGCATGTGACCAGTTAAAGGGTCCTCGGTCAGCAGGCCTACATCGACAAGGTCCTTAATCGACTCAGACGGAGACACTACACCGAGACTCTCTTTCTCGTGCAAGTCACCCGCCCGGTCTCAGCTTAATCATTTCAACCCAAGGTTTGGTACATGACAGAGGTACATCTTTTCCGATGTTGAACCCATCACGGCCATGATGGATCCACCATCAAGTTTTATTTTTGAAAACATCCCACCCACTTTTGCCACATCATATTTTGTAAAAATACAAAACATTTTGTTTTTCTAAAGCAAGGCTAAGCATCAAAAATCTTTTGTAAAACGGGTGATCAAGGAAGGTAATCAAATTCAAGGAAGGTAATGCAGGAATTGTTTTAGTAATCAACTCCTATCACCTAATGCATCAGGCAAGTGATAAAGGTTTTTAAAACTGTCGGGGACCATAATTAGGGGTACCCTCAAGACGCCTAATTCTCAGCTGGTAACCCCCATCAGCATAAAGCTGCAGAGGCCTGATGGGTTTGATTAAGTCAGGGATCAGTCCATACGAGTGACTTGGTCACGCCACGCCCGAGCCTAGCCTCGGGCGAGGGCAGCCGACCCTAAGATGACTCCGTCTCGCCTGAGGCCTCCTCTTTCACGGCAGACGCATCTCCGGCTCGCCCAAGGCCCCGCCTTCGATAAGAAGAAACCCTGACTAAATCACCGCGCCAACCGACCCAGTCACCTGGGCGTTTAACACAAAAGGTAAGACCGACGGGCGACCAGACTTCGCCAGAGGTGCCATAGGAGGTCCTGCCCGACCCAGGGCTCGGACTCGGGCTAAGGCCCCGGAAGACGGCGAACTCCGCTCCGCCCGACCCAGGGCTCGGACTCGGGCTAAGGCCCCGGAAGACGGCGAACTCCGCTCCGCCCGACCCAGGGCTCGGACTCGGGCTAAGGCCCCGGAAGACGGCGAACTCCGCTCCGCCCGACCCAGGGCTCGGACTCGGGCTAAGGCCCCGGAAGACGGCGAACTCCGCTCCGCCCGACCCAGGGCTCGGACTCGGGCTAAGGCCCCGGAAGACGACGAACTCCGCCTCGCCCGACCCAGGGCTCGGACTCCGCCTCGGCCTCTGCCGATCGATCTCCGCCTCGCCCGACCCAGGGCTCGGACTCTGCCTTTGTCTTGCAGGACGGACTCGACCTTGACTTCGGAGAAGCCTCCACGACGCCCGACCTAGGACACGAGACCGCCACGTCAACAGGAAGCGTCATCATCACCCTGCCCTGAGCCGACTTGGGTCGCAGAGAACAAGACCGGTGTCCCATCTGGCCAGCTACGCCAGATAGGCAAATGATGGCGCCCCGCTAGACCATGACGACGGCGGCTCTCAGCTCCCTTACGAAAGCAGGAGGACGTCAGCAAGGGTCCAGCCACTCCGACAGCTGTCCCTCCGTCTGGCTCCGTTACTCCTCCAACGGCCACGACGCCACACCAACAGGGTGCCAAGATCTCTCCGGCTGCCACCTAGGCAGGGCGCTAGCTCTCCCTCGCTAGACACGTAGCACCTTGCTACACCCCCATCTTGTACACCTGGATCCTCTCCTTACGACTATAAAAGGAAGGACCAGGGCCTTCTTAGAGAAGGTTGGCCTCGCGGGGACGAAGGGCAGGGGCAGGCGCTCTCTCGGGGCCGCTCGCTTCCCCTCACCTCGCGCGGACGCTTGTAACCCCCTACTGCAAGCGCACCCGACCTGGGCGCGGGACGAACACGAAGGCCGCGGGAATTCTCCGACTCCCCCACGACCCGGCTCCGGCCACCGACCGCTCTCTCTGTTCCCCCCTTCGCGCTCGCCCACGCGCTCGACCCATCTGGGCTGGGGCACGTGGCACACTCACTCGTCGGCTCGGGGACCCCCCGGTCTCGGAACGCCGACAGTTGGCGCGCCAGATAGGGGCACGCTGCGTGTTGACGAGCAGTTTCCCGTCAAGCTCCAGATGGGCAGTCTCCAACGACCTCTTCAACCCGGGACGGTGCTTCGTTTCGGGAGCCTCGAGTTCATGTCTCTCGACAGCAGCTACGACATGATACTCCTTCCACCGCCGCGCGACAGCGACAATGGTGGCGGACAACCCGCCCGCCAGCGGCGGAATCGACGACGCCTTTCCCGCGTGGGGGAAGGACGACTTTCGAGCTCGCCCCATCCTCTCCCTCGCCATCGGAGGAGGAGGAGGAGGGGCAACCAGGGCCGAGCGGGAGGCCGCGCTCCGACGGCTGTCGAGCAAATCGACATCCCCGGCGCCTCAACGGAGGACACGCTAAGCGTTGCCCTCGCGTTCGAGGCGAAGGCGAGCGTCATCCCCCCGCAACACGTCGACCCCGAGCAGATGGACGACGCCAGCACGCTCACGGAGGGCCTGCAGGACGTCGCCCTCGTACCCAAGACGACGGCGCGGTCAGCCCCCGACGTGACTTCGTCGCTCCTCGTCGACAAAAAGGTACCGACTGCTCCCCATCTTTCGTCATTTCGACTCGACCTCAGCCCGCCTGGCGACCTCGCTTTGGCGGGCGCTCACATTGAGGCGAGTGCAACCTCTCTGGGGTTTCGTGTGCGGTCGCCTTGGGACCGATTGACGGGTGTCTCGACCTACGGACCCTCTGGGTCCGAGGAAGATGACGACCCCAGCATCTGCTGGGATTTCTCCGGATCTGGCAACCCTAGTGCCATGCGGGACTTCATGACCGCATGTGACTACTGCCTCTCCGACTGTTCCGACGGCAGCCGCAGCCTTGGCGACAAGGACTGCGGCCCGAGCCGCGAATGTTTCCACATCGAGCTAGGGGATCCCTCCGGAGGCGGCTGTCTCGGCATGCCGGAGGATGGTGATCCCCCTAGGCCAGCGCCTCGCGCCGACATCCCGCGGGAGCTAGCTGTGGTCCCCGTTCCGGCGGGGGGTCACGACCCACAGCTCGAGCAAGTCCGCGGGGCGCAGGCCGGGCTCGATGAGGAAGCAGGAGCGCTCGAGGTAATCCGCCAGAACATCGGGCAGGTATGGGCGAGCCAGCCCCCGGCCGGAGGAATACGTCACCTGCCCCAAGGTCTCCAGCACCGCATCACCAACGATGCCAGGGACAGACCGCCACCCGCGTCCGGCGGAACCGGTCAGGACCTGGCCGCCGCAGCAATGCTCCTCCGCGCAATGCCGGAGTCATCAACCACCGAGGGTCGGCGAATCCAGGGAGAACTCAAGCATCTCCTGGAAGGCGCTGCGGCTCGGCGGGCCGAAAGCTCTGCCTCCCGAAGGCGGGGGTACCCCTCGGAACCTCGTGCCGCGACTTCCCGACTCACGCGGGAAGCCTCGGTCTTCACCGGGCGCACGCGCAACACCGCGCCTGCGGCCCCGGGCCACCTCGGCGACGAGCACCCTCATCGCGACCGTCGGGCACGCCTCGACGAAAGGGTGCGCCGAGGCTATCACCCCAGGCATGGGGGACGCTACGACAGCGGGGAGGATCGGAGTCCCTCGCCCGAACCACCCGGTCCGCAGGTCTTTAGCCGAGCCATTCGGCGGGCGCCATTTCCGCCCCGATTCCGACCCCCGACTACTATCACGAAGTACTCAGGGGAAACGAGACCGGAATTGTGGCTTGCGGACTACCGCCTGGCCTGTCAACTGGGTGGGACGGACGATGACAACCTCATCATCCGAAACCTCCCCCTGTTCCTCTCCGACACCGCTCGTGCCTGGTTGGAGCACCTGCCTCCGGGGCAGATTTCCAACTGGGAAGATCTGGTCCAGGCTTTTGCCGGCAACTTCCAGGGCACGTACGTGCGCCCCGGGAATTCCTGGGACCTCCGAAGCTGTCGGCAACTGCCGGGAGAGTCTCTCCGAGACTATATCCGGCGGTTCTCGAAGCAGCGCACCGAGCTGCCCAACGTCACCGACTCCGATGTCATCGGCGCGTTCCTCGCCGGCACCACCTGCCGTGACCTGGTGAGCAAGTTGGGTCGCAAGACCCCCACCAGGGCGAGCGAGCTGATGGACATCGCCACCAAGTTCGCCTCCGGCCAGGAGGCGGTAGAGGCCATCTTCCGAAAGGACAAGCAGCCCCAGGGCCGCCCGTCGGAAGATGCCCCCGAGGCATCCACTCCGCGCGGCGCCAAGAAGAAAGGCAGGAGGAAGTCGCAAGCAAAACGCGACGTTCCCGATGCAGACCTTGTCGCCGCCGCCGAGCACAAGAACCCTCGGAAGCCCCCCTGGAGGTGCTAACCTCTTCGACAAGGCACTCAAGGAGACGTGCCCCTACCATCAGGGGCCCGTCAAGCACACCCTCGAGGAGTGCGTCATGCTTCGGCGCCACTTCCACAGGGCCGGGCCACCCGCAGAGGGTGGCAAGGCCCGCGACGACGACAAAAGGGAGGATCGCCAAGCAGGAGAGTTCCTAGAGGTCCGCGACTGCTTCATGATCTACGGAGGGCATGCGGCGAATGCCTCGGCTCGGCATCGTAAGCAAGAGCGTCGGGAGGTCTGCTCGGTGAAGGTGGCGGCGCCAGTCTACCTAGACTGGTCCGACAAGCCCATCACCTTCGACCGGGACGACCACCCCGACCACGTGCCGAGCCCAGGGAAGTATCCGCTCGTCGTCGATCCCGTCATCGGCGACGTCAGGCTCACCAAGGTCTTGATGGATGGAGGCAGCTGCCTCAACATCATCTACGCTGAGACCCTCAGGCTCCTGCGCATCGATCTGTCATCCGTCCGAGCAGGCGCTGCGCCCTTCCATGGGATCATCCCCGGGAAGCGTGTCCAGCCCCTCGGACAGCTCGACCTCTCTGTCTGCTTCGGAACACCCTCCAACTTCCGAAGGGAGACTTTGACGTTCGAGGTGGTTGGGTTCCGAGGAACCTACCACGCGGTGTTGGGAAGGCCATGCTACGCGAAGTTCATGGCCATCCCCAACTACACCTACCTGAAGCTCAAGATGCCGGGCCCCAACGGGGTCATCACCGTCGGCCCCACGTACAAACACGCATTCGAATGCGATGTGGAGTGCGTGGAGTACGCCGAGGCCCTCGCCGAGTCCGAGGCCCTCATTGCCGACCTGGAAAGCCTCTCCCGAGAGGTGCCGGACGTGAAGCGACATGCCGGCAATTTCGAGCCAGCGGAGACGGTTAAGGCCGTCCCTCTCGACCCAGTGGCGACGCCTCCAAGCATGTCCGGATCAGTTCTGGGCTCGGCCCCAAATAAGAAGCAGTACTCGTCGACTTCCCTCGCGCAAACGTCGACGTTTTTGCGTGGGGTCCCTCGGGCATGCCCGGCATACCGAGGGATGTCACCGAGCCCTCGCCGGATATCTGGGCAGGAGCCTGACTCGCCAAACGGCCTCTGCGCGAACAACGCCCGGGGGCTGCGCCCTTTCCCCACTCACACATAAGAATAAGTCATCAAGGAAGGGTCGGCCTCGCCCCGGCAGAGCCCGACCCTCCCTCGGGGGCTAAAAAGGGGGAACCCCTCTCGTCGAGTTTGGACGTACCGTTCCGCGTCAAAAAAACTCTTTTTTCGGTCAAGAAGGGTTTTTTGCGTTCTCCCGGATGCGTCAGAAGCAGGGTCCTGAGGAGCGAACTTGGGTACGAGTAAATGGCGAGACCGACTGAGCTGGGGAACGCCTATGCCTCCGGGCTAGGGACACCTCACTCGTCGCCTGCCACGAAAAAGGACCCAGCTCGGGAAATCACCCTGTTGTCGACACTACGGGCCAGGCGCGAAAATCGAAACGAAAAGGAGCATGACTTCACGGAAGAGAAGTAAAATGTCCAGGCCTCGGTGGCCGCGGCAAATCACACATCCAACAGAAATTGTCCCAACAAGAATCAGGCGTCGCCTCGGGCAGGAGCCGCGCCCTCAACTCCACCCCCGCCGTCGGTAAGGTCCACCTCCGCTTCCGGCGGCGGCGCAGGAGGAAGAATCTCCGCTTCGAAGACGGTCGCCAGCGCCGCGCTCGGACCCGCAGCGACCGCGTCGAGCCGCTGAACCTCCGCCAGGGCCGCCTCGTCTTCGTCAGGCAGGCAGTACCCCTCGCTGACCCGCTCCAAGTCCACGACGTAGTGGGAAGCGAGCACGGCGAAGGCCCGCCTGACGCCATGGTGCAGCGCCCCGCGGACTTTATCGCGCGCGTAATCACCTAGGGCTTGAAGACGGCTTTGGGGAGAGCTCCCTGAAGGGACGTCGCCGGGACCGAGTTTCCGATAGACCTCCGAGACGGCCTCGGACATGGCCGCGAGATCGGCCTCCCTTTGCTCAGCAGCCCCGTCGAGCGCCTCGGCAAGCGCCCTGGCAGACTCGTCGAGGGCAGACTCGAGCTCTGCGAACAACCAGAAGAAAGACCTCAAACCCAAGCGGGAGAAACGGACAAGATCGAGAACCGAGGACGGTCGAGCCATACCTCTGGCTCGGATGTGCTGCTCCGAGGCTGCGACTTGGGCTGCGGCCAGATCGGCCGCAAGGATCTTGGCCCGGCTCTCGGCCTCGGCGGCCTGGCCCCGCGTTTGGTTCCGCTCCTCGGCAACCTGGGCAAGCTCCGACCGCCGTTGTAGCACCTCCGCGCGCGCTGCCGCCGCCTCGGCCTTCAGGTCAGCGCAGAGCAACTGGAGGTCCGCTATCTTAGCGTCTTGCTGAGAAAGGCGCGCGGAAGCCCCAGTGAGCGAAGTCCTCAGGGACCGCAGCGAGCCCCAGACGACGGCCTCGCGGCGAATGAACGACGACTTGGCAGCGCTCCGATCCGTCAGGTCCTGGAAAGGAAAACAAGATATCACGACAAACGCCTCGCTCGCGGAAGCGAGAAGGTATGCCTGAAACCATTACCTGGAGGATTTTGGGGACATCCCCGCAGAGAACCTCCAGCGACGATCGGAGCAACCCCACTGTCGCCTCCGCACGCTCGCGGAGCTCGTCCCAGGACTGGTCCTCCTCTTCGTCGTCAAGAACGAAGATAGGGCCCGAAGCCTCACGGGTCCGGAATCGGAGCAACTGGCCCCGGGCCTCGGGGCTCCGCCCCACAGTGACAAGGCTGCCGCCCGCCCGAGAGCACTGCGCGTCCGCGCCCACCTCTTCCGAGGCTCCGGGCGCCGACGCCGCGGCCGTCTCGACGCCGGCGGCAACCGCACGCTCTCCGACTGGGACGGTGCCAACTGCGGTAGCGGCGGACGCCGGCATGGCCGACATGGCAGGCGAGCTCGGGACCACGCCGGTGCCGGCCGCCTCCCCGATCACGATGGCCACCTCGGCAGAGGAGCCCGCCTCGGGGACCTGCTCCCCCGGAACATGTGACGCCTGAGCCCCGTGCGGCGGAGCACCCTACGAAAGGGTCAGCCGAGCGACAGGGCCCGAGGTGGCGCCAGCTGCCTGGACCAACGCCGTCTTGAGGGCCTTCCGAGGCGCCAGGTCAGTAGGGCCATGGCTCCGTTTGCTAGAGAAAACAAGAAAGGGAAAATCACGGCCCAGACTTATGAATGAAGCGCCGGGACGGAGACATTCCAAGGTACCTACCCGCTCCGGACCATGATCCACGGTGTCTGGGGGGAGGTCTCTTGGCTCCCGCTTCCTGGAACCGCCGCCAAGGTCCGCCTCACCAACAGCCCCGGCGCCGCCCTTGCCTCGGACGCCCCTGAGGCCCGGGAGGCGGACTGCCCAGGCGCCGCCACGGCGACCTGGGGGCCGCTCCCCCATGCTGCCGGCGCGGGCGACGGTTCCCGAGGAACGGACCCCTCGGCCCGGCTCCCTGGAGTCGCGTCAGCTCCTCCAGCCGAGGGGTCAAGAACCCTCTCGGGCTGCCCCCGCCCCTCAGGTCGGGGATCCGGCGCCTCGGCCCCAGGGGCCGACGACATAGGCCCGCTCGGGGGCTGACTCGACGACTCCCGGCCACATCCCAAGCCGGGGCTGAGGCCGAGACGAGCGGCCATGTCGTCCTCCTCCTCTTCGTCGTCGTCGTCGTCATCGTCGTCATCGGACGTCTCCGGCGACAGCTCCCTGGGAAGTCCTTCCCTCTCCTGCTGACGACGGTGTTTCTCCAGGGCGTCCCGAGCCCGCCTCCGCCTGCGGGCCCGGGCCTTCTCCGCATCCTTTTTCTTCTTCTCCTCCTCCGCAGCGACCCGCCGTGCCGCCCGACCCGCCGCGCCGCCCGACCCGCCGCGTCCTCCGGGACCGGCGGCAGGGAGGGTTTGTGCAGCCCCACCTCCTAAAAAGGGGGGAGAAAGAAGCCCGATAGTGAGAATCAGAAGCAACCCGGTAGGTGAAGAAAGAAGGGACGAACACTCACCAGAGCGACGCACCCCTGGTCGGGGCGCATTCGAGGCTGGGAGAAGGCGTGGGGGTCCGGCTTCCCCATCGCGGCCGACACCCGCCGGTGGAGGGCATCATAGGGAAGAGGATCAGGGGACATCAGTGACCCCTCCCAGTCGGCCTCCTGGGTCATCTCCCAAAGCGACAACCGCCGCTCCGCCAGGGGGAGCACCCTCCGGCGGTGGATGGCGGCAACCACTCCCGCGGCGGTGAGCCCTTCCTCCCGCAACGCCTTCAGGGCCTGGAGAAGAGGCTCGAGTTTCTTCTGCCTCTCGTGTGGAGTCCCGTGGCGCCAGGCGTCGGGGGCGGCGGTGACAACCCGCTGAGAGAACGGCGGGAGCGACCCTTCGTCATTCCGGAGGTAGAACCACCGGCGCTGCCAACCCTTGTTTGAGGATGAAAGGACGGCAGGGATATACTGCAACGACCGCGACTGCCTCAGCAAGAGGGTGCAGCCGCCGGCCCGCACCGCCGCACGGACCTTCCTCTCCCTCGTCGACGAAGCAAAAAGCTCGGCAAAGAAGAGGTGAGTCCACAAATCCCAATGGGGGGCGATCCCCAGATACCCCTCGCACACCGCTACAAAGATAGCGGCTTGCGCGATGGAGTTGGGAGTGAGGTTGTGCAGTTCCACCCCGTAGTGGAACAGGATGGCCCGCATGAAGCGGCTCGACGGCACTCCAAGTCCCCGCTCATGGAAGGAGATGAAGCTCACGACATACCCCGGCGGAGGGGATGGAGCGACTCCGCCCGCGGGAGGAATCCATTCCGGCCGCTCCTTATCGGTGAGGGGGCGGAGCAAACCCTCGCCGACGAGGTCCTCCAGATCACCCGCCGTCACCGTGGAGAAGGGCCACGGGTCGCGCGGCGGGAGGATGGTCACCCGGTCAGCCATCGCCAAGGCAGAAGGGATGGCGGCGTGAAGGACAGGGGAGGGCGGTTTCCTTTCCCTGGCTGGATCTCTCAGGCTGCAAAAAACCTGAGAAGGAGGCGAGAAGTGGAGTCGAGAACCGTCATTGGACCCTCTCCGGGGCACATAAAGGCCAAGGTCGAGACGGTTCCAACGTACCGCCCGAACCGGGCGCGGGGTTCAAAAAACGCGAAGCGAAACAGCCGTTCCTCGAACGGCTCGCGCACGCAACGGCAGCCTCGCCGACCGCTTACCCCGGCGCATTAACTCCGCGGCAGAACAGGTGACGTTTCTGGCAGGGGCAGCTGGCGACGCTTCGCCTCCGCCAAAACGACCACGCCGAAAAAGGTACGCCACGACGTTCAATTTCGAATCCTTTTTCCCTTTTCCTTCTTTCTCTATCTCTTGCAACAGGGACCGAGAAGGGGGATAACCCCAAAGGGATCCTTCCCCGTGAAGGAACTAGGCTCCGAGCCTCCCTACTGATCAGGGGTTCGAAGGCTGGCCCCCCGAAGGGTTCAACAACCGCCTCAGATCGCGTGGGCCCGACACCCACTACTGGTCAGGGGTTCGAAGGTCGGCCCCCGAAAGGTCCCACGACCGCCTCAGGCTACTCGGGCTCCGCGCCCCCTACTGATCAGGGGTTCGAAGGCTGGCCTGTCGAAGGGTTCACAGTCGCCTCAGATGCCGAGCGAGGGATGACCAGGGGTACGTTCGATACATAACCAAGGCTCGGGCTGCGCTCCCGAGGTACCCTAGGACATTTCCGAGACCAGCGGGAACGACTCTGTAACGGAATCCCATCGGAGGGAGGCAACGAGCCCTCGGACCCCGTCGCTAGGGGACCGGGTCCGGCAGATCACCCGCAGGTACTTTTGGGCGTGCCTCCGGGCCCCTAGCCGACCCTAACGAACGGGGCACGGACGTCCACTCGGATTACCCGATTGCAGCTCACCGGAGACACCATGTTCGGTGCCCATCGAGGGTAACATGGCGCACTCCCCCCCTCCTCCTTGCGGAAAGGCGACGTAGGGGCGTATATAAAAAAGCCGAGTCTGTCCCTGATCGTCCTCTCGCTCCATGCAGAGGCTCGGGGGCTGCTCTCGCAAAACCGGCTCCGGCCAAACCGTTGACAGCGTCAACATACCAGCCCGAGAACTTGGGCCCCGACAGTGCACCTGGGTTACGCCCTGCTCGCATGAGGGAACCGCCAGACCAGCCGAGGCATTGCGCAAGGCATTAAGACCTCGAAGGAGTGAAACCACTCCTCCGAGGCCTCGGGGGCTACACCCGGCGGGTGCGCTCGCGCGCACCCACCGGAACAAAGTACCACCGAGAAAGGCTGGTCCCCTTGCAAAAAAGTGCGACGCAAGCCTCCAAGCGAGTGTTAACACTCTCTTCGAGGCTCGGGGGCTACTGTCGGGGACCATAATTAGGGGTACCCTCAAGACGCCTAATTCTCAGCTGGTAACCCCCATCAGCATAAAGCTGCAGAGGCCTGATGGGTTTGATTAAGTCAGGGATCAGTCCATACGAGTGACTTGGTCACGCCACGCCCGAGCCTAGCCTCGGGCGAGGGCAGCCGACCCTAAGATGACTCCGTCTCGCCTGAGGCCTCCTCTTTCATGGCAGACGCATCTCCGGCTCGCCCGAGGCCCCGCCTTCGATAAGAAGAAACCCTGACTAAATCACCGCGCCAACCGACCCAGTCACCTGGGCGTTTAACACAAAAGGTAAGACCGACGGGCGAC
This sequence comes from Zea luxurians, assembly GCA_029449295.1. Classification (NCBI taxonomy): domain Eukaryota; kingdom Viridiplantae; phylum Streptophyta; class Magnoliopsida; order Poales; family Poaceae; genus Zea; species Zea luxurians. The sequence continues at coordinate 144,181,444 of JAOPSE010000007.1, read as the reverse complement.
CAGACTTCGCCAGAGGTGCCATAGGAGGTCCTGCCCGACCCAGGGCTCGGACTCGGGCTAAGGCCCCGGAAGACGGCGAACTCCGTTCCGCCCGACCCAGGGCTCGGACTGGGGCTAAGGCCCCGGAAGACGGCGAACTCCGCTCCGCCCGACCCAGGGCTCGGACTCGGGCTAAGGCCCCGGAAGACGGCGAACTCCGCTCCGCCCGACCCAGGGCTCGGACTCGGGCTAAGGCCCCGGAAGACGGCGAACTCCGCTCCGCCCGACCCAGGGCTCGGACTCGGGCTAAGGCCCCGGAAGACGGCGAACTCCGCTCCGCCCGACCCAGGGCTCGGACTCGGGCTAAGGCCCCGGAAGACGGCGAACTCCGCTCCGCCCGACCCAGGGCTCGGACTCGGGCTAAGGCCCCGGAAGACGACGAACTCCGCCTCGCCCGACCCAGGGCTCGGACTCCGCCTCGGCCTCTGCCGATCGATCTCCGCCTCGCCCGACCCAGGGCTCGGACTCTGCCTTTGTCTTGCAGGACGGACTCGGCCTTGACTTCGGAGGAGCCTCCACGACGCCCGACCTAGGACACGAGACCGCCACGTCAACAGGAAGCGTCATCATCACCCTGCCCTGAGCCGACTTGGGTCGCAGAGAACAAGACCGGTGTCCCATCTGGCCAGCTACGCCAGATAGGCAAATGATGGCGCCCCGCTAGACCATGACGACGGCGGCTCTCAGCTCCCTTACGAAAGCAGGAGGACGTCAGCAAGGGTCCAGCCACTCCGACAGCTGTCCCTCCGTCTGGCTCCGTTACTCCTCCAACGGCCACGACGCCACACCAACAGGGTGCCAAGATCTCTCCGGCTGCCACCTAGGCATGTACTTAGGGCGCTAGCTCTCCCTCGCTAGACACGTAGCACCTTGCTACACCCCCATCTTGTACACCTGGATCCTCTCCTTACGACTATAAAAGGAAGGACCAGGGCCTTCTTAGAGAAGGTTGGCCTCGCGGGGACGAAGGGCAGGGGCAGGCGCTCTCTCGGGGCCGCTCGCTTCCCCTCACCTCGCGCGGACGCTTGTAACCCCCTACTGCAAGCGCACCCGACCTGGGCGCGGGACGAACACGAAGGCCGCGGGAATTCTCCGACTCCCCCACGACCCGGCTCCGGCCACCGACCGCTCTCTCTGTTCCCCCCTTCGCGCTCGCCCACGCGCTCGACCCATCTGGGCTGGGGCACGCGGCACACTCACTCGTCGGCTCGGGGACCCCCGGTCTCGGAACGCCGACAAAAACATAAGGAGGTGGCAAATGCACCAGGGCTTGCCTTTGTTTACGGGTGAGTCAGGCTCAGATCCACAAATATCGAAGTAGAAACAATTCTCAGCCTGAGTGTCCAAAGGTGGTGGTACTTGCTCTTCAGTGGCTTCCACTTCTTCCTCGTGTTCTAATTATAACCACATATATGCATAAGAATGAATGCCATGTAATGCTCATGAGGGTGCAAAGATAATACAAATTTATTATCTAAGTCTTGAATACAACTTTCCTGCACAGAACTCCGAGAATTTAGGGTTTCCGGAGTCAGTAAAGGAGTTCACAGGGTAGGGGGGGTTTTGGGTTCTAGTTATCAAACAAGGTCCAAATCAACCCAAATTCTACCCAAGGCCTCTAAATAAGGTGTAGAGCTTATGTAAAAAGTTTGGACAATTTTGGGATTATTATCTATTTTCTAAAAATCCAGAACTACTTCTTTAAACTGCTTAAAATGCCTTAAAATTCCTTATTTAATCTAAAAATCATGGATCTATTTTTATTAAATTCTATGAAAAATAAGAAGTCTAGGAAAATTAGTTTCACAATTTTACCATTTTTCTACAATTTTCTACATATTTCTAAAGTTCTTCTGAAAAAGAAAAGGGAAAAGGGTTGAACAGTGTTGGGCTGGTTTCAGCCCAGCGGCCCAGTCCAGAGGGGAAAGGCGCCCGCGCGCGCGCCCGAGAGGCGATGGCAGCTTTGCACAGAGGTCCCCGGATTCCTTGTTAACTAGAGACAAGTTCATACACTGTTTCACCGTGTCGTTGACAGCTTACAGAAAACCCCTCCGGTTTCTAATTCTTCGCGACGCGAGGTCCACGACGGCGGCAGCGCAGGGCTGTGCAACTCCGATGAGCTAGATCGGCCGGAGGGGACCAAGACCGGCGCTCAGCTTTGGACTAAACCAAATCCACGACCTGGAGAGTATTTCCCCTAAGTTAATTGCACATTTGGTGAGCTATCAAGCTCTGTCCGCATGAACCGAATGGGTGGCGGGCAGATGAACGCGTTCCCGATGAATGGTGGTCTCTAAGTTCAAATTGGTGACATGGTGAGTATCACAGAGCTATGAGAGTGCTCCAACAAGGAAGCAGAGGACGGGGACTGACCGAAAAATGGCTGGCGACGGTGAAGCTCGTTTCACGGTTGCGGAAGCTTGATTTGGGGGAAGTTGGAAATTCCAGAGCTCGGATGAACGATTACGGGTGGGAGTGGGTGCGTTGGCTTCGCAATGACCTAGCGCAACTGCCCGGGTGCTCAATTTATAGAAGGAGCGAGTGGTGGCCGGGAATTTTACGAAGGACGCGTGGCAGTCGGAGGTGGAAGAAAGCACTGGCACACGTGAATCCGTGGCTAACGGCGTGGCAACCTCCCCGGCGACGATGGGACGGCCCTACGGAGTCACGACGACGTGGTGGAAAAGCTAAGCCACGCCGCGCATAGCCAGGAGGCGGCGGTCACCGGCGAGCTAATCCGCTTTGGCCACCGGGCAAGGGGGGGGGGTACGACGGGAGTCATCGGAGTGGAGTCCAGCTCACCGGCGGCGAGGATTTTTACTGGGCTGGACTTATCTGATGGCCACGGTGCACGAATCACGGCGAGCAGTGATCAACGGCGACGGACCACCGGCGACGAGCAGAGGGGGGAATTCGGGATCTTCTGCAGTTAACAGGTACTGTACCATGGGAAGACCTGATTCAGTCACCTGACAGACAATCTTCAAGCTTGATTTTCTCTCAGATTTATATGACAACACATACCAAGCTCTGCAGCAAGGTTGGGGAGCTATATACCAGCTATATTTTGACTATAGGGATTGGAATCAGTTGAGCACTGTATCAAGGTTAAAATGGCTCTCAAACTTGGAGCAAAGTCACTGTCAAATGGAGATTCAGACTGTATTAGTCTGACAGTCCAAGTTTGAGCATGATTATCTCCAAATTTCTCACAAGAACATGGTTTGCTCTCTTCAGCCAAATTGTTCTCCTTTGATTGGTCTACAAACTTGTTGTGGTCACTTAGGGCAAAAACCCTATATTTTAAAAGATACAAGGCTCCAAAGTTGAGCAAATTACACTGAAATCCAGACTTAGGCTGAATTCACAACTAGGGACCTTTTGCAAATAAGCCCAATTCTTAGGGTTTGGTTTCCAAAATCACACCTTAGGGAACCAAGTGACTTAAGATACTTATTTAACTTAATTTTTGCACTTAAGTCCAAATGTGCACCAATTTTGCACATAGGTCCCTAGGGTTTGGTTTTAGGGTTTTCCAGGGTTCCATTTAGGGTTTCTGGTATCCCAGGGGTATAAATGTAATTCCACTTAAGTCTTGGGATCATTTTGTGACCCTTCCCTTAAAGCTTTTAGGTTTTCTTCATTTGTGTTAAGTTTTACCCCTTTGAGCCTTATTTAGGGTCAGGTTCCCTATCTAGGGTCCTATTTGCAAAATACTAAAAACAATACACTTGTTTGAAATTTTTACCTAGTGCATGCATTCTAGGTATGACAAACATATGCAATGCCAATGTTTATGATGCCATGCTCAAGTTTTAGTTACAGTAACACCAGGGGTGTTACATCCTTCCCCCCATAAAAGAATCTCGTCCCGAGATTAAAGGTCCTAGGGTGAGTAATGGAAAAGGAAATGTGTCACATCTTTATTCCCTTATTTCTGGTACAAGGCAGGGGTGGTGTGGGGGTCACTTCTTTATTACAACATTAAATATACTTTACAATTTACATGAGGCTAGAAAGCCTGAGAAATTCTTATCTAAAAAGTCTTGAGTTTCCCATGTAGCCTCTTCCTCAGAATGTTGGTTCCATTGTATCTTATAGAACTTGAGAGTTTTTCTCCGGGTAACCCTGTCCTTTTGATCCAGAACTCGAATAGGATGTTCCGAGTATGTTAAATCTGGTTCCAGGACAACATCAGTCACTTCAATGGTTCGATCGGGAACCCGAAGACACTTCTTCAATTGCGACACATGGAACACATTATGGATAGCAGACAGAATTTCGGGGAGCTGCAGTCGATACGCCACTGGTCCACATTGCTCAAGTACCGGGAATGGACCAATGTACCTGGGTGCAAGCTTCCCTTTAACCCCAAAACCCGATATTCCCTTCATTGGTGAAACTTTCAGGTAGACATAGTCCCCTTCTTGAAAATACAAGGACATTCGCCGTTTGTCTGCATAACCCTTCTGACGGGCTTGTGCTTTCTTCATATTATGAATAATTTTCTGAACCTTTTCCTCGGCCTCCTTCACTATATCAGGCCTAAAGAAATACCTTTCTCCAGGTTCAGACCAATTTAGTGGAGTTCGACACCGTCGCCCATATAAAGCTTCAAAAGGTGCCATCTTGATACTTTCTTGATAGCTATTATTATATGAAAACTCCGCCAAAGGCAAACATTCATCCCATTTTGGTGAGAAGTCCAGAACACATGCTCGCAACATATCTTCGAGTACTTAATTAATCCTCTCAGTCTGTCCACTGGTTTGTGGATGATATGCCGAACTATGGAGCAACTTAGTACCCAAGGATTTGTGAAGTGCTTCCCAAAACTTGGCTACAAATTGTGGTCCACGATCCGACACTATGGTCTTCGGAACACCATGCAGACTAAGAATATGAGCAACGTACAATTAGGCATAGACAGTAACCGGATAATTTGTCTTGACCGGCAGAAAGTGAGAAATCTTCGTAAGCCGATCAATTATAACCCAGATAGAGTCATACCCTCTTGTAGTCCTGGGCAATCCCACAACAAAGTCCATACTTATGTCTTCCCATTTCCATGTTGGGATTGGCAAAGATTGTAATGGACCAGCAGTTTTCATGTGTATGGCTTTGACACGTCTGCAAGTGTCACACTTAGCCACATAGCGTGCAATTTCAATTTTCATCTTCGTCCACCAGTAGTGCTGCTTTAGATCATGATACATCTTAGTGCTTCTCGGATGAATAGAATAGCGACTAAGATGCGCTTCATCTAAGATTTGCTGGCGGAGTTCTTCATTCTTCGGCACTACTATGCGGTTATTGAACCATATCACACCTTGATCGTCTTCTTTGAAACATTTGGTTGTTCCAGCCCTTATCTTCTCCCGTATGTGCTTCATACCCGCATTATCCCTTTGAGTATCAATTATCCTTTGCAAGATGATTGGCTCAAGCTTTAGCTGATTCAGGGTCCCTTGTTGGACCATCCCCAGGTTTAGCTTTTCCATCTATTGACATAAAGTATTGTCAGAGGTCTTCGCCATAAGACAGTGGCAGGAAACCTTACGGCTCAGTGCAACTGCCACAACATTGGCTTTTCCTGGGTGATAATGAATTTCCAGCTCATAGTCCTTAATAAGCTCAAGCCATCGCCTTTGCCTCATATTCAATTTTGACTGGGTAAAGATATACTTCAAGCTTTTATGATCTGTATATATGTGACAGATATTTCCCAGCAGATAGTGACGCCAAATTTTCAGGGCATGAACCACAGCAGCTAGCTCCAGATCATGAGTTGGGTAATGCTCCTCATGTTGGCGCAACTTCCTTGAAACATATGCAATTACTCGGCCCTCTTGCATTAATACACAGCCAAGTCCACTGCCTGACGCATCACAATATACATCAAAAGGCTTGGTGATGTCCGGTTGAGCCAATACCGAAGCAGTGGTTAATAATGTCTTCAATTGCTCAAAAGCTTCATTACACTTAGAAGACCAATTGAATTTAATGTCATTCTTCAATAAACTTGTGATTGGCTTCACAAGCTTAGAAAAATCTGGTATGAATCTGCGATAATATCCAGCTAGTCCAAGAAAACTCCGGATTTGGGGAATAGTGGTTGGGGGTTTCCACTCCAGAATATCCTTGACTTTGCTAGGATCTACCGCAATTCCCTTAGCAGATAACACGTGCCCCAAAAATTGAATTTCCTCCAGCCAGAATGCGCACTTGCTGAACTTGGCATACAACTGATGTTCCCTCAAGCGCGTCAATACAATCTGCAAATGTTGAGCATGCTCCTCTTTATTTTTAGAATATATCAAGATATCGTCGATGAAGACCACCACGAACTTGTCCAACTCGGGCATGAATACCGAGTTCATCAAGTAAGTGAAATGGGTAGGAGCATTTGTTAGTCCGAAGGACATTACCAAATATTCAAATAAACCATACCGCGTAGTAAACGCGGTCTTCGGTATATCCTCGGGCCGAATACGGATTTGGTGATAGCCCGACCTGAGATCGATCTTGGAAAATACCCTCGCTCCAGTCAGTTGATCAAATAAGATGTCAATCCTCGGAAGAGGGTACTTGTTCTTGATGGTGACCTCATTCAGGGGTCGATAATCCACGCACATTCATAAGGTTTGATCCTTCTTCTTAACAAAAATGGCGGGGCAACCCCATGGAGACGAGCTTGGCCGGATGAATCCTTTATTCAGTAGATCTTGTAATTGAATCTTCAATTTTGCCAACTCATTAGGGGGCATACAGTACGATCTTCGAGAAATTGGAGTCGTACCAGGCTTTAACTCAATTACAAATTCCACATCTCTTTTAGGTGGTAGTCCAGGCAAATCTTCTGGAAATACATCTGGAAACTCACATACTACCAGAATATCCTTGATCTCCGGTACAATGGCTTCATATATTCTACCAGAAGCTTTGGCTGGATTGGTTACGGGGAGGGACAAAAGAATCTCTTCTTGATTATAGCTCATCCTGACGGTTCTGAGCTCAGTATTGAGAATTGCCTTATGTTGGGTTAACCAATTCATACCCAAAATTACATCTATATCCTGGCCTTTCATAACAATCATGTTAGCAGGAAAGTTCTGTCCGGCCATTGTTACTGGCACTTGATAGGCCACTTCTCTAGTAAAAATGTGTCCCCCAGGTGAATGAATTTTAAACCCCTCTTTTGATTCATGACATGAAATGTGATGTTGCTCCACAAACTTCTTGCTAATAAATGTATGCAAAGCACCAGAATCAAAAAGAATAATTGCAGGGTGACTGGCCACGAGGAACATACCCATCATCACCGGTTCACCTTCCGGTGTAGTGGCCACTTGAGTATAGTATATCCGCCCTGTCTTCTTTGTATTCTTCCCCACATTATTTCCCTTGGGCTGAGCTGATTTCCCAGATCCTTGCTGAGTATTTGATTGATTCTGCTTGGGATATGGGCAATCCTTGATGAAATGTCCAGACTTGCCACAATTAAAACACCTGGTTGAGGAGCTGGGCAAAGCAGGGAATCGAGTGCCCAGGGCACCCGGCTGACTTGGGGTAGTGGGGGCATTGTTGGGACGAATAATGATTGGCTGCTTGAAAGGGAATGAGGGTGGACGAGAAAAAGAGCGATTTTGGCTAGAAGGCCGGATCACAAACCGTTGCCTTTTTGCCTGGCCCTGATTAGACTTCTCACCTCCAAATCCCTTGTTCTTCCCGGAACCTGCATATTTTGCTTCAACAGATAGGGCTGTGCTGACAGCCTTCCCATACGTAAGATCTATGTAGGCTGCCATTTTTCTCTGCAATCGATCATTTAGACCTCTCATAAAGCAATTCTTCTTCTTTAAATCAGTATTCACCTGATCTATTGCGTATTGCGACAGGTGATTAAACTTATTGAGATACTGATTGACAGTATCTCCTCCTTGTTTTAGCTTCAAGAACTCTTCTTGCTTCATATGCAGAACACCTTCGGGTATATAGTGCTCGCGGAAGGCCACTTTAAATTCTTCCCAGGTTACTTGATGATTAGCAGGTTGAATAGCCACAAAATTTCCCCACCAGGTGCTGGCAGGGCCGCGCAGTTGTTGCGCTGCAAACAAAGGCTTCTGTGTCTCTGAATAGCGGAGAAGACTAAATTTTTGCTCAATAACCCGTATCCATTCATCAGCTTCCAACGGGTCCTCAGCCTTGACAAATAGTGGTGGATGGGTTTCAGAGAAATCCAAATATGTGGTTTCACGGGGCCTTACTGATAACCCCTTCCACCCTGCTGCTGGAATTGTTGGCCCGCCATTTCTCTCAAAAAGCGGGTATTGTCTGCAGTTGCGTTCACCAAGGCGGCAATCGCCTCGGCTAATGTGGGAGGAACCGGAGGTGGATTTGGAGTAACCTCCCTTCCCCCAGAAGTTCCTGCTGCATCCTGTCCTCGAGTCCTGGTAGGCATCTGAGGCAAAGAACATTTGAAATAAATATAATATGCCAGAGAAACCTTCCATTTTATATTACTATCAAAAGTAATGGTACAGACTCGATGTTATACAATAGGATACATTACCCATAATACAATAGTTCAACCTATTATACAGCATACTACTTCTATTTCTACAAGCTACACTACTACTCCTGCTTCTGGTTGCTCTTGGCAGCTTCGTTGTCAGGTGTGGGAGACCATTCATCGACCAGCCTCATAGAAGGAGGGGGCCTAAAAAGGTCTAACTCACCACCAAGCGCTTCTCCCGCATCATGCGAGGGTCTGGCTTCCGTCCTGACAGGATCCGCAGGGACATGTGGGTGTAATTGCGAATACAGTACATGAACTTCCTCATGTAAAGTATTGCAATATGCCTGCAAGTTGTCAATAGTAGTGCTAAGCTCTTCGACTCGTGCTCAAGCGTTCGCTTCCTTAGCCCAGGCTACTGAACGAGACTGTACCGCCCAATCAAGCGCCAAATCTCGATCAGTAAGTTGATCGTGCAGGGTGCGGATGTAACTTCTTAATTTATTTATTCGGTCGCCATCCACAACCCATAAATTGGTCCTGCGTTGTAACTCTGTTTGAAGTTGATTCACGCGGGCTTCGAGATCCCCAATTGGATCGTTGCTCCTGCTACTGCTATCTTACTCCCGTGGGGCAAGTTGGTGTCGAGGTACACCGATAGGCCCAGTATGCTTTCACGCAGTTTTCCTTGTACGCGGCGGCATTTTCTAAGGGGGAAATCTATTAGTACAATTCTTAGCATGATGCATGAATAATTACAGAGTCAACCTTAGTTGATTCAACCTTCTATACATTGCACTCTTCCTATCTGGTCTTTGAAATAAACTCTTTAGGGATACTTAGATAAGAAGAGAAGAAATTTTCTAGATAAGTCTAAGAAAATCTTTTGAAGATGCTACATAATATCTGCCAAGAAGGGCTACGCTCCGATACCAGCTGTGACGGAACCTCCCAAGTCATTAGGCCCACCTACAGTTGTCCTGGTCCAACAGACATCAGACAACCCTGTAGATGTTCCTAAATTACTTGACAAGTTCGGTATCTTTTTCCTTACCTTTCCAGGAACGTTTCACCCGTCTGACAGACAGTATGTTCATCGGAGATGCGGAAATGCGGAAGTGATTACATAAACTTACATTTATTTAAGAAGTAAGAGTAAGTTATTTAGTACAGACCAGAATGTAAAGCGAGTGCTGAAAAGTATTATTACAATACCTGGGAGGCAAAAACTCCTCCCATTTAGCTCTTTACATAAAAGTTTTTAAGGAGGACTCGGTCCTCCAACAGCTTCATTCTTGACTGTCTTCATTTTTCACCACCTTGGTACAAAAACAACAAAAGTTTGTTGTCTCCTCACCTAAAAACAACGGGGGAATAAACCCTGAGTATGGAATTACTCAGCAAGTCTTACTCGACTAAAGAAAAGACTCTCAAGGGTATGTTGGTTATATGGGAGTCAAGGTAAGGCCTTTCAATAATCAAAGACTCTGTTTGCAGAATTGCTTACTAAAGTGGATCCTTAAAATCCAATTTTATTGTCAGGTTAAGTAAAATTACCTGCAGCTAGAGTTCTTTCTACCCTAGTTCAATCACTTGACCTGCACTAGCCAATTTCTTATCAACCCTTCATCTTTACTGGATTGCTACGTGTAAGTTAGTGGCCAAGTCTCCATAACCGCGGAGGTACGGCGATCCGAATCGATTATACTCAGCTGAGGATCTCCGATCACACGACATATGTAGCACTTAACCCTTGCATATGTCAACCCGCCACCGGGGTTCTTAAGACCAGATCAGGTTCACGCAAACTGAGATCACAGATACACCACCGTCCAGCCTCTTGCTACGGAGGGTACACGCTACTCTCGCCACCGCTCCACACCCATTTTGTGTTATCTTATTCTGGCCTTAGTCCACCCGAGGCAAAGCTTACCCATGACGAGGCATGTGACCAGTTAAAGGGTCCTCGGTCAGCAGGCCTACATCGACAAGGTCCTTAATCGACTCAGACGGAGACACTACACCGAGACTCTCTTTCTCGTGCAAGTCACCCGCCCGGTCTCAGCTTAATCATTTCAACCCAAGGTTTGGTACCTGACAGAGGTACATCTTTTCCGATGTTGAACCCATCACGGCCATGATGGATCCACCATCAAGTTTTATTTTTGAAAACATCCCACCCACTTTTGCCACATCATATTTTGTAAAAAAACAAAACATTTTGTTTTTCTAAAGCAAGGCTAAGCATCAAAAATCTTTTGTAAAACGGGTGATCAAGGAAGGTAATCAAATTCAAGGAAGGTAATGCAGGAATTGTTTTAGCAATCAACTCCTATCACCTAATGCATCAAGCAAGTGATAAAGGTTTTTAAAACACAAGGAGGTGGCAAATGCACCGGGGCTTGCCTTTGTTTACGGGTGAGTCAGGCTCAGATCCACAAATATCGAAGTAGAAACAATTCTCAGCCTGAGTGTCCAAAGGTGGTGGTACTTGCTCTTCAGTGGCTTCCACTTCTTCCTCGTGTTCTAATTATAACCACATATATGCATAAGAATGAATGCCATGTAATGCTCATGAGGGTGCGAAGATAATACAAATTTATTATCTAAGTCTTGAATACAACTTTCCAGCACGGAACTCCGAGAATTTAGGGTTTCCGGAGTCAGTAAAGGAGTTCACAGGGCGGGGGGGGGGGGGGGGTTGGGTTCTAGTTATCAAACAAGGTCCAAATCAACCCAAATTCTACCCAAGGCCTCTAAATAAGATGTAGAGCTTATGTAAAAAGTTTGGGCAATTTTGGGATTATTATCTATTTTCTAAAAATCCAGAACTACTTCTTTAAACTGCTTAAAATGCCTTAAAATTCCTTATTTAATCTAAAAATTATGAAACTATTTTTATTAAATTCTATGAAAAATAAGAAGTCTAGGAAAATTAGTTTCACAATTTTACCATTTTTCTACATTTTTCTACATATTTCTAAAGTTCTTCTGAAAAAGAAAAGGGAAAAGGGTTGAACAGTGTTGGGCTGGTTTCAGCCCAGCGGCCCAGTCCAGAGGGGAAAGGCGCCCGCGCGCGCGCCCGCGTGATGGCAGCTTTGCACAGAGGTCCCCGGATTCCTCGTTAACTAGAGACAAGTTCATACACTGTTTCACCGTGTCGCTGACAGCTTACAGAAAACCCCTCCGGTTTCTAATTCTTCGCGACGCGAGGTCCACGACGGCGGCATCGCAGGGGGGCGCAACTCCGACGAGCTAGACCGGCCGGAGGGGACCAAGACCGGCGCTCAGCTTTGGACTAAACCAAATCCACGACCTGGAGAGTATTTCCCCTAAGTTAATTGCACATTTGGTGAGCTATCAAGCTCTGTCCGCGTGAACCGAATGGGTGGCGGGCAGATGAACGCGTTCCCGATGAATGGTGGTCTCTAAGTTTAAATTGGTGACACGGTGAGTATCACAGAGCTATGAGAGTGCTCCAACAAGGAAGTAGAGGATGGGGACTGACCGGAAAATGGCTGGCGACGGTGAAGCTCGTTTCACGGTAGCGGAAGCTTGATTTGGGGGAAGTTGGAAATTCCAGAGCTCGGATGAACGATTACGGGTGGGAGTGGGTGCGTCGGCTTCGCAATGACCTAGCGCAACTGCCCGGGTGCTCAATTTATAGAAGAAGCGAGCGGTGGCCGGGAATTTTACGAAGGACGCGCGGCAGTCAGAGGTGGAAGAAAGCACTGGCGCACGTGAATCCGTGGCTAACGGCGTGGCAACCTCCCCGGCGACGATGGGACGGCCCTACGGAGTCACGGCGACGCGGTGGAAAAGCTAAGCCACACGGCGCACAGCCAGGAGGCGGCGGTCACCGGCGAGCTAATCTGCTTTGGCCGCCGGGCAAGGGGGGGGGGGTACGACGGGAGTCATCGGAGTGGAGTCCAGCTCACCGGCGGCGAGGATTTTTACTGGGCTGGACTTATCTGATGGCCATGGCGCACAAATCACGGCGAGCAGTGATCAACGGCGACGGACCACCGGCGACGAGCAAAGGGGGGGGGGGAATTCGGGATCTTCTGCAGTTAACAGGTACTGTACCATGGGAAGACCTGATTCAGTCACCTGACAGACAATCTTCAAGCTTGATTTTCTCTCAGATTTATATGACAACACATACCAAGCTCTGCTGCAAGGTTGGGGAGCTATATACCAGCTATATTTTGACTATAGGGATTAGAATCAGTTGAGCACTGGATCACGGTTAAAATGGCTCTCAAACTTGGAGCAAAGTCACTGTCAAATTGAGATTCAGACTGTATTAGTCTGACAGTCCAAGTTTGAGCATGATTATCTCCAAATTTCTCACAAGAACATGGTTTGCTCTCTTCAGCAAAATTGTTCTCCTTTGATTGGTCTACAAACTTGTTGTGGTCACTTAGGGCAAAAACCCTATATTTTAAAAGATACAAGGCTCCAAAGTTGAGCAAATTACACTGAAATCCAGACTTAGGCTGAATTCACAACTAGGGACCTTTTGCAAATAAGCCCAATTCTTAGGGTTCGTGAGGGCATATCCTAACCTTCCATCGACCAAAAGGTACCGTCCGTTTTCCACCCTGTCCCTTTTAGAGTCAGCTTTGACCCACCAAGCGACCTCGCTTCGGTGAGCGCGTTCGTGAGGGCATATCCTAACCTTCCAGGGTACCATATGTGGTCAACTTGGGACCGACTGACGACCGTCTCAACCTTCGGACCCGCGGGTTCCGAGGAAGAGAACGACCCCAATGTCAGTTGGGATTTCTCCGGACTCCGTGATCCCAGTGCCATGCGCGACTTCAAGTCTGCATGTGACCACTGCCTCTCTGGCTGCTCTGATGATGGTCACAACCTTGACGATGAGGGTTGCAACCCAACTCGCGAGTGCTAACACATCAATCAGGAAGATCACGATGGATAAAACCACCTTGGTATGCCAGGAAGTGATGGCGCCCTTGCACCTGTGCCTCGCGCTGAGATCCTGTGGGAGCTAGCTATGGCCCAAGTCCCTGCGGGGGTCAGGACACACAGCTTGAGCAACTCCGCGAGGCATAGGCCAAGCTCGATGAAGAAGCGGGGTGACTTGTGCAGCTCCGACAAAACATCGAGCAGGAGTGGGCAGGCCGGGCACCCGCCGGGTGTTGGCACCCGTGAAGCAGTCCCTGCGTCGTTTTGATGAAGAAAAGCGTAGGGCCATAGGCGAGGAGGTCCACAAGCTGATGGCTGCAGGGTTCATCAAATAGGTATTCCATCCCGAATGGTTAGCTAACCCTGTGCTTGTAAAGAAAAAAGGTGGGAAATGGAGGATGTGCGTAGACTACACTAGGTTAAACAAAGCATGTCCAAAGGTTCCCTACCCTCTGCCTCACATCGATCAAATTGTGGACTCCATTGTTGGGTGCGAAACCCTGTCTTTCCTCGACGCCTATTCAGGTTATCACCAAATCAAGATGAAAGAGTTCGACCAGCTCGCGACTTCTTTTATCACACCTTTTGGCATGTATTGTTATACTACTATGCCATTTGGCTTGAGGAATGCAGGTGCAACCTACCAAAGGTGCATGAACCATGTGTTTGGGGAGCACATCGGCAGAACGGTCGAGGCTTACGTCGATGACATCGTTGTCAAGACAAGGAAAGCCTCCGACCTCCTCTCTAACCTCGAAGTAACTTTCGGGTGCCTGCGTGCAAAGGGCGTGAAACTCAATCCCGAGAAGTGTGTCTTCAGAGTCCCTCGAGGCATGCTCCTAGGGTTCATCGTCTTTGAACGAGGCATCAAGGCCAACCCGAAGAAAATTGCGGCCATCACCAACATGGGGCCCATCAAAGATTTGAAAGGAGTACAAAGGGTCATGGGATGCCTTGCAGCTCTGAGCCGCTTCATCTCGCGCCTCGGCGAGAAAGAATTGCCCTTATACCGCCTCTTAAGGAAGGCCGAGCGCTTCACTTGGACTCCCTAGGCCGAGGAAGCCCTCGGAAACTTAAAGGCGCTCCTTACTAATGCACCCATCTTGGTGCCCCCCGCTGCGGAAGAAGCCCTCTTGATCTATGTAGCCGCAACCACTCAGGTGGTCAGCGACGCGATCGTAGTCAAGAGACGAGAGGAGGGGCATGCACTGCTCATCCAGAGGCCGGTCTACTTCATCAGCGAGGTGCTATCCGAGACCAAGATCCGCTATCCACAAATCCAGAAGCTACTATACGTAGTGATTCTGACATGGCGGAAGCTGCAACACTACTTCGAGTCTCATCTGGTTACTGTGGTGTCATCTTTCCCCCTAGGAGAGATCATCCAGTGCTGAGAGGCCTCGGGTAAGATAGCAAAATGGACAGTGGAACTCATGGGCGAAACACTTTCATTCGCTCCTCGGAAGGCCATAAAATCCCAAATCTTGGCTGACTTCCTGGCTGAATGGACTGACACCCAATTGCCAACGGCCCCAATCCAGCCCGAACTTTGGACCATGTACTTCGATGGGTCGCTTATGAAAACAGGAGCAGGTGCTGGCTTGCTCTTCATCTCGCCCCTCCGGAAGCATGCGCGCTACGTGCTGCGCCTCCATTTCCCGGCGTCAAACAACATGGCCGAGTATGAGGCCTTGGTTAATGGACTGCGCATCGCCGTCGAGCTAGGGGTTCGGCGCCTTGACGCTCGTGGCGACTCGCAGCTCGTTATTGACCAGGTGATGAAGAACTCCCACTGCCACGATCGAAAAATGGAGGCCTACTGCGATGAAGTTCGGCGCTTAGAAGATAAGTTCTACGGGCTGGAACTCAACCATGTTGCTCGACGGTACAACGAAACCGCAGATGAGCTAGCGAAAATAGCCTCGGGGCGAACGATGGTTCCCCTGAATGTCTTCTCCAGGGATATATATCAGCCATCCATCAAAATCGACGACGCGCCCGAGCCCGAGGAGGCCTCGGCCCAGCCCGAGGTACCCTCGGCCGCTGAGGGTGAAGCCCTGCGTGTCGAGGTGGAGCGGAATAGGGTCATACCGGTCCCGAACTGGCAAACCCCGTACCTGGAATATCTCCTCCGAGGAGAGCTGCCCCTCAAAAAGGCCAAAGCTCGGCGACTGGCTCGGCGCGCCAAGTCGTTCGTTTTACTAGGTGATGAAAAGGAGCTGTACCACCGCAGCCCCTTGGGCATTCTCCAACGATGCATATCCATTGCCCAAGGACAAGAGCTGTTACAAGAAATACACTCGGGGGCTTATGGTCACCATGCAGCACCTCGAGCCCTCGTGCGAAACGCTTTCCAACAAGGTTTCTACTGGCCAATCGCAGTGGCCAACACCACTAGGATTGTACGCTCCTGCCGAGGGTGTCAATTCTACGCGAGACAGACGCATCTGCCCGCTCAAGCCCTGCAGACAATACCTATCACTTGACCGTTTGCCGTGTGGGGTCTGGACCTCGTCGGTCCCTTGCAGAAGGCACCCGGGGGCTTCACGCACCTGCTGATCGCCATCGACAAATTCTCCAAGTGGATCAAAGTCCGACCCTTAACCAGCATCGGGTCCGAGCAGGCGATGGCGTTCTTCACAAATATCATCCATCGCTTTGGGGTCCCAAACTCAATCATCACCGACAATGGCACGCAGTTCACTAGGAAAAAGTTCCTGGACTTCTGCGAGGACCACCACATCCGTGTGGACTGGGCCGTCGTAGCTCACCCAATGACAAATGGGCAGGTGGAGCACGCTAACGGTATGATTTTGCAGGGACTGAAACCGAGGATCTACAATGACCTCAACAAGTTTGGCAAGCGGTGGATAGAAGAACTACCCTCGGTGGTTTGGAGTCTGAGGATGACACCGAGCTGGGCCACGAGCTTCTCGCCGTTTTTCCTGGTCTATGGGGCCGAGGCTATCTTACCCACGGACTTGGAATACGGATCCCCGAGGACAAAGGCTTACGACGACCAAAGCAACCAGACCAGCCGAGAGGATTCATTGGACCAGCTGGAAGAGGCTCAGAACGTGGCCTTACTACACTCGGCGCGGTATCAGTAGTCTCTACGACGCTACCACGCCCGAAGGGTTCAGGCCCGAGGCTTCCAAGTGGGAGACTTGGTACTTTGGCTGCGACAAGACGCCCGAGGGCGCCACAAACTTACTCCTCCCTGGGAAGCGATGTTCATCATCGCCAAGATTTTGAAGCCCGGGACATACAAGCTGGCCAACGATCAAGGCGAGGTCTACAACAACGCTTGGAACATCGAACAACTACGTCGCTTTTACCCTTAAAATGTTTCAAGTCGTTCATGTACCTCGCTTTCTTTACATGCATCGAACATCTAACCATCAAGGAAGGATCGGCCTTACCTCGGCAAATCCCGACCATCCCTCGGGAGCTAGAAGGGGGGAACCCCCTCTGCGTCAAAATTTTCCTCGAAAAAGTCTTTTACTAGAACATCTTTTCGTGCTTTTCGACTGCGTCGATAACAGAATCCTAATGATGAGCAAGAGAGACCTTGAGCGGCAAGGCCGACCGAGCCGAGGGACTCCTACGCCTCCGGGATATGGATACATCACTCATCACCTTCCGCGAAAGGTAGCTCATGCTCGGATAAGAGATTCTGCTATCGAACAAGTCCTAACGCTCAAAAACTTTTCTACCAAAACGACTTTTCGTGCTTTTTGACTATATCGATAACGGAATCCTAAAAACAACGAGAGAACACATAAGCGGCAAGGCCAACCGAGCCGAGGGACTCCTACGCCTCCCGGATACAGATACCTCACTCATCACCTTCCGTGAAAAGTAACTCACGCTCGGATAAGCGATTCTGCTACCGAACAAGTCCTAACGCACGAAACAAGAGGAAAGAAAACACAGCTTTATAATCCAACGATTAAAATGTTTAGGCCTCAGCGGCCGCAAAAAACATACGCATACTTAAAAACAAATTGTTCCTGTAGGATCAGACATCGGCAGGGGGAGGGGCGACACCCTCGGTGTCGTTTCCACCCTCGGTAGAATCTGGCCCGGCCTCGGACGGCGACACGGGCGGAAGGATCTCCACCTCGAAGGAGGAAGCCAGCGCCGCGCTTGGGCCCTCAACAACCGCGTCTAGCCTCTGGACCTCGGCTAAGGCAGCCTCCTCTTCGTCGGGTAAGCAGTACCCCTCGCTGACCCGCTCCAGATCCACGTCGTAGTGGGAAGCGAGCACAGCGAAGGCTCGCCTAACGCCATGATGCAGCGCCCCGTGGAGTCTGCTATGCACATGGTCGCCCAAGGCCCGCAGATGACTCTGGGGGGGGGAGCTACCCGAGGGGACGTCATCGAGGCCAAAGGCCTGGTAGAAAGCCGAGATGGCCCTAGACATGGCCACATGATCGGCCTCCTTCTGCTCAGCCGCATGGGCAAGTGTCTTGCAGTTCTTGACGGACTCGTTAAGAGCCATCTCGAACCCTGCAGACAGCATGACAACATTCTTCAGATGCAAGGAGAAGAATGGAGACATAAACAAAGTCATAGAGCGGGCAAAACATACCTTTGGCCCGGGCACGCTGCTGCGAGGCCTCGGCTTGGGCGGACTGGGCAGACCCGACGGCCTCGACCAGGCTCTCCGCAAGGGCCTCAGCCCGGCTCACGGCCTCGGCAGCTTGGCTCCGAGACCGGTCCCGCTCGCTGATAGCCTGGCCAAGCTCCAGCTGCCGCTGCCGCATCTCCTGGGCCTGGGAAGCCACCTGCTCCCGGGCCGACAAAGCCTCCGCCTGCACCGACGCCGCCTCTGTCCACGCCGCCGCTGCCTCCGACTTCAGCCCATCGCAGAGCAATCGAAGGCCTGCCACCTTGGTGCTCCGTTGGGCAAGGCGCTCGTTGGCCTCGATAAGCACGGCCCGCTGGGATCGCAGCGACTCCCAAACGTTGCTTTCACAGCGGATGAACAACAACTTGGCGGTGCTCGCGTCCGCGAGCTCCTGAGGAAGGAAGACAAGATATCACAAAGAATGCCCTGGTCACGCAAGGTGAACGTCTAAATCCTTACCTGGAAAACCCTGGGAACGTCCCTAGAAAGGGTTTCCATGGTCGACCGCAGCGACCTCATCACCGCCTCGGTATACTCACGGAAACTATCCCAAGCCTTCTCCTCCAACTCATCGTTGAGGAGGAGGGGCTCCGAGGTGCCGTGGCCCCAGAACCGGAGCGACTGCCCACACCACTCATTGGGATTAAGCTACGCAGGGATAAGGCCGCTGCTCCCTAGGACAGGCCACGGTTCTGCATGCCCGTCCACCGAGGCGTCGGGTCCCCCTGCAGCCGACGCGTCGGGTACCACCGCCGTCGACGTACTAGGCCTCTCCTCGGCTAAGGTGGCAGGCCTCCGATCACCAACCTCGGCAACGACGGCCGCCCTCTCCTCGTGGCCGAGAACGGGGAGGTCGGGGATGACCACGGGCGATGGCACCTCAACCATCCCGACGTCAGCAGCGACGGGCGGCTCCGCGGGCGAATTAGCGACGGCCCCGGCGGGAGTCCATGCTGGTGCCGACAACAAGTCAAGCGGGCTCGGGGCCACGGCCGCGTCAGCAGCCTCCCCCGGCATGATGGCCGCTCCAACAGGGTGGTCTGCCGGGGAAGCTTGCCCCATGGCAACTCGTGCCGCCTGGGCCCCCACTGGAGGGTGCCTTGCGTGGAGGCTAACCAACCGGCATGGCACGCCACGACACCAGCCGCCGAAGCCGGCTTCGTCTTAAGGGCCTTCGTGGGGGCCAGACCAGCCAGGCCCTGCCTCCACTTGCTGAAAGCAAGAGAGAGCAAGTTCAAAGCACACAGTGAAGAAACCGAAACAGAGGTATCCTTAGATACTTACCCGCTTCGGGGCAAGGCCAATCGTGCCTGTGGGGAGGCCCCTTGGGCCCCTATCCCCGCAGGCGCTGCCGAGGGTTGCCCCGCCACCGGCTTTGGCACCGTTTCTGCCTCGGACGCCCGAAGCGCCGAGGGAGGGGCCTGCCCAGGCGTTGTTACGACGGCCGAGGGACCGGCCTCCTGTGCAGCCAGCGCGGGCACCTGCTCTTGGGGGACAGACGGATCGGCCGGACCCCCTGAAGTCACAACAATTATCTCGGCCAAGGGGTCAAATACCCCCTCGGCCTGCCTCCGCTCCTCGGATTAGGACCTTGGTGTCCCGGCCCTAGGCACTGCTGGTGCCAGCCCACTTGGAGGCTGGCTCGGCGACCCCTAGCCCAGCCTTGGGTCCAGGCTGAGGCCAAGTCGGGCCGCCATGTCGTCGTCTTCGCCGTCATCATCATCATCATCGTCGTCGTCGTCAGGCGTCTCCGGCGACAGCTCCCTCGGGAGCCCATCCCTCGCCTGCCTCCGACGACGCTTCTCCAAGGCTTCCCGAGCTAGCATCCTCTCGTGAACTCGGGCCTTTTCCGCGTCCTTCTTCTCCTTCTCCTTCTCCGCGGCAAGCCTCCGCGTGGCTCGGTCCGCCACGTCCTTCGGGACCGGTGGCTGGACGGGTTTATAAATCCTCAACCCCTGGGGACGAACAAAAATCCCGACAGTAAGAATCAAAGGCGCAGAAAATTCAGCGTAAAACAGGAGAAGAACCGGGCGCTTACCAGGGATACATACCCACGGTCGGGACGCATCGCGAGCTGGCTAAGGGCACCAGCATCCAGCCTCCTTACCGTAGCTACTACCCGCTTGAGGAGGTCGTCGGTGGAGAGGGGGGGTCGAGGACATCCGCGTGCCCTCCAAATCGACCCCCGGCTTCATCTCCGCAAGCCGCAACCGCCGCTCTACCAAAGGGAGCACCCTCCGACAATGGATAGCGGCGACGACCCCCTCAGCGGTAAGGCCCCCATCTCGTAACTTCTGCAAGGCCTGTAGAATAGGCTGGAGCTTCTCCTAGTTCTCGCGCGTGGCCCCCGCAGCGTCAGTTATTGCCAGCGGCGGTCACCACTCATTGAGAAAACGGCGGAAGCATCCCGCCGTTGTTCCGGAGATAAAACCACCGGTTCTGCCACTCCTTGTTCGAAGACACAAGGGAGGCAGGAATGTACTACTGCGCGCGCCCCGGTCTCAGCTAGAGGGTGCAGCCACCGGCCCGCACCGCCATACGGACCTTCTTCACCTCCATCGTAGCGGCGAAGAACTCCACGGAGAAGAGGTGGGTCCATAGGTCCCAGTGAGGGTCAATCCCCAAAAAACCCTCGCAAACCACCGCGAAGATGGCTACTTGCACGATAGAGTTGGGGTTGAAGTTATGCAGCTCCACCCCGTAGTGGTGCAGGAGCGCCCGCATGAAGCGGCTCGCTGGCACTCCAAATCCCCGCTCATGGAAGGGGATGAAACTGACCACATAACCCGGCGACGGAGTCGGGTCGGCCTCGCTCGCGGGTGCCATCCACTCTGGGTGCGGCCCACCGGAGAGAGGACAGAGCAAGCCGTCGGCAACAAGGGCCTCTAGATCCTCCACAGCAACGGTGGAAAAAGGCCACAGGTCGCGCGGAGGGACGACGGTCACCTTGTCAGCCATCGCCGAATGGAGGTGGTGGAGGCGGAGGGGATGAGGTGCGTGGTTTTCTCTTTTCTGGCTATTCTCTTAGGTTGCGGAAACCAAAGCAGAAGGCAAGCACAAATGATAGGGTAAAAAACCACCACCGGCCCCTCTTCCGGGTATATAAAGGCCCGGGCGAGATCCACCCAACACTTCGCCCGAACCCATCACGAAATTCAAACTCGAAGGTGAAACGGTTTTTCTGTTCCTCGAACGGCTCACGCACGCGCAACAGACGCCCCGTGAATCGCCCCTTCTGTCGCATTAACTCCTTGGCAGGGCAAGCGACACCTCCGGCAGGGGAAGCGGGCGCCGTTTCACCTCCGTCATGATGACCGCGTCAAAAAATGTGCGCCACATTATTTAAATTCATATCCTTTTTCTTTTCCTCTACCTCTCTCTCTTGCCACAGGGCCGGTGTAGCATCCCAAAAATTCAAATCCTGAAATTTTCTCAAACTCGCCCTAAATTCAAAATGAATTTCAAGTTTCATTTCAAAATGTTTATTTGCGAGTTGATATCAACAAATAAAATATAGTGGTCTATATTATCTCCAAAATCCTCCTCAAAATATCCTACAAATATTTCCCGAGTGATCCCCCTCAAATTCTTTCCAGAAATACTGCCCAGATATTTCCCTAGTGATCCCCTTCAAGTTCTTTCCAGAAATACTGCCCAAATATTCCACCGATATATCTCCAGGTATTTTCTTCTTGAGAAATACCTTCCGAATCATTTTTCAAGTCCCTACAAATATTTTCTTCATAACTTTCCTCATGCTCATATGTATACGTATGCCTCCAGTGTCATACGGTGAGCTCTACAAGCTAATTACACTTATACGAGACAAATACATGCTAATCTCCCACTAATCCTCTCATCCTCCCACTAATCCTCTCATCCCTCCACTAATCCCCCACCATGGCTATAAATAGAGGGGCAAGGACCTCCTCTCATCCCACCCCAAGCCATTTCATGGAAACTCTCTCCCCCCCCCACACACACCCACTCCATGTTCCACACAAGCACAAGGATCGTTCAGTCGTTCTTCGATCGTTCGTCCCCCTGTTCTTAGTTTGTTCGTTCGTTCGTCTGATTGTTCGATCGTTCGTCCGATCGTTCATGGTTCGTTCGTCCGATCGTTCGATCGTTCGTCCGTTTGAATAATCTTTTTCCTGCCGTAATGCTGCCGAAATTCCGATCGTTCGTTCGTTCGATCATTCGATCATTCATCATTCGTTCATAGTTCCTATTCATCGTTCATCGTTCGTTCATAGTCCCTATTCATCGTTCTTCCAGATAATCTTTGTCCTGCCGTTATGCTGCCGAAATTCTGATCGTTCATTCGTCCGATTATTCGATCGTTCGTTCGTTTGTTCGTCCAAATACTCTTTTTCCTGCCGTTATGGTGCCGAAATTCCGATCGTTCGTTCGTCCGATCATTCGATCGTTTGCGTTCATTCATAGTTCCTATTCATCGTTCATCGTTTGTTCATACGAGCTATTCACCATCACTATTCACCATTACTATTCATCATTACTATTCATCGACACTATTCATCATCGTTACTATTCATCATTGTTACTATTCATCGATGATATCTATGGTAACTTTTTCGTTGTCACTATTCATCGTTACTATTCATCGATCATCCGATCACCTCGAATTTCAACTACTCATCCATCATGGTGTCCAGTCCACCTAAGACCAACCAGAACCATATTGCAGTCATACGAACTCCGGTGACTGTGATTTTCCTTCTAGTGGGAACTTCCCATCTGGTCACCCATCCCAGGTTTCTCCAAGTTGAGCACGCTTAACTTTGAGATTCCTTCAAACCAGGCTTCCAAACTCCGATTCCAATAATTCTTGTTTCTAAATTCTTATCAAACTATTCCCTATCCAACCATGTCATCCCTTAAGCATGGTTCATATTCCAAAAAACTCCCAAAATACTCTTGTCCCATATTCTGCCTATAACTCTCCTGTCCATACTAAGTCAGACGATTCATTCATCACTATTCTCACCAACAATGAACTTCACTGTGCTACACCACATACACCCAGCTATAAATACACCCAGCTACCCTCTCCCTCTCCACACACTCAACACCCTCAGCCAAGGCAAACAGCCCACCCACTCAGTTACTCCGCTCTGCTGGCTACACGCATAGTGTCGCTTCGCCTCCAGTCCACTCTCCTGGTAAGCACCTCCGCCCCACCACCAGTAATATCACAACACCACATGACACAGATTCTACTCAAGACTCTACCCATCCATATATCGCTATTCTGACCACTATACTAAATATTTGTTGGTATACTTGCTTGTTTGTATGTTTGCTTATTCATGTTGCATAGTTATCGGAGCGTTCGTGCCGTCTCGTGGAGGCCAGATCTACAAGTCTACGTCGGGCAGTGGAGCTAGAAGCCAGTTCCGCGAGCTCCCCTTCCCCCTTCGCCGAATAAGCACGGCAAGCTCACTGGATTCCTTTGATGCATACATTACCTATGATTTTTCAACCACAACCCTCAGCCTGTTATTTTATGCATGATATGATTCTGAGACAAGTTATTATGGCCACCCAGCCGCTTGCTGCAATCAATCCTTGATATATTTGTTCCAAATGATTTGAGAAAAGGTGTGAGTTTCAAAATAAAATGCTTTTCAAAATGTGTATGATGAAGGGTTTTCACCCTTATCACCTTTGAGTAGGGATGATCAGGGACTCCCTGGTTTAGGGGAGGGCCTAAGGTGATGGCTCAGCTGGTTTAGGCGTGAGCAGAAGGATTGTCCCCTCTTATAAGGACTGGTTTGTCATCTTTCACTACCTGTACTCATGATAAGTACAACCACTCGATACTGTGTGGGCAGTCACTCTATCTAAACTCGTACGGTCCAACTCCAGGGTTATGAAGGCTGCGGAGCACCGGGAGGATAAGGAGGGGGAATGTTTTGTCCGGTTTGAACATGGCGGTGGCCTGACTCCTTCCGGTATAACCATTAGGGTTAGGACGTGCGAGGAAAGAAAGAGATTCGGATTCGGATCTCATTGATCATGAGATCGCAGAGCAGGACTAGTGGGCAAAGTGTACACCTCTACGCAGAGTTTGAAAACCTATTCGAATAGTCTGTGTCCACAGGAATGGACGAGTCTGGTGTGGTATGGCAATTAGGGTTTTGTTTTCAAAAAAAGAGGTGCTTTTGAGAAAAGTGGTTTTTAAAAGGTCCGGTGGTTGAGCCATGAGCTATGGTGGACGGGAAGTCCAGTAGCTATTTTTGAAAATGAAAACCAGTGAGAAACTGCTGAGATACCTGGATGGTTTAGTCCAGGGGATTTTGTCCTAATATTGAAAAACTTCCTGCTCCTTTTGGAGAGGATGCGCTTTGCAAAATACAAAATGTTTTTTTCAAAATAACCCTGCATAAAATTTTACCGTTTCTGCAAAATATCCTGAGCTCCACATATTCCATGCATTATATCTGATTTCCCCATTCCACGGGTGAAGGTGGGCTGCTGAGTACGTTTGTACTCACCCTTGCTTATTTGTTGTTTTTCAGAAAAGGAGATCGGGTAAGAGTTACGACTGTTCCCAACCTTGCCTGTGGCTGTTGGACCGCTGATTTGCTTCGCTGCGTATATCAGGCTGCTTCAGCCCCACTATGATGATATGTCCCGAGTTGTGGACCAACTCTTAAAGTTGATCGCCACCTTTATAGGTTTGTCTCGTTTAAGCAGATCTGGAATCATCTGATGTATAAATATGTTTACTAGCCTCCTAGGACTAGTAATTGTATCACATTTGAGTCCCAGAGGATTGGGGATGCTTCAGGTGGTATCAGAGCTGTTAGGTTGGCCGCAGGACGTAACCCTTAGCCTGATCCAAAAGTTTTTGAGTCAAAACTATTTTCTTAAAAAAAATTCTTGCTCTTATCCCTTCATTTCAAAAATTCTTTCCCCCTTTCCTTCTCTCAGAAGTCAGATGGAGGTCTGTTGCCAAACCAGCTTTTGCTAGAATGAAGATGGTTTTCCCAAGTTGTTGAGAGCATGCACAGTTCGCCTTGGAATTAGGAGCCAGCCAGAGTATGATGGTCGTGAATTCGTCGAGCATGACACAGAGAAGTGTGTCGTGACTATATACATTGGATCCAGTCCACACCATGTGGAATGGAGTGTCACTGCTGCTGGGCACAGATTCAAAGACACCTACCAAGTCGTCGCTCGCAAGGCATTGAGGGCCCTGTGTCAGATCTATGAAGAAGAAGTGGTCGACACACCGCTCAGATTCTTTTTGCCCTTTCAGAGAGACCGTCCCGTTTAGATGGTCAGGATGCGTGCATTAGAAGGGCAACAGCTGCTTGAGGATGACCCCACAGTCGTGTACCTCACTGCATACCTGCTCACCCTAGATGCCCAATATGATTTCTTGGCTCGGCACCACCGTCAGATGATTGCCCGAGCAAAAGATGCAGAGAAGCGCAACCGTAAGCTCCATGTGATCTCACCTCAGCTCAAGCCCATGTAGCTGCCTTGGAAAGTCGTGAAGTCATTGCGGTTGAAGCCCTGAAGCAAGCCAAGGATGAGCATGTCCAGAAGTTGATGGAGGCCTACCTGGTAACCCATAACCAACGTAGAGCTCTGCGGATCCAAGAGCCCGCTTCATCCAACCCAGTTCAATCCATGAGAGCTGAAGATCCCGAGATTCTTGAAAGTCAGCTGGTCTCTACCAGAGGAGAGAAGAAGGCTTGGGAACTACTGGAAGGAGCCATAGTCTTCGAAAGAATTCCAGTCTTCCCTCAGGCTATGGATAAGCAAGAGCACCCCGAGTCCTCCCAAGATCCCCCGCCAGAGTTGTTTGAGCCCCTCACCATGAAGAAGATTCCAGCACCATCCCGTGAGATCAAAGAAGAAGCTGGAAGCGCCCCACCAGCACCGCCACCCTTTGAGGAGCTACAAGAGCCAGTCCCGCTTGAAGAAGAGTTCGACCCCGCCTTGCCATCTCAGTCGTAGCTAGAAGAAGTCATCAACATCAGCTCCCTGTTGACCCATCTAGGAGATGTCTCAGATTGAAGTTGTGTGCAAGCCTTGCCAGAAGAGAAGTTGCCTGGTCTAAAGTTAGTATGCCCAGTCCTCTGCATGAATTGGGTAGTGAAGTTTTTCTTCACTTTGGCTAGAGCCCTGGATGTATGAGAGATAATCGTGTAGTCCCGTGCTTTGAAAAACTCTATTTGTGTGGCCCCCTAGGGCATTTCAAAATATATTTCGCTTGATGTTTTCTCCCCTTTTGAGTGCATATGTGATGCTTTAACGTTAGTGCTCATAAGTTGCGTTTAGCATAGTTCTCAATTCAGGAGCCAAGCAATAGTAGTTATGCTTAGCCCCTGAATCCAAGTAGTCCGTGCTTTGGAAAACTCTATTCTTCCCTTATTCAAAACATTTTATTTGTTTATGCTTATCATTCTGAGCTTGTGTGTTTTCTTTCTTTTTAAGAAAGGTTTTCTCTAAAAACATAGATCACAAATTAGAGCTAATCCTCACCTTATGCTTCCATTCTCATCTTAACCCATCTCAAGAGAAAAGCACCTTACCCAAGAAGATACCGAGAAGCTTACCCTTGAAGCCTCGAATAAGCTACAGAAGAAACCAGTCCAGCCGCTCAGTAAAAAGGACCGACCATGAGAATCAAAGCACTGCCCCTGAGTCAAAGTAAACAGGAAAAGAGGACAGAAGGAGTTATTACCATACAGAGAGGCAAAGATTTTTGGAACCAGAGACCACAAACATCAGGGTCATTGACCCCACCTCTCACCCGTGCCCCTCGCACGCGTGCCCGCCTCCATGCGCACTACCACCGCCCCACGCCCCCTTTGCAGCGCACTACCACCGCCCCACGCCCCTTTTGCAGCGCACCCAATGCCATCGTCGCCGGCAACAGTCCCCCCTTCCCCTTGTCGCACTTGCTGCCTCGTGTCACCTGCTCCATCACTACCACTCCACACCCCCCGAGCACCCCCACTCGCCTATAAACCCCCCCCCCCACCAGCTCCCTCAACTCTCATCTCGCTCAAAGCAAAGCACACTCCAGATAGATCCCCTCTACCAAATCGCAAGCAACTTCATTTTCCACTCCCTCGCCCCTAAGATCACAATGCTTGGTGATTCTTGGGTTGAAGACTGTTGCACATGGTTCATAGTCTTTGGTTTCCTC
Source organism: Zea luxurians (assembly GCA_029449295.1). Lineage (NCBI taxonomy): Eukaryota > Viridiplantae > Streptophyta > Magnoliopsida > Poales > Poaceae > Zea > Zea luxurians. The sequence goes on along the minus strand of JAOPSE010000007.1, from coordinate 144,154,135 downwards.
CTCTGTATGATGGTAATACTCTTTGATAGAATCCTCCAGTGGGAAGAGCAAAGAGAAAGAAAGAGGCAGTGAAAAGTGAGAAGAGAAAAGAAGATAGCGAAGATAAGATGAGAAGAAGGTTGTCCCAGAATCAACCCTATGTTAGTCATTTCTCCGTAGCCTGCTCAAGCATCAACAGCAGAAGAAGGCCCTATAACACCCTTGTTATGAGGTACTTCAAGGAGTTCAAATCCCAAGATTCAAGAGTTCTACCCTCATTCTTTTTAAGTGGGGTAGTGTTCTAGCAAGGTTCCTGCTATGGAGAAAAAGAAGAAGGCCTATAGCAAGCTTGTGGAGGACTAGATCATCGAAGCTTATAAGTTTCTGGATGAGAAGTGGTCACCCAAGTTCCGTTGATGAAGCACCAGAAGACCAATCAAGGAAGGAATCCATGTGGGAGTTTGCAAGAGAAAGGTTTGCGTGTTGGCATCGATGCTTCTTCAATAAGCTACTTGCCAAGCGAAAGCTAGAAGCCTAAAGATGATCTTGAGTAGCCAGAATCAGCGTTTGCAATCAGCAGCCGGATGCTCCGCAAGGGCCAGATTTTGTTGAAGTTCCATCTCCTCGAAGAGTTGCAAAGTGAAGATATGTAGCTGAAGTAAAGCTATACCCATAACCCTTCTAAGCCGAATCTCGAGGACGAGATTCCTTTTAAGTGGGGTAGATTTGTAGCATCCCAAAAATTCAAATCCTAAAATTTTCTAAAACTCGCCCTAAATTCAAAATGAATTTCAAGTTTCATTTCAAAATGTTTGTTTGCGAGTTGATATCAACAAATAAAATATAGTGGTCTATATTATCTCCAAAATCCTCCTCAAAATATCCTACAAATATTTCCCGAGTGATCCCCCTCAAATTCTTTCCAGAAATACTACCCAGATATTTCGCTAGTGATCCCCTTCAAGTTCTTTCCAGAAATACTGCCCAAATATTCCACCAATATATCTCCAGGTATTTTCTTCTTGAGAAATACCTTCCAAATCATTTTTCAAGTCCCTACAAATATTTTCTTCATAACTTTCCTCATGCTCATACGTATACGTATGCCTCCAGTGTCATACGGTGAGCTCTACAAGCTAATTACACTTATACAAGACAAATACATGCTAATCTCCCACTAATCCTCTCATCCTCCCACTAATCCTCTCATCCCTCCCCCTAATCCCCCACCATGGCTATAAATAGAGGGGCAAGGACCTCCTCTCATCCCACCCCAAGCCATTTCATGGCAACTCTCTCCCCCCACACACACCCACTCCATGTTCCACACAAGCACACACTAGCACAAGGATCGTTCGGTCGTTCTTTGATCGTTCGTCCCCCTGTTCTTAGTTTGTTCGTTCGTTCGTCCGATCGTTCGATCGTTCGTCCGATCGTTCGATCGTTCGTCCGTTCGAATAATCTTTTTCCTGCCGTTATGCTGCCGAAATTCCGATCGTTTGTTCGTTCGATCATTTGATCGTTCATAGTTCCTATTCATCGTTCATCGTTCGTTCATAGTCTCTATTCATTGTTCTTCTAGATAATCTTTGTCCTGCCGTTATGCTGCCGAAATTCTGATCGTTTGTTCGTCCGATCATTCGATCGTTCGTCCGTTCGTTCGTCCAAATACTCTTTTTCCTGCCGTATGCTGCCGAAATTCCGATCGTTCGTTCGTCGGATCATTCGATCGTTTGTCCGTTCATTCATAGTTCCTATTCATCGTTCATCGTTCGTTCATACGAACTATTCACCATCACTATTCACCAATACTATTCATCATTACTATTCATCATCGTTACTATTCATTGTTGTTACTATTCATCGATGATATCTATGGTAACTTTTTCATTGTCACTATTCATCGTTACTATTCATCGATCATCCGATCACCTCAAATTTCAACTACTCATCCATCATGCTGTCCAGTCCACCTAAGACCAACCAGACCCATATTCCAGTCATACAAACTCCGGTGACTGTGATTTTCCTTCTAGTGGGAACTTCCCATCTGGTCACCCATCCCAGGTTTCTCCAAGTTGAGCACGCTTAACTTTGAGATTCCTTCAAACCAGGCTTCCAAACTCCGATTCCAATAATTCTTGTTTCTAAATTCTTATCAAACTATTCCCTATCCAACCATGTCATCCCTTAAGCATGGTTCATATTCCAAAAAACTCCCAAAATACTCTTGTCCCATATTCTGCCTATAACTCTCCTGTTCATACTAAGTCAGACGATTCATTTGTCACTATTATCACCAACAGTGAACTTCACTGTGCTACACCACATACACCCAGCTATAAATACACCCAGCTACCCTCTCCCTCTCCACACACTCAACACCCTCAGCCAAGGCAAACACCCCACCCACTCAGTTACTCCGCTCTGCTGGCTACACGCATAGTGTCGCTTCGCCTCCAGTCCACTCTCCTGGTAAGCACCTCCGCCCCACCACCAGTAATATCACAACACCACATGACACAGATTCTACTCAAGACTCTACCCATCCATATATCGCTATTCTGACCACTATACTAAATATTTGTTGGTATACTTGCTTGTTTGTATGTTTGCTTATTCATGTTGCATAGTTATCGTACCGTTCGTGCCGTCTCGTGGAGGCCAGATCTACAAGTCTACGCCAGGCAGTGGAGCTAGAAGCCAGTTCCGCGAGCTCCCCTTCCCCCTTCGCCGAATAAGCATGGCAAGCTCACTGGATCCCTTTGATGCATAAATTACCTATGATTTTTCAACCACAACCCTTAGCCTGTTATTTTATGCATGATATGATTTTGAGATAAGTTATTATGGCCACCCAGCCGCTTGCCGCAATCAATCCTTGATATATTTGTTCCAAATGATTTGAGAAAAGGTGTGAGTTTTCAAAAGAAAATGCTTTTCAAAATGTGTATGATGAAGGGTTTTCACCCTTATCACCTTTGAGTAGGGATGATCAGGGACTCCCTGGTTTAGGGGAGGGCATGGCTCAGCTGGTTTAGGCGTGAGCAGAAGGATTGTCCCCTCTTATAAGGACCGGTTTGTCATCTTTCACTACCTGTACTCATGATAAGTACAACCACTCGAGACTGTGTGGGTAGTCACTCAATCTGAACTCGTACGGTCCAACCCCAGGGTTATGAAGGCTGGGGAGCACCGGGAGGATAAGGAGGGGGAATGTTTTGTCCGGTTTGGACATGGCGGTGGCCTGACTCCTTCCGGTATAACCGTTAAGGTTAGGACGTGCGAGGAAAGAAAGAGATTCGGATGCAGATCTCATTGATCATGAGATCGCAGAGCCGGACTAGTGGGTAAAGTGTACACCTCTACGCAGAGTTTGAAAACCTATTCGAATAGTCTGTGTCCACAGGAATGGACGAGTCTGGTGTGGTATGGCAATTAGGGTTTTGTTTTAAAAAAAAGAGGTGCTTTTGAGAAAAGTGGTTTTTAAAAGGTCCGGCGGTTGAGCCGTGAGCTATGGTGGACGGGAAGTCCAGTAGCTGTTTTTGAAAATGAAAACCAGTGGGAAACTGCTGAGATACCTGGATGGTTTAGTCCATGGGATTTTGTCCTAATATTGAAAAACTTCCTGCTCCTTTTGGAGAGGATGCGCTTTGCAAAATACAAAATGTTTTTTCAAAACAACCCTGCATAAAATATTGCTGTTTCTGCAAAATATCCTGAGCTCTACATATTCCATGCATTATATCTGATTTCCCCATTCCGCGGGTGAAGGTGGGCTGCTGAGTACGTTTGTACTTACCCTTGCTTATTTGTTGTTTTTTAGAAAAGGAGATCGGGTAAGAGTTACGACTGTTCCCAACCTTGCCTGTGGCTGTTGGACCGCTGATTTGCTTTGTTGCGTATATCGGGCTGCTTCAGCCCCACTCTGATGATATGTCCCGAGTTGTGGACCAACTCTTAAAGTTGATCGCCACCTTTATAGGTTTGTATCGTTTAAGTAGATCTGGAATCATATGATGTATAAATGTGTTTACTAGCCTCCTGGGACTAGTAATTGTATCACATTTGAGTCCCAGAGGATTAGGGACGCTTTAACCGGGAAATGGGATATTTCGAAATAGGATCCATCCCAGCGAAGGAAACGGGCCCCGAGCCCTCCTACTGATCTAGGGTTCGAAGGTTGTGCCCAATGGGGTTCGGCAATCGCCCCAGAGCACTCAGGCTCTAAGCCCACTACTGATCAGGGGATCGAAGGCTAGCCCCTCGGAAGGGTTTGACAGCCGCCCCAGAGCACGCAGAGTCAGGGATGACCCTGGGTACGTCCGTTACATGGCTGAGGCTCGGGCTACGCTCCCGAGGTACCCTAGGACATTTCTGAGACTAGCGGGTGCGATTTGTAATGGAATCCCACCGGAGGGAGGCACCGAGCCCTCGGACCCTATCGAATGGGTCTGGGTCCAGCAAATCACCCGCAGGTACTTTTGGAGCGCGCCTCTGGGCCATTAGCCGACCCTTATCGAACGGGGCTCGGGCGTCCACTCGGATCACCCGTTAGCAACTCACTGGAAACACCGTGTTCGGTGCCCTCCGAGGGTAACACGGCGCTTTCCCCCCCTTCCTCCTTGCAGAAAGGCGACGAAGGGGCGTACAATAAAATTCGAGACAGTCCTTGATTGTCCTCTCGCTCCGTGCAGAGGCTCGGGGGCTGCTCTCGCACCAGGCTACGGCCAAACCGTTGACCACGTCAACAAACCAGCTTGAAAACTCGGAGCCTGACCGTGCACCCGGGCTGTGGCCAGGCCGCATGAGGGAACAACGAGGCTGACCGAGGCATCACAAAAAGGATTAAGACCTCAGAGGAGACAAACCACTCCTCTGAGGCCTCGGGGGTTACACCCGGCGGGTGCGCTCGCGCGCACCCACCGGAACAAAATATAACCGAGAAGGGCCGGTCCCCTTGCAAAAAATCCGGCAGAACCTCCAAGCGAGTACCTACACTCCCTTGAAGGCTCGAGGGCTACTATCGGGGACCGTAATTAGGGGTACCCCCAATGCTCCTTAATCCGGCTGGAAAACATCTTTAGAACAAACCATAACGACTGATAAAGCACGGGCTTCGTCTACCAAGGGACGTGATCTCATCCGAGCCCAACCTTGGGCAAGGACGGTAGTCCCGGACGAATTCACGCCTCGACCGAGGGTCCCCTCAGTCAGCAGATGCACCCTTGGCTCGCCCGAAGCCTAGCTCGGGCAGACTTTATCGTGCAGCGACCTTGCCCAAATCGCCTTACCAACCAACCGTATCGCATGCGCATTTAATGCCGGGATCGCCTGACACCTTATCCAGACACGCGCGCCTCAGTCGAAAAGGTCGAAGTGACTGCAGTCACTTCGCCCCTTTACTGACTGTTCTGACAGAAAAACAGCACTGTTCACCCCGCCCCGGCTACTATGCCAACCACTAGGGTAAAACTGAGTCACGATCTCCCATGAGTTCGGCCTCGAGCGCAACAGGGAGCTCCGCCTCGCTCGACCCCAGGCCTCGGCTTCAGCTTTGGTCTCAGGAGAAGGACTCCGCCTCGCCCGACCTCGGCCTCGGGAGGACTCCGCCTCGCCCGACCGTAGCCTCGGCCTCGGAGGAGTCGCCGCCTCACCCGACCTTGGCCTCGGACTGACTACGCTACAGGGGATACATCATTACCCCACCCCTAGCTAGCTGCTTCAGGCTACGAAGGAACAAGATCGGTGTCCCATCTAAGTTACTCCGGTAACAGGTAATGATGGTTCCCCGCGTGCACCCATGACATCGGATTACTTCCAACCTCCTACGGAAGCAGGGGAACGTCAGCAGCATCCATGCCGCACCGCCAGCTATGCTTCTACAGGACTCAAGGCACTTCTCCGACGGCCACGTTGGTACATGTACAGGGCTCAAGTCTCTTCCCCGCCAGCCATGTTAGCACGTAGCAACACCCCCATTGTACAGCTGGGCATCTCCTTGTATCTATAAAAGGGGATGTCCAGGGCCTTCCTAAGACACGGGAAGAAGACAGGGGAAAACAGGGGGAGATGAAACTGTAATACTCAGAATTGTATACAAGGAATATATAGTGATTTCTTTATTTTATGTGCCTCATTTGCATCATAAGAAAAGAGCACCCACACAATTTAGAAATTAAATCAAACAAATGATAAAAAAATGCATTAGCTGGAGTTTATATGTTTGTGCATGAAATAAAATAATAAGGATAAAAATACTAAGACAATAATGACTAGAAGATGGAGCTTGACCCTAAATTGAAATTTGGGGTTTTGAACAAAATGAGGAAAAGAGAAGGAATATGAAAACATGAATAATATATTTAAATAAATATTCTCAAACTTAATACTTATAATTGCACAAATATGGTTTGAGAATGAATTGGTCACAAGTTTGAATTTAAATTAGGATTTAAATTTGGATTGGTGAAATAATGGAAAAAACAGAAAATATAAATAAAATAAAAGAAAAAAACTGTGCGCATGGGCCAAATATCCTCAATCCGGCCCAGTTCTCCTTTAACTCCATGCGGCCCAACCCGTGGAATAGCAGCGCTGACACCCTGGGCCCGGCTGTCGGTCTCTCGTGCTTGTGAAGTCGTCGCTGACGCGTAGACCCGGGGTCACGAATCACCCATCCGTAGCTCTCCACTGCGCGTGGGCCCGTGATGACAGGAGCTCCACCCACCTTCCGAAACGATCACGGCGGGCGGACCGTGCGGACTCCGCAGAGCTCGGCAGTGAAGGTTGCTCGGCTTCTCCCTGCGACCGTGGGCACGTTCCGGGTATAAAGCTCACCGGGCTCGCCTCTCCTTCCGTATCCGCCTACCTTCGCGACCCAACTACTCCTCTGCCAGTTTATCGTCGACGCCGAGAGAGAGGAGAGAAACCTTCGTCACCGCCACCATGGTAGTTGGTCGTTATTCCATAATCAGGCTCTCGGGTGGTGCCGGGGCGTTGCTCCACTCATTCCACAGGTGTGTGACCACTCGGGGGGCACAAACTCCGGTCGCGCCGCTCTCAATTCCTCGTAGGAGCTCGCGCCTGGTCCCTATTCCACCCTCCGCCGTGGCCTGCCTCTGCCAGTGGTCTACACGCCCGGTAAATCACCTCACCGTGTTCGCCTCGGTTCAATTGTTGCGCTGTGTTAGTTAATCGATCAGGGGGGTCCTGGTCGGGCCGGATTTCACCGCGCCGTCCATGGCGCCGCCGCGGGGGAGTCTGCTTGCCGTGGTTAGCTTCGGTCGGGAGGAAGGAGAGGGTGGTGACCGTTGGATCCTAGCCGACGGTCCCGATTAGAACTTGAGTGTATCTCTTCGGGGATTGAACCTGAACCGTTGATCATGAATCGTGCGGGTCAGGGTGGATCAGGACAGTTTTAAATCTGCACCGTTGATCGCCGATCAAACAGCTATAGTATCGTACCGCTTCACTTGGATAGGATCTAATCTGGGCCCTCGGTTTTGGATCGAGCGGCCAGTAGTATTCCATACCCCTTCGGCCATAGCACTTTGCATAAGGGCCCCTCTGCTTTCCAGAAACCAACCCGCAGTCCATAGACACTGTTGACTGACTCTCAGGAAACTTATATGGAAGCCCCTGCACATTCCAGAAAATGGTGTGCAGTCCATAGGATTATTGTAATCAGAGAAAATAAAATAAAAATAGATTTTTAATATAAAATAAGTGCTAGAATTTGTATAATTCATAGAAAATTCATATGAACTCCAAATTAGCTCATTCCAGTTCCTAAAATTTTGTAATTTTATTCCACATCATCTGGAGTCTCTGTTTTTACATGAAAACAGTAAGAAAATTAATTTCTCATCTAATCCTATTTTAATCACATTAATCTTAGAAAATTCATAACTTGAAATCTATAACTCCAAATTTAGTGATTCCAGTTCCTATGATCTCATTTTAATATATAGATTTTTACTGTATATTTTATTTGCATGTTTGATGTGATGTTAATTTATGCTATACTATGCATGTATTGTGTTGATGCGAGTAGACGAGCAAGCCACTGTGGATTCTGAGGTTCAACAAGTAGAAGTAGCTGAGCAGGAGCTCATTGAAGGCAAGTTGTGCCCTTGATCACTTACTTTTCTCAGCCATGTTCTTATTAATTTTAATGATCTGCATAGGTTAATTTTGATGGGATCCTTTAGGTTACCCTAGTTTTGGTTATCTTTATACCTTGTTCACCACTGAAATATTTTTGGGTAGTACTTGCTATTGCTTTATGTGGATTGGGTATGGAGATACACTATTCATGATTGCTCTGTTATTATCTTGTTATTATTACTGTTCATGTTAAGATCATTAAATTAATGGGAACATGGAGCGACCACCCGGGAAAACAGTGCTACCACAAGGGTTTAGTGGGACGCCCTTGGCTGATTAACTAGGAAAGCTAGTGGAGGTCTTCCTTACCCGAAAGGGGCAAGGGCAGTAGGGGAGTGGTCAGTGTAGGGAGGTCTTTGGGTTGATTTTGCTGCGATGGCGGTCAGGCAAGAACCCTGCACTGGAGCTTCCTATAAACTGTAGCGGGATTTCTGAAGCTAGTGGAACTTTGTAAAGGCCTCGTAGTGTTACCCTGCCTCGTCTCCTCGGTAGAGGTGTATGGGATTGGCCGTCTCTTGGCAGATGGGTAACATGACTTGTGGCTAAAGATGCGCAACCTCTGCAGAGTGTAAAACTAGTATACTAGCCGTGCTCACGGTCATGAGCGGCTCGGACCCTCACATGATTAATTATGGAACTTAAATTTAATTTGACATTTGCATCGCATTTGGGATTATTTTACTATTACTGTTCTTTATTATTATTAAGGTTTGGTATTTATTTACACTTAGTAATTGCTAATAAAATTTTGACCAACTTATAAAAGCAATGCTCAGCCTCAGCCTTTACTTCATTGATTAGCCTTACACTACATGAACTCCCACCTTTGGTGAGTTCATGCCACATTATTCCCCACGACTTGTTGAGCTATGAACGTATGTGAGCTCACTCTTGCTGTCTCACACCCCCCACAGGAGAAGAACAGGTGGTCGAAGAGGAGTCGCCTAACACTGAGGCATTCGACTTGATCTAGGTGGCGTTTCTTAGTCGACGTTGGCGCCGACGATCCTTAGTTTGTTTTATATTTATTCTTTTATTTTGTAATAAGTCTTCCGCTATGTAATAAGTACTCTGATGTTTTGTGACATTTATCTCTATACACTCTGTTATTATATGTGTTGTCTTCTTGGCGCATGTATGAGATGCACCTGACTTTGTCCCTTAAAGCCGGGTGTTACAGAAGTGGTATCAGAGGTAAATGTTGACTGTAGGACGAAACCTAGATAGAAATGGACAACCCTTACCTACTTATCTTATTCTGATTCATTCTACACTTACCTTACTCTGATTCTTTCTACCCTTATCTTGATCCTGTCTCACCTTCTACTGTTCTACTCTGATCATTCTTACCTTTCTACTCTGAGACAAGACGGATTTCACACCTTGGAATCTCTACCCCTATGACATTTTTAAGAGATAGGAAGCCTAAGACAAAATCAAAACTATTTTCTATATTTAAAAATGTTGTTTGATTGTTCTGATGAAAAATGTCCGATTTGCTTCTTTGATTGATTGAAATATTATATATGGACATCTTAGGATGTACCACTATAAGGTAATGAACTAGCTATGGTAGATAAAATGTTAAACTGCTTAGCTAATAAATCCCCCAAAGTAACATGATTTGTAATTACTGCCTTGTCTACTGCTCTCTCTTACCATATGTATCTAACTCAGATGGTCAATACCAGGAGGGGTGGTGGAATTGATTTACCTCCTAACCGACACACTCGAAGGATATATAGACAACCTCAGCCACAGCCTGCAGAAATGAATCCTCCTAATCCTCCACCAGGCGGAGTTGACCCACTGGTTGCTGCTCAGATGGCGGTGATGCAGCAAATGGCGGACACTATGGCTGATATGCGTGCACAGATGCAGCAAGAACGCCAGGAGATGCGTCAGGAAAGAGAAGATATACGCCAGGGGTTGCGCCAGGAGAGAGAGGAGATACGCCAGGAGAGAAGGGCGCAACAACAGCAGGTGCAATAGCAACTTCAACAACAGCAGCAACAGCAACAAGTGCCATTGCCACCACCACCACCACCAGTTCCACCTCGTGATAAGCACCAGGAATTTATGAGTCATAAGCCACTGACCTTCGCCAGCTCGCCAGATCCACTTGATGCAGATGATTGGCTGAAAGCAATTGAGAAGATGCTCAACATTGCCCAATGCTCAGACCGGGAGAAAGTTCTTTATGCCTCAGGTCGTCTGACAGGTCCTGCTGCTGACTGGTGGGATTCTTATACCGCTGCCCATGATGCTACTGATACTATTACTTGGGTAGAGTTCAGTACACAGTTCAGGAACTACCATATTCCAGCCGGTATGATAAAGATCAAGAAGAAGGAGTTTCTGTCATTGAAGCAAGGCAATATGTCGGTCAGCGAGTACAGAGACAAATTTATCCAGCTGTCGAGATATGCTCCCGAGGAAGTTGCTGAGGATGAGAGGAAGCAGGAGCACTTTATTGAATGACTTAATGGACCCTTGCAGTATGCACTGGTTGCACACACCTTTCCATCATTTCAGAGGCTACTAGATAAGGCTCTTGCTATTGAACACAAGCGTGTTCAATTGGGTGAATTGAAGAGGAAGGCTATCTCACAGGGACAGGGTAGCAGCAGTGTACGTCCCCGCTACGTTCCACCACAGGGTACACCGACTCGACCAGGAGGGCCACGTACAGCTCAGTATGCTCCACAGGGGTCTCCACGGACACCTACTCGACAGGCTACCCCCACTGGCACCCCGACAAAGTTTTCAGGACAGAGTCCAGGCACTACTTGTTTCAAGTGTGGGAAGACTGGTCATTATGCAAATGTCTGCCCACAGAGGATTTCTACTACTCCAGTTCAGAACAGGCAGCAAACTCCAGGATCTGGCAAGGGATATTCTATTGCCAAGGTTAATCAAGTCAGCGTTGATGCTACTCCGGATGGTGGGGACATCGTACTTGGTATGTTTTATGTTAATGCAATTCCTGCAACCATATTATTTGATTCTGGTGCTACACATTCATTCATGTCTGCTAGATATGCCAACACAAATGAAATACCACTGCTAAATATGAGAAAACCCATGATAGTAATTACACCTAAAGGGCCGGTTGAGGCGAATCAAATGACATGTAGATTGACATTGACCATTATGGGTAGAGAATTTGGAGCTACTGCTATAATATTAGAGTCAAGCAGTATAGATCTGATCCTTGGTATGTCATGGCTAAGAAAGGCAAAGGCCGTTATAGCGTGTGGTAGAGGTACCGTAGAACTCACTACCACTAAAGGAGAAAGATTTCAAGTTAATATTGCAGTAACCTCCTCATCCATGCGTGCAATGTTCTTTATATCGGAGGAGTTTGTTGGAGACAACATCCGGGTGGTTAGAGATTTTCCGGATGTCTTTCCAGAGGAGTTACCAAGGATGCCACCTGATAGAGAAGTTGAGTTTGTTATTGATCTCTTACCTGGAACTGCCCCTATTTCTAAGCGACCATACAGGATGGCTGTAGAAGAATTGAAGGAACTTAAGAAGCAGTTAACTGAGTTACAGGAGGCGGGGTACATTCGTCCGAGTTCCTCACCTTGGGGAGCACTAGTGTTATTCGTACATAAGAAGGATGGATCGCAACGAATGTGCGTGGACTATAGATCACTTAATGATGTCACAGTGAAGAACAAGTACCCATTACCCCGTATTGAGGATTTGTTTGATCAGATGAGAGGAGCCAGGGTATTCTCGAAGATTGATCTCCGATCGAGATACCATCAGATGAAGATTAGACCCTCGAATATTCCTAAGACGGCTTTCTCAACCCGATATGGATTATATGAGTTTACTGTTATGTCATTTGGATTAACCAATGCACCGGCTTATTTCATGAATTTGATGAATAAGGTGTTTATGGAGTATTTGGACAGATTTGTCGTGGTGTTCATCGACGATATCCTTATCTATTCTAAGAATGAGAGTGATCATGAACAACATCTAAGGTTGGTGCTACAGAAGCTGCGAGATAATCAACTCTATGCTAAGTTCAGCAAGTGTGAGTTTTGGATTGACAAGGTACCATTCCTTGGTCATATTATTCCTAATGGAGGAATAGCAGTGGATCCTGCTAAAGTGAAGGAGATAATGGAGTGGAGAGTGCCCACTACAGTTACTGAGATTCATAGTTTTTTGGGGCTTGCAGGATATTATCGGAGATTTATTGAAGGGTTCTCTAAGATTGCCAAGCCTATGACCTCGCTTTTGGAGAAAGGAAGAGAATTCAAGTGGGATGAGAAATGCCAAGAGAGCTTTGATCAATTGAAGGAGAGATTGATGTCACCGCCAGTATTGATTATGCCAGATCTGCAGAAGGGATTTGACATTTATTGTGATGCATGTGGCCAAGGATTGGGATGCGTGCTTATGCAAGAAGGTCATGTGATCGCCTATGCATCTCGTCAGTTGCGGAAACATGAATTGAACTACCCCACTCATGACTTAGAGCTGGCTGCCGTTGTGCATGCACTTAAGATTTGGAGACACTACGTTATGGGAACTAAGTGCCAAGTATACACGGATCATAAGAGTTTGAAGTACATATTCACTCAGAAGGATCTCAACCTTAGGCAACGCCGTTGGTTAGAACTTATTAAGGATTATGACTTAGAGATTCATTACCACCCAGGCAAGGCAAATTTGGTTGCAGATGCCTTGAGTCGGAAGGAGCATGTTCACTCCGCTTTTGTTGTCCAGCTACCGGATGAATTAGCAAAAGATTTTGAGAAGCTCAACCTGGGAATTGTGGCACATACGGAAGGAGTTACCATTGAATTAGAACCTATCTTGGAGCAAGAAATTCGTAAAGGTCAGGTTGGTGATGCTAAGATTCAGGAGATCAAAGATCTGATAACAGAGGGTAGAGGCCCGGAGTTCACAGAGGATGAGCAAGGCACCATATGGTTCAAGAATCGGATCTGTGTTCCCGATATTGATAGTCTTCGGGAAACCATATTGAAGGAGGCTCATGATTCAGTTTATTCTATCCATCCTGGGAGTACTAAGATGTATGAGGATTTGAAGCAAAAATATTGGTGGTATGGATTAAAGACAGATGTGGCCGCACATGTGGCTATGTGCAATGTGTGCCAAAGAGTTAAGGCTGAACATCAGAGGTCAGCCGGACTACTGCATCCACTGAAGATACCTGAGTGGAAATGGGAAGAGATTGGCATGGACTTCATTGTTGGATTACCCCGCACGTCTGCTGGATATGATTCTATATGGGTGATTGTGGACAGGCTAACTAAAGTAGCCCACTTTATTCCAGTAAAGACCACATATTCAGGAGCCAAGTTGGCAGAGTTGTACATGGCATGGATTGTCTGTCTGCATGGTGTGCCAAAGAAGATTGTGTCAGACCGGGGATCACAGTTTACCTCTCGGTATTGGAAGAAGTTGCACGAGTCCTTGGATACAAGATTAAATTTTAGTTCGGCTTACCATCCATAGAATGATGGACAGACTGAGAGGACCAACCAAGTGCTAGAGGATATGTTAAGAGCTTGTGCTCTTAAGCATGGTGGTAGTTGGGATAAGAGTCTACCGTATGCGGAGTTCTCATATAATAATAGCTACCAGGCCAGTTTGAAGATGTCACCGTTTGAGGCTTTGTATGGCAGAAAGTGCAGGACTCCACTGTATTGGGATCAAACTGGTGAAAGGCAGTTGTTTGGACCTGAGATTATACAAGAAGCAGAGGAACAAGTCCAGCAAATAAGGGAGAATTTGAGAACTGCACAGTCCAGGCAGAAGAGCTATGCTGATACCCGGAGAAGACTGCTTGAGTTTAAAGAGGGAGATTATGTCTATTTGAAGGTGTCACCACTCCGGGGTATGAGAAGATTTGAAGTCAAAGGAAAGTTGTCCCCTCGCTTTATTGGACCCTTCTTAATCTTAAAGCGAGTGGGAGAAGTAGCATACCAATTGGAGTTACCGGATCATCTCGCGGATGTTCATGACGTATTCCATGTATCTCAGCTGAAGACATGTCTCAGGGTACCTGAGGAACAATTACCAATGGAAGACCTTAGTGTTCAAGAAGATTTGACTTATGCTGAGTACCCCATCAAGATTTTAGATACTTTGACTCGAGTTACGAGGAATAAGGTTATAAAGATGTGCAAAGTGCAATGGAGCCACCACGGTGAAGATGAAGCAACTTGGGAAAGAGAAGAAGAGCTTCGTATAGATTTTCCCCACCTTTTCCCTAGATCTGCCTAAATCTCGAGGGCGAGATTATTTTTAAGGGGGGTAGGATTTGTAATACTCAGAATTGTATACAAGGAATATATAGTGATTTCTTCATTTTATGTGCCTCATTTGCATCATAAGAAAAGAGCACCCACACAATTTAGAAATTAAGTGAAACAAATGATAAAAAAATGCATCAGCTGGAGTTTATATGTTTGTGCATTAAATAAAATAATAAGGATAAAAATACTAAGACAATAATGACTAGAAGATGGAGCTTGACCCTAAATTGAAATTTGGGGTTTTGAACAAAATGAGGAAAAGAGAAGGAATATGAAAACATGAATAATATATTTAAATAAATATTCTCAAACTTAATACTTATAATTGCACAAATATGGTTTGAGAATGAATTGGTCACAAGTTTGAATTTAAATTAGGATTTAAATTTGGATTGGTGAAATAATGGGAAAAACAGAAAATATAAATAAAAGAAAAGAAAAAAACTGTGCGCATGGGCCAAATATCCTCAATCCGGCCCAGTTCTCCTTTAACTCCATGCGGCCCAACCCGTGGAATAGCAGCGCCGACACCCTGGGCCCGGCTGTCGGTCTCTCGTGCTTGTGAAGTCGTCGCTGACGCGTGGACCTGGGGTCACAAATCACCCATCCGTAGCTCTCCACTGCGCGTGGGCCCGTGATGACAGGAGCTCCACCCACCTTTCGAAATGATCGCGGCGGGCGGACCGCGCGGACTCCGCAGAGCTTGACAGTTGTTGGGGGCCTTCGTCCTCCGAAGGTCCTCAAAAACATGATTTGACAATGTTTTCCAAGTGGATTATGTAAACAGGTATCTTCGGACTCAGAACTATGAACATGAAGTACGGTCAGGACGAAGCCTGAACCAGACGAAGGGGGATTAAAATGGAGGACGGGCTGATTACCAAGTTCCGCGAAGGATGGTGCACAGCCGAAGCTGTGCGCAGGGAAGCTTCGTCGCGATAGCAGAGAGGGGAACCGACTTAAAGATGAAAAGACTACTTAGGCCTCGACAGATTTCCATAAGTCATCAGCAAATGTAATGGACATGAATGTAATTTTGTATGGGCTGTGTCTCACGCCTATAAATAGATGAACAGTACTCCCGTACTGTTCACGCTGACTTGGCATTTGCTTTTGCGTCACGCTTGTACTTTTTATCTTCTCTCAGGACCGAAGGTACATTTGTAATTTGAAATCATTTCTATTTTTCCATGTTAATAAAATAGAAATGATTCTATGATGATGTTTATATTATATTTCATGCTGTATATGAATCCTTCGTCATTACTTGTTATATTTACGAAGGTATGTCTCTTGTGACCTTCGTCCGAAACTCATTATTTCTCGAAGGGGAATAATGTTTTGAAGGACGAAGGACTTTAACACTTAACACTTTTTATGTTGCCTTGTTCTTAACTCTTAGCATTTGAGAACAAGTCCCCAACATTGGCGCCCACCGTGGGTGAACTCACTTCCACTTCGAGTTTTTTGAACACCTTCGGAAGCTATAGACCCTCGCTATGGCACCGAAGAAAGCTTCAGCGACTGGGGCTGCAGCACTGCAACCGCTGGACCCCAACCAGGAGACCGTCTCTCTTCGGGAGGCCCGAAGCCAGAAGAGGAAGGCCGTCAGCCCGACGCTTCAGGAGGATGAACTAGACCAAGAGATCAGGGATATGGAGATGCTTCATCAACAGGTGCAGAGGAAAAAGGAAAAGATGGCCAGGCTAGCTGAGCTGCAAAGGCAGATAGACGAAGCTTCTGAAGAAGTTCGTCATCTTACCCACGACGAGCAGAACCGAAGGCCTCAACAAAAAGACCTTCATCAGGAGGGCTTCTTCAACGAAGATGACTGGTATGACAATTTCCATCATGGAAATTTTGTTTTCGATGATGCCTGTCCTCTGTCCGCTGAGCTGCAGGCTACACCCTGGCCTCCGTCCTATAAGCCACCCCAGCTTTCCATGTTCGACGGTCACTCAGACCCGAAGCAGTTCCTGATGAGCTACGAAGCAACAGTGTCTTCGTATGGCGGCAATGCTGCAGTCATGGCAAAGTCTTTCGTTATGGCCGTCAGGAGTGTTGCTCAGACCTGGTATTCCTCCCTTCGACCAGGAACGATCACTTCATGGCAGAAACTGAAGGATATGCTGTTAACCAGCTTTCAAGGGTTTCAGACGAAGCCGGTCACTGCTCAAGCCTTGTTCCAGTGCACTCAGGATCATGAAGAATACCTTCAGGCGTATGTCAGAAGGTTCTTGCGTTTGAGGGCGCAGGCTCCAACGGTGCCCAATGAAATTGTCATCGAAGCCATGATCAAGGGGCTTCGTCCTGGACCTGTAGCTTAATACTTTGCTAGGAAGCCTCCTCAGACTCTGGAGAAGCTGCTCCAAAAGATGGACGAGTACATTCGTGCCGATAATGACTTTCGCCAAAGAAGGGAGGAGGCCTTCAGATTTTCTGAAATGACCAGGGGCTTCGGAGGAAGATTCTATCCGAGGCATGTCAGGTCCATTCACAACTCCACTCAAAATGATGATAAGGGGAGTCAGCAGAACAGACCGTAGAGCTCCTCACAGGCTTCGGGGCAACAGCAAACTTTCTTCCGGCCACCAGCTCCAAGAGGCAGAGGCGCCAGGGGCTTCGGCGGAAGATTTGGAGATCAACCAAGGAGGGTATTTTGCTTATTCTATGGTGAAAACAAGGGCCATACCACCAGGATGTGCCATGTTACCATCCAGAAACAAAAGGAGCTAGCAGAAGCTGCAGCGCAACAGGGCCAGCCGAAGCAGGTCATGCATACTGCTTCGTACCATCAGCCTTACATCCCGGAATACGTGGGCAACCACCCTGCAGTTTCCGTAGCTTCGGCGAGTCAACCTCAAGCTTCATGGCAACAGCCCCCGCCCCCACCTCCGCTGCAACAAGGCCAACAGCCAGAAGGGAGCCAATATGTTCCGCACCAAAGGGATCTCAGAGAGCAATCTGAAGCTCGCACAGTCAATAGTACTGTGCCAGAGTCGAAGCACATTTATTGACAAATATCCTACTTTGATAGCAGTCTTTTCCGTTTAGTTCTATTTTCTGTATAATAAAGAACATTTCAGTTTTCATGTAATAGTTTCGTGGTTGGTTATCAGGAAAACCTATCTTCTCCACAGGCTTAAGTTGCTAAAGCTTAAAAATTTGCGGTAACAAGGAGGACCTTCGAATTATTAAAAATCCTTCGAAGCAACAAAAAGTCGTTCTAAGGAACGCAGAGTAAGTTGCCGAAGTTACAAAAAGCCGTTCCAAAGGGAGCGCAGTGTAAGTTTTTTGCTCCAAAGACGTTCCTAAGGGAATGCAGAGCATACAGCGAAAAGTCAACGCTGATACCGCCTAAAGTAAAAGGCGAAGAAGCTCCAAAGACGTTCCTAAGGGAATGCAGAGCTTACAGCAAAAAGTCAACGCTGATACCGCCTAAGTAAAAGGCGAAGAAGCTCCAAAGACGTTCCTAAGGGAATGCAGAGCTTACAAAGATATTTTGTGTGTATCTTCAGAACAAACGTCATTTGCATAACATAACATCATCACATCATTTTGCATAGCATAAGCATCATACATCATGTTGCATATGGCAAAAGAAGGGGACACAGTATCAACCTTCGAAAGGATGCTTTGAGAAAGTGCAAATTGTGCAAAGTCACGAGGGAATACAATGATAATCTCCGGAGTACAGCTTCGGAGAATGTTTTTACGAAGCATGGATGAGCTTCATCAGAGTAATATCGAAATTGTACAGCTTCGGAGAATGTTTTCACGAAGCACGGATGTGATTCATCAGAATAATTTTAACGGAGAATGTCTTCTTCACGAAGCATGAAAAGAAGGGAAGGTGTTTTTTCGCCGAAGGCTCAAAAATGGTATGTATGTAGAATTTCGTAAAGAGTTGAATAATGAAAAGAGACTTGTATATTACATTCAATTGTACAAAATATTACATAGATCACACTTCAAATGTTTTTCTAATAACACCTAGTCTTCTCTTAATACTACTTCGGCAGCCTCATTTAGAAGTTGTTCAACAACTTTATCCATGATAGCTTCGGCCATTTGTTTAATTTCGTCATCCCCTTTTGTGTGAGGGTCACCAGACGATCCAGCAGGTTCTGAGGGAAGAGAATATTTCTGCATTACTATTACAAACCGCGAACAAAGTTTGAAATAAAAATTACAACACAATAAGAACGACTAATTAATACCTATTTGCCCTTCGGGCTCTGTACTTTTTTCGGCAACTTCTGTCACTTTCCTAGCATCATGGATGCCTTTTTCACTCCTTTGAATGATTTCTTGCGCCATTTCTCGGCCGCCGTTGTCCCAGACATCAGTAAAGAATTTGCCACCAACCATGCTTGCTTCGGCCGAGGGGTCTTTGATGTCTTCGGAGGATAAGGCAACTTCGGACTGAGCTAAAGATTTTACATGCCCGCAACCTTTCTTCTCCAAGACAGTAGCAACTCCCCTGGCGCCCGAAAAGGCGCAGATGTCGCCGCGGCTACTCAGGATTTCCTCGAAGGCCTCTGCTTCGTGACTGATCCATTCCAGTGGACCTTCGGGATTGCCTCTTGAGAAATTCTCTTCACTGGAAAATGCGCCCACGCTGGCGAAGCTGGTTTTAATTTTCTTTACGCATTCCATGGATTTTTCGTAGCATTTTTTCTTAGAAGACCGAAGCTCTTCCGCGGTTGCTTCCAAATGATCAGCCCATTGGTCGCTACATTCCCGTCTTGTTTCTTCAAGTATGCGTTCTTCTTTCGCCCGGGCCAGTTGCTTCTGAAGATCTTTAATCTCGCGTCTGTGAGCTTCGGCCTGAACCTTTGCAGCAGCTTCGTCCTTTTTTATCTTGTCTACTAATGTAAGCAGAATTTTATCTTTTTCTAGAGCTTCGTTTCTCAGTTTAATAACTTCTGAACGTAAATTGTTGAACGCAATTTTGTAGCTTTCATCTTCGGCACTCTTTTGGGCTCTTAATGCGTTGCTTAGGATTAAACCCTATACGAAAAACAATTCATATAAGAATAAAAGAATGAATTACGTAATAAAAAATTTTTCAAGCGTCTAATTCCCATACCTTTAAGCTATTGTACGCAAGACTGTCCGCGAGATCTTCCTTCGTCATAGCACATAATCCAGCTTCGAGCTTCGGGAAACCCATACTTCTAGACATCTCCCGGCAGACAGATAATTCTTTGTTATCAGGGAGGCAGTATAGGAAGTCATCTTCATTTGTCCCATTGAACACTACTGCCCCCTTCGGATACTTTAACTCTCTAGCATAGTGATTCGCTTCATAAGTCTCTTCTTCAGATAATTTCTTCCCCGAAGCATGTCGCACGATGTAATCGCATGTGCTGGAAGGAGCTTCGGGGGCGGCAGTGTCAACTTCTTCAACCAAAGCTGGTTCTGATATTTTCTCGGTCTCCAAAGATTGTTCCTTGGTGGGCTCTGAAGGCCCAGCTTCAGTTTCAGCTTGTTGTTTCGAAGCTTCAGTAGACGCTTCTGCAAGTTCAACAGTCTTTTTTGGAGTTGTGCTTGAAGACTTAATTGTCTCCAAGACATCTAGTACGTTCACCATTCTTTTTCTTTTTGGGGTCACCAATGGGCCCTTTTGGTTTTTTATTGTTTCGACATTTGCTGAAGGACTTAAGATTTCCGATGCTTTTGGCCCTTCAATCTTCGGTTTTTCTACTTTTTCTGCTGAAGGCGCTTCAGTTTTCTCTTCTATCTTCGGCACTGGAGCTGGTTCTGTAGCTTCAGAGGCCAAAGAGACTTCACCAATAAATTTTGGCACTGTGGCCGGCTCAATAAAACACGCTCGGTGGGTGAGCACCTTCAACTTTTTCCTTTGCGGCGCCGGCTCACTAGTAGCACTCGTGGTAGCTTCTGTCGCAGGAGAAATATTTTTTCTTTTGCGACCCAATACCGGATAGTGATAGTCAGGGTAGACAAACCCGACTGTGTCAAATACCCGGTTGAGCCTTTTCTTCTTTCGGCCTCCGAAGGCTGCTGATAACGCAGTATTCTCGGCCTTCGAATATGCCCCAAGCAGTTCGTCACTTAATGTTTCAATGCTTTTCAACCAGTCATCATCAGGTTCAACAAACTTATCCGCATATTTGAATGTGTATTTCAGTCTGACCAGTCCGCCTTCGTCGGACTCTTTGATGGTCTCCTTCGGCATTTCCCACTTTCCTGCAAGTGGCCACACCCTGAAGGCAATATGCTCTTGGACCAAGTCCCTTGTCCCAATGAAAGAGCAGATTACGCCGAAGGCTCTTTGGCATTCCTCGGCTGCTTCATCCATTTCAACCTTCGGCCTTCGAAGTCCGAAGCGTTGCCAGATGGGGCGCATAATGATATTCTTGACATTTTCTTGCGCTGTTAAGTCATTCTTTACATAGAACCACTCTGTCATCCAGGCTCCGGGCCACCTCTTCCGAAAGGTTGGCACAGGGCGGCTTGACCCGGAGCGGGCACCGAAGCTGTAACACCCAAAGTTGTTGTGATATTGTTCTTTCCCCCAGGGCTTCGTCTCATATAACAACTCATGAATGTTGCAAAAGCTTTTAGCATTTGGTTCTAAACCTTGGCTTCTCGCAGCCCAGACAAACAACCCCATTCTTATGATAGCTTCGGGAGTAATTTAATGAAGGTAGACTTGAAATGTCTTCAGGACTTCAACAACAAAGTCGCTTAGGGGGAATCGAAGCCCAGCCTTGAGAAAGCTTCGGAAGATTACGACTTCATCTTCTCCGGGGGTGGGAGAAGTCTTTTCTCCAGCATCAGCCCTCACAATAGATATATCTCGAAAATACCGCCCCCTCATATTATCAATATGACTCTGCTTAATAGAAGTTTTCCCGAAAACCGTGTGACTTGGCCGCCATGGTCGATCTTCGGACTCTTCCCCACCACTTTCTACATCAAAACTGTCGCTGTCACCAGTATCTTCGGACAAACCTTCAAGAATTTCCTTGGTGATTTTCTCCGTATTGGTCTCCACCATCGCTATAAGGAACCCCAAGTTCTTCTCTTCGTCGAGACTCAGCTTCGTCTCAGCAGGGATCTTCTTACCTTCAGACATCTTCGGAAACGCTAAAAAACTGTTTTCAAGGCCGAAGCTTCAAAATCAAAAAGATCAGCAAATCTTAGTGCACAAGAGCTAAAAGTTTAGTGGGCCGAAGCAAATGGCAAGGGTGCGTACCAAATAAGTTTGCGGTATGATCTTATTTATACCCCCAGGGCGTTGAAAATTGAAAGACCCCGCTTGTCAGTGAATGTTGCTATTCTAGCAAAGGGAAGGTGTTTTTTCGGACCTTCGGCTCAAGGCCTTCGTCCATATCGCAATCTGAATTTATCATTAACAAATTAATATTGCGAGGGGCTACTGTTGGGGGCCTTCGTCCTCCGAAGGTCCTCAAAAACATGATTTGACAATGTTTTCCAAGTGGATTATGTAAACAGGTATCTTCGGACTCAGAACTATGAACATGAAGTACGGTCAGGACGAAGCCTGAACCAGACGAAGGGGGATTAAAATGGAGGACGGGCTGATTACCAAGTTCCGCGAAGGATGGTGCACAGCCGAAGCTGTGCGCAAGGAAGCTTCGTCGCGATAGCAGAGAGGGGAACCGACTTAAAGATGAAAAGACTACTTAGGCCTCGACAGATTTCCATAAGTCATCAGCAAATGTAATGGACATGAATGTAATTTTGTATGGGCTGTGTCTCACGCCTATAAATAGATGAACAGTACTCCCGTACTGTTCACGCTGACTTGGCATTTGCTTTTGCGTCACGCTTGTACTTTTTATCTTCTCTCAGGACCGAAGGTACATTTGTAATTTGAAATCATTTCTATTTTTCCATGTTAATAAAATAGAAATGATTCTATGATGATGTTTATATTATATTTCATGCTGTATATGAATCCTTCGTCATTACTTGTTATATTTACGAAGGTATGTCTCTTGTGACCTTCGTCCGAAACTCATTATTTCTCGAAGGGGAATAATGTTTTGAAGGACGAAGGACTTTAACACTTAACACTTTTTATGTTGCCTTGTTCTTAACTCTTAGCATTTGAGAACAAGTCCCCAACAACAGTGAAGGTTGCTCGGCTTCTCCCTGCGACCGTGGGCACGTTCCGGGTATAAAGCTCACCGGGCTCGCCTCTCCTTCCGTATCCGCCTACCTTCGCGACCCAACTACTCCTCTGCCAGTTTATCGTCGACGCCGAGAGAGAGGAGAGAAACCTTCGTCACCGCCACCACGGTAGTTGGTCGTTATTCCATAATCAGGCTCTCGGGTGGTGCCGGGGCGTTGCTCCACTCATTCCGCAGGTGTGTGACCACTCGGGGGGCACAAACTCCGGTCGCGCCGCTCTCAATTCCTCGTCGGAGCTCGCGCCTGGTCCCTGTTCCGCCCTCCGCCGTGGCCTACCTCTGCCAGTGGTCTACACGCCCGGTAAATCACCTCACCGTGTTCGCCTCGGTTTAATTGTTGCGCTGTGTTAGTTAATCGATCAGGGGGGTCCTGGTCGGGCCGGATTTCACCGTGCCGTCCATGGCGCCGCTGCGGGGGAGTCCGCTTGCCGTGGTTAGCTTCGGTCGGGAGGAAGGAGAGGGTGGTGACCGTTGGATCCCAGCCGACGGTCCCGATTAGAACTTGAGTGTATCTCTTCGGGGATTGAACCTGAACCGTTGATCATGAATCGTGTGGGTCAGGGTGGATCAGGACAGTTTTAAATCTGCACCGTTGATCGCCGATCAAACGGCTATAGTATCATACCGCTTCACTTTGGATAGGATCTAATCTGGGCCCTCGGTTTTGGATCGAGCGGCCAGTAGTATTCCATACCCCTTCGACCATAGCACTTTGCATAAGAGCCCCTCTGCTTTCCAGAAACCAACCCGCAGTCCATAGACACTGTTGACTGAGTCTCAGAAAACTTATAAGGAAGCCCCTGCACATTCCAGAAAATGGTGCGCAGTCCATTGGATTATTGTAATCAGAGAAAATAAAATAAAAATAGATTTTTAATATAAAATAAGTGCTACAATTTGTATAATTCATAGAAAATTCATATGAACTCCAAATTAGCTCATTCTAGTTCCTAAAATTTTGTAATTTTATTCCCCATCATCTGGAGTCTCTGTTTTTACATGAAAACAGTAAGAAAATTAATTTCTCATCTAATCCTATTTTAATCACATTAATCTTAGAAAATTCATAACTTGAAATCTATAACTCCAAATTTAGTGATTCTAGTTCCTATGATCTCATTTTAATGTATAGATTTTTACTGTATATTTTATTTGCATGTTTGATGTGATGTTAATTTATGCTATACTTGCATGTATTTTTTTGATGCGAGTAGACGAGCAAGCCACTGTGGATTCTGAGGTTCAACAAGTAGAAGTAGCTGAGCAGGAGCTCATTGAAGGCAAGTTGTGCCCTTGATCACTTACTTTTCCCAGCCATGTTCTTATTAATTTTAATGATCTGCATAGGTTAATTTTGATGGGATCCTTTAGGTTACCCTAGTTTTGGTTATCTTTATACCTTGTTCACCACTGAAATATTTTTGGGTAGTACTTGCTATTGCTTTATGTGGATTGGGTATGGAGATACACTATTCATGATTGCTCTGTTATTATCTTGTTATTATTACTGTTCATGTTAAGATCATTAAATTAATGGGAACATGGAGCGACCACCCGGGAAAACAGTGCTACCACAAGGGTTTAGTGGGACGCCCTTGGCTGATTAACTAGGAAAGCTAGTGGAGGTCTTCCTTACCCGAAAGGGGCAAGGGCAGTAGGGGAGTGGTCAGTGTAGGGAGGTCTTTGGGATGATTTTGCTGCGATGGCGGTCAGGCAAGAACCCTGCACTGGAGCTTCCTATAAACTGTAGCAGGATTTCTGAAGCTAGTGGAACTTTGTAAAGGCTTCGTAGTGTTACCCTGCCTCGCCTCCTCGGTAGAGGTGTATGGGATTGGCCGTCTCTTGGCAGATGGGTAACATGACTTGTGGGTAAAGATGCGCAACCTCTGCAGAGTGTAAAACTAGTATACTAGCCGTGCTCACGGTCATGAGCGGCTCGGACCCTCACATGATTAATTATGGAACTTAAATTTAATTTGACATTTGCATCGCATTTGGGATTATTTTACTATTACTGTTCTTTATTATTATTAAGGTTTGGTATTTACTTACACTTAGTAATTGCTAATAAAATTTTGACCAACTTATAAAAGCAATGCTCAGCCTCAGCCTTTACTTCATTGATTAGCCTTACACTACATGAACTCCCACCTTTGGTGAGTTCATGCCACATTATTCCCCACGACTTGTTGAGCTATGAACGTATGTGAGCTCACTCTTGCTGTCTCACACCCCCCCACAGGAGAAGAACAGGTGGTCGAAGAGGAGTCGCCTAACACTGAGGCATTCGACTTGATCTAGGTGGCGTTTCTCAGTCGACATTGGCGCCGACGATCCTTAATTTGTTTTATATTTATTCTTTTATTTTGTAATAAGTCTTCCGCTATGTAATAAGTACTCTGATGTTTTGTGACATTTATCTCTATACACTCTGTTATTATATGTGTTGTCTTCTTGGCGCATGTATGAGATGCACCTGACTTTGTCCCTTAAAGCCGGGTGTTACAGAAACATACGAACGTGCTACGTACGAACAGGCAAAGGCAGGCAAGCAGAGGCAGGCAGAGTAGGAGAGACGCGGTAGAGGCAGACTCATACAGCTCTCCTCAAGGCCGAACCCTCTCTTTCTCTCTCTCTCTTGCTCTCGCTCCCTCGCAACGCTTGTAACCCCTACTACGAGCACCTCGGTGCAAGATAACATAAGCCTCATTCCCCTCTTGTGTTCCATCTTGCATCAACCCATCTAGACAGGGACACGCAGCAACAAATTCACTAGTTGGTCGAGGGTCTTCGCGGGTCCAAAACATCGACACATTTAGACATGCTTGGCCGATCACTGGGGCAAGCGTGTAGAAGCTTATGTGGATGACGTGGTGATCAAGATAGAAAACTCAGAAAACTTCATTAAATATTTGCAGCTAGTCTTCAACAGTCTGCGACAATATCGGTGGAAGCCTAATCCAGAAAATGTGTCTTTGGAGTACCAGCAGGGAAATTGCTCAGATTCATTGTCAGCCACCGAGGAATTGAAGCCAACCTGGAGAAAATCGAAGCTTTCATTAGAATGGAAGCACCACGGTCGTAGAACAAAGTACAGAGGCTTACTGGATGTATGGTAGCTTTGAGCAGGTTCATATCAAGGCTAGGAGAAAAAGGCCTACCGTTCTATAAATTGCTCAAGAAGGTGGACAAATTCCAGTGGACCTCAGAAGCTCAGGAAGCCCTTGATGCACTGAAAAAGTTCCTAACAACACCACCAGTATTAAAGCCGCCACGTCGAGCCGCGCCGAGTCAGCCGGCCGAAGATCTGTTGTTGTACATCTCTTGCACGACTCACGTGGTGAGCACCGCGTTGGTAGTTGAGCGAGCAGAGGAAGGACATGCATATCCAGCACAACATCCCGTCTATTTCATCAGTGAAGTTCTGGGACCCTCAAAGAAGAAATATCCTCAAGTTCAAAAACTATTGTATGTAGTACTTCTAACTGCACGCAAGCTCCATCACTACTTTGACGACCACAAAGTCATAGTAGTCACTGGATTTCCAATAGGGGATATTCTCCACAACAAAGAAGCCATCGGAAGAATAGCCAAGTGGGCCTGTGAGCTGGGAGCTCACGACATTGAGTTTCGGCCTCGCACTGCAATAAAGACTCAAGCACTAGTAGACTTCATATCAGAGTGGACCGAGCAACAAGTACCAGATAACCCGGAGACTGCAGAAGTATGGCGGATTTATTTCGATGGCTCGCTGAAGCTGCAGGGGGTAGGCGCAAGGATCCTCTTCGTTGCACCTGGAGGTGAACAACTCAAATATGCTCTTCGGTTGTTATTCTCAGCATCCAGTAACGTAGCAGAATATGAAGCTTTGATCCACGGGTTGAACATTACCATATCACTGGGCATCAAGAGGTTGATGGTATACGGAGATTCACTAGTGGTCATAAATCAGATAAACAAAGAATGGGATTGCTTGAATGACTCTATGAGCAGGTACTGCACAGCCATCCAGAAGCTAGAAGACAAATTTGAAGGGTTGGAATTTCATCATGTGGAAAGAGATTGCAACGTGGCAGCAAACGCGTTGTCAAAACTAGGATCCAGTCGGACTCAGGTCCCACCTGGAGTTTTCGTCCAAGAGGTGCGACGCCCAAGAGTTTCCTCAGATCAAGCAGAAGAGTGCAATGTTTTGGGCCAACCCGAGTCAGACTATAATGACTGGAGGGAGCCCATCTTTAGATATATAAAGAACAAAGAGGAACCAGATGACAAAGCCATAGCAGAACGCATCGCAAGGCAGTCAGCTCATTACACCTTCATTGGGGATGCACTGTATAGAAGGGGCACCACACGAGTCCTCATGAAGTGCATTCTTTCGGTTACTGGGAAGCAACTGCTAGATGAGATCCATGCCGGGCAATGCGGGATACACGCGACATCCAGGACTCTAGTCGGAAAGGTCTTTAGGTCTGGTTTCTATTGGCCGACAGCAAAGAGTGACGCAGCCGAGTTAGTCCAGAGGTGTGAAGCTTACCAATTCTTATCAAAGCAGCAGCATTTACTAGCACAACAACTGTAGACCATACCCGTAACATGGCCATTTGCGTGCTGGGGGCTGGACATGATGGGACCTTTCAAGAAAAATCAGGGAGGATATACTCACGTGCTGGTCGCCATTGACAAATTTACCAAATGGATAGAATACAAACCTATTGCTTCTCTAACTTCAGCCAAGGCGATGGAATTCATACAAGATATAATATTCAGGTTTGTGATACTGAATAGCATCATAACCGACCTGGGATCCAATTTCACTAGCTCTGAATTCTTTGACTTCTGCGAACAATGGAGCATCCAAATCAAATATGCGTCAGTAGCACACCCAAGACCAACGGGCAGGTGGAAAGGGCTAATGGGATAATATTAGAGGCACTCAGAAAGAAAGTCTTTGACAAGAACGAAAAGTTCGCGGGAAAATGGATCAGAGAGTTGCCGTATGTGGTTTGGAGCTTAAGAACTCAACCTAGTCGAGCTCTGCATGGAAATACTCCTTTCTTCATGGTCTATGGTTAGGAGGCAGTGCTACCTGCTGATCTCAGGTTTGGGGCACCAAGGCTGGTCTTCGAAAACATAGTTGAAGCAGAAGCTACTAGACTAGAGGATATTGACGTGTTGGAAGAAGAGGGATTGAATACAGTAATTCAATCAGCTAGATACCAACAAACCCTGAGGTGCTATCATGATAAGGCCATATGACATCGATCCTTCGCAGTGGGAGACTTGGTCCTTCGCCGAATTCTAACGGGGGAAGGACGGCACAAGTTGTCGCCACTATGGGAAGGGCCATTCATGGTAGCAGAAGTCACTCGGCTAGGATCATACCGGCTTACTCAAATGGATGGCACAGAAATAGGGAATTCATGGAATATAGAGCATCTCAGGAAGTTTTACCCCTAGCTAGATTTCAAAGGCTATCGAGGCAACATTGTATTCTGTAACCGGAAAAACATCATCAATAAAAGGACTTCATTCTCAAGGGCACTCGAACTATTTATTACCAATCTGCATGCTTACTTGACTTAGGGTGACCACTATACCCTGCTAACGGAGCAATCGGCTTAAGTCGGGAGTGACTTAAGATGGTGCAACATGCTCACACTTACTCGACTTAGGGTGACCACTATACCCTGCTAACGGAGCAATCGGCTTAAGTCGGGAGTGCCTTAAGACGGTGCAACATGCTCACGCTTACTCGACTTAGGGTGACCACTATACCCTGCTAACGGAGCAATCGGCTTAAGTCGGGAGTGACTTAAGACGGTGCAACATGCTCACGCTTACTCGACTTAGGGTGACCACTATACCCTGCTAACGGAGCAATCAGCTTAAGTTGGGAGTGACTTAAGACGGTGCAACATGCTCACGCTTACTCGACTTAGGATGACCACTATACCCTGCTAACGGAGCAATCAGCTTAAGTCGGGAGTGACTTAAGACGGTGCAACATGCTCATGCTTACTCGACTTAGGGTGACCACTATACCCTACTAACGGGGCAATCGGCTTAAGTCGGCAGTGGCTTAAGACGGTGCAACATGCTCACGCTTACTTAACTTATGGTGACCACTATACCCTACTAACGGAGCAATCGGCTTAAGTCGGCAATGACTTAAGACGGTGCAACATGCTCACGCCTACTCGACCCAGTATAACATGCTTACAATCACTCATCTTAGGGCGATTTCTATGCCTCACTAGCTAATCAATTAGGAAAAAACTTCAAAACCAGCACACTGCATTTACTTCTGCAATCATAACAACTGTTGAATTCCAATAACAGAAAAACAAAAATAGCATTCAGTACCAAGAACTTGTTCTAACAGAGTATTCGGGCACATTGATCACATACACATATAGTTCATGAATGTATTCAGTATTTCTATTTGGCAATGTTTTTCTCAGGAGCAACTGATGAAGAAGGGCGACTCAAGGAGTCAGGAGCAGCTTTGACATCGGCAACTATATCATCAGGAACAACTATGCCCGGCCTCCTCATCAAGATCTGCCCCGCGTGAATGGCTTTGTCCATAGCCTTGTCACGCTGAGCCTTCAGAATGGTGGAATTGTCTTCGGCAACCTTGGTAGCCAGTCAAGCGGTTTCTAGCTCCTGGGTGACTGATCTCTTAGAGGCACGCTGATCCTTGATGATGGAGTCTTTGCTCGACACCAACTGCCTAAGACGCAGGATCTCATCCTGGGATACTTGCAACTCGTGACGATGATAATCTAGATCCCCATGGTAAAGCTTGTGGCTCCTCTCCAAGATGGCCAGAGAATTGCTGGCGTCACGATACAATCTATCAAGATTATCGCGAGAAGCCGCGAGTGCCCGTTTCTCCTCCTACAGACAAGAATCAGCTCTCAAATACCCAGTAAGCAGTAAAGTCACAACAGATTCAGTCAAGTAAGCTTACCTCGTTAGCTGCCCTTTCAGAGTCAAGCTGAGAACTAAGAGAGGAATTCAAAGAATTGGCGTCGTCTAAAGAGGCAGAAACCCGAGCCAGGTCAATCTGACCTTGGGAATACTTCCCTTCAAGTTTAGAGCACCGCCGAGCCATATCTAACAAAAAACAGTCCATGAAGGACACACAGTTAAAAACAGACTAATCAGTAAGCCAGAGAAAAAAACAAAAACACTAACTAGCATTTGACATTTTCAAATCAGATATCTGCTTCTGAAGCAGCAACGGATTCCATTGCGTCAGAGACAGAGCTCCTTCAAGGACAGAGGCACCTTGTGATCTCAATTGACCAGCCACCCCGTCGACCAAAGCCTGGTATTAAAAACAAATGAGTACAAAGACAGTAATTTGACATGAGTATTGCCAGAACAAGAAAAGCCAAATTACCTG
Source organism: Zea luxurians (assembly GCA_029449295.1). NCBI lineage: Eukaryota > Viridiplantae > Streptophyta > Magnoliopsida > Poales > Poaceae > Zea > Zea luxurians. Next base: position 144,124,082 of record JAOPSE010000007.1, on the reverse strand, counting down.
AAGGTTGGAAAAGAACGAAGGAAATCCCAAGTCACGAGAAGCTAGGTGGTGGCTCGACGAAGGAATATCAACCGGGACAGTCTGAAGAACATCGCAGGGGATTAATTCAACACCACTAGCAGGCATCAGAACCCCAGCATCTGGTACGTCGACCTCTAAGGCGACTCCCTCATCCGAAGCATGCGTTGCTATTATGCCACCAGAGTGTGGCGAAGAAGACCCGACGTGGACATCCATGAAGGTATGAGAAGGGGAGCTCGCTCAGACACCCTCGGAGGCTGGGTTGCAGCTCGCACTACCCATCAGAGTCGGATCATCACCGGCAACACCCTTGGGGGCTGGGTCGCAGCTTGCGCTACCCACCCGAGTCGGATCATTACCGGCAACACCCTCGGGGGCTAGGCAACCGCCGGCACCACCCTTGAGGACTAGGTTCTCCGCAACAGCCATCTCTAAGGCTGAAGGATTCTCAGTCACCTCCATGGGAATTGAGCGACCGTGACCAACCTCTTGGCTCCGAAGACCGCCTTCCAAGGTCGATGATTCACGAGATGCTGCCCGGGAGACATCTAATCCCAAATCTGGAGTGTCAAAGCAGACGTCCATCATATCACCATCAGTTGGCTCTGACAGCATATCTTCAGGAATAACATCCTCGAGAGCCTGATCAAAATTTGTTATGGATAATTCTTGCAGGCCAACAAGAGCAGACAGAGCTAGAGAAGGAATGTCGCTATCCCCCCCCACTAACTCTGTAACACCGACTGTTCTTCCGAATCAATGGGACTTCCTCTTCTTCTTCTTCATCCTCGTCAACAATGCGGATGATAGATGGCATAGGGTTACACCCATTGGGGTCAGCATCAGCAGGGTCACACCCATTAGGCTCAACTGGAGCACGGATATGTTCATTGGGGACAGTTGGCGCACGGCCACACCCATTGGGTTCAGCTCCAGTATAGATTTCCACTGGTACTTCTTCAGCAGCAGGAGAAAAAGGGCCAGCATCCTGATCCAAGCACGACACTCGCCGAAGCCGTCTCTTTTTCTTCTTCTTCCCCTCGGTAGGCGCAGTTGGATGACTGACCTGGCGGAGATGTTTCGGGCGAGTACCCTCAGGCTTTCGGGTGTCCATGGTTTTTCAAGCTCTGGGATAGTAGCAACAGCCATTGTTTCAGCAGGGACCGAGTCAGAAGAATCCCCAGCCAACATGTCCAGCATAGCACTTATCTCTACATCACCTGGACTCGTAGGCATCTCAAAGTGAACTTGCCTCTTATCTTTGGGAATATCACCAAGTGAAGCAACCAGGACCTCAACTTCTTTGAGAGAGGGTCGCACTCTAATACCCAAACCACTATCACTAGCAGGAGGATTGGACACAAAATCGAAAAAGGACTTAGAAGGTGGCAGATTCCAAGCAGAATATGCAACAGGAGCACCAATATTTGATACTTTGCCCCTCAAGATCATCTCCAATCAGCTCACCAAATCCACAGCAGGACTCCTCTTGTTGTAACCTGGGTTGAGTCAGTGACACCACTATACAAATAAGCCGGGTATGCTCTATCCTTCAGTGGCTGAATATTCTTAAAAACAAAGTCTGCTACCACAGCTTCAACGGTCAGACCTCTCTCCTTCAACAAGCAAATTTCAGCAAGCAGAACCTTGGCTTATGTTATCTCCAAGTCTGTAGGAGACTCAATCCAACTTAGAGTGCGAACATCCGGCTGTCTCCCTGACCGAGGGGGGAGGGACTTGCCATGGTTTTCCATAATGAACCACTCTAATTGCCATCCTTTAATGCTATCCTCCAGACTCGCACCACCCACGAGCTGGTGCTGCCCCCCAACCATCCCAGGACGACAGTGATACAAATACTTCCACAAACCGAAGTGAGGAAGAATTCCAAGGTAGGCTTCACACAAATGAACAAAGACAGAAATTTACAGAATAGAATTGGGGTTCAGATGAGTTAGGTTTAGACTATAAAGGTCAAGGAGACCGTGAAAGAAGGGAGAAATTGGAAGAGCAAGGCCACGGATGAGAAAAGGGATGTAAACAACGGACTCGTGGGTATCCTCTGTTGGGACAGTAACCCCATGGCAAATCCGCCAAGAATAAAGTTCTTTCGGAGGAAGAATTCCAACATCAACAAGGTGGAAGAGATCCGACTCCGAAACAATAGACATATGGTTACCTGCGAAAGGCAACTGGCTGTTGGGGTCGATAGGCGGGATGACCACAGTAGCGGAATTTTGGTTCTTCTACTTGGGCGCCATCGAAATCTCGTCGACGGAATGAACGGAGGCGAAATCAAAGAGAAACAGAGGATGTTTGGAGGCAAAAAAGTGAGGCTAGGGCTCAGAGCACAGAGGCGTGCGGCGACGTGAGATAAATGGGGTTTCCCGGGTCAGACACCGTTTCTAAAAAGCGCTAAGTCATCACTCAAGAAAAAACAAGACTTCATGGCATGACTCGGCTGTTACTTCTAAAACGCTGACGTCGTCAAGTACCACTTGGCTGTTACTTCTAAAACGCCGACGTGGCCCAGCATAACTCAGCTGTTACTTCTAAAACGCTGACATCGTCAAGTACCACTCGGCCGTTACTTCTAAAACGCCGATGTGGCCCAGCATGACTTGGCTGTTACTTCTAAAACGCTGAAGTCGTCAAGTACCACTCGGCTGTTACTTCTAAAACGCCGACGTGGCTCAACATGACTCGGCTATTACATCTAAAACGCCGACGTCACCAAGCACCACTCGGCTGTTATTTTCTAAAACACTGACATGGCTCAGCATGACTCGGTTGTTACCTCTAAAACGCCAACATCGCCAAGCATAGCTCGGCTGTGCCTCTAAAACACCGATGCAATCTAGCATAATTCGGCTGTCACCTCTGAAGACACCAGCAGTAACTCAGTCATTCTTTCTCTGTGTAAATGCAAGCAGAATTAAATACAACGCAACAATTACAAGTCGTTACTCGAGTGTTATCTCTGAGAACAACGGCTGCGTTGGGCACAAATATAAGCTGTCGATCGACTATAAAGGAACGATGGAAAGGCAAAAAATATGCACAAAACAAGCCGAAGTTTTCTTCATTATAGGGGAAGTCCTTCCACAAACTTAAAGGCCGACTCATTATGAGCCGATCTTCTTCCCATTTTTTCGATACATTACATTACTACCTACACTACACTACTAACTACTACTACATTATTTCACTACTACTAATACTAATACTACTTCTACTACTACTTATCTATACTAATATTTAAGCCAGTGGCACTTTGCCACTGGCCCTGCCGCTACCGCTGCCGCCCTTGCCGCCGTCGCTGTCACCCTCGTCATTGCCGTCGCCACCGCTCCCTTCCTCGGACGAGTCGGAGGAGTCCTCCTTGTCCGAGGAGATCTCCGACTCATCCGAGCCCTCGAGCCCGGAGCGCTCGACGACCCGGATGTACGTCCACACCTCGGCGGTGATCCCCTGAGAGTCGTCCGAATCATCAAACGACGCCGGGGGAGAGGCATAGGCCGGCGACCCCTCAGACTCGGAGGAGAACTCCTCCTCCGAGTACTCAGAGTCACCAAAGTCCTTGGAGGGAGGACTCGGCTCGCATTTCCTCTTGTCGCCGGAGTGGTGCGAGGAGCTTCCGCCCTTCTTGCTCTTGCCCATGGTGGAATAGAAGAGAAAGAGAAGAATAAGTAGCAGATGGCCGAGAGATGTGTGAAGACACCAGTGAAGCAAGCACTCTATTTATAGGGGCGGGAGGCATCCGCTCGTCTCCTACCACGGTCACTGAACAGTCACATGTATTCAATATGCAATTCAAATCGTCTAGAAACAAGTCATGCAGCAGACACCGCTTCACGTAATATGACACCCATTGGGTCTGAAGTGAACTGCTTGGACGATATGATCACACCCCATGGTCACATCAAGTTACTACTCAGAGGCAGTCCGCTAAATGCTCAGCGCACCAAGACATCCCTTGGCTACACCCATTGGGGGGGGGACGTCCAGGAATTTTCAATAGATTTTCCCAAGCAGTCGCATCCATACAGTATACGCAATGAATATGTCAAGACAGAAGGAAGATATCGATAGAGATCGGAGAAAAGCCAAAAATAGCTGCTGGAGTACAAGTCTAATCAATAGAAGCATTGAAGCATAAAGCGAAATGAAGACTAGCCAAAGAGCCATCTACTGGACGTCCAATCTATCATTGATCAAATAAATTTCAAACCTAATAGGAAATGGGTAGATCGTGTTGCTGATCTTAAAGACAAAACCATATGCTGATCTCTAAAGCATGAATCTGATAATAGAATGCTGATCTCCAAAGCATGAGCTGACGGTAAAATGCTGATTTCTAAAGCATGAGATGAAGACCTTTGAGTGGATTATTCTCAATAATCCACTCAAAGCTCGGGGGCTACACCCATTGGGTGCACCTCTGGTGCACCCAATGAGTTACTGACCCCAGAAGATAGAATATCGATCTCTAAAGCATTAAGCTGATAATAGAATGCTGATCTCCAAAGCATGAGCTGACGATAAAATGCTGATTTCTAAAGCATGAGATGAAGACCTTTATGTGGATTATTCTCAATAATCCACTCAAATCTCGGGGGCTACACCCATTGGGTGCACCCAAACCCCAGAGAGCGAAATGCTGATCTCCAAAGCATAAACCAGAGTCAGATCACGAATTTTCAAAGAATGAAATGAAGGCCGGTGAATAATGGCAGGAGAGGATAATAGAAGATTGTTTTTACCAAGTTACTCAGAGTTTAGAAGCAACAATTCGATAAGCATATTTTCAAAGCATTCTTTACCGAAATCGAAAGCCACAAGCTGGACCTAGAATCTTTGGGCCGATTATTTCAAAATCAACTCAAAGATTGGGGGCTTGTGGGGGACAGATATCCCCCGGGTCCACTAGAAGGCAAGAAGGCCTCGCGAAAGGCCTTAGGACTATTATTTTGCAAGGCCATCCCTTCGTGGGCCTAGGGAGGAAAGTCTAGCAGAAGGGATCGACGCAAGATTGGATCAACTCGAGCTCAGGCGGCCCAATGAATTCAAGCATTGTCCACAGCAGTGATCCAATTCTCCCGCGCTGCGGCTTCAGGCGTCGGAACTGAACGATGATAAGTCGGCAGGATCATAGGAAGATAAGTTCAGTCGGTTCATGTAACACCCTGAATTTAGGGGTATAAAATTTCTTTTCTAATATCCACTAAATTCAGGTGTTACCCTCTCTTTTCTTTGCTTTACTTCTCTTTTTCATAAATATTGAGGAGTTATTTTGTATTATATAAATATTAATCGTAGTAAGTTAAAACCCTAGGGAGTTATTGTTGTTGCATCACATGCTGGAGCATCTAATTTTGTATGGTGTTTTGTGTTGTCGTGCCTCCATTTAAACTCATGAAGCATGTGTGACTTTGAATTTAAAAGCTAGAGCTATATTCAAATAGAAAGAAGAAAATAGAAAACCCCCCTCTCTCTCTCTCCCCTGGGCTGGCTTTGCGGCCCAGCTGCCCCAGCCGACCCCTCCGCTCCCCACGCCGCGCCTGCCGCGCGTGTGGTTGGAAAAACCGCCGCCCCCCCCGCGGGCCCCACCCGTCACCCTCTTCCCCCTCCCCAAGCCCCTCTCTCCTCCCCTGCCCGACCCGCCCCGCTCCCCTGCTCTGCTCGCCGAACCACCGTCGCCCGAGCTCGCCCCCGCACGGTAAGTTCCTCCCCCTCCTCTCTCCTCTCCCCTCCATCCTTTTTCCCGCCCGCGGCAGCCCCCAGCCCCGGCTCCCCCTCTCTCGCGGTGCCCCGGCGGCGCTCGGCCACGGCGTGCCCGCGCGGCCCCTGCTCCGGCCCGGCGTGGCTCGACCTCGCCCCGCCCCGGCGTTCCGGCACAGCCCCGGCCCTGGCCTCGCCCCGCCCCTGCTCGGTGCCCCGTTCCGTCCCCGCGGCCCATGGCCTGGAGCTCGGCCGGCTTGCCTCCGGTGCACGGCCAGAGCTCGGCTGGCGCGGCCGTGGTGACCCCGCGCGGTCCCCTATCCCGGCCATGGTGCGGTCCGCCCTCGGTATGGCACCTGCGTGGCGCGGCCCGCTGCCTACTTGTGGCGCGCAGTGTGGCGCGTGCGTGGCTCGGCCTCGGCATGTGCGTGACTCGTTCACGACGCGTCAGCGTGGCCTTGCGCGCGCGTGCTCGCGTGATGCACGGTGCTTTGGCGTGGCTCGCCGTGCCCTCGGCGCGACGCGCTCGTCTACCCCCTCCCAAGACGTGCCCGTCTACCCCCCCCCCCCCCCGTGTTTTCCATGCGTGTGATCGCGTTATTTAATTAATAAATGGGAACTCAATTTAGAAATCGGTTACGTTAGTTAATTCATGTGGATAATCATCTACCTTATCTAATGTCGATCAACTGAAAATGGTCATGATTCGAGTAGTGCATGTGGCTAATCCTTTTTGTTAGAGCTAAGTGGAACTAGAGCACATAACGACTAGTTATGCGTATACCCGTAATACGCCGTGGGTATAAACTTTAACCCCTGCGAGACCTTCCCCCCGTCTCTTTCTAACCATGGCCAATGCAATATCGTATGTCATACTCTATGCGAATTTAATTTATTTGTTCTCTTGTATGGTGTACTGTTTGTTTCCTAATTCGAATGGATGGATGTATGTATGTTTGCGCTCGCATAGAAAACGATCCGGTTGAGGAGCCCAAAGAACTCGCAGGAGAAGCCCCTGAGCAGCAAGCGGTTGGTGGAGGCAAGTGTCCCTTGACCTATCTCTATCCTATACATTCTTCAATTCACCTCCCGCATTACATATTTATACCTAAGGATTGACTAGCTTTTGTTATCCATGTCCTTGTTTACCGATTTGGGTTGGATTATTATTGCTTAGTCTTATGCTATTGCTCAACTCTAATCAATGAACATGATGAGAATTATCAATGATACGCTATTTTCCCCTCTTTTATTATGATGTTATACTTGTGACCTTCAAGGGGGCTCGAGCGGTTTCTCGAGTGCCTCTCCGTAAGGACCTGTTCGTTGGATGACCGCCCGGGAAAACAGTGCAACCATGAGGGTGGAGTGGGACGCCCTTAGCTGAGTAATTAGAGGAACTGGGGTGTAGTTCGCTTTACCGTCGTGCCGTTGATGGGGCTCGGTGTATGCGGCTCGCTCTGCCAAGGTTGATTTGTCCCTTGGGGAGGAGTGCGGTACATTTAGGAAACCTAACGGGCGGCTATAGCCCCGGGGAATCTTTGTAAAGGCTACGTAGTGAGACCCCGCCTACTCACCTTGGGAGTGTTCAAGGGGTCCGTACAACCCGAGGCAAAAAGGGAATCACGGCTCATGGGTAAAATGTACAACCTCTGCAGAGTGTTTGAAAACTGATATATCAGCCGTGCTCATGGTTATGAGCGGCCAAGGGAGCTCCAATGATTAGTGGTACTTGATCAGAGATGTTCGGATTTGCAGGTGGCAATGAGATTGATGGTTCTTGGTTTTGACTCTGGTAATGGTAAGTGGTATTCTTTCCGTTTGGAAAGAGTATGTTTGGGTTAATAACGTGGGTTAATCCTAAAACTTGGCTTTCTCTACTAGTAATAATAATCTGACCAACTAAAAGCAACTGCTTGACTTACCCCCACATAAAGCTAGTCCACTACAGCCAAATAGGACACTTGCTGAGTATGTTGATGTGTACTCACCCTTGCTCTACACACCAAATCCCCCTTCCCCAGGTTGTCTGCATTGCAACCACTGCTCAGGAGAAGATGTGTAACACCCGGTTTTAAAGGACAAAGTTGGGTGCATCTCATACATGCGCCAAGAAGACAACATATATAATAACAGAGTGTATTGAGATAAATGTCACGATACATCAGAGTATTTATTACAGAGCGGAAGACTTATTACAAAATAAAATAATAAATATAAAATGAACTAAGGATCGTTGGCGCCAATGTCAACTGAGAAACGCCACCTAGATCAAGTCGAATGCCTCAGTGTTAGGCGGCTCCTCTTCGAACACCTGTTCTTCTCCTGTGGGGGGGGTGTGAGACAGCAAGGGTGAGCTCACATACGTTCATAGCTCAACAAGTCGTGGGGAATAATGTGACATGAACTCACCAAAGGTGGGAGTTCATGAAGTGTAAGGCTGATCAATGAAACAGAGGCTGAGGCTGAGCATTGCTTTTATAAGTTGGTCAAAATTTTATTAGCAATTACTAAGTGTAAGTAAATACCAAACCTTAATAATAATAAAGAACAGTAATAGTAAAATAATCCCAAATGCGATGCAAATGTCAAATTAAATTTAAGTTCCATAAATTAATCATGTGAGGGTCCGAGCCGCTCATGACCGTGAGCACGGCTAGTATACTAGTTTTACACTCTGCAGAGGTTGCGCATCTTTACCTACAAGTCATGTTACCCATCTGCCAAGAGACGGCCAATCCCATACACCTCTACCGAGGAGGCGAGGCAGGTTAACACTACGAGGCCTTTACAAAGTTCCACTAGCTTCAGAAATCCCGCTACAGTTTATAGGAAGCTCCAGTGCAGGGTTCTTGCCTGACCGCCATCGCAGCAAAATCAACCCAAGGACCTCCCTACACTGACCACTCCCCTACTGCCCTTGCCCCTTTCGGGTAAGGAAGACCTCCCTAGCTTTCCTAGTTAATCAGCCAAGGGCGTCCCACTAAACCCTTGTGGTAGCACTGTTTTCCCGGGTGGTCGCTCCATGTTCCCATTAATTTAATGATCTTAACATGGACAGTAATAATAACAAGATAATAAAAGAGTAATCATGAATAGTGTATCTTCATACCCAAATCCACATAAAGCAATAGCAGGTACTACCCAAAAATATTTCAGGGGTGAACAAGGTATAAAGATAACCAAAACTGGGGTAACCTAAAGGATCCCATCAAAAATTAACCTATGCAGATCATTAAAATTAGTAAGAACATGGCTAGGAAAAAGTAAGTGATCAAAGGCACAACTTGCCTTCAATGAGCTCCTGCTCAGCTACTTCTACTTGCTGAACCTCAGATTCCACAGTGGCTTGCTCGTCTACTCGCATCAACACAATACATACATAGTATAGCCAAAATCAACATCACACCAAACAGATGAATAAAATATACAGTAAAAATCTACACATTAAAATGAAATCATAGGAACTGGAATCACTAAATTTGGAGTTACAGATTTCAAGTTATGAATTTCCTAAGGTTTAATGTGATTAAAATAGGATTAGATGAGAGATTAATTTTCTAACTGAGTTCATGTCAAAACAGTGACACTACATGATAGAGAATATTATTACAAAATTTTAAAAATTGGAATGGTTCAATTTGGAGTTAAAATGAATTAGATATGAATTTTCCAAGTTCTAGCAATTGTTTTTGCATTAAAAATACATTTACTAATTAATTTATTCATTTTAAACAGGTTCTGGACTGGGCATCAATTCTCAGAAAGCTCAAGGGTCTCTGTGCAAGATAACCTAGACTCAGGGAACAGTGGCCAAGGGACTGCGGGTTTGTTATTGAATTGTCCAGGGACTCATATGCAAGTTTCCAGGGCCGAAGGGGTATCTTCTAATCCAAGCCCTACGATCGCAGATGGACGTGGCAAATTAGTTCTGAGCCGCGTGAACCGGTATCCAAACACAACCATCCGATCCGCAGCGAACGTCCTGGATTTAAAGCAACCAGATCCAATCGCGCACGCCCGATCACAAACGGATGCCTCAGATCGATTCTACGAACCGGTACACACGCGATTTAATTTTAGCCGCTCCTGGAGGATCCAACGGCTACCACGCTACCCGCCCCAATCAACCCAAGTCCGCGGCGGCGCCGCCCCGACTGCGGCGCACCCTCGCCGGAGACATCCGATTCCAGGCCCCCCGACACCCAAAGCTTGATCTGAACGCGCCTACACGATGCCAGGAGAAAAGGGAAACCTATGGATGGGGAATTACCCGAGTTGTCACGGTGAGGAAGGCCAATCCGCGGCGACGGCGGATTCCTCAGGTTCACGCAAGGTCCGGCGAGCAATTTGGGCCGCTTCCCCGTCCGGCTTCACTTGGCTTGCCCGCGGACAGCTCCACCGCGAACCCGCGACGACCACCGACCCGAACCTCAGTTCACACGCGGCCCGAACGTCGAGATGGTCGTGCGGCCGCCTCTCTCCCTTCTTTTCTCTCGGCGCACGACATTGGTGGTTCACGTTATGCGCGACGAGTTGCGCGGTCCGGTAGGAGGAGGAGCTTTATGTGGTCGACCGAGGTTGGATCGAGGCTTGGGTGGTTGGACGGGGTCCGAGCTGTTAGCGCTGGCGAGATCAGCGGCGGTAGCTACGGGTTGTAGCGCGCAAGGAGGAAGAATGTGTGACCGCACGCATGGGCAGATAACAAGGCGGACCCACTCGCCAGTGGGAGGAAGGGAGACAGCGAGTGCGGCGTGCGGCCGACGGGCAGGGCCCACATGTCGGCACGCGTCTGCGTAAGGAATTGGAGCAGTCGGCCCAACTGGCTTTTAATCCTTTTCTTTTTTTTCTTTTCTTTATTCTTTTCTCTATTTCCTAGTTCAATTTGAGTTAAAATTTTGAATTCAAACTTGTGTCAAGTTTATCCACAAATTATAAGTGCAATTTTAACATACCCAAAAACGAGAGGAATTTATTTATTTATATATTTATTTTGCATTGTACAATATTTATTCCTTTCCTTCTCCATTTTCATGGTTTTGTTTTCAATTTAGGGTTTGGATGTCATGGGCACATTATTACATTGCTATTGATGCTTTTATTTTTATCATCCACAAATGCACAATCAAATAAACTCCAGCATGATGCACATGTTATCTATGTGTTCTTTGTGTTAATTATCCACTTATAACTAGGGTTGATCACATGTGATGATAAGTAGAGGACACAAATTACTGAGATTATCTCTATTCTCATTATTGCACTTTTGAGTATTACAAATCCTACCCCCCTTAAAAATAATCTTGTCCTCGAGATTTAGGAAGACCTAGGGAAAAGGTGAGGAAAATCTATACGAAGCTCTTCTTCTCTTTCCCAAGTTGCTTCATCTTCACCGTGGTGACTCCATTGAACTTTGCACATATTTATAACCTTATTCCTTGTAACTCGAGTCAATGTATCAAGAATCTTGATGGGGTACTCAGCATAAGTTAGATCATCTTGAACACTAAGGTCCTCCATTGGTAATTGTTCTTCAGGCACCCTGAGACATTTCTTCAGCTGAGACACATGAAAGACATCATGAACATCCGCAAGATGATCCGGTAACTCCAATTGATATGCAACCTCTCCCACTCGCTTTAAGATTAAGAAGGGTCCAATAAAGCGAGGGGACAACTTTCCTTTAACTTTGAATCTCCTCATACCCCGGAGTGGTGAAACCTTCAAATAGACATAATCTCCCTCCTTAAACTCAAGCAGTCTTCTCCGGGTATCAGCATAACTTTTCTGCCTGGACTGTGCAGTTCTCAAATTCTCCCTTATTTGCTGGACTTGTTCCTCTGCTTCTTGTATAATCTCAGGTCCAAACAACTGCCTTTCACCAGTTTGATCCCAATACAGTGGAGTCCTGCACTTTCTGCCATACAAAGCCTCAAACAGTGACATCTTCAAACTGGCCTGATAGCTATTATTATAAGAGAACTCCGCATACGGCAAACTCTTATCCCAACTTCCACCACGTTTAAGAGCACAAGCTCTTAACATATCCTCTAGCACTTGGTTGGTCCTCTCAGTCTGTCCATCAGTCTGTGGATGGTAAGCCGAACTAAAATTTAATCTTGTATCCAAGGACTCGTGCAACTTCTTCCAATATCGAGAGGTAAACTGTGATCCCCGGTCTGACACAATCTTCTTTGGCACACCTTGTAGGCATACAACCCGTGCCATATACAACTCTGCTAACTTGGCTCCTGAATATGTCGTCTTCACTGGAATAAAGTGGGCTACTTTAGTTAGCCTGTCCACAATCATCCATATAGAATCATATCCAGCAGGCGTGCGGGGTAATCCAACAATGAAGTCCATGCCAATTTCTTCCCATTTCCACTCAGGTATCTTCAGTGGATGCAGTAGTCCGGCTGGCCTCTGGTGTTCAACCTTAACTCTTTGGCACACATCGCACATAGCCACATGTGCAACCACATCTCTCTTCAAACCATACCACCAATACTTTTGCTTCAAATCCTGATACATCTTAGTACTTCCAGGATGGATAGAATAAACTGAATCATGTGCTTCCTTCAATATGGTTGCCCGAAGACTATCGATATCAGGAACACAAATCCGATTCTTGAACCATATCGTGCCTTGCTCATCCTCTGTGAATTCCGGGCCTCTACCTTCTGTTATCAGATCCTTGATCTCCTAAATCTTAGCATCACCAACCTGACCTTTACGAATTTCTTGCTCCAAGGTAGGTTCCAGTTCTATGGTAACTCCTTCCATATGTGTAACAATTCCCAGGTTGAGTCCCTCAAAATCTTTTGCTAATTCATCAGGTAGCTGGACAACGAAAGCGGAGTGAACATGCTCCTTCCGACTCAAGGCATCTGCAACCAAATTTGCCTTGCCTGGGTGATAGTGAATTTCCAAATCATAATCCTTAATGAGCTCCAACCAACGGCGTTGCCTAAGGTTGAGATCCTTCTGAGTGAATATGTACTTCAAACTCTTATGATCCGTGTATACTTGGCACTTAGTTCCCATAATGTAGTGTCTCCAAATCTTAAGTGCATGCACAACGGCAGCCAGCTCTAAGTCATGGGTGGGGTAGTTCAATTCATGCTTCCTCAACTGACGAGATGCATAGGCAATCACATGACCATCTTGCATAAGCACACATCCAAGTCCTTGGCCACATGCGTCACAGTAAATGTCAAATCCCTTCTGCAGATCTGGCATAATCAATACTGGTGGCGACATTAGTCTCTCCTTCAATTGATCAAAGCTTTCTTGGCACTTCTCATCCCACTTGAATTCTCTCCCTTTCTCCAAAAGCGAGGTCATAGGCTTGGCAATCTTAGAGAACCCTTCAATAAATCGCCGATAATATCCTGCGAGTCCCAAGAAACTCCGAATCTCCGTAACTGTAGTGGGTACTCTCCACTCCATTATCTCCTTCACTTTAGCAGGATCCACTGCTATTCCTCCATTAGAAATAATATGACCAAGGAATGGCACCTTGTCAATCCAAAACTCGCACTTGCTGAACTTAGCGTAGAGTTGATTATCTCGCAGCTTTTGTAGCACCAACCTTAGATGTTGTTCATGGTCACTTTCATTCCTAGAATAGATCAGAATATCGTCGATAAACACCACGACGAATCTGTCCAAATACTCCATAAACACCCTATTCATCAAATTCATGAAATAAGCCGGTGCATTGGTTAATCCAAATGACATAACAGTAAACTCATATAATCCATATCGGGTTGAGAAAGCCGTCTTAGGAATATCCGAGGGTCTAATCTTCATCTGATGGTATCCCGATCGGAGATCAATCTTCGAGAATACCCTGGCTCCTCTCATCTGGTCAAACAAATCCTCAATACGGGGTAATGGGTACTTGTTCTTCACTGTGACATCGTTAAGTGATCTATAGTCCACGCACATTCGTTGTGATCCATCCTTCTTCTGTACGAATAACATCGGTGCTCCCCAAGGTGAGGAACTCGGACGAATATACCCAGCCTCTTGTAACTCAGTTAACTGCTTCTTAAGTTCCTTCAGTTCTTCTACAGCCATCCTGTATGGTCGCTTAGAAATAGGGGCAGTTCCAGGTAAGAGATCAATAACAAACTCAACTTCTCTATCAGGTGGCATCCCTGGTAACTCCTCTGGAAAGACATTCAAAAAATCTCTAACCACCCGGATGTTGTCACCAACAAACTCCTCAGGCATAAAGAACATTGCACGCATGGATGGGGAGGTTACTGCAATATTAACTTGAAATATTTCTCCCTTAGTGGTAGTAAGCTCTACGGTACCTCTACCACATGCTATAACGGCCTTTGCCTTTCTTAGCCATGACATACCAAGGATCAGATCTATACTGCTTGACTCTAATATTATAGCAGTAGCTCCAAATTCTCTACCCATAATGGTCAATGTCAATCTACGTGTCATTTGATTCGCCTCAACAGGCCCTTTAGGTGTAATTACTATCATGGGTTTTCTCATATTTAGCAGTGGTATTTCATTCGTGTTGGCATATCTAGCAGACATGAATGAATGTGTAGCACCAGAATCAAATAATATGGTTGCAGGAATTGCATTAACATAAAACATACCAAGTACGATGTCCCCACCATCCAGAGTAGCATCAACGCTGACTTGATTAACCTTGGCAATAGAATATCCCTTGCCAGATCCTGGAGTTTGCTGCCTATTCTGAACTGGAGTAGTAGCAATCCTCTGTGGGCAGACATTTGCATAATGACCAGTCTTCCCACACTTGAAACAAGTAGTGCCCGAACTCTGTCCTGAAAACTTTGTCAGGGTGCCAGTGGGGGTAGCCTGTCGAGTAGGTGTCCGTGGAGACCCCTGTGGAGCATACTGAGCTGTACGTGGCCCTCCTGGTCGAGTCGGTGTACCCTGTGGTGGAACGTAGCGGGGACGAACACTGCTGCTACCCTGTCCTTGTGAGATAGCCTTCCTCTTCAAATCACCCAATTGAACACGCTTGTGTTCAATAGCAAGAGCCTTATCCAGTAGCCTCTGAAACGACGGAAATGTGTGTGCAACCAGTGCATACTGTAGGGGTCCATTAAGTCCTTCAATAAAATGCTCCTGCTTCCTCTCATCCTCAGCAACTTCCTCTGGAGCATATCTCGACAGCTGAATAAATTTGTCTCTGTACTCGCTGACTGACATGTTGCCTTGCTTTAATGACAAAAACTCCTTCTTCTTGATCTTTATCATACCAGCTGGAATATGGTAGTTCCTGAATTGTGTACAGAACTCTGCCCAAGTAATAGTATCAGCAGCATCGTGGGCAGCAGTATAAGAATCCCACCAGTCAGCAGCAGGACCTGTCAGACGACCTGAGGCATAAAGAACTTTCTCCCGGTCCGTGCACTGTGCAATATTCAGCATCTTCTCAACAGACTTCAGCCAATCATCCGCGTCCAGTGGATCAGGTGAGCTTGCAAATGTAGGTGGCTTATGACTCATGAACTCTCTATGCTTGTCTCGGGGTGGAACTGGTGGTGGTGGTGGTGGCAATGGTACTTGTTGCTGCTGTTGCTGTTGTTGTTGCTGTTGCATTTGTTGTTGCAGCTGCTGTTGTTGTGCCCTCCTTTCCTGGCGTATCTCCTCTCGCTCTTGGCGCAACTCCTGTCGTATATCTTCTCTTTCCTGACGCATCTCCTGGCGTTCTTGCTGCATCTGGGCACGCATATCAGCCATAGTTTCCGCCATTTGCTGCATCACCGCCATCTGAGCAGCAACCAGTGGTTCAACTCCGCCTGTTGGAGGATTAGGAGGATTCATCTCTGCAGGCTGTGGCTGAGGTTGTCTATATATCCTTCGAGTGTGTCGGTTAGGAGGCAAATCAATTCCACCACCCCGCCTGGTATTTACCATCTGAGTTAGATACATAAGGTAAGAAAGAGCAGTAGACAAGGCAGTAATTACAAATCATGTTACCTTGGGGGATTTATTAGCTAAGCAGTTTAATGTTTTACCTACCATAGCTAATTTATTACCTTATGCTGGCACATGCTAAGATGTCCATGTAATATTTCAATCAATCAAAGAAGCAAATCAGGCATTAATCATCAGAACAATCAACCAACATTTTTAATAGAGAAAATAGTTTTAATTTTGTCTTAGGCTTCCTATCTCTTAAAAATGTCATAGGGGTAGGGATTCCAAGGTGTGAAATCCATCTTGACTAAGAGTAGAAAAGGTAAGAATGATCAGAGTAGAACAGTAGAAGGTGAGACAGGATCAGGATAGGATAAGTATAGAATGACTCAGAGTAAGGTAAGTAGGTAAGGGTTTTGTCCATTTCTATCTAGGTCTCGTCCTACAGTCAACATTTGCTCCGATACCACTTCTGTAACACCCGGTTTTAAAGGACAAAGCCGGGTGCATCTCATACATGCGCCAAGAAGACAACATATATAATAACAGAGTGTATAGAGATAAATGTCATGATACATCAGAGTATTTATTACAGAGCGGAAGACTTATTACAAAATAAAATAATAAATATAAAACGAACTAAGGATCGTTGGCGCCAATGTCAACTGAGAAACGCCACCTATATCAAGTCGAATGCCTCAGTGTTAGGTGGCTCCTCTTCGAACACCTGTTCTTCTCCTGTGGGGGGGGGGGTGTGAGACAGCAAGGGTGAGCTCACATACGTTCCTAGCTCAACAAGTCGTGGGGAATAATGTGACATGAACTCACCAAAGGTGGGAGTTCATGAAGTGTAAGGCTGATCAATGAAATAGAGGCTGAGGCTGAGCATTGCTTTTATAAGTTGGTCAAAATTTTATTAGCAATTACTAAGTGTAAGTAAATACCAAACCTTAATAATAATAAAGAACAGTAATAGTAAAATAATCCCAAATGCGATGCAAATGTCAAATTAAATTTAAGTTCCATAAATTAATCATGTGAGGGTCCGAGCCGCTCATGACCGTGAGCACGGCTAATATACTAGTTTTACACTCTGCAGAGGTTGCGCATCTTTACCCACAAGTCATGTTACCCATCTGCCAAGAGACGGCCAATCCCATACACCTCTACCGAGGAGGCGAGGCAGGGTAACACTACGAGGCCTTTACAAAGTTCCACTAGCTTCAGAAATCCCGCTACAGTTTATAGGAAGCTCCAGTGCAGGGTTCTTGCCTGACCGCCATCGCAGCAAAATCAACCCAAGGACCTCCCTACACTGACCACTCCCCTACTGCCCTTGCCCCTTTCGGGTAAGGAAGACCTCCCTAGCTTTCCTAGTTAATCAGCCAAGGGCGTCCCACTAAACCCTTGTGGTAGCACTGTTTTCCCGGGTGGTCGCTCCATGTTCCCATTAATTTAATGATCTTAACATGAACAGTAATAATAACAAGATAATAAAAGAGTAATCATGAATAGTGTATCTTCATACCCAAATCCACATAAAGCAATAGCAGGTACTACCCAAAAATATTTCAGGGGTGAACAAGGTATAAAGATAACCAAAACTGGGGTAACCTAAAGGATCCCATCAAAAATTAACCTATGCAGATCATTAAAATTAGTAAGAACATGGCTAGGAAAAAGTAAGTGATCAAGGGCACAACTTGCCTTCAATGAGCTCCTGCTCAGCTACTTCTACTTGCTGAACCTCAGATTCCACAGTGGCTTGCTCGTCTACTCGCATCAACACAATACATACATAGTATAGCCAAAATCAACATCACACCAAACAGATGAATAAAATATACAGTAAAAATCTACACATTAAAATGAAATCATAGGAACTGGAATCACTAAATTTGGAGTTACAGATTTCAAGTTATGAATTTCCTAAGGTTTAATGTGATTAAAATAGGATTAGATGAGAGATTAATTTTCTAACTGAGTTCATGTCAAAACAGTGACACTACATGATAGAGAATATTATTACAAAATTTTAGAAATTGGAATGGTTCAATTTGGAGTTAAAATGAATTAGATATGAATTTTCCAAGTTCTAGCAATTGTTTTTGCATTAAAATACATTTACTAATTAATTTATTCATTTTAAACAGGTTCTGGACTGGGCATCAATTCTCAGAAAGCTCAAGGGTCTCTGCGCAAGATAACCTAGACTCAGGGAACAGTGGCCAAGGGACTGTGGGTTTGTTATTGAATTGTCCAGGGACTCATATGCAAGTTTCCAGGGCCGAAGGGGTATCTTCTAATCCAAGCCCTACGATCGCAGATGGACGTGGCAGATTAGTTCTGAGCCGCGTGAACCGGTATCCGAACACAACCATCCGATCCGCAGCGAACGTCCTGGATTTAAAGCAACCAGATCCAATCGCGCACGCCCGATCACAAACGGACGCCTCAGATCGATTCTACGAACCGGTACACACGCGATTTAATCGGAGCCGCTCCTGGAGGATCCAACGGCTACCACGCTACCCGCCCCAATCGACCCAAGTCCGCGGCGGCGCCGCCCCGACTGCGGCGCACCCTCGCCGGAGACATCCGATTCCAGGCCCCCCGACGCCCAAAGCTTGATCTGAACGCGCCTACACGATGCCAGGAGAAAAGGGAAACCTAGGGATGGGGAATTACCCGAGTTGTCGCGGTGAGGAAGGCCAATCCGCGGCGACGGCGGATTCCTCCGGTTCACGCAAGGTCCGGCGAGCAATTCGGGCCGCTTCCCCGTCCGGCTTCACTTGGCTTGCCCGCGGACAGCTCCACCACGAACCCGCGACGACCACCGACCCGAACCTCAGTTCACACGCGACCCGAACGTCGAGATGGTCGTGCGGCCGCCTCTCTCCCTTCTTTTCTCTCGGCGCACGGCAATGGTGGTTCACGTTATGCGCGATGAGTTGCGCGGTCCGGTAGGAGGAGGAGCTTTATGTGGTCGACCGAGGTTGGATCGAGGCTTGGGTGGTTGGACGGGGTCCGAGCTGTTAGCGCTGGCGAGATCAGCGGCGGTAGCTACGGGTTGTAGCGCGCAAGGAGGAAGAACGTGTGACCGCACGCATGGGCAGATAACAAGGCGGACCCACTCGCCAGTGGGAGGAAGGGAGACAGCGAGTGCGGCGTGCGGCCGACGGGCAGGGCCCACATGTCGGCGCGCATCTGCGTAAGGAAGACGGGCCGCACGGTGTGATTCCTCGGGTGGGCCGGAATTGGAGCAGTCGGCCCAACTGACTTTTAATCATTTTCTTTTTTTTCTTTTCTTTATTCTTTTCTCTATTTCCTAGTTCAATTTGAGTTAAAATTTTGAATTCAAACTTGTGTCAAGTTTATCCACAAATTATAAGTGCAATTTTAACATACCCAAAAATGAGAGGAATTTATTTATTTATATATTTATTTTGCATTGTACAATATTTATTCCTTTCCTTCTCCATTTTCATGGTTTTGTTTTCAATTTAGGGTTTGGATGTCATGGGCACATTATTACATTGCTATTGATGCTTTTATTTTTATCATCCACAAATGCACAATCAAATAAACTCCAGCATGATGCACAGGTTATCTATGTGTTCTTTGTGTTAATTATCCACTTATAACTAGGGTTGATCATATGTGATGATAAGTAGAGGACACAAATTACTGAGATTATCTCTATTCTCATTATTGCACTTTTGAGTATTACAAGATGAAGCCGTGGAAGGAGACTTCCAGGAGTTCCAAGACTACGACGAGTTCTAGGCGTGGGTTAGCGGCAACCCCCCAGTCGGCTGCCTGTGAAGGCCGCGTTTATCTACGTTTCGTTTTCGCACTTTGATTTATTGTAAAGACTATGTGGATGTCTTATGCATATGATGTAATCGACTATTATTCCCCTTTTAATACTATTTGAGCACTGTGTGATGATGTCCATGTTATATAACTGCTGTGTACATGAATTGCTGATCCTGGCACGTACATGGTTCGCATTCGGTTTGCCTTCTAAAAACCGGGTGTGACATATGTGACGGAACCTCCCAAGTCATTAGACCCACCTACAGTTGTCCTTGTCCAACAGACATCAGACAACCCTGTAGATGTTCCTGAATCACTTGACAAGTTTGGTATCTTCTTTCTTACCTTTCCAGGAACGTTTCACCCGTCTTGCAGACATTATAGAACATCAGAGATATCGAAATGCGGAAGCGATTACATAAACTTACATTTATTTAGAAAGTAAGATCATGTTACTTATTACAGACCAGAGTTATAAAACGAGTGCTGAGTAGTATTATTACAATACCGAGGCAAAAACTCCTCCCGATAGTTTTTACATAAAAGTTTCTTATGGAGGACCATGTCCTCCCGCAGCTTCACTCTTGTTTTTCTTCATTTGGAACCACCTTGGTACAAAAGCAACATAAATTTGCTGCTTCCTCACCTAAAAACAATGAGGGAATAAACCCTGAGTATGGAATTACTCAGCAAGTCTTTCCCGACTAAAGAAAAGACTCTCAAGGGTATGCTGGTTATAAGGGAGTCAAGGTAAGGTATCTCAAGATCAAAGACTCTGTTTTGCATAAATGCTTACTAAAAGTGGATCCTTAAAAATCCAGTTTTATTGTCAAGTTAGGTAAATTTACCTATATCTAGAGTTCTTGCTAACCTAGTTCAAGCACTTGACCTGCACTAGTCAATTTCTTATCAACCCTTCATCTTCACTGGAGTTCTACGTGTAAGTCAGTGACCAAGTCTTCATAACCGTGAAGGTACGGCGATCCGAATCGATTATACTCAGCTGAGGATCTCCGATCACATGACATATGTAGCACTTAACCCTTGCATATGTCAACCCGCCACCGGGGTTCTTAAGACCAGATCAGGTTCACGCAAACCGAGAGCACAGATACACCACCGTCCAGCCTCTTGCCACGGAGGGTACACGCTACTCTCGCCACCGCTCCACGCCCATTTCGTGTTATCTTATTCTGGCCTTAGTCTGCCCGAGGCAAGGCTTACCCATGACGAGGCATGTGACCAGTTAAAGGGTCCTCGGTCATCAGGCCTACATCGAGACGGTCCTTAATCGACTCAGACGGAGACACTACACCGAGACTCTCTTCTCGTGCAAGTCACCCGCCCGGTCTCAGCTTAATCATCTAAACCCAAAAACTTGGTACCTCGCAGAGGTACATCCTTTCCGATGTTGAATCCATCACGGCCGTGATGGATCCACCATCAAGTTTTATTTTCAAAAACATACCACCCACTTTGCCAATCATCTTTTGTAAAACAAAGCTTTTGTTTTGCTAGAGCAATACTAAGCATAGTAAAAACCTTTTGTAAAACAGGGTATCAAGGAAGGTAATCAAGATCAAGGAAGGTAATGCAGGAATTGTTTAGCAATCAACTCCTATTACTTAATGCAACAATCAAGTGAGAAAGATTTTAAAAACATCAAGGGAGGTGGCAAATGCACCGGGGCTTGCCTTCGTTAGTGGGTGAGTCAGGCTCAGGCCCGCAGATGTCAAAGTAGAGACAAGTCCCTGCCTGAGATTCCAAAGGTGGTGGTGTCTTCTCTTCGGTCACTTCGATCTCTTCTTCGTTTTCTAACATAATCATATATATGTATATAAGAATGAATGCCATGTAATGCTCATGAGAGTGCAAAGATAATAAGAATTTATTATCTAAGGTCTTGAATACAATTTTCCTTCACGGAACTCCGAGAACTTAGGGTTTCCGGAGTCAGTAAAGGAGTTCACAGGGCAGGGGTGGGGGTTTTGGGTTCTAGTTAACAAACAAGGTCCAAATCAAACCAAACTCTACCCAAGGCTTCTAAATAATGTGTGGAGTTCATATAAAAAATTTGGGCAATTTTGGGATTACCATATGTTTTCTAAAAATCCAGAACTAATGCTTTAAACTACTTTAAATGCCTTAAAATTCCTTATTTAACCTAAAAATCATGAAACTATTTTTATTAAATATTATGAAAAATAAGAAGTCTAGGAAAATTGGTTTGACAATTTTAGGATTTTTCTACAATTTTCTATGGATTTCTAAAGTTCTATTGAAAAAGAAAAGGAAAAAGATTGAATAGTGTTGGGCTGGTTTTAGCCCAGGCGGCCCAGGTTCAGGGAAAACGCGCCCGCGCTGGCAACTTTACAGAAAAGCCCTCGGGTTCTTGGCTAACTGGAGACAGGTTCAGTTACTATTCTTATCAGTCACTGACAACTTGCACCGAGGTCCCCGAGGTTCTATTTCTCTACACCGACTAGCCCTCGACGGTGCTCCGCACAGAAGGCCCAACTCCGGCGAGCTAGACCGGCCGGAGAAGACCAAGACCGGTGCTCAGCTTCGGACTAAACCAAATCCATGACCTAGAGAGTATTTCCCCTAACTTAATTGCACGAATGGTGACTTATTCTATTCTGCCCACGAGAACCGCGAAGGTTATGAGCATTTGATCGCGTTCCCGGTGATTGGTGACCTCTCAGTTCGAATTGGTGGCTCAGCAAGCATCACAGAGCTATGAGAGTGCTCAAACGAGGGAGAGGGGAGGATGAACTGACCGGATTGGGGCTGGCCGCGGTGAGGTTGGTTTCATGGTGTTCTTGAACCGGATTGGGGAGAATGCGAAATTTGAGCTCGCTGGTGATCGGCTGGGAGCAATACTGGGTGTGGGGGTGCGTGATGATGTTGCGAAGCTAGCCGCAGGCTCAATTTATAGCGCTCGCAAGCGGTGGCCGGGAATTTCAACGGGGATTTTGCGGCGGTCGGAAGGACAAGGAGGTACTGGCGCGCATAAATTCGTGTCCACCGTCGTGGCGGCCTCACTGACGACGATTGGACGGCCATAGTGAGTCACGACGACGCGGTGGAAAGGCAAAGCCATGCGGCATAAGGCCGAGAGGCGGCGGTTCACCGGCGAGCCCATCTGCTCCA
The DNA here is from genome assembly GCA_029449295.1 of Zea luxurians. Taxonomy (NCBI): domain Eukaryota; kingdom Viridiplantae; phylum Streptophyta; class Magnoliopsida; order Poales; family Poaceae; genus Zea; species Zea luxurians. Next base: position 144,101,441 of record JAOPSE010000007.1, on the reverse strand, counting down.
GCCGCAAAGCAGAAGGGGGAGATGACGGTGAGTCACCGGAGTGACCTCTAGCTCACCGGCGACAAAGATTCTTTTACCTGCGAGGTTATCCATTAGCCACAAGCACAAATCTGGACGGCGGCAGCACGAATCACGACGGGGAGTCACCGGCAGGGAGATTTTTCTGGCGCTGGCGATCTGATCTGGTGCAGACACTGTACCATGGGAAATGGTATTCAGTCGACCTGACAGCCATACTTCAGGCTCGATTTTCTCATAATTCTATATGGTAACATACTCCATGCTCCGCAGCAAAATTGTAGAGCTATAGATCAGCTACAAGTTTGTCACAGCAGCCCTGGGCAGATTCTTGTTGGATCACAGTTGAAGTTATGCTCAAAGTCCCAGTAGTGACACTGTCTGTCTGAAAATTCAGACCTTGGTAACCTGACAGTCCAACTTTGGGCTTAATTATCTCCCAATTTCTCTTAACAACTATGCTTGCACTCTTAAGCAAAGTTGTTCTCCTTTGTTTGGTCTACAAGTTTAATGTGGTGCCCTAGGGCAAAAACCCTATAATTTGAAAGTTACAAGGCTCCAAAGTTGAGCCAACCACACTGAAGTTCAGACTTAGAATGAAATAGAGGTCAAGTGGTACTTTTTGCAAATTAGTCCAAAACTTAGGGTTTTGCTTGTAAATCTTCCCAAATGTGAACCATGTGACTTTATATGATTTAACATAGTAGTTTTTACACTTTAGTCCAAATGTGCACAATTTTTGCACATAGGCCCCTAGGTTTGGACTTAGGGTTTTCCAGGGTTCAAATGGGGGTTTTGGTATCCCTGGGTATAAATGTGATTCAAATTCATTCTTGGGAACATTTTATGACTATTCCCCTAAAGCTTTTAGGTTTTCTCAATTTGGGTTAGGTTTTACCCCCTTTAATCCCTATTTAGGGTTAAGTTCCCTATCTAGGGTTCTATTTGCAAAATGCTATAACAATACAACTTGTTTGAAATTTTTACCTAGTGAATGCACTCTAGGTGTGTCAAACATATGCAATGCCAATGTTTATGATGCCATGCTCAAGTTTTAGTTGCAGTAACACCAGTGGTGTTACAACATAGGTGGTATCAAAGCCGTGCTGACTGTAGGACCGCTAGCCTAGAGTAGCATTGGCCGTTTTAAGGACTTATTGACTATTACTTCACCTCACCCTTGATGATGCTTCAAAATATTAGTCACCTCAACTAATTCTATGTTATGCTTCTATATATCACCTTGCTAAATGTATTTTTATTCTAGTATTGTCTATTCTTTACTCATTCATTCCATTAGATCTGATCTCACCCTTGTGCTTACGACATCTTTGTAGATGACCCTAACCATAGCCTTGTCTTTTGGGATTCTTTTTCCATTATTAAATTGCTACCATTTGACCATCTCTATTCCCTTGGTATTGACATGCTTTTATCCCCGGATTCTTCAATACTCTTGTTTCAAATACTTACCTCTAAAAACTCTGCTACCTATTTAAACATTTTAGTTTATATGTCAATGATTTTACTGTCTTTTAAGACTCTTTCCTATTCTATTGTTAAGTTGTTATCTTTTGGAAATTTGTACTCTCTTGGTCTTGGTATGCTCGTATCCTTGGAAGCTTGCAAAATGTTATTTTTATATATGCTCACCTTTATATCCCATGTCTATTTAAAACATCTCAGCTCATGTGCCATTGACCACCCTTGTTTCTCGATGATCCCTTTGCAATCATTTTATTTCGCACATTCTTGGTGATCTCACTGTTTCCTTATAACTTCCCTTGGTAATGAATTTTTACTTCAACCATTCTATTGGAACCCTACCTATCTTACCCTTGATTGTTTTCTCCACCTTTCCATTTCACGAGTCTTACCTTAATTCTATCCTTTGTCATTTTTTTACTGATATCATCTTTAGCTTTGTCATTTCTACATATCACCTTGTTTCTTATTGTATACCTACCCTATAAAATTTTCCCTTTTCCATCTCAAATTGAGAGTTGTATTTACCCATTTTCCCTTGGATGTATCCTTTTCCTTACCGCTTGAACTTCCAACCCCATCATTTAATGTGTTTTGTTTGACATCGCCTTTACCCTTGTGACCCTACCTTACTGTTTGTCGTATGTCTGCCACTTAAAACCTCCCTTCTCCCTTCTCAATTCGAGAGTGGTGTTTTACTTACCCTACGCTTGGTCATAACCTCATCTCTGCCACGTGCAAATCTTGCTTTAATGCCATTCTTTGTTGTACTCATACCCTTGGTTCTTCTATACCTTTACCTCTTCTCTTACACCCTTTTCTGTTATCGCCTTCAACCCTTGTAATACCTATATTTTTACCACGATGCTTACTTTGAACCTAGCTTTTGGAGCCTTCTCCTTTCCCTCCTAGTTTAGGAGCGGTGTTTTACTTATCTCACCCTTGGCAATATCCTATTCTTCACTGCGTGTAAGCCTTGACATAACTCCATTCTTGTTGTAATCATGCCACTGGCTCTCCAATGCCCTCATCTTTTCTCTCATACCCTTGTCAGTTATTGCCTTTGACCCTTGCGTTATAGATGTCTTCTACCTAAATGCTTACCTTGAACTTATCCTTTAAAAGCCTTCCCTTTCTTTCGACCAAGTTTGAGAGCTGTGAGCTACCTATCTCTTCCTTAGTTTCTTTTCACTTCATGTCGCCTTACAAGTTGTCTTAATTCCATCTTTTGCTGTGTTTTTATTTGCTATCACCATCACCTTATCGTCCATCGATCTTGCCTTGATACTCATCTTTATTAATACTCTTCAAAAATCTCCTCTCTTCCACCTCAATTTGAGAGCGACAATTTACCTATCTGGCCCTTGGACGTACCCTCTCCTTTTTCATTTGATGGTCCGGTCTTAACTCCGTTATTTATGGTACTTATATCCTTCATCTTATGCCCATTTGTCTCCTCTCATACATCCTTGTCTGTTATTACATTTAAAACCCTCGTGATATCTATATCCTTGCCTTCCTGCTTACCTTGAACCTACCCTTTGAAGCCCCTTCTTTTCCATCACTATTCAAGGATAATGCCTCATCTATTTCATCATTGACTCCTCCCCCTTCTTTGACACCTTGTAAGTTTTGTCTAGAGCACCTTATTTTGTTGTGGGTTTGTCCGTTATCACCTTAATCCTTGTTATCCTTTGATCATTACCTTGATTCTTATCCTGCACCCGCATTGCATTTTAAAGCCTCCTCTCTCCTAGTTTAGTTCAAGAGTGTTGTTTTACCTATCACACCCTTGGTTATTTTGTTTTCTTTGCCACTTTGCAAGCTTTGTATTATCCTAGCTCCATCCTTAGTGGTGCTTTGGTTTGTTATGACCATTACCTTCGTAGTCTTTTTATCGTACATTGATGCTTATCATATGCCTACCTTTTGAATTAGCATCTCTCTCATCTCGATTCGAGAATGGTGTTTACCTACCCTGCCCTTGGTTGCATTTTTCTCCCTTGTCGATTACAATCCTTGTGTTGGAACTTGTTCTCCTGGGAAAGTTAATCCAACGGGGGAGCAAAAATAGTGTAAACAAGGTTTCAACTCGAGATGGCAATAGCTCTGTTGAATCCGCCCTCTCAAGGGCACTGTACGGGGGTATTTATAGGTGCCTGAGTGCCCAACGTCTTGAGTTAAGGACGCATGTGCCCTCAGACGTCCAGGTTATCCCCGGAATATTCCCATAAAGCGGGGTTATAGACTGTAATTACAGGGAAGCCTTTACAAATTAGGCCCGTAATGCGCAGCGGCCACGCAGGGCCTGCTATAATGGGTCGGATCACACGTGGGCCTCCATGTTGGATGAGGCCGCGGGACCAGACGACTTCACCGTAGGCCTTCGTCTTCCGATGCGTGGGACGAAGGGTAGAGTCTGCCAGTCGTCTTGTCTCCGTTGTTGCAGCGAGTCTGGCGAAGGCATCGAGCGAAGGGTGGCGTCTTCGCCTTCACCCCAACATTTGCCCTCCGAGGGACTAGTTCGACTAAGTCATCTGATGCCGAAGATGTCGCTAGATGGTGTAGACGCTGCCCTCGCTCAAAGTGGTTCCGCGGGGGTTTTTGACATGACCGTTGATTGACACCGCACTGTTGGATTGCGGGTTTCCCGAAGCGTCGCGTCCTGTGTATAAAAAGGGGGTGGGGCGGCGCGGATTGAAATTTACCTTTCTGCGCGCCGCGAAAACCCTAACCTCCCTTGTTCAAACTGCTCTCTTGCTCGTCTGCCCTCCTTGCTCCTGTTCACCGGAGAACTGGCCCACGTGAAGCAGATCGCGCGCCGCCGTCGACGGTACGTAGCCATGTCGTCTTCCTCCTCGTCTGCTGCGACCACGCCAACGGCCGAGACGCCTTCCGAGGATCTCTCGGACAGTGTGGCGGCGACAGAATTGCGATCGAGTGATACGGTGGAATTCGGTGTTTCACAGATATCGTCGATCCGCGTGCAAGATATGCAACGGTTGGGGTATTTTGGCGGCGGGGTCTGGCGTGTGCCAGGGGCAGAGGAGATTCCCGAGCTCGAGGGTGAATTGGTTGTCTTTGAGGCATTTTTCATCGCTGGCCTTCGTCTGCCTGCGCATCATTTCGTGTCGGAGGTTATGCAGAAGTTCGAAGTCCAAGTTCATCAGCTGACACCGAACGCCGTGGTGGCATTAGCGAAGTATGTCTGGGCAACAACGTCGTATGGCGGTCAGCCTTCAGTGGAAGTCTTCGCCAAGCACTACTGTCTGCACTGGCAGAAGAGAAGAATTGGACATAAGATTACGCAATTCGGATCGTGCACTTTCACGCCGAAGTCCGGGAAGACTTCGATGGAAGTTGTGGAGCTGGTCCCCTGTGCCCGAAATAAGTGGGGTAACTGGTGGGACTATTGGTTCTATGTTTCAGAGGCTGAAGTCGAAGATCACCCTAGGCTCCCTGCTGCCATCATGTGTTCTCATTATTATGTGGTGTACCCGCCATTCGAAGTGGCGGAGGATGATGAGAATGAAAGGGCCCTTCGGGTCGATGCCCGTAGGAGTACCGGGCGTGATCTGGTTGAGGAATTCATAGGGTATGGCGTTTGGCCCTTGGTGCATGGATGGACGCTGGGCGAAGTATGCCCTCGCGAGATGCCCTCCCTGGGTGGGCGGAAAGTGCGAAGTCCGCTTTTTGCTTTGGATGTGCGAGGGCGGGATCCTGCCGCGGTTGTGCGTGAGGCGGAGGATGAGGCGGTGCGAATTGTTGGTCGCTACGTGCCGAGGACGGAGGCCCAGCGGAGCTAGGACATACGTGGATCCAACGACCGCCTGAATAGAGTCTTTGAGTTGAATGGTTTGCCGTATGACGGTTATCCCGGGGTAGACGTTGTCGACCGCGGGGGAAAAAACCAGCGGCAGTGATCGAAGACGACCCTGCATCGGAGGCCGCACCATCCACTAGGAAGAGGAAGCTAGGTACTGCAGTGGGAAAACTGGGGTCTCCGATAGTTTTGCTATGGAGTTGATGGGGACATGCGCGGCCCCCGGGGGAAGGATGTCTTCGCCCGAGCTCCGGGAGTCTTCGGCGCGGATGCTGGAGGTTACCGGGGGTCGATGGCCCAAGAACGTTCCTATCCCCCGCGCGGCTGGCGAAGACTTTTTTTACATCTCGCATGGTTCATGACTTGAGAGTGTTTCCTTATTGTCACACCCGGTTTTAGAAGGCAAACCGAATGCGAACCATGTACGTGCCAGGATCAGCAATTCACGTACACAACAGTTACATAACACGGACATCATCACACAGTGCTCAAATAGTATTAAAAAGGGAAATAATAGTCGATTACATCATATGTCTGAGACATCCACATAGTCTTTACAACAATCGAAGTGCAGAAAAGAAACGTAGATAAACGCGGCCATCACAGGCAGCCGACTGGGGGTTGCCGCTAACCCACACCTAGAACTCGTCGTAGTCTTGGAACTCCTGGAAGTCTCCTTCCACAGCTTCATATTCTCCTGTGCAGTGGTTGCAATGCGGACAACCTGGGGGGGGTTTGGTGTGTAGAGCAAGGGTGAGTACACATCAACATACTCAGCAAGTATCCTGTTTGGCTGTAGTGGACTAGCTTTATGTGGGGGGTAAGTCAAGCAGTTGCTTTTAGGTGGTCAGATTATTATTTACTAGTAGAAAGCCAGGTTTTAACATTAACCCAAGTTATTAGCCCGATGTACCCTTTCCAAACGGAAAGAATACCACTTACCAGCACCAAAGTCATAACCAAAACCATCAGTCTCATTGCCACCTGTAAACCAAAATGTCTCTAATCAAGTACCACTAATCACTGGAGCTCCCTTGGCCGCTCATAACTGCGAGCATGGCTGATATATCAGTTTTCGAACACTCTGCAGAGGTTGTGCACTTTACCCACAAGCCGTGATTCCCATTCTGCCCGGAGATCATGAATCTCCATTGGTCACTACCAAGGTGACCCAGCAGGGCATCACTACGTAGCCTTTACAAAGATTCCCCGGTGCTGTAGCCACCCGTTAGGTTTCCTAAATGTACCGCACTCCTCCCCAAGGGACAAATCAACCTTGGCCGAGAGAGCCGCATACACCGAGCCCCATTGACGGCACAATGGCTAAGCGAACTACACCCCAGATCCTCTAATTATTCAGCTAAGGGCGTCCCACTCCACCCTCATGGTTGCACTGTTTTCCCGGGCGGTCATCCATAGAACAGGTCCTTACGGAGAGGCACTCGAGAAATCGCTCGAGCCCCCTTAAAGGCCACAAGTACAACATCATAATAAGAGAAGGGGAAAACAGCGTATCATAGACAATCTCATCATGTTCATTGATTATAGTTGAGCAATAGCATAAAGCTAAATAATAATAATCCAACCCAAATAGGTAAACAAGGACATAGATAACAAAAGCTAGTCAATCCTTAAGTATAAATGTGTAATGCGGGAGGTGAATTAAAGAATGAATAGGACAGAGATAGGTCAAGGGACACTTGCCTCCACCAACCGACTGCTGCTCAGGGGCCTCTCCTGCGAGTTCCTCGGGCTCTTCAACCGGATCGTTCTCTATGCGGGCGCAAACATACATACATCCACATATTTAATACAAACGAATGGTACACCACACAATAGAATGTAGTAAGTAAACAAATGTTCCACACGGCTCGCAATTAAGGTTAAGAGAGAAAGAGAAAAAGACAGTCGAGGAACGATCACGTTACATATTTATGAATTAAACCACTCGCTTAATTGAAAGGCATTAATACAGACACTAGGTTTAGCATAAAGTAAAGTCATGTTTCATGTCTAATCATTATAAGCAGATGAAGGTGAATAAAAAAAGATTATCGCGCGGCGGGACGAGCGACATTGCATTCTAAATCGAATTAAGAAATCCATGACTCGTCGCGCGACCGAGCGCACAACGAGACACTTTGCATTAATTGTAAAGAGACGTTAAGCTTCGCGCGATGAAACGCACGATGACATACGTCGACTAAACTGAGTCTAAACTGGAACGTCACGTGAATACACGCGCGACGTTACACCTTAAACAACCTGAAATTAAAATGGATCGTCGCGCGACGAAGCGCACGACGCAACACATAAATAGAATCTGAAATTAGACAAATCCGTCGCGCGACGAAGCGCGCGACGCAGCACGCTAACTAACGGAGTTTGACATTGACTACCGACCAAAAACAATCACCGCGAGCGCAGGTTTGCACACGCGGGAACGCGCTAGCGATAAACGGGGAAGCGCGAGGCCACACCAAGGCCACGCAGGCCATGCCGAGGGCTGGGACGCCACGCGCAGGGGGCCGAGGCCGCGCGCAGGGAGCTGCACGCCGGGGAGCAGGGGCCGCGCCGGGGCCGGAGGCCGCGCCGGGGGCCGCGCCGGGGGCTGCGCCGGGGTCGAGCCACCGGGGGCCGCGCCGGGGCCGAGCCACTGGGGGCCGCGCCGGGGGCCGAGCCACCGGAGCCGCGCCGGGGGCCGAGCCACCGGAGCCGCGCCGGGGTCGAGCCACCGGGGGCCGCGCCGGGGCCGAGCCGAGGTCGCGCCGGGCGAGCAGGGGGCGGGGCCGGGGCGCCGCCGCGCGGGCAGGGGCGGGGGCCCCGCGCCACCGCGGGCAGGGGAGGGCAGGGCCGCCGCGCGCCGCCGCGGGCAGGGAGGGGGCGGGACCGCCGCACGCCACCGCGGGCAGGGGAGGGGGCGGGGTCGCGCACCGCGGGCCGGGGAGGGGCGGGGTCTCGCCCGAGTAGGGGAAAGAGAGGGCGCGCGGGGGGGGGGGGGGGGGGGGGGGAGGGGGAAAGAAGAGGAGGGAGAGGGAGGAGAAGGAGAGGGGAGGGGGGCTCACCTCGGGGTCCAAATTCCGGTGATCGACGTCTCCAATCCCTAGGGCACCACGGGGAGAGAGAGGTGGAAGAGGGAGAGGGAAGTTATTGCGCGGGAGATCCAAATGAGAGAGAGAGAGAGAGAAGAGAGGGGGGCGCATGGGGGTGTGGCCGCTAGGGGCACGCAGGGCCGGGCTGGGCTGGGTTGGGCCGCGCCACTTCGCGGATCGAAACCCACGACACGCACAACCCAATCCGACACGCACGACACGGGCTCCAATCACGAACCGAAAACCGAGGCAGAACAAGACGAACACGTGATATCAGACAAAGAAATGCGCCTTGGCATGATGCAACACCCATGACACTTAGGTTTTGGTTTATACATGACACGGACACCTATCACTATATTGGTTTGAAATTGGGAGGAAGGAGCGAAACAGGAAAGAGAAAAGAGAGTAACGCCCGAATTTGGTGAGAGAAAAGAAGAAAAAAATTCTACCCCCAAATTCAGGGCGTTACAAACCTATCCCCCTTAAAAGAATCTCGCCCTCGAGATTCAGGGTTGGCTAGCAAAGAGCTCAGGGTATTTAGCCATTAGATCATCTTCACGCTCCCAGGTTGCTTCTTCCTTAGAGTGATGACTCCATCCGACTTTGCATATTCTGATGGTCTTTCTTCGGGTGACTCTGTCTGCCGTCTCAAGGATCTGCGCTGGTTTCTCCATGTAGGTCAAGTCCTCCTGGACCTCCAGACCTTCAACTGGCAACTGCTCTTCTGGCACACGCAGACACTTCTTCAACTGAGACACATGAAAAACATCATGCACTGCGGACAAACCTTCTGGCAAATTGAGTTGATAGGCCACTTCTCCACGCTTTGCGAGAATTTGATACGGACCAATGTAGCGGGGTGCTAGCTTGCCTTTGACTCCGAATCTTCTGACTCCTCTGATCGGTGACACTTTCAGATAGACAAAGTCTCCGACTTCGAAACTCAGCTCTCTTCTTCTTGTGTCTGCATAGCTTCGCTGCCTTGATTGCGCTATCCTCAGATTCTCTCGAACCATCTTGATGTTCTCTTCAGCTTCAAGCAAATTGTCTGGCCCAAACACTTGCTTCTCTCCAGGCTGATCCCATTGCAACGAAGTCCTACAACTCCTTCCATAGAGCGCTTGAAATGGTGACATCTTCAAACTGGCCTGGTAACTGTTGTTATAGGAAAACTCTGCATAAGGCAATCTCTTGTCCCATCCGGACTGATCTTGCAACGCACAAGCTCTCAACATGTCTTCAAGGATTTGATTGGTCCTTTCGGTCTGACCATCTATCTGCGGATGATATGCTGAACTGAAATTCAGATGTGTGCCCAAGGCTTCATGCAACTGCTGCCAGAAATGAGAGGTGAACTGCGTTCCTCTGTCTGACACTATCTTCTTTGGCACACCATGAAGACAAACAATCCGAGACATGTACAGCTCCGCCAATACTGCACTGCTGTAGTTGGTCTTGACAGGTATGAAGTGGGCTGACTTGGTCAAACGGTCCACTACTACCCAAATAGAATCGTAGCCGGCTCGAGTGCGAGGCAATCCGACTATGAAGTCCATACCGATTTCATCCCATTTCCATTGAGGGATTTGCAACGGTTGCAACAATCCAGCTGGTCTCTGGTGCTCTGCCTTGATCCGTCGACAACTATCACACATAGCTACATGCTCTGTGATTTCCCTCTTCATTCCGTACCACCAGAATTTCTTCTTCAGATCTTGATACATCTTCTCACTGCCAGGGTGAATCGAATAGGCTGTCTCATGAGCTTCCTTGAGTATCAACTCTCGAATAGACTGGACATTGGGAACACACAAACGGTCCTTGAACCATATCACACCTCCTGCATCTTCCCGAAAATCTTTGCCTCTGCCATCTAGAATCAGTCGCCGGATCTCACTGATCTTCTCATCGTTCTTCTGCGCTTCTTTGATTTCCCGCTCTAGGGTAGGTTCCAACTCAACTGTGACTCCTCGCGAATTATTCAGAAACCCAAGACTCAACCTGTCAAACTCTTTGGCCAACTCATAAGGCATCGGACGAGCGGCCATCAGATTGACTTGACTCTTTCTGCTCAAAGCATCTGCCACTACGTTCGCTTTGCCTGGATGGTAGTGAATCTCCAACTCATAGTCTTTGATCAACTCTAACCATCTTCGCTGCCTCATATTCAACTCTGACTGAGTGAATATGTACTTTAGACTCTTGTGGTCTGTGTAAACATCACATTTCTGTCCATACAGATAGTGCCTCCATGTCTTCAGTGCGTGAACCACTGCTGCCAACTCAAGGTCATGGATTGGATAATTCTGCTCATGAACCTTCACTGTCGGGACGAGTAAGCCACAACTCTTCCCTCTTGCATCAACACACATCCCAAACCAGTGTAACAAGCATCACAATACACCGAGAAAGGCTTGTGCACATCAGGCAAGACTAAGATAGGCGCTATAGTCAATTTCTCTTTCAGCGCTTCAAAGGCCTCTTGACATTTCTGGGTCCACTTGAACTCAACTTTGTTGCCTAGCAACGCTGTCATTGGTTTCGCAATCTTTGAAAACCCTTCAATGAATCACCGATAATATCCAGCCATTCCAATGAAACTCTTGATTCCTCGAGCATCTGTTGGCGCTTTCCAGTTCAAAATGTCTGCCACTTTCTTCGGATCCATAGCCAATCCTTCTTTGTTGATTATATGACCCAAAAACAGGACTTCACTGATCCAGAATTCACACTTGCTCAACTTTGCATACAACTGGTGCTCTCGCAATCTCTACAATACCATCCTCAAATGATCTGCATGTTCTTCTTCGCTTCGAGAATATACCAGAATGTCATCAATGAATACCACCACAAACTTGTCAAGATAGTCCATGAATACACTGTTCATCAAGTTCATGAAGAAGGCTGGTGCATTGGTCAAACCAAAAGACATCACCGTGAACTCATACAACCCATACTTGGTAATGAATGCCGTCTTCGGAATGTCTGAAGGTCGGATCCTGAGCTGATGATAACCTAACCTCAGATCAATCTTGGAGAACACACTGGCTCCTCTCAACTGGTCGAACAGATCTTCTATTCTGGGCAAGGGGTACTTGTTCTTGATGGTGACCTCATTTAGAGCTCGGTAATCGATACACATCCTTTTGGTGCCATCTTTCTTTTCCACAAATAGGACAGGGGCGGCCCAAGGCGAGGTGCTTGGCCGGATGTAACCTTTCTCTGACAACTCATCGATCTGCTTCTTAAGTTCAACTAACTCTGGCCCAGATATTCTGTAAGCTCTCTTAAAGATAGGGGCGGTTCCAGGAAGAAGCTCTATGGCAAATTCAACTTTCCGCTCTGGTGGCATACCCGGTAAGTCCTTTGGAAACACATCTGGGAACTCGGACACAACCTTGATACTCTCAATTGGGTCTGCTTCGCTGCTATCAACAGCCATCTGATTACAACTTCCTTTCTTTGGCTCAGGCGAGACTAACTCGGTCACCACTTCCTCTCCTAGTGGGGACACCAACTTGATTGTCCTCTTATCACAACTGATAACTGTCTGATACTTATCTAGCCAATTCATCCCTAGGATGACATCTACTCCCTGAGTACCCATTACTATGAGGTTGGCGGGAAACGCTATCCCCCTTATTTCCATACTTACATTCAAACAAATGCTATCAGCTCGAATTCTACTGCCGGCTGAGTCAATTTGAATGGGGTTTGACATGGTAGTAATTGGAAGATTATGTGCTTCTACCCATGATGCAGTAATGAAAGAGTGCGTTGCCCCAGTATCAAATAACACTTCTGCAATATGGGAGTCGATTGGGAACATACCTACTATCATGCCGGGGGTCTCCTGAGCTGCTTCAGCCTCCAAGTGGTTCAGCCTTCCATGGTTGTAGCGCGGCTGAGAGCGGTTGCCTGCGCCAGACTAAGGCACATTCTGCTTCGCTAGGGTAATGGGGCCTGACTGCTGCTGGGCTGCCTTCTTCGGACATTGCATCATCCAGTGGCCTTGCTCTCCACAGTGGAAACATGCCCTGTTTCCAATCTGAGCTGGTGCTGCCTGACTGTTCTGCTGGTTTGTTGGGGCAGGAAGACGAGGTGCCTACTGATTCTGCCTCTAAAACTGACCTCCTCCTGACTGATTGTTCTGATGATTCTGATACTGGTGCTGAGGGTACTGTCTTTGGAACTTCTGCTGCTGAGGTGGATGCTAGTTCTGCCTGAACTGCTGAGGTTGATTGCCTGAGAAACGAGGATGACTGCTACTTCCAGGCTGGGGTCCACTGATCTTGCGCTTACGATCTTCTATCTCCTTACGCTTCCTCTCTGTCATGATTGCCCTGTCAATCAGGTGCTGGAATGTTGGGAAGGTATGATTCATCAGCTGATACTGCAGAGGGTCAATCAAGCCTCTCAGGAATCGGTACTGTCTCTTGGTGTCGGTGTTGACATCTTCAGGAGCATAGCGAGACAACTGAAGAAACCTGTCCCGGTACTCACTGACAGACGATGACCCTTGCTTGAGGGCCAGGAACTCCTCTTTCTTCACTGTCATCAGACCTGCGGGAACATGGTACTGACGAAAGCTACCTCTAAACTCTTCCCAAGTGATGGCGTCGGGGTTGGCATGGGTGGCGAGATAAGACTCCCACCAAGACTGAGCTGCTCCTCTCAACAGACGGGGACCATACAGAACTTTCTCTCTGTCATCACACTGAGCGGTATGCAAGCTAGTCTTCAGCATCCATGGGGTCAGAAGAATGAGCGAACGTTGGTGGATGACCTCTCATGAATTCAGCACGCTTGTCCCTGGGCATCTGAGGCATCTGAGGCTGAGGTGGGGCCTGCTGCTGCTGCTGAATGGCGGCCAGAGTCTGACCAATGGCTTGAACTGCGTGAGTTTGCATCAGAAACATCTGCTCGATGGACATCGGGGGCGGGGGCGGCAGATGCTGTTGCGAAGGCACCTCATCCGGCTAAGCGGCTCGCTCCTGCTGAGCACGCCTTCCTCCTCTGCACCTGTTTTCTGACATCTGCAGGATGCAACCACACATCAGAACTGATCTAGCAAATCTTGCAGCATAAGAAAAGAGTATAGAATTCTTCAACAGCGCTGAACAGATGAGCATCTTCACTGATCTCCAACACAGACCAACACAGCTTCTCAGATAAAGAGGAAAGTGGAATAAAAGGTTTTCCCAACTATATAATTAACTCCATTAACATAATACGTAAACCAAAAAAATGCAGGGGATACCCACACTCTGGTGACAGTCATTACAAAGATCCAAACCAAACATAGTTCATCATGACAAACATAAATGCACAGGATATAGCAAACTACCCTGTCTAACTAAGACTAACTAAGAGCGAGACTAACGCTAAGACTGTAGCTTCTATGTATATATTTTGTATTAATTACAAGATCCAACTCTAACGATCTATGGTGCTAAATCTATCTAGGTCTTGCAGTCGGGGTTGCCATAAGACTGGTGTCCACGCCGAGGTGAGCGGTACGGGTGTTGAGTCCCGACGGGAGCGGGGGAACCATCATCCAAGTGATGACGTTCCGCGCGCTCAGCCCGCAGCGCGGCGATCTCAGCACGAGCCCTACTCAGCTCGTCTAGTGCATGGTCTAGCTCCGTGTTTAGCACGGCGGCTAGGTTGACTGTGCTGCTCAACCTAGGATTGTCCTCACCGACAGGTGAAACAATCACGCCTCCTGTGCTGCCAGATGGACGGTGGGGGTAATACTTCAGGTCTAGACCGTCAGCTACCCGACCGAGAACCGAGCAGTAGTGCGAAAGCGCACGCCGTGCGGCATCTTGCATGGCCGCCTCAGCTGAGTCCCGCTCAGAGAGGGAATAGTGCTCTGAGCAGACCTCAGCACCCTGGAGACTGTTCTGCGGATGGCGCACCAAGTAGGTCGCCTCCCAGCAGTCCGGGTAGACGCCGCGACTATGCTGGTAGACCACACAGCGATACTGTCACACCCGGTTTTGGAAGGCAAACCAAGTGCGAACTATGTACGTGCCAGGATCAGAACTCACGTACACAGCGATTACATAAATGAACATCAATGCACATTGCTCGAATAATAACTTAAAAGAGTATTAACTTATTACATCACAGAGTCATAGACATCCACATAGTCATCAACTTAACAGATAAATCAAAGTGCTAGCGAAACGCAGTAAAGATAAGGCCTTCACAGGCAGCTGACTGGGGGTTACCGCCAACCCACACCAAGAATTCGTCGTAGTCTTGGAACTCCTGGAAGTCTCCTTCCACGACTTCCCCTTCTCCGGAGCAGTGATTACAATGCGGACAACCTGGTGTTTGGTGGTAAAGCAAGGATGAGTACACAACAACGTACTCAGCAAATGTCCCGTTTGGCTGAAGTGGACTAGCTTTATGTGGGGTTAGGCTCAAGCAGTTGCTTTTAGTTGGACAGGTATTTATCATTAGTAGAAGCCAGATTTTAGCATTAACCAACCCATGAACCATTTCCTCATCGAGGAACAACATCATCATATTCGAACCAAAACCATAACATAATCCTTGTATCTCGAACCATCTGTATCTCTAATCAAAGAGGATCCCAAGGCTGCTCTTAACCGTGAGCACGGCTGATATATCAGTTTCACTACCCTCTGCAGAGGTCGCACACTTTACCCATGAGCCGTGATTCCCTTTCTGCCCGGGGAGAGCTAATCCCCATTGACCACTACCTAGGTGGTCCGGTAGGGTATCACTACGTAGCTGTTACAAAGATTCCCTAGAGATCGTAGCTGCCCGTTAGGTTTCTCCAGTTTGATAAACACAGTACTCCTCCCCGCAGGAGAGTGACTAACAAAAGCAAAACGAAAGAACCTCGGCACTCAGCCTCGGCAGAGCAAGCACTGTGCCTGGACCCCATTGACGGCACGACGGCGAAGCAACTACACCTCTAGTTCCTCTAATTAATTAGCTAAGGGCACCCCATTTCACCCTCATGGTTGCACTGTTATCCCGGGTGGTCTCTCAATGAACAGGTCCTTACGGAGAGGTACTCAGGAAACAGCCTGAGCCCCCTAGAGTATCACAAGATCATCAACATCATCAGGATAACAGTATCATAAATATTCACATCATGTTCATTGATTAAGTTAAGGCAGTAGCAGAATGCTAACCATAATAGCCCATAAGGTCATCAAGGATAAAGTAAAGTGTAAAGCTAGTCAATCCTTAGGTTTCAAGTAAGTAATGCGGGGTAGTAAGTTATAAATGAATAGGACATAATGGGTCAGAGGACACTTGCCTTCACCAAACTGCTGATCAGGAACTTCCTCTGCAGCTCCCTCGGGAAACACAGACTGCTCGTTGTCTACGTAAAGTAATCATTCACACTATGCACTTGGGAAATAACAAACAAAAACAATATACCAAACATGTGCAACAGAGAGATCACAGGTTCACAATGGAAAAGGATAGGCACTCTGGTATTCTCTAGGTCTAGGGTAGAGGACTATACAAAAGGATTCATTATCCACTAATCAGGTTTAAGTCAGTGGTGGGATTAAATCATTATCTGGTTTTAAGTTCCTAAACTTAGGTGTTTAAGTCCATAAACTTAAGTGCTCCAACTTTTATTAAAGTCTACCAACTTCTAATTATCTCAAATAAGGTTCCAATAACCTTAATCCTATCCTAATGAATAACCATTAATTGGGACATAGAAACAGCAGGGAAACATTGCATAAACAGATAGATAATAATTTTATGAACATTTTGCAATTTGAAGCACCTAATTTGGAGTTCATATGGCAAAGTTATGAATTTTACAAGTTTAGGGATTAAAAATATACCCTAAATACTTATTTTGAATTAAATAAAAGGTCCGAGGACCTAACTGCGAGAAACCAGGGACGGCGGGTTAAATTTCAGAAAACCGGGGGTCTCTTTAAGAAAACGCGCGGGCGAAGGGGTATCGGGCTCCTACGGCCGTTGGATCTCAGATCAACGCCCGAGATTAGATCGCGGGCGGGCGCGCGAGCGCGCGGCGGCGTGAGCGGCTGACAGGCGGGGCCGGGCGGGCAGCGCGGGGCGGACGGCTGACAGGCGGGACTGGGCGGGCAGCGCGGGGCGCAGGCGGGCTGACAGGCGGGCTCGGGCGAGTAGCGCGGGGCGCAGGCGGGCTGACAGGCGGGGTCAGGCGAGTAGCGCAGGGCGCAGGCGGGCTAACAGGCGGGGTCGGGCGAGTAGCGCGGGGCGCAGGCGGGCTGACAGGCGGGGCCCAATTGGCAGGGAGGCGGGGCGCGGGGGAAACGGCTCTGGGCCGTCGGATCTCAGGCGAACGGCTGAGGTTGGGTTCGGGCTATTTGAAACAGGGCCGTCCGATCTAAGATGGACGGCGGAGATGGGGCGGCTGGCTTCTGTCTCCTTCCCCAGCCAGCTGAGGTGGCGGCGCCCGTCCCCGCGGCGGAGGTGCTCGCCGGAGACGAGGGGCGCGGGGGCCCTGCGGGTCCTTGGGGCGACCTGAATGGCCGGGGAGGTTGGGGAGGGCGCGGGGAGTCTTCTGGTGGGGACTGGGTCGGGGCAGGGGCACCGGAGGGGGGGGCGGTTCATGGCGAAGCGGCTCGGCGGCGGCGTTAAGCAACTCCGACGAGGAATTAAGCGCGACAGAGTGCAATAGAGGGGAAGGGAGAGGGCATGGGAGGTTCCTTACCTCAAGGCGAACTCCGGGGACTCCTCGGTGGCGGCAATGGCGCGACGACGGCCCGGGTCGACGGTGGCGGACCTCGGCGGCTGCGCAGCGAACGGCGGGTGAGCGCGGGCAGAGGAATTCGGGGAGGGAGAGGGAAAATTGGGGCGCGTCCCGGGTTGTGGACGTCGGGGCGGAGCTCACCGTGGCAGAGGGCACGGTGGGGCTCCAACGGCGACGGAGGAACGAGCTCGGGCGGCGGCGGTTTATGGCGGCGGCGCTTTGGCGTGCGCGCAGCGAGGGAGAGGGTGAGAGAGGGGCCTGCAGGTGCGCAAATGAGGGAGGGAGAGATGGCGAGCGAGGTCCCGAGCTCAAGTGGCCGAGGGCGAGGTAGTTGCGAGCTCCACGCGCGACGTGGGCGCGGAGCCCGCGGCACGCGCGGACCGGGGCGGCGGTTACGCGGGGACGACGGGGCTGACAGCCGGGGCCCACGGGCAGAGAGAGAGGGGGAAGCGGGCGCGGGCGCGGGGAAAGCGGCTGCGCCGACGGGTGAGGCCGGGCGAGCAGAGAGAGCGGGGGAAGCGGCGCGCGCGGGATTGGGCCGGCTGCGCTGACGGGTGGGCCCGCCAGGGCAGAGAGAGGAGGGGGGGAGGCGCGCGCGCGGGATGGGCCGAGCTGGGCCGAAAGGCTGAGGGGGGCGGGGTTTGGGCTTCTTTTCCTTTTTCTTTTATTTTGGAATTGTTTTTTCCCTTTTCTTTTTATTTTCTCTATTTGATTCAAATTCATATAAGCCACAAATTCAAATTAGACTTTCTAAGAATTATGCACCAAACAAAAGTGAAATCTAGGGTTCAACATGATGCAACAATTCATACTCCCTTGGAGTTTGAGCTAATAGACTATAGCTACAAATAAAATAGCCACTTTTCTCCTATAGAAATGAGAAAGAGAAGATTGGGGAAGGATGAGAAAAGGGAAGTAACACCTGAATTTGTGAATATGAGCAAAGAAATTTTATACCCCCAAATTCAGGGTGTTACAAACCTATCCCCCTTAAAAGAATCTCGCCCCGAGATTCAAGGTTGGTCAGCAAAGAGTTCAGGGTATTTGGCCTTCAGATCATCTTCTCGTTCCCAGGTTGCTTCTTCCTCCGAGTGGTGACCCCATCTGACTTTGCACATTCTGATGGTATTCCTCCGGGTGACTCTGTCTGCAAACTCCAGAATCTGCGTTGGCTTCTCTATGTATGTCAGATCCTCCTGGACCTCCAAACCCTCCACTGGCAACTGTTCTTCTGGTACTCGCAGACACTTCTTCAATTGTGACACGTGGAACACGTTGTGCACTACCGACAAACTTTCTGGTAGGTTGAGTTGGTAAGCCACTTCTCCACGCTTTGCTTGAATCTGATATGGTCCAACATACCGGGGTGCTAACTTGCCTTTAACTCCGAACCTTCTGACTCCCCTGATAGGTGACACCTTCAGATAGACGAAATCCCCCACTTCGAAACTCAGTTCTCTTCTCCTTCGGTCCGCATAGCTTCGCTGCCTTGATTGTGCTATCTTCAGATTCTCCCGAACCATTGTGATATTCTCTTCGGCTTCAAGCAAAATGTCGGGGCCAAACACCTGTCTCTCTCCAGGCTGGTCCCAATGCAGCGGAGTCCTACAACTCCGTCCATATTGTGCCTGAAACGGTGACATCTTCAAGCTGGCCTGGTAGCTATTGTTGTAGGAGAATTCTGCATAAGGTAACCTTTTGTCCCATCCTGACTTGTCTTGCAACGCACAGGCTCTCAGCATATCTTCTAGGATCTGATTAGTTCTTTCAGTCTGACCGTCTGTCTGTGGATGATAAGCCGAGCTGAAGTTCAAATGGGTGCCCAAAGCTTCTTGTAGCTGCTGCCAAAAATGAGAGGTGAACTGCGTTCCTCGATCTGACACTATCTTCTTCGGCACACCATGAAGGCAGACTATCCGTGACATGTATAACTCAGCTAACGTTGCTCCGGTGTATGTGGTCTTCACAGGTATGAAATGGGCCACCTTTGTTAAGCGGTCCACAACCACCCAGATGGAATCATAACCGGCCCGGGTACGAGGTAGGCCAACTATAAAATCCATCCCGATCTCATCCCACTTCCACTGAGGAATCCGCAATGGCTGCAACAATCCGGCGGGCCTTTGGTGCTCTGCTTTGGTTCTTTGACAGCTATCACAGATGGCGACATATTCTGCGATTTCTCTTTTCATGCCATACCACCAAAACCTCCTTTTTAAATCCTGGTACATCTTTTCGCTTCCCGGGTGTATGGAGTAGGCTGTCTCATGAGCTTCCTTGAGGATCAGCTCCCGAATAGGTTTGAGGTCGGGGACACACAATCGGTCCTTGAACCATATTACTCCCTCTTCATCCTCTCGAAAGTCTTTGCCTCTTCCTTCTAAGATTAGCTGCCGGATCTTGTTGATGTTTTCATCATCCTTCTGCCCTTCTTTGATCTCCCGCTCTAGGGTGGGCTCTAATTCCACTGTTACTCCTTGCGTACTGTTCAGGAAACCGAGACTCAGTCTGTCGAACTCCTTGGCTAACTCATATGGCATTGGGTACGTGGCCATCATATTGACTTGACTCTTCCTGCTCAGAGCATCTGCAACAACATTGGCTTTGCCTGGATGGTAATGTATCTCCAACTCATAGTCTTTGATCAATTCCAACCATCTTCGCTGTCTCATGTTTAACTCTGACTGGGTGAATATGTACTTCAGACTTTTATGATCTGTGTAGATGTCGCACTTCTGCCCATACAGGTAATGTCTCCAGGTCTTCAAAGCATGAACTACTGCTGCCAACTCTAGGTCATGTGTGGGATAATTTTTCTCATGAATCTTCAGCTGTCGAGATGAGTATGCTACAACTCTTCCTTCTTGCATTAGCACACATCCCAATCCGGTGTAAGAAGCATCGCAATACACTGAGAATGGCTTGTGAACATCAGGCAGGACTAACACCGGAGCTGTGGTCAACCTATTTTTCAGTTCTTCAAATGCTTCCTGACACTTTTGGGTCCACTTAAACTCAACTTTCTTCGCTAGTAACGCTGTCATTGGTCTAGCAATCTTTGAGAAGCCTTCGATGAAACGCCTATAATACCCCGCCATTCCAATGAAGCTCTTGATCCCACGAACATCCTTTGGTGCTTTCCAGTTTAGGATATCTGCTACTTTCTTTGGATCCACTGCCAACCCATCTTGATTTATGATGTGACCCAGAAACAGGACTTCATGAATCCAGAACTCGCATTTGCCCAGTTTGGCATACAACTGATGCTCTCGAAGTCTTTGCAATACCATCTTCAAATCCTCTACATGATCTTCCTCACTTTGAGAGTATATGAGAATATCATCGATAAACACTACCACAAACTTGTCCAGATAATCCATGAACACACTGTTCATCAGGTACATAAAGAAGGCTGGCGCATTTGTCAAACCAAAGGACATAACTATGAATTCATATAACCCGTAATTGGTGATGAATGCTGTCTTCGGTATGTCCGAGGGTCGGATTCTGAGTTGATGGTAACCTGATCTCAGATCTATCTTCGAGAATACGCTGGCACCTCTGAGCTGGTCGAACAAATCTTCTATCCTTGGCAGGGGGTACTTGTTCTTGACAGTGACTTCATTCAAGGCTCTGTAATCTATGCACATCCTTTTGGTACCATCTTTCTTCTCTACAAACAACACCGGAGCGGCCCAAGGCGAGGTACTTGGTCTGATGTAACCCTTCTCTAACATCTCATCTATCTGCTTCTTGAGTTCCACCAATTCTGGTCCAGACACTCGGTAGGCTCTTTTGGAAATGGGGGCGGTACCAGGGATAAGCTCTATGGCAAATTCGACTTTTCTCTCGGGTGGCATGCCTG
The DNA here is from genome assembly GCA_029449295.1 of Zea luxurians. Lineage (NCBI taxonomy): Eukaryota > Viridiplantae > Streptophyta > Magnoliopsida > Poales > Poaceae > Zea > Zea luxurians. Next base: position 144,080,406 of record JAOPSE010000007.1, on the reverse strand, counting down.
TTAGCTCCTCGGGAAATACGTCCGGAAAGTCCGACACAACCTTGATAGCCTCAAGCGGGTTGGGCTCCTTACTATCAACTGAAATCTGGTGACAGACACCCTCCGCCGATTTAGGCATCCTTAGCTCGGCCACTACCTCTTCTCCTGACGGGGACTTTAATGTTACGGTCCTCTTGTCACAACTAACATTCGCTTCATACTTCATTAACCAATTCATCCCTAGAATAACATCTATCCCAGGGGTGTCTATTACTATTAAGTCACTGGGGAAACCTATCCCCCTTATTTCCACCCTTATATTTGAGCATATTTTATCTGTTTGCACCTTGCCACCAACTGAATTAATCCTCATGGGCGGCATCATTGCCTCTACTGAGATGTTATGCAATTCTACCCAGGTTGCAGTGACAAATGAATGAGTTGCACCAGTATCAAATAGCACTTTCGTGGGATGAGATTCGACTGAGAACATACCTACTGCCACATCTGGTGCATCCTGAATCGCTTCGGCCTCCAAGTGGTTCACCTTTCCACGGTTGTACGCTTGGTTACGATTGCCTGCTGTCGGCTGCAGTACACCTTGCCTTGTTGGAGCATTGGGGTTGGTCTGCTGCTGCGCCGCCTTCTTTGGGCACTGCATCGCCCAGTGGCCTTGTTCTCCACAGTGGAAACATCCTCTGCCTCCTCCTTGCGCTGGGGCTGCTTGGTTGCTCTGGTTTGCTGCTAGGGCAGGAAGGCGAGGTGCCTGGTTGTTCTGCTTCTGATACTGATTACCTCCCTGCTGGCTGTTCTGACGATACTGCTGCTGCTGCTGCTGCTGTGGGTACTGCCTCTGAAACTGCTGCTGATGCGGACGCTGGTTCTGATTCTGATATCCTTGTGGGTGACCAGGCCTGCCTTGCTGAGATGAACTGCCTGAGAAACGTGGACGGCTGATGCCTCCGGTCTGGGGTCCACTCATCTTGCGCTTCCGATCTTCCATATCCTTACGCTTCTTCTCAGTCATAACTGCCCTATCGATCAGGTGCTGGAAGGTGGGGAAGGTGTGATTCATCAGCTGGTAATGCAGGGGATCCACCAAACCCCTCATGAACCTGTACTGCCTCTTAGCATCAGTGTTGACATCCTCAGGTGCATAATGAGATAGCTGCAGAAACTTGTCTCTGTATTCACTAACAGACAGGGGTCCCTGCTTCAGAGCCAGAAATTCCTCCTTCTTCACGATCATCAGTCCCTCTGGCACATGGTACCTGCGGAAACTCTCGCTGAATTCTTCCCAGGTGATGGCTTCGGGGTCAGCATGTGTGGCGAGGTAGGACTCCCACCAGGACTGGGCTACTCCCCTTAGCTGACGGGGACCATACAGAACCTTCTCCCTGTCGTTACATTGAGCGGTGCGCAGTTCCCTTTCCACTGCACGCAGCCAGTCTTCTGCATCCATGGGGTCGGTAGAATGGGCGAAGGTAGGAGGGTGCCCTCTCATGAACTCGCCACGCTTATCCCGTGGCATCTGGGGCATCTGCACTTGCAACTGGGGTTGGGGTTGCTGTTGAGCCTGCTGCATGGCTGCCAGGGTCTGCCCAATGGCCTGCACTGCCTGAGTCTGCATCAAGAACATCTGCTCCACTGTCATCGGGGGTGGCGGGGGAGGCTGCCTCTGTTGTTCCTCCTGCTGGTCATGCTGCTCTTGCTGAGCATGCCTGTTGCATCGGCGCCTGTTGTCAGACATCTGTGGAAGACATTCATACATCAGCGTTGATCTTTCAACCCTCCAGCATAAGAAAAGGAAATACAGAATTCTTCATGACACTGAGTGAACGAAGAGCTTCACTGATCCTCATTATGATTCAACACAGCTTCTCAGATAGAAAGGAAAGTAGAAGTAAATGGCTTCCCAACTAAATAACTGACTTTATTAACATTATAGCTAGGCCAAACTGTAGGGGAAACCCACAGGTTGGCAACAGTCATTACAAAGATTCGAATCCAGCACAAGTTCATCATAACAAGCATGCAAGCAACTGATAAGCAAACTAAGCTAATTGGAAGCAACTGGTAAGCAAACTAAACTAACTATTTAAGACTGAGACATCTGACTTAAGGATTATTACAAACTTCGACGCTAACGATCTAAGGATCTAGATCTATCCTGGTCTTACAGGCAGGGGAACCATAAGTGTGGTGACCACGTGGCGGCGAGCGGTAAGGGTGCTGAGTCCCAACAGGAGCGGGAGAACCACCCTCCTGGTGATGGCGCTCTGCCAGCTCAGCACGCAACTCCGCAATCTCCGTTCGAGCCCTGCTCAGCTCGTCCAGAGAGTGATCCAGCTCAGTGTTAAGCACTGCGACTAGGTTGACTGCGCTGCTCAACCTAGGGTTAGCCTCACCAACAGGTGAGACAACCACACTCTCTGTGCTGCCAGTAGGGCGGCGGGGGTAGTACCGAAGGTTAAGACCGTCGGCCACGCCACCGAACAAAGAACAGTACTGGGAGAGTGCACGTCGTGCTGCATCCTGCATAGCTGCCTATGCAGTGTCCCTCTCGGAGATGGAATAGTGCTCCGAAACGGCCTCCGCACCCCGGAGGTCATCCTCCGGACGGTGAACTAGGCAGGTAGCCTCCCAGCGGTCCGGGTACCTCCCGCGACTGTGCTGGTAGACTACACAACGATACTCAATCGACCAGGTGTGCCGGTCGAAAGCCTGGCGCAGCAAGGTGTCGAGCGCGTCGTGGAAGTGACAACCGCGAGCGGCTTCACGGGTGATGGGTCGGGCGACCCATCCTTCCGCCTCCTGCGGCTCAGAAGACTCTATGCTGTGGTCTGAGTCGTCGTCGTCGGGGTCTCCTCCAAGACCTCCTCCAGTAGCTCCTCCAACAGCCGGGGCGTCCCGCGGTGGTGCAGGGGGCGCCTCCAGCTGGGCAACAGAGGAACGGGGCCTCACGGACTCCACCTCTTGCTGGGATGGGGAGGAAGAGCCCTGCTGCTCTCTGTGCTGGCGCCGACGTTCCTGCTCCTCACGCAGGCGGTGGTGCAGTCTCTCCAGGTGACTCGACTGACCGGACACGGTGCGGTGCAGAGGACGCTCCGCAAGTCGAGACGGCAGGAAAGGAATCACCGACTTACGTGCAGTGTGTCTAAGACGAGCCATCTACAAAAGACACCGTAAGCATAAGAGTAAGAGCAGAACTAATATGACAAGTGAATAAACCATAGACAAAATCAGATAAAAATTTTAACAAGGTATAATATAGTATATATATATGTAGTAAAACATAGGGTTGGTCGAGGTGACCGACTTTTGAAGTAACATCAGAGGTCAAGGTGAGAGGGGAAGGTCAATAGTCCTTAGTACGACCAGTGCTACTCTAGGTCAGCGGTCCTACAGTCAGCACGGCTTTGATACCACTTATGTCACACCCGGTTTTGGAAGGCAAACCAAGTGCGAACTATGTACGTGCCAGGATCAGAACTCACGTACACAGCGATTACATAAATGAACATCAATGCACATTGCTCGAATAATAACTTAAAAGAGTATTAACTTATTACATCACAGAGTCATAGACATCCACATAGTCATCAACTTAACAGATAAATCAAAGTGCTAGCGAAACGCAGTAAAGATAAGGCCTTCACAGGCAGCTGACTGGGGGTTACCGCCAACCCACACCTAGAATTCGTCGTAGTCTTGGAACTCCTGGAAGTCTCCTTCCACGACTTCCCCTTCTCCGGAGCAGTGATTACAATGCGGACAACCTGGTGTTTGGTGGTAAAGCAAGGATGAGTACACAACAACGTACTCAGCAAATGTCCCGTTTGGCTGAAGTGGACTAGCTTTATGTGGGGTTAGGCTCAAGCAGTTGCTTTTAGTTGGACAGGTATTTATCATTAGTAGAAGCCAGATTTTAGCATTAACCAACCCATGAACCATTTCCTCATCGAGGAACAACATCATCATATTCGAACCAAAACCATAACATAATCCTTGTATCTCGAACCATCTGTATCTCTAATCAAAGAGGATCCCAAGGCTGCTCTTAACCGTGAGCACGACTGATATATCAGTTTCACTACCCTCTGCAGAGGTCGCACACTTTACCCATGAGCCGTGATTCCCTTTCTGCTCGGGGAGAGCTAATCCCCATTGACCACTACCTAGGTGGTCCGGCAGGGTATCACTACGTAGCTGTTACAAAGATTCCCTAGAGATCGTAGCTGCCCGTTAGGTTTCTCCAGTTTGATAAACACAGTACTCCTCCCCGCAGGAGAGTGACTAACAAAAGCAAAACGAAAGAACCTCGGCACTCAGCCTCGGCAGAGCAAGCACTGTGCCTGGACCCCATTGACGGCACGACGGCGAAGCAACTACACCTCTAGTTCCTCTAATTAATTAGCTAAGGGCACCCCATTTCACCCTCATGGTTGCACTGTTATCCCGGGTGGTCTCTCAACGAACAGGTCCTTACAGAGAGGTACTCAGGAAACAGCCTGAGCCCCCTAGAGTATCACAAGATCATCAACATCATCAGGATAACAGTATCATAAATATTCACATCATGTTCATTGATTAAGTTAAGGCAAGTAGCAGAATGCTAACCATAATAGCCCATAAGGTCATCAAGGATAAAGTAAAGTGTAAAGCTAGTCAATCCTTAGGTTTCAAGTAAGTAATGCGGGGTAGTAAGTTATAAATGAATAGGACATAATGGGTCAGAGGACACTTGCCTTCACCAAACTGCTGATCAGGAACTTCCTCTGCAACTCCCTCGGGAAACACAGACTGCTCGTTGTCTACGTAAAGTAATCATTCACACTATGCACTTGGGAAATAACAAACAAAAACAATATACCAAACATGTGCAACAGAGAGATCACAGGTTCACAATGGAAAAGGATAGGCACTCTGGTATTCTCTAGGTCTAGGGTAGAGGACTATACAAAAGGATTCATTATCCACTAATCAGGTTTAAGTCAGTGGTGGGATTAAATCATTATCTGGTTTTAAGTTCCTAAACTTAGGTGTTTAAGTCCATAAACTTAAGTGCTCCAACTTTTATTAAAGTCTACCAACTTCTAATTATCTCAAATAAGGTTCCAATAACCTTAATCCTATCCTAATGAATAACCATTAATTGGGACATAGAAACAGCAGGGAAACATTGCATAAACAGATAGATAATAATTTTATGAACATTTTGCAATTTGAAGCACCTAATTTGGAGTTCATATGGCAAAGTTATGAATTTTACAAGTTTAGGGATTAAAAATATACCCTAAATACTTATTTTGAATTAAATAAAAGGTCCGAGGACCTAACTGCGAGAAACCAGGGACGGCGGGTTAAATTTCAGAAAACCGGGGGTCTCTTTAAGAAAACGCGCGGGCGAAGGGGTATCGGGCTCCTACGGCCGTTGGATCTCAGATCAACGCCCGAGATTAGATTGCGGGCGGGCGCGCGAGCGCGCGGCGGCGTGAGCGGCTGACAGGCGGGGCCGGGCGGGCAGCGCGGGGCGGACGGCTGACAGGCGGGACCGGGCGGGCAGCGCGGGGCGCAGGCGGGCTGACAGGCGGGGTCGGGCGAGTAGCGCGGGGCGCAGGCGGGCTGACAGGCGGGGTCGGGCGAGTAGCGCGGGGCGCAGGCGGGCTGACAGGCGGGGTCGGGCGAGTAGCGCGGGGCGCAGGCGGGCTGACAGGCGGGGCCCAATTGGCAGGGAGGCGGGGCGCGGGGGAAACGGCTCTGGGCCGTCGGATCTCAGGCGAACGGCTGAGGTTGGGTTCGGGCTATTTGAAACAGGGTCGTCCGATCTAAGATGGACGGCGGAGATGGGGCGGCTGGCTTCTGTCTCCTTCCCCAGCCAGCTGAGGTGGCGGCGCCCGTCCCCGCGGCGGAGGTGCTCGCCGGAGACGAGGGGCGCGGGGGCCCTGCGGGTCCTTGGGGCGACCTGAATGGCCGGGGAGGTTGGGGAGGGCGCGGGGAGTCTTCTGGTGGGGACTGGGTCGGGGCAGGGGCACCGGAGGGGGGCGGTTCACGGCGAAGCGGCTCGGCGGCGGCGTTAAGCAACTCCGACGAGGAATTAAGCGCGACAGAGTGCAATAGAGGGGAAGGGAGAGGGCATGGGAGGTTCCTTACCTCAAGGCGAACTCCGGGGACTCCTCGGTGGCGGCAATGGCGCGACGACGGCCCGGGTCGACGGTGGCGGACCTCGGCGGCTGCGCAGCGAACGACGGGTGAGCGCGGGCAGAGGAATTCGGGGAGGGAGAGGGAAAATTGGGGCGCGTCCCGGGTTGTGGACGTCGGGGCGGAGCTCACCGTGGCAGAGGGCACGGCGGGGCTCCAACGGCGACGGAGGAACGAGCTCGGGCGGCGGCGGTTTATGGCGGCGGCGCTTTGGCGTGCGCGCAGCGAGGGGGAGGGTGAGAGAGGGGCCTGCAGGTGCGCAAATGAGGGAGGGGGAGATGGCGAGCGAGGTCCCGAGCTCAAGTGGCCGAGGGCGAGGTAGTTGCGAGCTCCACGCGCGACGTGGGCGCGGAGTCCGCGGCACGCGCGAACCGGGGCGGCGGTTACGCGGGGACGACGGGGCTGACAGCCGGGACCCACGGGCAGAGAGAGAGGGGGAAGCGGGCGCGGGCGCGGGGAAAGCGGCTGCGCCGACGGGTGGGGCCGGGCGAGCAGAGAGAGCGGGGGAAGCGGCGCGCGCGGGATTGGGCCGGCTGCGCTGACGGGTGGGCCCGCCAGGGCAGAGAGAGGAGGGGGGGGAGGCGCGCGCGCGGGATGGGCCGAGCTGGACCGAAAGGCTGAGGGGGGCGGGGTTTGGGCTTCTTTTCCTTTTTCTTTTATTTTGGAATTGTTTTTCCCTTTTCTTTTTATTTTCTCTATTTGATTCAAATTCATATAAGCCACAAATTCAAATTAGACTTTCTAAGAATTATGCACCAAACAAAAGTGAAATCTAGGGTTCAACATGATGCAACAATTCATACTCCCTTGGAGTTTGAGCTAATAGACTATAGCTACAAATAAAATAGCCACTTTTCTCCTATAGAAATGAGAAAGAGAAGATTGGGGAAGGATGAGAAAAGGGAAGTAACACCTGAATTTGTGAATATGAGCAAAGAAATTTTATACCCCCAAATTCAGGGTGTTACAGATACTCGATGGACCAAGTATGCCGGTTAAGTGCCTGACGTAGCAGGGTGTCGAGCGCATCGTGGAAGTGACACCCGCGAGCAGCGTCGCGAGTGACGGGTCAAGCAACCCATCCTTCTGGCTCTTGGTCAGCAGGGGAGTCGGTGTCGTGGCTCGAGCTGTCATCGCCACCTCCATCGTCTGGGTCTCCTCCAGCAGCTACTCTAGAGGCTAGGGCGCCCAGTGGTGGTGCAGGGGGCGCCTCCAGGGGAAGCACAGGAGAGCAGCTCCTCACGGACTCTATCTCCTGTTGGAGCGAGAAAGAAGAGCCCTACTGCTCCTGCTCCTGTCGTCGACGTTCCTGTTCCTCATGCAGGCGGTGGTCCAGCCTCTCCAAGTGGCTGGACTATCCGGCCACGGGACGGCGAAGCGGACGCTCAGCAAGGCGGGAGGGTAAGAAGGGGATGACGGACTTTCATGCAGTATGTCTAAGTCGAGCCATCTACAAAAGACACCGCAAGCAAAAGAGTGAGAACAGAATTAATATGACCAGCAAGTAATGAACCATAATTAAATGAAGGATTAGAATAAAACACAATTTTCAGCAAGGTATAATATATAGTAGAACATAGGTTTTGGTCGATATGACCAACTTTTGAAGGGATATCAAAGTCAAGGCAGGGACAGAGGTCTATAGTCCTTAGAACGACCATTCTATTCTAGGTTAGCGGTTCTACAGTCAGCATGGCTTTGATACCACCTATGTCACACCCGGTTTTAGAAGGCAAACCGAATGCAAACCATGTACGTGCCAGGATCAGCAATTCATGTACACAGCAGTTACATAACATGGACATCATCACACAGTGCTCAAATAGTATTAAAAAGGGAAATAATAGTCGATTACATCATATGTCTGAGACATCCACATAGTCTTTACAATAATCAAAGTGCAGAAAAGAAACGTAGATAAACGCGGCCATCACAGGCAGCCGACTGGGGGTTGCCGCTAACCCACACCTAGAACTCGTCGTAGTCTTGGAACTCCTGGAAGTCTCCTTCCACAGCTTCATATTCTCCTGAGCAGTGGTTGCAATGCGGACAACCTAGGGGGGGTTTGGTGTGTAGAGCAAGGGTGAGTACACATCAACATACTCAGCAAGTATCCTGTTTGGCTGTAGTGGACTAGCTTTATGTGGGGGGTAAGTCAAGCAGTTGCTTTTAGTTGGTCAAATTATTATTTACTAGTAGAAAGCCAGGTTTTAACATTAACCCAAGTTATTAGCCCGATGTACCCTTTCCAAACGGAAAGAATACCACTTACTAGCACCAAAGTCATAACCAAAACCATCAGTCTCATTGCCACCTGTAAACCAAAATGTCTCTGATCAAGTACCACTAATCATTGGAGCTCCCTTGGCCGCTCATAACCGCGAGCACGGCTGATATATCAGTTTTCGAACACTCTGCAGAGGTTGTGCACTTTACCCACAAGTTGTGATTCCCATTCTGCCTGGAGGTCATGACTCTCCATTGGTCACTACCAAGGTGACCCAGCAGGGCATCACTACGTAGCCTTTACAAAGATTCCCCGGGGCTGTAGCCACCCGTTAGGTTTCCTAAATATACCGCACTCCTCCCCAAGGGACAAATCAACCTTGGCAGAGCGAGCCGCATACACCGAGCCCCATTGACGGCACAACGGCTAAGCGAACTACACCCCAGATCCTCTAATTATTCAGCTAAGGGCGTCCCACTCCACCCTCATGGTTGCACTGTTTTCCTGGGCAGTCATCCATAGAACAGGTCCTTACGGAGAGGCACTCGAGAAATCGCTCGAGCCCCCTTAAAGGCCACAAGTACAACATCATAATAAGAGAAGGGGAAAACAGCGTATCATAGACAATCTCATCATGTTCATTGATTATAGTTGAGCAATAACATAAAGCTAAATAATAATAATCCAACCCAAATAGGTAAACAAGGACATGGATAACAAAAGCTAGTCAATCCTTAAGTATAAATGTGTAATGCGGGAGGTGAATTAAAGAATGAATAGGACAGAGATAGGTCAAGGGACACTTGCCTCCACCAACCGACTGCTGCTCAGGGGCTTCTCCTGCGAGTTCCTCGGGCTCTTCAACCGGATCGTTCTCTATGCGGGCGCAAACATACATACATCCACATATTTAATTCAAACGAACGGTACACCACACAATAGAATGTAGTAAGTAAACAAACGTTCCACGCGGCTCGGAATTAAGGTTAAGAGAGAAAGAGAAAAAGACAGTCGAGGAACGATCACGTTACATATTTATGAATTAAACCACTCGCTTAATTGAAAGGCATTAATACAGACGCTAGGTTTAGCATAAAGTAAAGTCATGTTTCATGTCTAATCATTATAAGCAAATGAAGGTGAATAAAAAAAGATTGTCGCGCGGCGGGACGAGCGACATTGCATTCTAAATCGAATTAAGAAATCCACGACTCGTCGCGCGACTGAGCGCACAACGAGACACTTTGCATTAATTGTAAAGAGACGTTAAGCTTCGCGCAACGAAACGCACGACAGCATACGTCGACTAAACTGAGTCTAAAGTGGAACGTCGCGTGAATACACGCGCGACGTTACACCTTAAACAACCTGAAATTAAAATGGATCGTCGCGCGATGAAGCGCACGACGCAACACATAAATAGAATCTGAAATTAGACAAATCTGTCATGCGACAAAGCGCGCAACGCAGCATGCTAACTAACGGAGTTTGACATTGACTACCGACCAAAAACAATCACCGCGAGCGCGGGTTTGCGCACGCGGGAACGCGCTAGCGATAAACGGGGAAGCGCGAGGCCACACCAAGGCCACGCGGGCCACGCCGAGGGCCGGGACGCCGCGCGCAGGGGGCCGAGGCCGCGCGCAGGGAGCTGCGCGCCGGGGCCGGAGGCCGCGCCGGGGGCCGCGCCGGGGGCTGCGCCGGGGTCGAGCCGCCGAAGGCCGCGCCAGGGCCGCGCCAGGCGAGCAGGGGGCGGGGCCAGGGCGCCGCCACGCGGGCAGGGGCGGGGGCCCCGCGCCGCCGCGGGCAGGGGAGGGCGGGGCCGCCACGCGCCGCTGTGGGCAGGGAGGGGGCGGGGCCACCGCACGCCACCGCGGGCAGGGGAGGGGGCGAGGTCGCGCGCCGCGGGCCGAAAAGGGGCGGGGTCGCGCGCGAGCAGGGGAAATAGAGGGCGCGCGCGGGGGGAAAGAAGAGGAGGGAGAGGGAGAGAGGGAGGAGAAGGGGAGGGGAGGGGGCTCACCTCGGGGTCCAAATTCCGGTGATCGACGTCTCCAATCCCTAGGGCACCACGGGGAGAGAGAGGTGGAAGAGGGAGAGGGAAGTTGTTGCGCGGGAGATCCAAATGAGAGAGAGAGAAGAGAGGGGGCGCATGGGGGGGTGTGGGCGCCAGGGGCGCGCAGGGCCGGGCCGGGCTGGGTTGGGTCGGGCCACTTCGCGGATCAAAACCCACGACACGCACAACCCAATCCGACACGCACGACACGGGCTCCAATCGCGAACCGAAAACCGAGGCAGAACGAGACGAACACGCGATATCAGACAAAGAAATGCGCCTCGGCATGATGCAACACCCATGACACTTAGGTTTTGGTTTATACATGACGCGGACACCTGTCACTATATATTATACCGACCAAACCTATGTTCTACTGTATATTATACCTTGTTGAAAATTATGTTTTATTCTAATCCTTCATTTATTTATGATTCATTATTTGTTGGTCATATTAAATCTGTTCTCACTCTTTTGCTTGTGGTGTCTTTTGTAGATGGCTCGACTTAGACACACTGCACGAAAGTCCGTCATCCCCTTCTTACCCTCCCGCCTTGCTGAGCGTCCGCTTCGCCGTCCCTTGGCCGGACAGTCCAGCCACTTGGAGAGACTGCACCACCGCCTGCATGAGGAGCAGGAACGTCGACAGGAGCAGGAGCAGCAGGGCTCTTATTTCTCGCTCCAACAGGAGATAGAGTCTGTGAGGAGCTGCTCTCCTGTGCTTCCCCTGGAGGCGCCCCCTGCACCACCATTGGGCGCCCCAGCCTCTGGAGTAGCTGCTGGAAGAGACCCAAACGACGGAGGTGGCGACGACAGCTCGAACCGCGACACCGACTTCCCTGCTGACTAGGAGCCGGAAGGATGGGTTGCTCGACCCGTCACTCGCGACGCTGCTCGCGGGTGTCACTTCCACGATGCGCTCGACACCCTGCTATGTCTGGCACTTAACCGGCATACTTGGTCCATCGAGTATCGCTGTGTGGTCTACCAGCATAGTCGCGGGGTCTACCCGGACCGCTGGGAGGCGACCTGCTTGGTGCGCCGTCCGGAGAACAGTCTCCAGGGTGCTGAGGTCTGCTCAGAGCACTATTCTATCTCTGAGCGAGACTCAGCTGAGGCGGCCATGCAAGATGCTGCACGGCGTGCGCTTTCGCACTACTGCTCGATTCTCGGTGGGGTAGCTGACGGTCTCGACCTAAAGTATTACCCCCGCCGTCCATCTGGTAGCACAGGAGGCGTGATTGTCTCACCTGTTGGTGAGGACAATCCTAGGTTGAGCAGCACAGTCAACCTAGCCGCCGTGCTAAACATGGAGCTGGACCATGCATTAGACGAGCTGAGTAGGGCTCATGCTGAGATCGCCCTACTGCGGGCTGAGCGCGCGGAACATCGTCACCTGGATGATGGTTCCCCCGCTCCCGTCGGGACTCAGCACCCGTACCGCTCACCTCGGCGTGGACACCAGTCTTATGTCAACCCCGACTGCAAGACCAAGATAAATCTAGAACCATAGATCGTTAGAGTTGGATCTTGTAATTAATACAAAATATATACGTATAAGCTACAGTCTTAGCGTTAGTCTCGCTCTTAGTTAGTCTTAGTTAGACAGGGTAGTTTGCTATATCCTGTGCATTTATGTTTGTCATGATGAACTATGTTTGGTTTGGATCTTTGTAATGACTGTCACCAGAGTGTGGGTATCCCCTGCATTTTGGTTCACCTGTTATGTTAATGGAGTTAGTTATCTAGTTGGGAAACCTTTCATTCCACATTCCTCTTTATCTGAGAAGCTGTGTGGTCTGTGTTGGAGATCAGTGAAGATGCTCATCTGTTCAGTGTTGTGGAGAATTCTATACTCTCTTCTTATGCTGCAAGATTTGCAAGATCAGTTCTGATGTGTGATTGCATTCTGCAGATGTCAGAGAACAGGCGCAGAGGAGGAAGGCGTGCTCAGCAGGAGCAAGCCGCTCAGCCGGATGAGGTGCCTCCGCAATAGCATCTGTCGCCCCCGCCCCCGATGTCGATCGAGCAGATGTTTCTGATGCAGACTCTGGCAGTTCAAGCCATCGATCAGACTCTGGCCGCCATTCAGCAGCAGCAGCAGCAGCAGGCCCCACCTCAGCCTCAGATGCCTCAGATGCCCAGGGACAAGCGTGCTGAATTCATGAGAGGTCATAAACCAACGTTCGCTCATTCTTCTAACCCCATGGATGCTGAAGACTAGCTGCACACTGTGGAGCGGGAGTTGCATACCACTCAGTGTGATGACAGAGAGAAAGTTCTGTATGGTCCCCGTCTCTTGAGAGGAGCAGCTCAGTCTTGGTGGGAGTCTTATCTCGCCACCCATGCCAACCCCGACGCCATTACTTGGGAAGAGTTCAGAGGTAGCTTTCGTTAGTACCATGTTCCCGCAGGTCTGATGACAGTGAAGAAAGAGGAGTTCTTGGCCCTCAAGCAAGGGTCATCGTCTGTCAGTGAGTACCAGGACAGGTTTCTTCAGTTGTCTCGCTATGCTCCTGAAGATGTCAACACCGACGCCAAGAGACAGTACCGATTCCTGAGAGGCTTGGTTGACCCTCTGCAGTATCAGCTGATGAATCATACCTTCCCGACATTCCAGCACCTGATTGATAGGGCAATCATGACAGAGAGGAAGCGTAAGGAGATGGAAGATCGTAAGCGCAAGATCAGTGGACCCCAGCCTGGAAGTAGCAGTCGTCCTCGTTTCTCAGGCAATCAACCTCAGCAGTTCACGCAGAACCAGCGTCCACCTCAGCAGCAGCAGTTCCAAAGACAGTACCCTCAGCACCAGTATCAGAATCGTCAGAACAATTAGTTAGGAGGAGGTCAATTTCAGAGGCAGAATCAGCAGGCACCTCGTCTTCCTGCCCCAGCAAACTAGCAGAACAGTCAGGCAGCACCAGCTCAGATTGGAAACAGGGCATGTTTCCACTGTGGAGAGCAAGGCCACTAGGTGATGCAATGTCTGAAGAAGGCAGCCCAGCAGTAGTCAGGCCCCATTGCCCCAGCGAAGCAGAATGTGCCTCAGTCTGGCGCAGGCAACCGCTCTCAGCCGCGCTACAACCATGGAAGGCTGAACCACTTGGAGGCTGAAGCAGCTCAGGAGACCCCCGGCATGATAGTAGGTATGTTCCCAGTCGACTCCCATATTGCAGAAGTGTTATTTGATACTGGGGCAACGCACTCTTTCATTACTGCATCATGGGTAGAAGCACATAATCTTCCAATTACTACCATGTCAAACCCCATTCAAATTGACTCAGCCGGTGGTAGAATTCGAGCTGATAGCATTTGTTTGAATGTAAGTGTGGAAATAAGGGGGATAGCGTTTCCCGCCAACCTCATAGTAATGGGTACTCAGGGAATAGATGTCATCCTAGGGATGAATTGGCTAGATAAGTATCAGGCAGTTATCAGTTGTGATAAGAGGACAATCAAGTTGGTGTCCCCACTAGGAGAGGAAGTGGTGACCGAGTTAGTCCCGCCTGAGCCAAAGAAAGGAAGTTGTTATCAGATGGCTGTCGATAGCAGCGAAGCAGACCCAATTGAGAGTATCAAGGTTGTGTCCGAGTTCCCAGATGTGTTTCCAAAGGACATACCGGGTATGCCACCAGAGCGGAAAGTTGAATTTTCCATAGAGCTTCTTCCTGGAACCACCCCTATCTTTAAGAGAGCTTACAGAATATCTGGGCCAGAGTTAGTTGAACTTAAGAAGCAGATTGATGAGTTGTCAGAGAAAGGTTACATCCGGCCAAGCACCTCGTCTTGGGCCGCCCCTGTCCTATTCGTGGAGAAGAAAGATGGCACCAAAAGGATGTGTATCGATTATCGAGCTTTGAATGAAGTCACGATCAAGAACAAGTACCCTTTGCCCAGGATAGAAGATCTGTTCGACCAGTTGAGGGGAGCCAGTGTGTTCTCCAAGATTGATTTGAGGTCAGGTTATCATCAGCTCAGGATCCGACCTTCGGACATTCCGAAGACGGCATTCATTACCAAATATGGGTTGTATGAGTTCACAGTGATGTCTTTTGGTTTGACCAATGCACCAGCGTTCTTCATGAACTTGATGAACAGTGTATTCATGGATTATCTCGATAAGTTTGTGGTGGTATTCATCGATGACATTCTGATTTATTCTCAAAGCGAAGAAGAGCATGCAAGTCATTTGAAGATGGTATTGCAGAGATTGCGAGAGCACCAGCTGTATGCAAAGTTAAGCAAGTGCGAATTCTAGATCAGTGAAGTCCTGTTCTTGGGTCACATAATCAACAAAGAAGGATTGGCTGTGGATCCAAAGAAAGTGGCAGACATTCTGAACTGGAAAGCGCCAACAGATGCTCGAGGAATCAAGAGCTTCATTGGAATGGCCGGATATTATCGGCGATTCATTGAAGGGTTTTCGAAGATTGCGAAACCAATGACAGCGTTGCTAGGCAACAAGGTCGAGTTCAAGTGGACCAAGAAATGTCAAGATGCCTTTGAAGTGCTGAAAGAGAAGTTGACTACAGCGCCTGTCTTAGTCTTGCCTGATGTGCACAAGCCCTTCTCGGTGTATTGTGATGCTTGTTACACCGGTTTGGGATGCGTGTTGATGCAAGAGGGAAGAGTTGTGGCTTACTCGTCCCGACAGTTGAAGGTTCATGAGAAAAATTACCAATCCATGATCTAGAGTTGGCAGCAGTGGTTCACGCACTAAAGACATGGAGGCATTATCTGTATGGACAGAAATGCGATGTTTACACAGACCACAAGAGTCTGAAGTATATATTCACTCAGTCAGAGCTGAATATGAGGCAAAGAAGATGGTTAGAGTTGATCAAAGACTATGAGTTGGAGATTCACTACCATCCAGGCAAAGCGAACGTAGTGGCAGATGCTTTGAGTAGGAAGAGTCAAGTCAATCTGATGGTCGCTCATCCGATGCCCTATGAGTTGGCCAAAGAGTTTGACAGGTTGAGTCTCGGATTTCTAAATAATTCGTGAGGAGTCACAACTAAGTTGGAACCTACCCTGGAGAGGGAAATCAAAGAAGCGTAGAAGAATGATGAGAAGATCTATGAGATCCGGTGACTGATTCTGGAAGGCAAAGGCAAAGATTTTCGGGAAGATGCAGAAGGTGTGATATGGTTCAAAGACCGCTTGTGCGTTCCTAATGTCCAATCCATTCGGGAGTTGATTCTCAAGGAAGCTCATGAGATAGCCTATTCGATTCACCCTGGTAGTGAGAAGATGTATCAAGATCTGAAGAAGAAATTCTATTGGTACGGAATGAAGAGGGAAATCGCAGAGCATGTAGCTATGTGTGATAGTTGTCGACGGATCAAGGCAGAGCACCAGAGACCAGCTGGATTGTTGCAACCGTTGCAAATCCCTCAGTGGAAATGGGATGAAATCGGTATGGACTTCATAGTCGGATTGCCTCGCACTCGAGCCAGCTACGATTCTATTTGGGTAGTAGTGGACCGTTTGACCAAGTCAGCCCACTTCATACCTGTCAAGACCAACTACAGCAGTGCAGTATTGGCGGAGCTGTACATGTCTCGGATTGTTTGTCTTCATGGTGTGCCAAAGAAGATAGTGTCAGACAGAGGAACGAAGTTCACCTCTCACTTCTGGCAGCAGTTGCATGAAGCCTTGGGAACACATCTGAATTTCAGTTCAGCATATCATCCGCAGACAGATGGTCAGATCGAAAGGACCAATCAAATTCTGGAAGACATGTTGAGAGCCTGTGCGTTGCAAGATCAGTCCGGATGGGACAAGAGATTGCCTTATGCAGAGTTTTCCTATAACAACAGTTACCAGGCCAGTTTGAAGATGTCACCATTTCAGGCGCTCTATGGAAGGAGTTGTAGGACTCCGTTGCAATGGGATCAGCCTGGAGAGAAGCAAGTGTTTGGGCCAGACATTTTGCTTGAAGCTGAAGAGAACATCAAGATGGTTTGAGAGAATCTGAGGATAGCGCAATCAAGGCAGCGAAGCTATGCAGACACAAGAAGAAGAGAGCTGAGTTTCGAAGTCGGAGACTTTGTCTATCTGAAAGTGTCACCGATAAGAGGAGTCAGAAGATTCGGAGTCAAAGGCAAGCTAGCACCCCGCTACATTGGTCTGTATCAAATTCTCGCAAAGCGTGGAAAAGTGGCCTATCAACTCAGTTTGCCAGAAGGTTTGTCCGCAGTGCATGATGTTTTTCATGTGTCTCAGTTGAAGAAGTGTCTGCGTGTGCCAGAAGAGCAGTTGCCAGTTGAAGGTCTAGAGGTCTAGGAGGACTTGACCTACACGGAGAAACCAGCGCAGATCCTTAAGACGGCAGACAGAGTCACCCGAAGAAAGACCATCAGAATGTGCAAAGTCAGATGGAGTCATCACTCTGAGGAAGAAGCAACCTGGGAGCGTGAAGATGATCTAATGGCTAAATACCCTGAGCTCTTTGCTAGCCAACCCTGAATCTCGAGGGCGAGATTCTTTTAAGGGGGATAGGTTTGTAACGCCCTGAATTTGGGGGTAGAATTTTTTTCTTCTTTTCTCTCACCAAATTCGGGCGTTACTCTCTTTTCTCTTTCCTGTTTCACTCCTTCCTCCCAATTTCAAACCAGTATAGTGACAGGTCTCCATGTCATGTATAAACCAAAACCTAAGTGTCATGGGTGTTGCATCATGCTGAGGCACATTTCTTTGTCTGATATCGCGTGTTTGTCTCGTTCTGCCTCGGTTTTCGGTTCGCGATTGGAGCCCGTGTCGTGCGTGTCGGATTGGGTTGTGCGTGTCGTGGGTTTCGATCCGCGAAGTGGCCCGGCCCAACCCAGCCCGGCCCGGCCCTGCGCGCCCCTGGCGCCCACACCCCCCATGTGCCCCCCTCTCTTCTCTCTCTCTCTCTCATTTGGATCTCCCGCGCAACAACTTCCCTCTCCCTCTTCCACCTCTCTCTCCCCGTGGTGCCCTAGGGATTGGAGACGTCGATCACTGGAATTTGGACCCCAAGGTGAGCCCCCCTCCCCTCCCCTTCTCCTCCCTCTCTCCCTCTCCCTCCTCTTCTTCCCCCCCCCCCCCGTGCGCGCCCTCTCTTTCCCCCTGCTCGCACGCGACCCGGCCCCTCCCTGGCCCGCGGCGCACGACCCGCCCCTGCCCCGACTCACGCGGCGGCGCCCCGGCCCCGCTCCCTGCTCGCCCGGCACGACCCCGGCGTGGCCCCCGGCGCGGCCCCCAGCGGCCTATGTCACACCCGGTTTTAGAAGGCAAACCGAATGCGAACCATGTACGTGCCAGGATCAGCAATTCACGTACACAACAGTTACATAACATGGACATCATCACACAGTGCTCAAATAGTATTAAAAAGGGTCGATTACATCATATGTCTGAGACATCCACATAGTCTTTACAATAATCAAAGTGCAGAAAAGAAACGTAGATAAACGCGGCCATCACAGGCAGCCGACTGGGGGTTGCCGCTAACCCACACCTAGAACTCGTCGTAATCTTGAAACTCCAGGAAGTCTCCTTCCACAGCTTCATATTCTCCTGAGCAGTGGTTGCAATGCGGACAACCTAGGGGGGGTTTGGTGTGTAGAGCAAGGGTGAGTACACATCAACATACTCAGCAAGTATCCTGTTTGGCTGTAGTGGACTAGCTTTATGTGGGGGGTAAGTCAAGCAGTTGCTTTTAGTTGGTCAGATTATTATTTACTAGTAGAAAGCTAGGTTTTAACATTAACCCAAGTTATTAGCCCGATGTACCCTTTCCAAACGGAAAGAATACCACTTACCAGCACCAAAGTCATAACCAAAACCATCAGTCTCATTGCCACCTGTAAACCAAAATGTCTCTGATCAAGTACCACTAATCACTGGAGCTCCCTTGGCCGCTCATAACCGCGAGCACGGCTGATATATTAGTTTTCGAACACTCTGCAGAGGTTGTGCACTTTACCCACAAGCCGTGATTCCCATTCTGCCCGGAGATCATGACTCTCCATTGGTCACTACAAAGGTGACCCAGCAGGGCATCACTACGTAGCCTTTACAAAGATTCCCCAGGGCTGTAGCCGCCCGTTAGGTTTCCTAAATGTACCGCACTCCTCCCCAAGGGACAAATCAACCTTGGCAGAGAGCGAGCCGCATACACCGAGCCCCATTGACGGCACTAGGGGTGGAAACGAGCCGAGCCGAGCTCGGCTCGCTGCGGCTCGCTCATGTAACGAGCCGAGCTCGGCTCGGCTCGCTCATCTCACGAGCTCGAAAAAGCGGCTCGGCTCGGCTCGCTCCTGGCTCGCGAGCCGGCTCGCCGAGCCAACGAGCCTAGGCATAAAATTAAATCTGCTCGCTAAATTATAATATAAAATCTTAAAAATATTTTAAATAACATATTTTAAATTAGTAAAATAGATATATCACTAATATAATATATAAAACAGATTATTTTTGTATAGTAATCTCAAATAACATAAATTAATTGTCTACTCGTTATTAATATTATATGCTAATTAAGATTTTATGTAACAAATTATTGTTGGGTCGAGCCACGAGCCAGCTCGCGAGCTGCACCGAGCCGAGCCGAGCTGGCTCGCTCTTTTCACGAGCCAGAAAAACAGGCTCGGCTCGGGCTCGTTCAGAGCGTCGAGCCGGTCCGAGCCGAGCCGAGCTGCTGCGAGCCCGAGCCAGCTCGTCGAGCTCGAGCTTTTTTTCCAGCCCAACGGCTAAGCGAACTACACCCCAGATCCTCTAATTATTCAGCTAAGGGCGTCCCACTCCACCCTCATGGTTGCACTGTTTTCCCGGGCGGTCATCCATAGAACAGGTCCTTACGGAGAGGCACTCGAGAAACCGCTCGAGCCCCCTTAAAGGCCACAAGTACAACATCATAATAAGAGAAGGGGGAAAACAGCGTATCATAGACAATCTCATCATGTTCATTGATTATAGTTGAGCAATAGCATAAAGCTAAATAATAATAATCCAACCCAAATAGGTAAACAAGGTAATGGATAACAAAAGCTAGTCAATCCTTAGGTATAAATGTGTAAAGCGGGAGGTGAATTAAAGAATGAATAGGACAGAGGTAGGTCGAGGGACACTTGCCTCCACCAACCGACTGCTGCTCAGGGGCTTCTCCTGCAAGTTCCTCGGGCTCTTCAACCGGATTATTCTCTATGCGGGCGCAAACATACATACATCCACATATTTAATACAAACGAACGGTACACCACACAATAGAATGTAGTAAGTAAACAAATGTTCCACGCGGGCTCGCAATTAAGGTTAAGAGAGAAAGAGAAAAAGACAGTCGAGGAATGATCACGTTACCTATTTATGAATTAAACCACTCGCTTAATTGAAAGGCATTAATACAGACGCTAGGTTTAGCATAAAGTAAAGTCATGTTTCATGTCTAATCATTATAAGCAGATGAAGGTGAATAAAAAAAGATTGTCGTGCGGCGGGACGAGCGACATTGCATTCTAAATCGAATTAAGAAATCCACGACTCGTCGCGCGACCGAGCGCACAACGAGACACTTTGCATTAATTGTAAAGAGACGTTAAGCTTCGCGCGACGAAACGCACGACGGAATACGTCGACTAAACTGAGTCTAAAGTGGAACATCGCGTGAATACACGTGCGACGTTACACCTTAAACAACCTGAAATTAAAATGGATCGTCGCGCGACGAAGCGCACGACGCAACACATAAATAGAATCTGAAATTAGACAAATTCGTCGCGCGATGAAGCGCGCGACGTAGCACTCTAACTAACGGAGTTTGACATTGACTACCGACCAAAAACAATCACCGTGAGCGCGGGTTTGCGAACGCGGGAATGCGCTAGCGATAAACAGGGAAGCGCGAGGCCACACCAAGGCCACGCGGGCCACGCCGAGGGCCAGGACGCCGCGCGCAGGGGGCTGAGGCCGCGCGCAGGGAGCTGCGCGCCTGGGAGCAGGGGCCGCGCCGGGGCCGGAGGCCGTGCCGGGGGCCGCGCCGGGGGGCCGCGCCGGGGCCGAGCCGCCGGGGCCGAGCCGCCAGGGGCCGCGCCGGGGGCCGCGCCGGGCGAGCAGGGGGCGGGGCCAGGGTGCCACCGTGCGGGCAGGGGCGGGGGGCCCGCGCCGCCGCGGGCAGGGGATGGCAGGGCCGCCGCGCGCCGCCGCGGGCAGGGAGGGGGCAGGGCTGCCGCACGCCGCCGCGGGCAGGGGAGGGGGCGGGGTCGCGCGCCGCGGGCCGGGGAGGGGCGGGGTCGCGCGCGAGCAGGAGGAAAGACAGGGCGCGCGTGGGGGGAAAGAAGAGGAGGGAGAGGGAGAGAGGGAGGAGAAGGGGAGGGGAGGGGGCTCACCTCGGGGTCCAAATTCCGGTGATCGACGTCTCCAATCCCTAGGGCACCACGGGGAGAGAGAGGTGGAAGAGGGAGAGGGAAGTTGTTGCGCGGGAGATCCAAATGAGAGAGAGAGAAGAGAGGGGGGTGCATGGGGGGTGTGGGCGCCAGGGGCGCGCAGGGCCGGGCCGGGCTGGGTTGGGCCGGGCCACTTCGCGGATCGAAACCCATGACACGCACAACCCAATCCGACACGCACGACACGAGCTCCAATCGCGAACCGAAAACCGAGGCAGAATGAGACGAACATGCGATATCAGACAAAGAAATGCGCCTCGACATGATGCAACATCCATGACACTTAGGTTTTGGTTTATACATGACACGAACACCCGTCACTATACTGGTTTGAAATTGGGAGGAAGGAGCGAAACAGGAAAGAGAAAAGAGAGTAACGCCCGAATTTGGTGAGAGAAAAGAAGAAAAAAATTCTACCCCCAAATTCAGGGCGTTACAAACCTATCCCCCTTAAAAGAATCTCGCCCTCGAGATTCAGGGTTGGCTAGCAAAGAGCTCAGGGTATTTAGCCATTAGATCATCTTCACGCTCCCAGGTTGCTTCTTCCTCAGAGTGATGACTCCATCTGACTTTGCACATTCTGATGGTCTTTCTTCAGGTGACTTTGTCTGCCGTCTCAAGGATCTGTGCTAGTTTCTCCGTGTAGGTCAAGTCCGACTGGACCTCCAGACCTTCAACTGGCAACTGCTCTTCTGGCACACGCAGACACTTCTTCAACTGAGACACATGAAAAACATCATGCACTGCGGACAAACCTTCTGGCAAACTGAGTTGATAGGCCACTTCTCCACGCTTTGCGAGAATTTGATACGGACCAATGTAGCGGGGTGCTAGCTTGCCTTTGACTCCGAATCTTCTGACTCCTCTGATCGGTGACACTTTCAGATAGACAAAGTCTCCGACTTCGAAACTCAGCTCTCTTCTTCTTGTGTCTGCATAGCTTCGCTGCCTTGATTGCGCTATCCTCAGATTCTCTCGAACCATCTTGATGTTCTCTTTAGCTTCAAGCAAAATGTCTGGCCCAAACACTTGCTTCTCTCCAGGCTGATCCCATTGCAACGGAGTCTACAACTCCTTCCATAGAGCGCTTGAAATGGTGACATCTTCAAACTGGCCTGGTAACTGTTGTTATAGGAAAACTCTGCATAAGGCAATCTCTTGTCCCATCCGGACTGATCTTGCAACGCACAAGCTCTCAACATATCTTCAAGGATTTGATTGGTCCTTTCGGTCTGACCATCTGTCTGCGGATGATTTGCTAAACTGAAATTCAGATGTGTGCCCAAGGCTTCATGCAACTGCTGCCAGAAATGAGAGGTGAACTGCGTTCCTCTGTCTGACACTATCTTCTTTAGCACACCATGAAGACAAACAATCTGAGACATGTACAGCTCCGCCAATACTGCACTGCTGTAGTTGGTCTTGACAGGTATGAAGTGGGCTGACTTGGTCAAACGGTCCACTACTACCCAAATAGAATCGTAGCCGGCTCAAGTGCGAGGCAATCCGACTATGAAGTCCATACCGATTTCATCCCATTTCCACTAAGGGATTTGCAACGGTTGCAACAATCCAGTTGGTCTCTGGTGCTCTGCCTTGATCCGTCGACAACTATCACACATAGCTACATGCTCTGCGATTTCCCTCTTCATTCCGTACCACCAGAATTTCTTCTTCAGATCTTGACACATCTCCTCACTGCCAGGGTGAATCGAATAGGCTGTCTCATGAGCTTCCTTGAGGATCAACTCTCGAATAGACTGGACATTGGGAACACACAAACGGTCCTTGAACCATATCACACCTCCTGCATCTTCCCGAAAATCTTTGCCTCTGCCATCTAGAATCAGTCGCCGGATCTCACTGATCTTCTCATCATTCTTCTGCGCTTCTTTGATTTCCCGCTCTAGGGTAGGTTCCAACTCAACTGTGACTCCTCGCGAATTATTCAGAAACCCAAGACTCAACCTGTCAAACTCTTTGGCCAACTGATAAGGCATCAGACGAGCGACCATCAGATTGACTTGACTCTTTCTGCTCAAAGCATCTGCCACTACGTTCGCTTTGCCTGGATGGTAGTGAATCTCCAACTCATAGTCTTTGATCAACTCTAACCATCTTCGCTGCCTCATATTCAACTCTGACTGAGTGAATATGTACTTCAGACTCTTGTGGTCTGTGTAAACATCACATTTTTGTCCATACAGATAGTGCCTCCATGTCTTCAGTGCGTGAACCACTGCTGCCAACTCTAGGTCATGGATTGGATAATTCTGCTCATGAACCTTCAGCTGTCGGGACGAGTAAGCCACAACTCTTCCCTCTTGCATCAACACACATCCCAAACCAGTGTAACAAGCATCACAATACACCGAGAAAGGCTTGTGCACATCAGGCAAGACTAAGACAGGCGCTGTAGTCAACTTCTCTTTCAGCGCTTCAAAGGCCTCTTGACATTTCTGGGTCCACTTGAACTCAACTTTGTTGCCTAGCAACACTGTCAATGGTTTCGCAATCTTTGAAAACCCTTCAATGAATCGCCGATAATATCCGGCCATTCTAATGAAACTCTTGATTCCTCGGGCATCTGTTGGCGCTTTCCAGTTCAGAATGTCTGCCACTTTCTTCGGATCCACAGCCAATCCTTCTTTGTTAATTATATGACCCAAAAACAGGACTTCACTGAACCAGAATTCACACTTGCTCAACTTTGCATACAACTGGTGCTCTCGCAATCTCTGCAATACCATCCTCAAATGATCTGCATGTTCTTCTTCGCTTCGAGAATATACCAGAATGTCATCAATGAATACCACCACAAACTTGTCAAGATAGTCCATGAATACACTGTTCATCAAGTTCATGAAGAAGGCTGGTGCATTGGTTAAACCAAAAGACATCACCGTGAACTCATACAACCCATACTTGGTAATGAATGCCGTCTTCGGAATGTCTGAAGGTCGGATCCTGAGCTGATGATAACCTGACCTCAGATCAATCTTGGAGAACACACTAGCTCCTCTCAACTGGTCGAACAGATCTTCTATTCTGGGCAAGGGGTACTTGTTCTTGATGGTGACCTCATTCAGAGCTCGGTAATCGATACACATCCTTTTGGTGCCATCTTTCTTTTCCACAAATAGGACAGGGGCGGCCCAAGGCGAGGTGCTTGGCTGGATGTAACCTTTCTCTGACAACTCATCGATCTGCTTCTTAAGTTCAACTAACTCTGGCCCAGATATTCTGTAAGCTCTCTTAAAGATAGGGGCGGTTCCAGGAAGAAGCTCTATGGCAAATTCAACTTTCTGCTCTGGTGGCATACCCGGTAAGTCCTTTGGAAACACATCTGGGAATTAGGACACAACCTTGATACTCTCAATTGGGTCTGCTTCACTGCTATCGACAGCCATCTGATAACAACTTCCTTTCTTTGGCTCAGGCGGGACTAACTCGGTCACCACTTCCTCTCCTAGTGGGGACACCAACTTGATTGTCCTCTTATCACAACTGATAACTGCCTGATACTTATCTAGCCAATTCATCCCTAGGATGACATCTATTCCCTGAGTACCCATTACTATGAGGTTGGCGGGAAACGCTATCCCCCTTATTTCCACACTTACATTCAAACAAATGCTATCAGCTCGAATTCTACCGCCGGCTGAGTCAATTTGAATGGGGTTTGACATGGTAGTAATTGGAAGATTATGTGCTTCTACCCATGATGCAGTAATGAAAGAGTGTGTTGCCCCAGTATCAAATAACACTTCTGCAATATGGGAGTCGACTGGGAACATACCTACTATCATGCCGGGGGTCTCCTGAGCTGCTTCAGCCTCCAAGTGGTTCAGCCTTCCATGGTTGTAGCGCGGCTGAGAGCGGTTGCCTGCGCCAGACTGAGGCACATTCTGCTTCGCTGGGGCAATGGGGCCTGACTGCTGCTGGGCTGCCTTCTTCGGACATTGCATCACCCAGTGTTCTTGCTCGCCACAGTGGAAACATGCCCTGTTTCCAATCTGAGCTGGTGCTGCTTGACTGTTCTGCTGGTTTGCTGGGGCAGGAAGACAAGGTGCCTGTTGATTCTGCCTCTGAAACTGATCTCCTCCTGACTGATTGTTCTGACGATTCTAATACTGGTGCTGAGGGTACTATCTTTGGAACTACTGCTGAGGTGGACGCTGGTTCTGCTTGAACTGCTGAGGTTTATTGCCTGAGAAACGAGGACGACTGCTACTTCCAGGCTGGGGTCCACTGATCTTGCGCTTACGATCTTCCATCTCCTTACGCTTCCTCTCTGTCATGATTGCCCTGTCAATCAGGTGCTGGAATGTCGGGAAGGTATGATTCATCAGCTGATACTGCAGAGGGTCAACCAAGCCTCTCAGGAATCGGTACTGTCTCTTGGCGTCGGTGTTGACATCTTCAGGAGCATAGCGAGACAACTGAAGAAACCTGTCTCGGTACTCACTGACAGACGAAGAACCCTTGCTTGAGGGCCAGGAACTCCTCTTTCTTCACTGTCATCAGACCTGCGGGAACATGGTACTGACGAAAGCTACCTCTGAACTCTTCCCAAGTGATGGTGTCGGGGTTGGCATGGGTGGCGAGATAAGACTCCCACCAAGACTGAGCTACTCCTCTCAATAGACGGGGACCATACAGAACTTTCTCTCTGTCATCACACTGAGTGGTATGCAACTCCCGCTCCACAGTGCGCAGCCAGTCTTCAGCATCCATGGGGTCAGAAGAATGAGCGAACGTTGGTGGATGACCTCTCATGAATTCAGCACGCTTGTCCCTGGGCATCTAAGGCATCTGAGGCTGAGGTGGGGCCTACTGCTGCTGCTGCTGCTGAATGGCGGCCAGAGTCTGACCAATGGCTTGAACTGCCTGAGTTTGCATCAGAAACATCTGCTCGATGGACATCGGGGGCGGGGGCGGTAGATGCTGTTGCGGAGGCACCTCATCCGGCTGAACGTCTCGCTCCTGCTGAGCACGCCTTCCTCCTCTGCGCCTGTTTTCTGACATCTGCAGGATGCAACCACACATCAGAACTGATCTGGCAAATCTTACAGCATAAGAAAAGAGTATAGAATTCTTCAACAGCGCTGAACAGATGAGCATCTTCACTGATCTCCAACACAGACCAACACAACTTCTCAGATAAAGAGGAAAGTGGAATAAAAGGTTTTCCCAACTATATAACTAACTCCATTAACATAATACGTAAACCAAAAAATGGAGGGGATACCCACACTCTGGTGACAGTCATTACAAAGATCCAAACCAAACATAGTTCATCATGACAAACATAAATGCACAGGATATAGCAAACTACCCTGTCTAACTAAGACTAACTAAGAGCGAGACTAACGCTAAGACTGTAGCTTCTACGTATATATTTTGTATTAATTACAAGATCCAACTCTAACGATCTATGGTGCTAAATCTATCTTGATCTTGCAGTCGGGGTTGCCATAAGACCGGTGTCCACGCCGAGGTGAGCGGTACGGGTGCTGTGTCCTGACGGGAGCGGGGGAACCATCATCCAAGTGATGACGTTCCGTGCGCTCAGCCCGCAGCAGGGCGATCTCAGCACGAGCCCTACTCAGCTCGTCTAGTGCATGGTCCAGCTTCGTGTTTAGCACGGCGGCTAGGTTGACTGTGCTGCTCAACCTAGGATTGTCCTCACCGACAGGTGAAACAATCACGCCTCCTATGCTGCCAGATGGACGGCGGGGGTAATACTTCAGGTTGAGACCGTCAGCTACCCCACCGAGAACCGAGCAGTAGTGCGAAAGCGCATGCCATGCAGCATCTTGCATGGCCGCCTCAGCTGAGTCCCGCTCAGAGAGGGAATAGTGCTCTGAGCAGACCTCAGCACCCTAGAGACTGTTCTCCGGACGGTGCACCAAGCAGGTCGCCTCCCAGCGGTCCGGGTAGACCTCGCGACTATGCTGGTAGACCACACAGTGATACTCGATGGACCAAGTATGCCGGTTAAGTGCCCGACGTAGCAGGGTGTCGAGCGCATCGTGGAAGTGACACCCGCGAGCAGCGTCGCGAGTGACGGGTCATCCTTCCGGCTCCTGGTCAGCAGGGGAGTCGGTGTCGTGGCTCGAGTTGTCGTCGCCACCTCCGTCGTCTGGGTCTCCTCCAGCAGCTACTCCAGAGGCTGGGGCGCCCAGTGGTGGTGCAGGGGGCGCCTCCAGGGGAAGCACAGGAGAGCAGCTCCTCACGGACTCTATCTCCTGTTGGAGCGAGAAAGAAGAGCCCTGCTGCTCCTTCTCCTGTCGTCGACGTTCCTGTTCCTCATGCAGGCGGTGGTGCAGCCTCTCCAAGTGGCTGGACTGTCCGGCCACGGGACGGCGAAGCGGACGCTCAGCAAGGCGGGAGGGTAAGAAGGGGATGACGGACTTTCGTGCAGTGTGTCTAAGTCGAGCCATCTACAAAAGACACCGCAAGCAAAAGAGTGAGAACAGAATTAATATGACCAACAAGTAATGAACCATAACTAAATGAAGGATTAGAATAAAACACAATTTTCAGCAAGGTATAATATATAGTAGAACATAGGTTTTGATCGATATGACCAACTTTTGAAGGGATATCAAAGTCAAGGCAGGGACAGAGGTCTATAGTCCTTAGAATGACCATTCTATTCTAGGTTAGCGGTCCTACAGTCAGCACGGCTTTGATACCACCTATGTCACACCCGGTTTTAGAAGGCAAACCGAATGCGAACCATGTACGTGCCAGGATCAGCAATTCACGTACACAGCAGTTACATAACATGGACATCATCACACAGTGCTCAAATAGTATTAAAAAGGGAAATAATAGTCGATTACATTATATGTCTGAGACATCCACATAGTCTTTACAATAATCAAAGTGCAGAAAAGAAACGTAGATAAACGCGGCCATCACAGGCAGCCGACTGGGGGTTGCCGCTAACCCACACCTAGAACTCGTCGTAGTCTTGGAACTCCTGGAAGTCTCCTTCCACAGCTTCATATTCTCCTGAGCAGTGGTTGCAATGTGGACAACCTAGGGGGGGTTTGGTGTGTAGAGCAAGGGTGAGTACACATCAACATACTCAGCAAGTATCCTGTTTGGCTGTAGTGGACTAGCTTTATGTGGGGGGTAAGTCAAGCAGTTGCTTTTAGTTGGTCAGATTATTATTTACTAGTAGAAAGCCAGGTTTTAACAATAACCCAAGTTATTAGCCCGATGTACCCTTTCCAAACGGAAAGAATACCACTTACCAGCACCAAAGTCATAACCAAAACCATCAGTCTCATTGCCACCTGTAAACCAAAATGTCTCTGATCAAGTACCACTAATCACTGGAGCTCCCTTGGCCGCTCATAACCACGAGCACGGCTGATATATCAGTTTTCGAACACTCTACAGAGGTTGTGCACTTTACCCACAAGCCGTGATTCCCATTCTGCCCGGAGATCATGACTCTCCATTGGTCACTACCAAGGTGACCCAGCAGGGCATCACTACGTAGCCTTTACAAAGATTCCTCGGGGCTGTAGCCGCCCGTTAGGTTTCCTAAATGTACCGCACTCCTCCCCAAGGGACAAATCAACCTTGGCAGAGCGAGCCGCATACACCGAGCCCCATTGACGGCACAACGGCTAAGCGAACTACACCCCAGATCCTCTAATTATTCAGCTAAGGGTGTCCCACTCCACCCTCATGGTTGCACTGTTTTCCCGGGCGGTCATCCATAGAACAGGTCCTTACGGAGAGGCACTCGAGAAACTGCTCGAGCCCCCTTAAAGGCCACAAGTACAACATCATAATAAGAGAAGGGGGAAAACAGCGTATCATAGACAATCTCATCATGTTCATTGATTATAGTTGAGCAATAGCATAAAGCTAAATAATAATAATCCAACCCAAATAGGTAAACAAGGTAATGGATAACAAAAGCTAGTCAATTCTTAGGTATAAATGTGTAATGTGGGAGGTGAATTAAAGGATGAATAGGATAGAGGTAGGTCGAGGGACACTTGCCTCCACCAACCGACTGCTGCTCAGGGGCTTCTCCTGCGAGTTCCTCGGGCTCTTCAACCGGATCGTTCTCTATGCGGGCGCAAACATACATACATCCACATATTTAATACAAACGAACGGTACACCACACAATAGAATGTAGTAAGTAAACAAACGTTCCACGCGGCTCGCAATTAAGGTTAAGAGAGAAAGAGAAAAAGACAGTCGAGGAACGATCACGTTACATATTTATGAATTAAACCACTCGCTTAATTGAAAGGCATTAATACAAACGCTAGGTTTAGCATAAAGTAAAGTCATGTTTCATGTCTAATCATTATAAGCAGATGAAGGTGAATAAAAAAAGATTGTCGTGCGGCGGGATGAGCGACATTGCATTCTAAATCGAATTAAGAAATCCACGACTCGTCGCGCGACCGAGCGCACAACGAGACACTTTGCATTAATTGTAAAGAGACGTTAAGCTTCGCACGACGAAACGCACGACGACATACGTCGACTAAACTGAGTCTAAAGTGGAACGTCGCGTGAATACACGCGCGACGTTACACCATAAACAACCTGAAATCAAAATGGATCGTCGCGCGACGAAGCGCACGACGCAACACATAAATAGAATCTGAAATTAGACAAATCCGTCGTGCGACGAAGCGCGCGACGCAGCACGCTAACTAACGGAGATTGACATTGACTATCGACCAAAAATAATCACCACGAGCGCAGGTTTGCGCACGCGGGAACGCGCTAGCGATAAACGGGGAAGCGCGAGGCCACACCAAGGCCACGCGGGCCACGCCGAGGGCCGGAACGCCGCGCGCAGGGGGCCGAGGCCGCACGCAGGGAGCTGCGCGTCGGGGAGCAGGGGCCGCGCCGGGGCCGAAGGCCGCGCCGGGGTCGAGCCGCTGGGGGCCGCGCCGGGGGGCCACGCCGGGGCCGAGCCGCCGGGGGCCGCACCGGGGCCGCGCCGGGCGAGCAGGGGGCGGGGCCGGGGCGCCGCCGCGCGAGCAGGGGTGGGGGCCCCGCGCCGTCGCGGGCAGGGGAGGGTGGGGCCGCCACGCGCCGCCGCGGGCAGGGGAGGGGGCGGGGTTGCGCGCCGCGGGCCGGGGAGGGGCGGGGTCGCGCGCTAGCAGGGGGAAAGAGAGGGCGCGCGGGGGGGGGGGGGGGGAAGAAGAGGAGGGAGAGGGAGAGAGGGAGGAGAAGGGGAGGGGAGGGGGGCTCACCTCGGGGTCCCAATTCCGGTGATCGACGTCTCCAATCCCTAGGGCACCACGGGGAGAGAGAGGTGGAAGAGGGAGAGGGAAATTGTTGCGCGGGAGATCCAAATGAGAGAGAGAGAGAGAGAGAAGAGAGGGGTGGCACATGGGGGGGTGTGGGCGCCAGGGGCGCACAGGGCTGGGCTGGGCTGGGCTGGGTTGGGCCGGGCCACTTCGCGGATCGAAACCCACGACACGCACAACCCAATCCGACACGCATGACACAGGCTCCAATCACGAACCGAAAACCGAGGCAGAACGAGACGAACACGCGATATCAGACAAAGAAATGCGCCTCGGCATGATGCAACACCCATGACACTTAGGTTTTGGTTTATACATGACACGGACACCTGTCACTATACTGGTTTGAAATTGGGAGGAAGGAGCGAAACAGGAAAGAGAAAAGAGAGTAACGCCCGAATTTGGTGAGAGAAAAGAAGAAAAAATCTCTACCCCCAAATTCAGGGTGTTACACTTATGGACGGAATATTGCTGTTGTTGTGTCGGTAGTGATGAACAAGGATCGCCAAGATGCTGCGCAGAAGCGCCGGGCAGTCGTCAGGCTCCCTAAGGCTAGGCCGAAGAGAGCGCGGGGGAGTGCGAAGGCTGCCGTCCCCGGCGGTAGCCAGCCTTCGCTGGCTGCGAGGCCGGCCGCACCCGAATCTAGCAAGTTGCGGGAGAGCACGAAGGCGGCCGGCGCTGGCGGAACCAAGTCTGCCCTGGAAGGAGCTGCAAAGGTCCGGGAGCAGCCTTCGCCGGGGAAACACGTTGCCGACTTTGGCACAAATATTAGCATGGACGACTATCTCGTTGGTAAGTTTTTTTTGACCGGTGATACGTTGCAGGGTTGGGCGAAGGGCAACTTGTTGCCATCTCGCATGCGGTGGCAACCATGGCGTCTACCGCGGTTTTTGGGGTGAAGGGTGGCGCTTTCAGCGCTGGCGATGAGGTTTCGGCGGCCACTACCGTCAAGGACGAGGCAGGTACTGTGTCCCGCCGGCTGCGGGAGGCGTCGCTGCAGCTGACGCAGCAGCTGAATCAAGTAAGTTGAGGAAGGCTTTGTTGTGTGCTGCTTTCATGGTGATTGTGGTCTCATGTGTGTCTGTTAGGCGGCCGACTTCACCGACCGCGTGACGTCGGGTGCCCTGACGGCAGACGTGGCTGCCGAGGTCGAGAGACTTCGAGCGTAGCACGCGGACGCCGTCCGAGAAAAGTCAGCTGCGGAGAGCAAAAGTCGCAGGCTGGCGGAGAAGGTGGCCACCCTGGAGGGCGAGAGGACGGACCTCCAGCGCCAGTTGGTGGAGGAAAGGAGGGAGGCCAACCAAGCCATCACCAAGGCGCAGACAGCGCAGGCGGAGGCCAAATTGGCGAAGGTGGAGGAGAGTCTCGCCAGCCAGCGCGCCGAGGAATGGGAGGCGCGGTTCAATGCTCTGCAGGCCCGCATGGAGAGGGCCGAGGCCTCTACACGCGTGGAAGTTGAGCGGACGCGCAAACAGCTCGTGGACTCATACCACGAGCTGGGTGCGCGGACTGCTAACTTCGAGGTACCCGACCGAGAGGCGGGCCTTCGCTTCCTCGAGTGGCTGCAAGAGGAATTGTTAGCGCTTCCGACCATCGTGGAGGGCTTCATGTCCTTTGCCTCCCTCGTCACCTGCGAGGGGGCCGTGAATGCGCTGTCCCGTGAGGGGTGCAGCCACTATGAGGGCTTCGACTGATCCGATGAAGACTTCGGGCGCGAGATTTTTAAGGTCGAAAACCCTTTGGTGAAGGACGCCGTGGGGGCCCTGTTCGACCGGATGTGGGCCCCCCACGGTTGGGAGGTGGTTAGGGAACGGGCTGACCGGGCAAGGGATCAGGTAAAGTTTGTTTTTTGTTTTGTGTTGTTGAATGTGGGTATACGTGGGTTTGCTGAATCGGTGTGCTGTGTTGTAGATGGCGCGTGCTGAGGACGTGGAGGACTTCGGACACCTGAACAGCGCGCTGCCCGGAGCGGAGGTCAACCCGGTGGTGGCCGAGGCTGAGGTCGACCCGGCGCCGCTCCCGGAAACCGGTGAAGGTTCCCACGCTGCCCCTGCGTCTACTGTATCTGGTGGAGGCTCGTCGTCAGCCACTGTGCCGATTGCAGAGGATCCCCCGTAGGCGGCGATGGAGCCAGCAGCGGAGGATCCCGTGGCGGTGGTTGGGTCTTCGCAGGTGGCTTAGTGGGTGTGGGGTAGTTAGGGAATTTTGTCTGTGTTACTGAACCTTGGTTGCTGCGCAGGTTCAGGATTTTGGGCCTGCGCACGCAACCGCTACTGCAAATTTTGCGGCGGCTTCGACCGTGGTCGCTGGAAATGAATCGGATGAGTCTACGTCTAAGTTTTTTGAGTTTGACGACTTTGGGAGTTCGATTGTGTGGACAGAAGAGTCTTCGGATGAGGGCTTGGATTACTTTGCGGCATTGGATGTGGCTGAGGCGGAGGCTTCTCCATGTGTTACGGATGCTGAAGTTTTGCCTGGTCCGAGTGTTGGGCGTAGGCGGCGAAGGGCGGTGGCGAAGCGTAGAGTGAGTGAATTGGATGGTGGTCGTCTTCGTGTGAGCAGGGCTGGCAGGCGGGAATTGTTGTCCTTGCCGGTTGGGGCGAGTATAGGTGAGGGGGAGTTGCGATGTCTTTTTGAGGGTGAGGAGCTAAGGATAATGCTTTTTAACTATAGGGAGATGGGAATTATTCCGAAGGTTGAACCAATGTAAGGTGTGATGCCCTCACTATATGCGTGTAACTATAGTTTGTATGATGAGGCTGTGTGCCTTCACACATCTGGCTATATTCATAGGGCGTTGCGCACTTGGTCTAGCATGTTTGTTATGTCGGTCCGGCTGCGCCTGTAGGCTTTTGCACTGATGTAATGTGCCTTCGATTTTGTGCACTCGTTGTGCTAGTCCGGTTGTACCCTTAGGCGACTTTTGCACGGATGGTCTTTTGAAGAAGACTTCGATTTTGCGCACTTGTTGTGCTAATCCGTCTGCACCCTTAGGCGACTTTTGCACGGATAGTCTTTTGAAGAAGACTTCATTTTTGTGCACTTGTTGTGCTAGTCCGGCTGCACCCTTAGGCGACTTTTGCACGGATAGTCTTTTGAAGAAGACTTCGTTTTTGTGCACTTGTTGTGCTAGTCCGGCTGCACCCTTAGGCAACTTTTGCACGGATAGTATTTTGAAGAAGACTTCGTTTTTGTGCACTTGTTGTGCTAGTCCGGCTGCACCCTTAGGCGACTTTTGCACGGATAGTCTTTTGAAGAAGACTTCTTTTTTGTGCACTTGTTGTGCTAGTCTGGCTGCACCCTTAGGCGACTTTTGCGCGGACTGTCGCACGCGAAGGTAGCCAGCGCTGCCCCACGCGGTGACTTTTGTGTTGGTCGAATGCCGAAGACCGTTGATGCGGTCTTTTTCGACGTAATTTTTGTGGGGGATTTTTCGCGTGTATATTACATGGCTCCGCCTCGTTAAAAACCTCACCCCCTAGGAGGAAAAGAGTGCGGGCCGGTATAGAACTGTTTTGCGGATTACAAGGGCGAAGTGGCCCTGAGGAGTTAAACAAAAAATTTGCGAAGATTTTCAATGTTCCAAGAATGTTCTAGGTCTTCGCCGGATGGCGTTGTGAGCTTGTACGCGCTGGGGGACACCTTCGTCTTGACGATGAAAGGGCCCTCCCACTTTGGCTCCAACTTGCCCCTGGACTCTGTCCGTGCTGTCCGGACAAGTATGAGGTCTCCTTCGCTGAATTCCCTCGGGATGACTGTGTGGTCGCGCCATGCTTTTGTTTGAGCTTGGTATTTGTTTAGAGCCTCTAGGGAGAAGACGCGGTCTCCGTCGATGAGGTCCTTCGAAGTAGGCTCATCTACGTCGGGGATGGCCGACGCGACTGTCCGCGGTGACCCATGTTTTATTTCTTGCGGAGTCATAGCCTCCGATCCGTATAGAAGCCGAAAAGGGGTGAACCCAGTCGCCCTGCACTCAGTCGTGTTCAGCGCCCAGACCACTTCAAGTAATAGGTCTGGCCACTTGCCTTTTTTGTCGTCGAGGAGCATTTTCTTGACGGCTGTGTAAATTTTACCGTTGCCGCGTTCCACGACTCTGTTGGATTGCGGGTGGTACACTGAGGCGAAGGCAAGCTTGGTGCCGATGGAGAAGCAGAAATCCTTGAAGTCTTGGTTGTCAAATTGCTTGCCATTGTCGACTGTGAGCTCGGACGGGACTCCGAAGCGGCAAACAACATTCTGCCAGAAGAATTTCTGGGCAGTCTTCGATGTTATCGTGGATACAGCCCTCGCCTCAATCCATTTGATAAAATACTCAACGGCGACGAAGGTGAACTTGAGGTTCCTCTGAGCCGTGGGCAGGGACCCGATAATGTCCAGGCCCCAGCACTGAAGAGGCCACGTGTGGGCGATTAGCTTCGTGAATTGCGAAGGGCTTCCCGAGCGTGGAGAAAATTTCTGGCAGGCTTCACAGGACCTTGTGACCCGATTTGCGGCGCAAATCATGGTGGGCCTATAGAAACCTTGACGAATCACCTTTGCAGCTAGGGCCCTAGGCCCTGCGTGAGAGCCGTAAGTCCCGCTGTGGACTTCGCGCAGAATTTGGACGCCTTCGGTCTCGGTGACACACTTAAGCATTGGTTGACTGACCCCCTTCTTGTAGAGTTGGCCTTCGATCAGTGTGAAGTCCCGACTTCGGTGTTTGAGGCGCTTGGCCTCGCTGATGTCGGTTGGATGATAGTACCCCTACAGGAACAGGGTTATTGGTGCCCGCCAGTCTTCGGTCATGATGAGGTTGACTATGCGGTGGCCCTCGCTGTCGTTGGTTATTTGGAGCCCCTCTGGGCTGCGGACGGCTGGCGTGCCGATGACGTGGTAGAACACGTCGGAGGGCAGGGCCTTGCCCTTGGCGGCTGCCTTGGCCAATGCATCGGCCTCCTCATTCTTGGCTCGGTCCACGTGCTGCAACGTAAAACCCTTGAATTGTCTTTCGAGGCTACGGATGGTCGTGAGGTACTGCATGAGTGCGGGGTCCTTCGCTGCATAGTCTTTCTCGACCTGGCCGGCGACTACCTTGGAGTCTGTTCTGATGATGCAGGTGGTGACACCGAGTGCCCTTAGCTTGCGAAGGCCGAGGATGACAGCCTCGTATTCTGCTATGTTGTTGGTGCACCTACCAGACTCCAAAGCAAAGATGAGGTGTGTTGCGTATCTGTGCTTGATCCCGGTGGGTGAAGTAATGACCGCAGCGGCGCCTGCCCCCATATGGCACCATGCGCCATCGCAATGGATTGTCCACACTTTTTATATGGATGGGTCCGGCTGTGTTATTGGCCCAGTCCAGTCGACGACGAAGTCTGCCAGGACTTGTGACTTGATGGCTGTCCTGGGTTCAAATGTGATGTGGTAGCCGGAGAGTTCGGCTGCCCATTTGGCGATCCGAACTGATGCCTCCGTGTTTCTAAACAATTCGCCGAGTCCTCTATCTGAGGTGACCCGGACCTTGAATGCCTCGAAATAATGGCGCAATTTGCGCGAGGCCATCACGACTGCATAGGCGATCTTTTCCAGTTCTGTCATATTACATTTTGATGTTGTGAGCACTTCAGAGACGTAATAAACTGGACTTTGCCTGATCGTGCCCTCTCTGGTCTGCTCTTGAACCAGTGCTGCGCTGACCGCATGTGGCGAAGCCACGACATAGAGCAACAGGGGTAGCGAGGGGTCGGGGCTTTTAAGAATTGCCAATTCTGACAGGTACTGCTTTAATGAAGCGAAGGCCGCCGCCTACTCTGGTCCCCATGCGAAGTCTTTTGCGCTGCAGAGTGTTTTGAGGAAAGGGAGGCTTCGCTCCGCGGACTTGGAGATGAATCTGTTGAGGGCGGCCAACCTGCCTGTCAGTCGTTGTACTTCTCTGGCTGACTGTGAGGGCGTCATATTGATGATAGTCTAGATTTTGGTTGGATTGGCCTCAATTCCGCGGTGTGACACCAGGTAGCCCAAGATTTTCCCCTGGCGAACGCCGAAGACGCACTTTTCAGGGTTCAGGCGAAGTCGTGCGTCCCGCATGTTCGCGAACGTTTCGGCGAGGTCAGCCAGGTGGTCTTCCTTGCTCCTGCTGGCGACGATGATGTCGTCCACATATGTGAATATATTTCTGCCGACTTGGCTCTCGAGCACCATTTTGGTGAGCCGAGAGAAAGTGGACCCGGCGTTCTTAAGTCCCTCCGGCATTCTGATGAAGCAATACGTGCCGAAGGGTGTTATGAAGCTGGTGCTTGCCTTGTCCTCCTCCTTCATATATATTTGGTGGTAGCCGAAAAAGCAATCAAGGAGTGACATGACCTCGCACCCGGCCGCACTATCGACGATTTTGTCGATCCGAGGCAGCGGGAAGTTGTCCTTGGGGCAGGCCTTGTTAAGACTGGTGAAATCGATGCACATCCGCCATTTGCCACTCTTCTTCTGCACCATTACTACGTTGGCGAGCCATGTGGGGTAGGCAATTGGCTCGATGAATTTGGCCTCGAGCAGGCGATGCACCTCGGCCTTGGCGACTTCCGTCTTCTCGTCAGACATCTTGCACAACCGCTGTTTCTTAGGCCTCACCGAAGGGTCGATTCCTAAGCTGTGCTCGATGATAGAGCGACTGACTCCAACCAGGTCGAGGGCGGACCAGGCGAAGACGTCTTTATTCTTGGACAGACAGCAGAGGAGTCTCTCCTCGTCGTGCGAAGTGAGGTCTTCGCTGATGGTGACCGTCTGTTTGGGTGTTGTCTGGTCGAGGGGAACAATCTTGGTCCCGTCGTTGCTCTGCAGTTGTGCTTTTTCATGTTCTTTGGTGGTTGGACTAGCAGACCCTAGGACCTCGCGCTGGGTCGTGAGGCAGTGTACGTTTCTTTGTCCGGGGATGAAGTCTCTTTCTATGTTACGCGCAACCTGCTGGTTGCCGTAGACTGTGATGGCGCCTTGTGGACCTGGGATCTTCATGCACAGGTAAAGTCCATGGATAGCTGCCTCAAATTTGTTGATGGAGCCCCGGCCCATTATGGCGTTGTATGGGTACACCATGTCGACGATGTCAAACGTGACTTGCTCACTTCGGCCATTGGGTGCTACACCGAAGGAGAGAGGTAACTCTATTTTGCCGACAAGAAAGGTGCCCTTGCCGCCGAAGCCGTACAGGGGGTTGTCCGATGGCTTGAGCAGGCTGTGGCTTATGCCCATGCGATCGAAAGCATGGAGGAAAATGATATCCGCCTGGCTGCCATTGTCGACTAAGACTTTGTGCAGGTCCCAGCCTGCCACGCTGCAGTTGATGACCATGGCATCGATGTGGGGGGTGCTGCGCAGATCGACGTCTCGGGCGTTGAAGGTCAATGGCACATGGGATCACTTTGTCTGCACGACCGGACCGGTGACGGCGACGTGGTTGATGTTGCGGTAATGGTCCCTCTTCTGCCGCTTTGTGTCGAAGTCGGCGCTGGACCCCCCAGTAATCATATGAATGACTCCGCGATACGGCTGATCGGCGAAGTCCTCTTGCTTTGGGGCTTGGGGGTGGTTGGGGTGGTGGATGTTTTGCTGTTGATGGTGTGGAGGTGGGGTGGGGGAGGTACGATTTGTACCTCCTGGTGGTGTTGGTATGCGTGGTGCGGTGGAAGCGGAGCAGGGCCGTGGTTGTATGGCTGAGGGGGTTGCTGATATGTGTGCGCGACAACTCTAGGGTTGTCGGCTGGTTGCGCCCGTGCCATCCTATCTCTGGTGGCCTTCGTCTCTGGGCAGTCTCTTGTAGGATGCGCGTAGTCTTCGCCGTGGAACAGGCAGTAAAATCTGCGTGGCTGCTGCGCACGCCCCTGGCCCCGACCGCGAGTTCCGTTTCCATGGCCCTAGGGGGGATACTCCTGGCGGCGAGGGGCCTCACCAGCGGGGTGCTGGTTGGCGATGTTGTGCACCTGCTGCTGATTGCGGCCGTCCCGGCCGGAGTCTGCCTGCGAGGGCCTTGTCCATGTGTGGCTGGACTGTGGAGGGTCTTTGGGTTTCCTCTGAGACTCGACTTTGCACTGGTGGAGCTCTTTGGATCTGGCATATTTTTCAAACAGCTGATACAGCTCCTGGAGGTTCCTGGGCGGATCCCAGATGCAGTGGCTGTAAAGGACGCCGGCCCGAAGGCCACTGATGGCATAGTGGATGGCGATCTGGTCATCGACCGAAGGCAGTTGTGACTTGAGGGTAAGAAACTTGCGGTAATACTCCCACAGAGTCTCTCGTTCTAGCTGCTTGCAGAGTGAGAGTTCAGCCAAGGCGTCGGTGTCTGGGTGGTACCCTTGGAAGTTGAGCAAGAATTTGTCCCGGAGACTTCTCCAGGAGTCGATGGACAATGGGGGCAACCTGGTGTACCAGGTGAGGGCTGGGCCTTCGAAGGCAATGATGAATGACTTGGCCATCATGGCATCATCCCCTCCGGATGATGCAACAGCGACTTGATAGCTCATGATGTACTGTGCTGGGTCAGTGTTGCCGTTGTACTTGGGATAGGTCCCTGCCCTGAAGTTGGTGGGCCATGGTGTCACTTGCAGATGAGGTGCCAGGGGACTTCGCTCGTCAAGGTAGTTGACGCCTTGGAATGCCGTGGCGTGAGGGATGGCGTGTCCGCGCTGAGGGATGAACAGGTCTTCGATTGGTGCACGCTGAGGAATGGGTGGGTCGTGTTGCAGGCCGAATTGGCCTTCGCTCTGCATGAGCATGATCTCTTGTTCAAGCTCCTGAGCCTTCTGCTCTTCATCACGTATCATCAATCGCACCTTGGCTTGTGCAGACACAGGTTGGCGCTTAGCCTCGAGGATCTCTTTTTGCTTCTAGAGGTTGCGGTTCTTGATGCGCAAGGCGCGCAGCTGTAGCTGCTCTTCGGCCAAAACGCCGATGACTTCGCCGTCCTCGGTGGCGTCTGCGACCTCTGGTGGAGCGAAGCCTAGGGGAAGTTGCGGTTGTCCTCCAGAGCTGCAGGTGCGGAGGCTGCCTTCGGTATTGGGTTGTTCGTTGCGCTGTCTCTTGCTATTTGCATCGTCTTCGCAGGGCTCTTGGTGGGTGGTGTCGACAAGGGCCTTGCCCTTTTTCTCGGCCAGTAGTGATGCCTTCGCAGCCTCGTCAGCCTTCGAGGTGGTTCTCTTGGGTGCCATCGCGGGTGGTGTTTTCGTAGCACGAACGGTGGGCGCCAAATGTTGGAACTTGTTCTCCTGGGCAAGTTAATCCAATGGGGAGCAAAAACAGTGTAAACAAGGTTTCAACTCGAGATGGCAATAGCTCTGTTGAATCCGCCCTCTCAAGGGCACTGTACGGGGGTATTTATAGGTGCCTGAGTGCCCAGCGTCTTGAGTTAAGGACGCATGTGCCCTCAGGTGCCCAGGTTATCCCTGAAATATTCCCATAAAGCGGGGTTACAGACTGTAATTACAGGGAAGCCTTTACAAATTAGGCCCGTAATGCGCAGCGGCCACGCAGGGCCTGCTATAACGGGCCGGATCACACGTGGGCCTCCATGTTGGACGAGGCTACGGGACCAGACGACTTTGCCATAGGCCTTCGTCTTCCGATGCGTGGGACGAAGGGTAGAGTCTGCCAGTCGTCTTGTCTCCGTTGTTGCAGCGAGTCTGGCGAAGGCATCGAGCGAAGGGTGGTGTCTTCGCCTTCGCCCCAACACCTTGCTTTAACTCCCTCCCTTATTGTGCACATGTCCCTATCCTACACGTCTTGTTCTTCTCCTCGTACTTCGACAACCTTAGAGATTATTTATTCCCTTTTCAGGACAGACCACCATTTAATTAAAAGTTGCCTATAGCAACGAGATGTTTGTTGTTGTATGCTTGTGTTGTTTGTCTTTGTGTTATGACTGATTTGCTTCTTTGTGATGAGTGTTGGTGTGTTGTGGCCCCTGGGTCTGCAATGGCATCAGTTTACTAGTTGAGTGCCATAGAGTTAGGTAGCTGGGTGGTCTCCCTTTTCTCTCTTTAATCTATCTATGCTTACCTTTTCTATCTATACTCTTCCCTTTTGCACCTGTCGGTTGGCATCCTGCAACCTCTCTTACTCAGTCAACATCAGAGTTCGCAGCCTCTTCATCAAGTGTGTATCAATGCTCCTGTTAAGGGGGTTAGCTGCTGTAATACCCAATTTGTAGATATAAAATAAAAGGATAAAAGTTATTTTCCTTTATCTATATATGTGTGTTGTATCTACTGACTATCACAAGGGAACACCTCATTTAAAAACAAAGGATTAATAAAAGCCATTAAATTATGCATCATGCTGGAGTTTAATTTCTTGTGCATTTAATAATAAAGAAAATATTAATAAGGATTACATTAATGATGTGAATTGAGGATTAAAACCTAATTCAAATCTTAGAGTTTTGGAAATAAGAAAAGAGAAGGGATATAAAACAAAAATATAAATAAAATATATATAAATAAATATATTCAGAATTAATATCTCTAATTTCACAAAAATAAGTTGAAGTGATGAGCCATAGAAGTTTGAATTTAAAGTTTGAATTCAAATCTAACTTGGAAATGAAGAAAAGAAAATAGAAAATAAAATGGAAAAAGATTGAAAACCCTAACTGGGCCTCAGCACCGATTTCGGCCCACCAGAACTATCTCGCCGCGCGGCCCAACCTGTCCATACTGGCGCCGACAACCATGGCCCACCTGACAGTCTCCTAGTCGGATTCTGCGCCGCTCATGTACGCTGGTAAGTGGGCCCTCAACACTGTGCTAGCCTCTGCGCGCGCGAGCTCATTTGGCTGACGTGTGGGCCCGCTTGGTCAGCTGATTCTTCCTCCCCGTAACAGAATTCCGCTCGCTGCTGCGTCTCCCTCCGTGGCGGCCGGGGTTGTTCACGGAGACCCATCCGTGCGCCCTATATAAGATCCCTGTGCGCCTTGCCCCTCTGGGCATCGCGGGTGTCGGATTCACCTATTTCTCTCCTCATCCCGTCAGCTCGAAACGGAAATCGCGCGCCGGTCGCTGGAGATTTGTTCTAACGACCGAACTCCGCCTTTGTCTCTTCTTTGCTCGTCGCTTATCCTCCTCCTGTATGCTTGAGCCGCGACGCCCTTCTCCACCACCACTTCCTGCCCCGTGGCTCGGATTCGTCCGTTGCTGCGTCGCCGTGGGAGGGAGAGTACCGCGTGAAGGGCCGCCGCTTTGGGGATTCCTTCAACAATGCCGTGTGGGCTCGGGAATCAGGCCGGTGACCTTGCGGGGTCGCCGAGGATTCGTCCGGTACCGCGGCGGGTGAGTCCGAGAGCTGGGGCACCCCGAATTGCTCACCGGAGTGATTTGCACCGCCGCATACCACACCTCGCCGTGGCCAGGAACCCTGGATACGAAATCATGGGTAAGACGTTCTCCAAAATGCTCGTTGTGTTATCCGTGTGGTGTAGCCGCGCTTGGATCGGGCTGTGGGGCTCGGTGATGTCGTGCAGGCGTTCGCCGGCGAGAAGCACCGCCGTGCGGGGTGTGCTCTGCCGTGTCTGAGCGCTTGGGAGGGGGATGAAGTGGATACCGTAGACCCTCAATCCGGCGGCTCAGGTTGATTGGCGCTGGCGTATTACATAGGGTAATCGTGACCGTAGATGCGAAATCAAGCGATCCAGGGGATCCGTTTAATGTGGGCTGTGGATCTCTGATCCCTTGGCCCAGAATAGATCTGTGATTCATTAAACCATGACCGTCGGATTTAGATCCGAGGGCTACAATTGCGTACCGGTTCAGATGAGAATCAATCTAATCTGGGCCGTCCGTAGCAGATCGAGTGGATGAGAGTTAACCGTACCCCTTCGGTCAGACGCTTTTTCATAAGAGACCCTGAGTTTTATTGAAATAAACCCGCCGTCCAGAGAACACTGTTCCCTGGGTCTCGGGTTTCTTGCGCCGAGCCCCCTGTGCTTCTGTTTAATTGAGGCCTAGTCCAGAGAGTTATAAAATCAGTAAAATGGATTAGAAAATGAGTTTTTAATATAAAAATAATTCCTAGAATTTATATAATTCATAGAAAATGCATATGAACTCCAAATTAATCCATTCCACTTTCTAAAATTTTGTAATTTTATTCTCTATCACCTAGAACCTCTGTTTTGTCATGAAAACAGTTAGGAATTTAATCTCTCACTTAACCCATTTTAAACACATAAAACCTTTGAAAATTCATAACTTAAAATCTACAACTCCAAAATTAATAATTCTTTTTCCTGTGATCTTATTTTAATATGTGGATTAATAATATGTATTTTGGTATATATGTTTGGTGTAATGTTAATTTTGCCTATACACTGTTTGTTTGTATTGCTACGACTAGTGCGAGGTCACGTGTCACCTGAAGATCATCCTGGTACCTGGATTCTCAAGGCCCAGGCAAGTTGTGCCCTTGATCACTTCTTTTTACCCAGCCATGTTCTGATTAATCATAATGATCTGCATAGGTTAATTTTGATGGGACCCAATAGGTTACCCTAGTTTGTCTATCTTTATACCTTGTTTACCACTGAACTTTCTGGGTAGTACTTGCTAGTGCTATATGTGGTTTTGGGTATGGAGGTACACTACTCATGATTACACTTTTGTTATCAGTTGTTATTTATGGTTCATGTTAAGATCATTATGTTAATTGGAACATGGAGAACCACCCGGGAAAACAGTGCTACCACGAGGGTGGAATGGGACGCCCTTGGCTGATTAATTAGGGAAGCTAGTGGAAGACTACCTTACCCGAAAGGGGCAAGGGCAGTAGGGGAGAGGTCAGTGTAGGGAGGCCCTCGGGAGGATTTTGCTGCGATGGCGGTCCTGCAAGGGATTCCTGCACTGGATCTTCCTATAAACTGTAGCGGGTTTTCGGAAGCTAGTGGAACTTTGTAAAGGCCTCGTAGTGTTACCCTGCCTCGCTTCCTTGGTAGAGGTGTATGGGATTCATGACCCCTTGGCAGATGGGTAACACGACTTGTGGGTAAAGATGCGTAACCTCTGCAGAGTGTAAAACTGGTATACTAGCCGTGCTCACGGTCATGAGCAGCTCGGACACTCACATGATTAATCTATGGAACTAAATTCAATTTGTCATATGCATTGCATGGCAGGTGATGTTGATACTTTTGTTCTATTACTTAATTGGGTTTGGTATTTACTTATACTTAGTAATTGCTAATAAAATTTTGACCAACATTAAAAGCAATGCTCAGCTCTAACCATCTTCTTTGGTAAGCCTTACACTTCACATGAGCTCCCACCTTTGGCGAGTTCATGCACATTATTCCCCACAACTTGTTGAGCGATGAACGTATGTGAGCTCACTCTTGCTATCTCACATACACCACAGGTCAAGATCAGGTACTGCAGGATGATGCTCATGGAGGATGCTGTGATGAGTTCGTGAGTGGTCTAGGTCGTCGTCTTCCAGTCAACTTTGGGGTTGCTGGACCGTTGTCTCCTTATAATGTAATTATTTATTTTGTATAGAACTCCTGTTATATATAAAGATGTGACATTCGATCCTGTGCCACTAT
This sequence comes from Zea luxurians, assembly GCA_029449295.1. Taxonomy (NCBI): domain Eukaryota; kingdom Viridiplantae; phylum Streptophyta; class Magnoliopsida; order Poales; family Poaceae; genus Zea; species Zea luxurians. Next base: position 144,036,674 of record JAOPSE010000007.1, on the reverse strand, counting down.
ACATCATATGTTTGAGACTTGGTCCCAGCATACCTGGTGTTTATGTTAACCCCGGGTTTTGGACCCCTAAAATCCGGGTGTTACAGAAGTGGTATCAGAGGAATGTTGACTGTAGGACGAAACCTAGATAGAACTGGACAACCCTTGTCTACTTACCTCTGCTACTCTGATTCTTTTCTAAGCTTATCTTAATCTCTTCTCATCTATTTCCGCTTACTCTGATTATTCTTATCTTTTCTTCTAAAGACAAATGTGGATTTCACACTTTGAAATCCTGTACCTAAAGTGACCTTTAGGGATAGGAGACCTACTCTTAGGAACAAAGACAAAACTATTTTTATCTATGTGCTTGAATGTTTGTTCTTATGATACTTGTCTGATTTGGATCTTTGATTGAGTGTGATGGGTTGTGGAGTAATGTCCACAATTGCATCTACATATACACATAGGTATAAAAATATATTTACAAAATAACTAGACAACCTAGATTATCCCCATTGGAACATATCTAGCTTAAGAGATTTATCTTATCCTAAAAAAAGCTCTCATTCTAACCAATTCATCTTATCTTAAAAGATTCTCCCTTATCTTAATAGATTCATCTTATCTTAAAGGATTCATCTTATCCTAACCACTTTTACTTATCCTATCTTAATAGATCTAACTGACCTCGAAAGATTCTATCTTATCTTATGAATTCATCTTGCCCTAAATTGAATATTTATCCCACTCTAGAATAACAACCATGACCTAATTAAAATTAATGAGATTCTATCTAGTCTAATCTAGTTATACCAAACTAACCTAAAATTGGTGCCCTAGACCGACTTTACCATATACAACCACCTAACCATATGCAACTACCTTACCCATCAGATAGTTGCATAACTCCTCTGTTTTAACCTAACAGAGATTTTTAACATATCCTGATAAAATATATCCTACCCAGGAAAATCTATCTAACTTAAACTAGTCTAATCTAGATCATATCTAATTTAATATGGTCTAATCTAGTGTGAGTTACTTAATGCTGATAGAAAGGATAAGGCCATACTCCTAAATCACTTAAGCCTAATTTGGAGACTTATATCAACTTGGCCATACACAACAACTCGATCTATATAACAAGTTACATAATTTACCCAATCAATAAAATCTTAATGGATTGCATAATCTATCAACCACCACTTGACATCAAACCAGATTTTGACCCACATAATAGGTTACATGACCTATCCAACCAATCTAGAGGCAAACAACCAAACCAAATTTTGACCAATCTCATTTAACTCCTAAGCCACCCACTAAACTAGCTGCTCTACCTACTTGTCACCCACAAATCTATCTTAACCATAGGTCCCTAACTCTGGTGGCAACCCCAAGAATGAAGATACCAAGGTCTGAAAAAGAACAGCTCAACCTCGACAAGGAAGAAGATGAGTCAAGATCCACAAATCTTGGATGGAGTCTTTCCTTACCCTACACTTTCTTACCTAAACCCATCTATGCTTTAAAGACATCTTCTATCCTACAGAATAAAGTGGACATACATATATACACCCATGCTTTCCTAACCACCAGTTCCACCAAGCTACATAAACATATATATGGATTACGACTATTTGTAAGCTCTGAGTGTTACTTTAGTTAGTAGATGATATAATATTATTTTAGAAGGAATAATAAGGTCTATTGACCCTGTGTTTTGTTGAAGAATTATACCTCATGCTGAGATTTCTTTGTTTGTGCATATGTTCCAAGAACAATATGAGTATACATCCTTTTCTTACAAATCTCGAGGACGAGATTATTTTTAAGGGGGGTAGGATTTGTAATACCCAATTTGTAGATATAAAATAAAAGGATAAAAGTTATTTTCCTTTATCTATATATGTGTGTTGTATCTACTGACTATCACAAGGGAACACCTCATTTAAAAACAAAGGATTAATAAAAGCCATTAAATTATGCATCATGCTGGAGTTTAATTTCTTGTGCATTTAATAATAAAGAAAATATTAATAAGGATTACATTAATGATGTGAATTGAGGATTAAAACCTAATTCAAATCTTAGAGTTTTGGAAATAAGAAAAGAGAAGGGATATAAAACAAAAATATAAATAAAATATATATAAATAAATATATTCAGAATTAATATCTCTAATTTCACAAAAATAAGTTGAAGTGATGAGCCATAGAAGTTTGAATTTAAAGTTTGAATTCAAATCTAACTTGGAAATGAAGAAAAGAAAATAGAAAATAAAATGGAAAAAGATTGAAAACCCTAACTGGGCCTCAGCACCGATTTCGGCCCACCAGAACTATCTCGCCGCGCGGCCCAACCTGTCCATACTGGCGCCGACAACCATGGCCCACCTGACAGTCTCCTAGTCGGATTCTGCGCCGCTCATGTACGCTGGTAAGTGGGCCCTCAACACTGTGCTAGCCTCTGCGCGCGCGAGCTCATTTGGCTGACGTGTGGGCCCGCTTGGTCAGCTGATTCTTCCTCCCCGTAACAGAATTCCGCTCGCTGCTGCGTCTCCCTCCGTGGCGGCCGGGGTTGTTCACGGAGACCCATCCGTGCGCCCTATATAAGATCCCTGTGCGCCTTGCCCCTCTGGGCATCGCGGGTGTCGGATTCACCTATTTCTCTCCTCATCCCGTCAGCTCGAAACGGAAATCGCGCGCCGGTCGCTGGAGATTTGTTCTAACGACCGAACTCCGCCTTTGTCTCTTCTTTGCTCGTCGCTTATCCTCCTCCTGTATGCTTGAGCCGCGACGCCCTTCTCCACCACCACTTCCTGCCCCGTGGCTCGGATTCGTCCGTTGCTGCGTCGCCGTGGGAGGGAGAGTACCGCGTGAAGGGCCGCCGCTTTGGGGATTCCTTCAACAACGCCGTGTGGGCTCGGGAATCAGGCCGGTGACCTTGCGGGGTCGCCGAGGATTCGTCCGGTACCGCGGCGGGTGAGTCCGAGAGCTGGGGCACCCCGAATTGCTCACCGGAGTGATTTGCACCGCCGCATACCACACCTCGCCGTGGCCAGGAACCCTGGATACGAAATCACGGGTAAGACGTTCTCCAAAATGCTCGTTGTGTTATCCGTGTGGTGTAGCCGCGCTTGGATCGGGCTGCGGGGCTCGGTGATGTCGTGCAGGCGTTCGCCGGCGAGAAGCACCGCCGTGCGGGGTGTGCTCTGCCGTGTCTGAGCGCTTGGGAGGGGGATGAAGTGGATACCGTAGACCCTCGATCCGGCGGCTCAGGTTGATTGGCGCTGGCGTATTACATAGGGTAATCGTGACCGTAGATGCGAAATCAAGCGATCCAGGGGATCCGTTTAATGTGGGCTGTGGATCTCTGATCCCTTGGCCCAGAATAGATCTGTGATTCATTAAACCATGACCGTCGGATTTAGATCCGAGGGCTACAATTGCGTACCGGTTCAGATGAGAATCAATCTAATCTGGGCCGTCCGTAGCAGATCGAGTGGATGAGAGTTAACCGTACCCCTTCGGTCAGACGCTTTTTCATAAGAGACCCTGAGTTTTATTGAAATAAACCCGCCGTCCAGAGAACACTGTTCCCTGGGTCTCGGGTTTCTTGCGCCGAGCCCCCTGTGCTTCTGTTTAATTGAGGCCCAGTCCAGAGAGTTATAAAATCAGTAAAATGGATTAGAAAATGAGTTTTTAATATAAAAATAATTCCTAGAATTTATATAATTCATAGAAAATGCATATGAACTCCAAATTAATCCATTCCACTTTCTAAAATTTTGTAATTTTATTCTCTATCACCTAGAACCTCTGTTTTGTCATGAAAACAGTTAGGAATTTAATCTCTCACTTAACCCATTTTAAACACATAAAACCTTTGAAAATTCATAACTTAAAATCTACAACTCCAAAATTAATAATTCTTTTTCCTGTGATCTTATTTTAATATGTGGATTAATAATATGTATTTTGGTATATATGTTTGGTGTAATGTTAATTTTGCCTATACACTGTTTGTTTGTATTGCTACGACTAGTGCGAGGTCACGTGTCACCTGAAGATCATCCTGGTACCTGGATTCTCAAGGCCCAGGCAAGTTGTGCCCTTGATCACTTCTTTTTACCCAGCCATGTTCTGATTAATCATAATGATCTGCATAGGTTAATTTTGATGGGACCCAATAGGTTACCCTAGTTTGTCTATCTTTATACCTTGTTTACCACTGAACTTTCTGGGTAGTACTTGCTAGTGCTATATGTGGTTTTGGGTATGGAGGTACACTACTCATGATTACACTTTTGTTATCAGTTGTTATTTATGGTTCATGTTAAGATCATTATGTTAATTGGAACATGGAGAACCACCCGGGAAAACAGTGCTACCACGAGGGTGGAATGGGACGCCCTTGGCTGATTAATTAGGGAAGCTAGTGGAAGACTACCTTACCCGAAAGGGGCAAGGGCAGTAGGGGAGAGGTCAGTGTAGGGAGGCCCTCGGGAGGATTTTGCTGCGATGGCGGTCCTGCAAGGGATTCCTGCACTGGATCTTCCTATAAACTGTAGCGGGTTTTCGGAAGCTAGTGGAACTTTGTAAAGGCCTCGTAGTGTTACCCTGCCTCGCTTCCTTGGTAGAGGTGTATGGGATTCATGACCCCTTGGCAGATGGGTAACACGACTTGTGGGTAAAGATGCGCAACCTCTGCAGAGTGTAAAACTGGTATACTAGCCGTGCTCACGGTCATGAGCAGCTCGGACACTCACATGATTAATCTATGGAACTAAATTCAATTTGTCATATGCATTGCATGGCAGGTGATGTTGATACTTTTGTTCTATTACTTAATTGGGTTTGGTATTTACTTATACTTAGTAATTGCTAATAAAATTTTGACCAACATTAAAAGCAATGCTCAGCTCTAACCATCTTCTTTGGTAAGCCTTACACTTCACATGAGCTCCCACCTTTGGCGAGTTCATGCACATTATTCCCCACAACTTGTTGAGCGATGAACGTATGTGAGCTCACTCTTGCTGTCTCACATACACCACAGGTCAAGATCAGGTACTGCAGGATGATGCTCATGGAGGATGCTGTGATGAGTTCGTGAGTGGTCTAGGTCGTCGTCTTCCAGTCAACTTTGGGGTTGCTGGACCGTTGTCTCCTTATAATGTAATTATTTATTTTGTATAGAACTCCTGTTATATATAAAGATGTGACATTCGATCCTGTGCCACTATACATCATATGTTTGAGACTTGGTCCCAGCATACCTGGTGTTTATGTTAACCCCGGGTTTTGGACCCCTAAAATCCGGGTGTTACAGCTGCTAACCCCAGTGAAGACAATGCAATCAACATCAACCAACAAGAATCAAGTGGCGCAATGGAAGCGTGTGTGGGTCCTAACCCACATGTCCAAGAGATCCTCAAGAATCGCATCAATTGGTCTTGAGCACCTGAAGGTCAAAGCAACCAGCCCACAAGTTAAGCTTGCAGATTCAAAGTCAACTCAGGAAAGTCGTGAACAACCGATGAACCAGCCTTGTTTTTCTTGCTAGCTTCTTCTTGAATCTCGAGGGCGAGATTCTGTTAAGGGGGTTAGATTTGTAACACCCTGAATTTAGGGGGTATAAAATTTCTTTTCTAATATCCACTAAATTCAGGTGTTACCCTCTCTTTTCTTTGCTTTACTTCTCTTTTTCATAAATATTGAGGAGTTATTTTGTATTATATAAATATTAATCATAGTAAGTTAAAACCCTAGGGAGTTATTGTTGTTGCATCACATGCTGGAGCATCTAATTTTGTATGGTGTTTTGTGTTGTCGTGCCTCCATTTAAACTCATGAAGCATGTGTGACTTTGAATTTAAAAGTTAGAGCTATATTCAAATAGAAAGAAGAAAATACAAAACCCCCCCTCTCTCTCCACTGGGCTGGCTTTGCGGCCCAGCCAGCCCCCCCCGCTCCCCACGCCGCGCCCGCCGCGCGTGAGGTTGGAAAAACCGCCGCCACCCACCCCCCCCCCCCGCGGGCCCCACCCGTCACCCTCTTCCCCCTCCCCAAGCCCCTCTCTCCTCTCGTGCCCGACCCGCCCCGCTCCCCTGCTCTGCTCGCCGAACCACCATCGCCGGAGCTCGCCCCCGCACAGTAAGTTCCTCCCCCTCCTCTCTCCTCTCCCCTCCCTCCTTTTTCCCGCCCGCGGCAGCCCCCGGCTCCGGCTCCCCCTCTCTCGCGGTGCCCCGGCGGCGCTCGGCCGCGGCGCGCCCGCGCGGCCCCTGCTCCGGCCCGGCGTGGCTCGGCCTCGCCCCGCCCCGGTGTTCCGGCGCAGCCCCGGCCCCGGCCTCGCCCCGCCCCTGCTCGGCGCCCCGTTCCGTCCCCGCGGCCCGTGGCCTGGAGCTCGGCCAGCGTGCCTCCGGTGCACGGCCAGAGCTCGGCTGGCGCGGCCGTGGTGACCCCGCGCGGTCCCCTGTCCCAGCCATGGTGCGGTCCGCCCTCGGTATGGCCCCTATGTGGCGTGGCCCCGCTGCCTGCTTGTGGCGCGCAGCGTGGCGCGTGCGCGGCTCGGCCTCGGCGTGTGCGCGACTCGTTCGCGACGTGTCAGCGCGGCCTTGCGCGCGCGTGCTCGCGTGATGCACGGTGCTTTGGCGTGGCTCGTCGTGCCCTCGGCGCGACGCATAGCGCTCTGCCACGTTCGCGACGCGCTCATCTACCCCCTCCCTAGACGTGCCCGTCTACCATCCCCCCCCCCGTGTTTTCCATGTGTGTGATCGCGTTATTTAATTAATAAATGGGAACTCAATTTAGAAATCGGTTACGTTAGTTAATTCATGTGGATAATCATCTACCTTATCTAATGTCGATCAACTGAAAATGGTCATGATTCGAGTAGTGCATGTGGCTAATCCTTTTTGTTAGAGCTAAGTGGAACTAGAGCACATAACGACTAGTTATGCGTATACCCGTAATACGCCGCGGGTATAAACTTTAACCCCTGCGAGACCTTCCCCCCGTCTCTTTCTAACCATGGCCAATGCAATATCGTATGTCATACTCTATGCGAATTTAATTTATTTGTTCTCTTGTATGGTGTACTGTTTGTTTCCTAATTCGAATGGATGGATGTATGTATGTTTGCCTCGCATAGAGAACAATCCGGTTGAGGAGCCCGAAGAACTCGCAGGAGAAGCCCCTGAGCAGCAAGCGGTTGGTGGAGGCAAGTGTCCCTTGACCTATCTCTGTCCTATACATTCTTCAATTCACCTCCCGCATTACATATTTATACCTAAGGATTGACTAGCTTTTGTTATCCATGTCCTTGTTTACCTATTTGGGTTGGATAATTATTGCTTAATCTTATGCTATTGCTCAATTCTAATCAATGAACATGTCGGCGTTTCGACCCCGAGGGGTCCCTGGACCGACGAGTAAATTATCGCTGCGTGTCCCAGCCCAGATGGGTCGGCGCGAGACAGAGCACAAGGGGGGAAAACAGTAAGGGGGAACCGCGGCCTCGTGTTGTCCTGCGCCCAGGGCGGATGCGCTTGCAGTAGGGGGTTACAAGCGTTCGCGAGGGAGAGAGAGAGGGAGGGCGTGAGACTGTGCGTCAGCCCGTTCTCCCGCGCGGCCACCTTCTCGTACGAGGGCCCTGGACCTTCTTTTTATAGACGTAAGGAGAGGGTCCAGGTGTACAATGGGGGGTGTAGCAGTGTGCTAACGTGTCTACCAGAGGGGAGCCAGAGCCCTATGTACATGCCGACGTGGCTGTTGGAGAGGTGTTGGAGCCCTGTTCATGTGGCGTCGTGGCCGTCGGAGGAGCGCTTGAGCCATGTAGAAGCACAGCTGTCGGAGCTGTCGGATCCTTGCTGACGTTTCCTTGCTTCCGTAGGGGGCTGAGAACCGTCGTCGTCATGGAGCACGCGGGGTGCCATCATTACTTGTTTTACCGGGGCGAGCCAGATGGGACGCCGGTCTTGTTCCCCGTAGCCTGGGCTAGCTAGGGGTAGGGTAATGATGGCCCCCCTTGTGGTGTGGTCGGTCCGAGCCCAAGGTCGGGCGAGGCGGTGATTCCTCCGAGGTCGAGGCTGAGTCCGAGCCCGAGGGTCGGGCGAGGCGGAGACTGTTGTCCTTGGTCGAGGTTGAGTCCGAGCCCTAGGGTCGGGTGAGGCGGAGACCATCGTCCAGGTCGAGGTTGAGTCTGAGCTTGGGGGTCGAGCGAGGTGGAGACCGTCGTCCGAGGTCGAGGTTGAGTCCGAGCCCTGGGGTCGGGCGAGGCGGAGACCATCATCCGAGGTCGAGGTTGAGTCTGAGCCCTAGGGTCGGGCGAGGCGGAGACCGTCGTCCGAGGTCGAGGTTGAGTCCGAGCCCTGGGGTCAGGCAAGGCGGAGGCCGTCTTCAGGAGTCGAGGTTTAGTCCGAGCCCTAGGGTCAGGCGAGGCGGAGACCATCGTCCGAGGTCAAGGCTGGGTCCGAGCCCTAGGGTCAGGCGAGGCAGAGACCGTCTTCTAGAGTCGAGGTTGAGTCCGAGCCCTGGGGTCGTGCGAGGCGGAGATTCCTATGGCGCCCAAGGCTGGACTTGGCTGCTGTCAGCCTCACCGTGGTGGGTGGCACAGCAGTCGGAGCAGCGCAGGCAGCGCTGTTTTCCTGTCATGTCAGTCATTGGAGGGGCAAAGTGACTGCGGTCACTTCGGCCTTGTTGACTGGAGAGCGTGCGTTAGGATAAGGTGTCAGACGATCCTTGCATTGAATGCTCCTGCGATCCGGTCGGCTGGCGAGGCGATCTGGCCAAGGTTGCTTCTCTGCGAAGCCTGCCCGAGCTGGGCCTCGGGTGAGTCGAAGGTGCGCCCGTTGCTTGAGGAGACCCTCGGGCGAGGCATGAATCTGCCTTGGTCTACTGTTCCTGCCCGAGGCTGGGCTCGGGCGAGGCGAGATCGTGTCCCTTGAGTGGACGGAGCCTTGACCGGAATTGCGCCCATCAGGCCTTTGCAGCTTTGTGCTGATGGGGGTTACAAGTTGAGATTAGGAGTCTTGGGGGTACCCCTAATTATGGTCCCCGACAGTAGCACCCGAGCCTTAAAGGGAGTGTGGGTACTCGCTTGGAGGCTTTGTCGCACTTTTTTGCATGGGGACCAGCCTTTCTCGGTTGCATTTTGTTTCGGTGGGTGCGTGCGAGCGCACCCACCGGGTGTAGCCCCCGAGGCCTTGGAGGAGTGGTTTGACTCCTTCGAGGTCTTAGTGCCTTTCGTGATGCCTCGGCCGGCCTGGTTGTTCCCTGATGCGAACTGGTCGTTGCCTGGGTGCATAGTCAGGTTCCGAGTTCTCGGGCTGGTATGTTGACGCTGTCAACGGTTTGGCCGAAGCTGGGTTTGCGAGAGCCGCCCCGAGCCTCTGCACAGGGCGAGAGGACGGTCAAGGACAGACTCGGCTTTTTTCATATGCCCCTTCGTCGCCTTTCCGCAAGGAGGAGGGGGGAAAGCGCCATGTTGCCCTCGGAGGGCGCCGAACATGGTGTCTCCAGTGAGTTGCTAACGGGTGATCCGAGTGGACGCCTGTATCCCGTTCGATAAGGGTCGGCTAGTGTCCCAGAGGCGCGCTCCACAAGTACCTGCAGGTGATTTGCCGGACCTAGTCCCGTTTGATAGGGTCCGAGGGCTCGATGCCTCCCTCTGATGGGATTCCGTTACAGAATCGCTCCTGCTGGTCTCGGAAATGTCCTAGGGTACTTCAGGAGTGTAGCACGAGCCTTGGCCATGTATCGGACGTACCCAGAGTCATCCCTCGCTCTACATGTTCTGGGGCGGCTGTCGAACCCTTCGAGAGGCCAGCCTGCGAACCCCTGATCAGTAGTGGGCGTGGAGCCCGAGTGCTCTGAGGCGGCTATCGAACCCTTCCAAGGGGTCAGCCTTCGAACCTCTAATCAGTAGGAGGGCTCTGGGCCCGAGTGCTCTGAGGCGGCTGTCGAACCCTTCTGAGGGGCCAGCCTTCAAAACTCTGATCAGTACGAGGGCTCGAGGCTCGCTTCCTTCGTGGAGAAGGATCCCTTTTAGAGTATCCCCCTTTCCCAGTCCCTGTAGCAAGAGAGAGAAAGGGGAAGAAGAAAAGGATACGAAATTGAACAACGTGGCGCACCTTTTTTGACGTGGTCATTACGGCGGAGGTGAAGCGTCGCCCGCTTTGCCTGCCAAAGGTGTCGCCTGCCCTACCGCGGAGTTAATGCGACGGGACGAGTGGTTCGCGGGGCAGCCGTTGTGCATGCGCGAGCCATTTGAGGAACGGAACACGGGCGCGTCGTCTTCACGCCGTGGGGGAGGGCTCTCCTGCTGCTCCAGGAGTGGGCGGCAGCGGGCCGCTTGGAGTTTGTCTTCTAGCGAGCCTCCTAGTACGGAGGTTGTTCATACCCGCGGGAACGGAACCGGAGTCCCGTTTGTAATGGCATCTTGAGTTCCGGCGTATGTTCATTGCAGCTGTCGGGGCCTGAACATCTGTGTATTTGGGCGTAAAGCCGTGTTTTTCCTTATTTCGAGCACTAGGACCCGCCTGTCGGCTAGCTGGACCACTTAACCAAGTGTGAGTTGCCCTGTGCGTAAGGTGACGAGTGAGGTATCCATATCCCGGAGGCGTAGGAGTCCCTCGGCTCGGTCGGCCTTGCCGCTCAAGGCTTCTCTTGCTTAGTGAAGGAACCCTCGGCTGCTCTGCGATGAGCCGAAGCCAGAGGCAGCGGTGTCAGCATGGACAGAGGCGGAGTCGGCTGGAGAAGAAACTTCGTCGGCCCAGGAGTAGGGGACTTCCCAGGCCAAGGAGGCGTAGCAGCAGCGGCTGGGACTTGGCCAGGTCGTCCACTGGCGGGACCAACCTTGGAGTCGGGCTACCGAGGCCATGAGCCGGGCTGGTGTCCTCGGGGGACAGCTGGCTGAGGCTACGGAGCGGCTGGTCCGGCTGTCTGCTTGGGCCGGGTTCCTGGAGGAAACCCTGGCGGCGATGGCCCAGGCGCGGTGCTGACATCTTCCTTCGAGGTGGAGATCCTCCGACCATGTTGCTGTCCGAGGCCGGGTCGGATTCCGCCGAAGGTGGAGTCGATACCGAGGGTGCTGCTGCTCCCCCTACTGACGTTTGAACCTGCAGGAACAGTTTGTCTGTTGTGTGCGTATGTTTTTTGCGGCCACCGAGGCCCAAACAAACCGTCATCATGTTGTAAAGCTGCGTTTCTTTTCCCCTTGTTTCAAGTATCAGGACTCGTTCGTCGGTAATAGAATTGTTTATCCGAGCGAGAGTTACTTTTCACGGAAGGTGATGAGTGAGGTATCCGTATCCTAGAGGCGTAGGAGTTCCTCGGCTCAGTCAGCCTTGCCGCTTACGTGTACTCTTACTCGTCCGTAGGATTCTGTTATCGATATAGTCGAGAAGGCACGAAAAATCATTTTGGCAGAAAAGGTTTTCGAGCGTTAAGACTTGTTCGGTCAGCGGAATCGCTTATCCGAGCATGAGTTACTTATCGCAGAAGGTGATGAGTGAGGTATCCGTATCCTGGAGGCATAGGAGTCCCTCGGCTCGGTCGGCCTTGCCGCTTACGTGTACTCCGTCGTTTTTAGGATTCCACTATTGTCACACCCGGATTTTAGGGGTCCAAAACCCGGGCGCGAACATAATCACCAGGTGTGCTGGGACCAAGTCTCACACATATGATGAATCATGGCACAGGATCGAATGTCACATCTTTATATATAACAGGAGTTCTATACAAAATAAATAATTACATTATAAGGAGACAACGGTCCAGCAACCCAAAGTTGACTGGGAGACGACGGCCTAGACCTCTCACGAACACATCACAGCATCCTCCAAGCGCTTCATTCTGTGGTACCTGTTCTTGACCTGTGGGGTGTGAGACAGCAAGAGTGAGCTCACATACGTTCATCGCTCAACAAGTTGTGGGGAATAATGTGCATGAACTCGCCAAAGGTGGGAGCTCACGTGAAGTGTAAGGCTTACCAAAGAAGATGGTTAGAGCTGAGCATTGCTTTTAAAGTTGGTCAAAATTTTATTAGCAGTTACTAAGTATAAGTAAATACCAACCCAGTTAAATAGTAGAACAAAGGTAACAACTTCACCTGCGATGCAATGCATATGACAAATTGAGTTTAGGTTCCATAATTTAATCATGTGAGGGTCCGAGCTGCTCTTGACCGTGAGCACGGCTAGTATACCAGTTTTACACTCTGCAGAGGTTGCGCATCTTTACCCACAAGTCATGTTACCCATCTGCCAAGGGATCGCGACTTCCCATACACCTCTACCGAGGAGGCGAGGCAGGGTAACACTACGAGGCCTTTACAAAGTTCCACTAGCTTCAGAAAACCCGCTACAGTTTATAGGAAGTTCCAATGCAGGAATCCCTTGCAGGACCGCCATCGCAGCAAAATCCTCCCGAGGGCCTCCCTACACTGACCACTCCCCTACTGCCCTTGCCCCTTTCGGGTAAGGTAGTCTTCCACTAGCTTTCCTAATTAATCAGCCAAGGGGTCCCATTCCTCCCTTGTGGTAGCACTGTTTTCCCGGGTGGTTCTCCATGTTCCAATTAACATAATGATCTTATCATGAACAGTAAATAACAACTGACAATAAAAGTATAATCATGAATAGTAATGTGTATCTCTATACCCAAAACCACATAAAGCAATAGCAAGTACTACCCAAAAAGTTCAGTGGTAAACAAGGTATAAAGATAGACAAACTAGGGTATCCTATTGGGTCCCATCAAAATTAACCTATGCAGATCATTATGATTAATTAGAACATGAGTGGGTAAAAAGAAGTGATCAAGGGCACAACTTGCCTGGGACTTGAGATTCCAGGTACCAACTTGCTCTTCAGGTGACACGTGTCCTCACCGCTAAACTTAGCAATACATACAAACAGTGTATAGACAAAATTAACATTACACCAAACATATATGCAAAATACATATTAATAATCTACATGTTGAAATATGATCACAGGAACAAGAATTATTAATTTTGGAGTTATAGATTTTAAGTTATGAATTTCCAAAGATCCCATATGTTTAGTACAAGATTAATTAAGATAACATTTTTAATGTGACTTTTATGTAAAAACAGTGGCACTATTTGATAGAGAATAATATTACAAAATTATAGGAACTGGAATGGGTTAATTTGAACTTAGTATGAATTTTCTAGGATTTAAACAAGTTATGCAATTATTTTATATTGAAAATCATTTCTAAAATGAATTTTATCTGCCTCTGGTCCGCGCACACTAATAAAAGTAAAATCAGGGGCCCAAGCGCAAATATAGCTAAGACTCAGGCTAACAACATAAAGGGACCGCGGGTTGATTTCGATAAAGTTCAAGGGCTCTTTTGCAATTACGTCGCGGCTGAAGGGGGTATTGCGCGATCAGGACCGTTGGATCAGATTCTAAACGCCCAGATTATATCACGAAGCGGTACGCCACTAGGGCCATTGGATAAGAGATCTACCGCACAGATTTAAAATATCCAAACTGTTTTCCATGCGCCAGATCGGGATCGAACGGCCATGGTTGCATCATCGCCAACCGGTACCCGAATCAGATCTTGACCGTTAATCCCAGGATGGACGGTGCAGGGGCTTCTCCTTCCCTTATTCCTCTCTCTCCCACCGGCGCAGACCCGACGGCGCAAAACAGAAACGCGGCGACGCCATGGTCAGCCCCGCCCAAACCTCGACGAGGTGGTCTACCCTGCGGCAATCCTGAGAAAACGCATAGAAGAACACACCGAGCATGATGGAGTATATCCTACCGGTGACAGAAGTGGTGGTGAGCGCGACCCATGGAGACACCTTCCTAGCGGCTTCAAGAAATTTCCGGTGAGCGATTCCCTGCAGCCCAACACCGCCATGCCCAAGACCCAGGCACCACGACGAAGCACCATTGCTCTGCGCAGTAGCCAAAATGCCGACGCAGCCTGAGCGCTGGAGTGGCAACAGATTATTCCCCCAATTCACTCGAGCGCTCGGCAACACGGCAAGCTACCGAGTTCTCCATGGCGACGGACGGCGGACTCCCTCCAGGATCGGGCTTGGGATTCGACAGGGGTGAGCGGCGGCCAAGAATTTATAGAAGATTGGGGAACGAGTCCGTGCAGTGATGTACGTGGATCGTATTGTTCCGATTTCAACGCCGCGCCATTTGTGGGGATAAGCAGCTTTGTTGAGGAAGACGCCTGCAGGTGGGTCCCACAAGTCGGCGTTCCCTCCCACACGGCTGGGCAGCGGGACCCGCATCCAGTGAAGGGGGCGGCCAGTTGGGCTAGAGCAGTGAGCGAAGTAAGGATGGGCCAAAAGTGAGGGTCATGGCCCAGGTAAGTTTTCCTTTTTGTTTTTTTTATCTATTTTAGATTTCCACTTCAAATTTGAATTCAAATCCGAATTTTGAATTAAATTCAAATAGTGTTAAACAAATTTAAGTGAACAGACAAAACTTCACATGAATGCAAGAGTATAATTTATGCTTTCAACACACAAACCATAAATAAGAAAGGAGTAATTTCTAATGTGTAACATTCATTAAAAGGTAATTTTATCCATACTTCCTTAAAAATGTCCCTTAGATATATTATTCAAAGAAGTAATTTAGTTCATATGAAGATCTTTTCGCTTTCATTAGTTTCTTCAATTTATTTACTATAACACATATGAAACTTTAAATCCTAAAAATACATTCTCTAGATTACTCAGAATATTATTTTGAGGTGTTACAAATTCTACCCCCCTTAAAAATAATCTCGTCCTCGAGATTAGTAAGATAAGGGATGCAACATGTTAGGCTTGTTGTCTATGTTTCAGTTATTATTTGGTTTTAGTACCAAAAGATTTTTTTTTCAGACTATATCTAAGTATCAGGTGATTAGGAAGGCATGTGTATATATGTATGGCCACATAATTGTGTAGGATACAAGATGGTAGGTTGGGGCAAGAATAGTTTGGGGATAAGAAGGTTCATGATAAGGAAAGCTTTTCATCGCAAATGATGGGTCTTGTCTCATTCGGAGATTTGGTCTGCCTCCCTTCTTGCCTTGTCGACGTTGATCTTTTCCTTTCTTTCGGTCTTGATGTCTCCAACTAGGTTTTAGGGTCATGTAGATATATGTGGGTAGGATAAGCCACATGAGGTAGGTCAAGATCTGGTTTGATGTTTAGGTTGGAATGGATGGTTTAGACAACCCATCGTGTATGTTAAGTAGTTGTGTATGGCCAAGTTGTTATAAGGCATCAATTTAGTTTAAAACATAACTAGTAGTGTCTAATCTATTTCACCAGTATTAATTATCATGTTTAAGTAGCCACATTTAGATTAGATCATATGAGATTAGATGGGATCTAGATTAGATTGGTATGACTAGATTAAACTAGTTAGTGTCTAATTACTTTGGATTAGATCATGGTTATTACTAGTGTGGGGTAAATATGCTTATTAGGGCAAGATGAATCCATAGGGGTAAGGTAGAATCTTTTGAGGTCAGTTAGATCTATTAGGATGAGATAAAATCTTTTCAAGATAAGATGAATCCACTTAAGGTAATAGAGTATTTTTTTAAAGATAAGATGAAGCTATTAGGCTAAATATATTTTAATTAGAATAATTTAGGATCTTTTGAGATGAGATGGATCTATGAGTGTAGGGTATAATCTTTTAAGATGAGATGGATATTGTTAGGCTAGATACTTTAATGAAAGATAATCTAGTTTGTCTAGTTAGTTTTATAAGCATTTTCCCTTATGCCTAGATGTATAGGCAGATGCAATTGTGGACATTAATCCACAACCCATCACACTCAATCAAAGATCCAAATCAAACAAATATCATAAGAACAGTCATTCGAGTGCACAGATACCTATAAAAATAGTTTTATTTTTGTTCCTAATATTAGGTATCCTATTCTTAAAGGTCACTTCTAGGCACAGGATTTCAAAGTGTGAAATCCACATTAGTATTTAGAAAGAAAAGGTAGGAATAATCAGAGTAAAGCGGAAATAGATGAGAAAAGATTAAGAAAAGTTTAGAAAGAATCAGAGTAGCAAAGGTAAGTAAGTATAGGTTGTCCAGTTCTATCTAGGTTTCGTCCTACAATCAACATTCCTCTGATACCACTTCTGTCACACCCGGATTTTAGGGGTCCAAAACCCGGGCGCGAACATAATCACCAGGTGTGCTGGGACCAAGTCTCACACATATGATGAATCATGGCACAGGATCGAATGTCACATCTTTATATATAACAGGAGTTCTATACAAAATAAATAATTACATTATAAGGAGACAACGGTCCAGCAACCCAAAGTTGACTGGGAGACGACGGCCTAGACCTCTCACGAACACATCACAGCATCCTCCAAGCGCTTCATTCTGTGGTACTTGTTCTTGACCTGTGGGGTGTGAGACAGCAAGAGTGAGCTCACATACGTTCATCGCTCAACAAGTTGTGGGAATAATGTGCATGAACTCGCCAAAGGTGGGAGCTCACGTGAAGTGTAAGGCTTACCAAAGAAGATGGTTAGAGCTGAGCATTGCTTTTAAAGTTGGTCAAAATTTTATTAGCAGTTACTAAGTATAAGTAAATACCAACCCAGTTAAATAGTAGAACAAAGGTAACAACTTCACCTGCGATGCAATGCATATGACAAATTGAGTTTAGGTTCCATAATTTAATCATGTGAGGGTCCGAGCTGCTCTTGACCGTGAGCACGGCTAGTATACCAGTTTTACACTCTGCAGAGGTTGCGCATCTTTACCCACAAGTCATGTTACCCATCTGCCAAGGGATCGCGACTTCCCATACACCTCTACCGAGGAGGCGAGGCAGGGTAACACTACGAGGCCTTTACAAAGTTCCACTAGCTTCAGAAAACCCGCTACAGTTTATAGGAAGTTCCAATGCAGGAATCCCTTGCAGGACCGCCATCGCAGCAAAATCCTCCCGAGGGCCTCCCTACACTGACCACTCCCCTACTGCCCTTGCCCCTTTCGGGTAAGGTAGTCTTCCACTAGCTTTCCTAATTAATCAGCCAAGGGGTCCCATTCCTCCCTTGTGGTAGCACTGTTTTCCCGGGTGGTTCTCCATGTTCCAATTAACATAATGATCTTATCATGAACAGTAAATAACAACTGACAATAAAAGTATAATCATGAATAGTAATGTGTATCTCTATACCCAAAACCACATAAAGCAATAGCAAGTACTACCCAAAAAGTTCAGTGGTAAACAAGGTATAAAGATAGACAAACTAGGGTATCCTATTGGGTCCCATCAAAATTAACCTATGCAGATCATTATGATTAATTAGAACATGAGTGGGTAAAAAGAAGTGATCAAGGGCACAACTTGCCTGGGACTTGAGATTCCAGGTACCAACTTGCTCTTCAGGTGACACGTGTCCTCACCGCTAAACTTAGCAATACATACAAACAGTGTATAGACAAAATTAACATTACACCAAACATATATGCAAAATACATATTAATAATCTACATGTTGAAATATGATCACAGGAACAAGAATTATTAATTTTGGAGTTATAGATTTTAAGTTATGAATTTCCAAAGATCCCATATGTTTAGTACAAGATTAATTAAGATAACATTTTTAATGTGACTTTTATGTAAAAACAGTGGCACTATTTGATAGAGAATAATATTACAAAATTATAGGAACTGGAATGGGTTAATTTGAACTTAGTATGAATTTTCTAGGATTTAAACAAGTTCTGCAATTATTTTATATTGAAAATCATTTCTAAAATGAATTTTATCTGCCTCTGGTCCGCGCACACTAATAAAAGTAAAATCAGGGGCCCAAGCGCAAATATAGCTAAGACTCAGGCTAACAACATAAAGGGACCGCGGGTTGATTTTGATAAAGTTCAAGGGCTCTTTTGCAATTACGTCGCGGCTGAAGGGGGTATTGCGCGATCAGGACCGTTGGATCAGATTCTAAACGCCCAGATTATATCACGAAGCGGTACGCCACTAGGGCCATTGGATAAGAGATCTACTGCACAGATTTAAAATATCCAAACTGTTTTCCATGCGCCAGATCGGGATCGAACGGCCATGGTTGCATCATCGCCAACCGGTACCCGAATCAGATCTTGACCGTTAATCCCAGGATGGACGGTGCAGGGGCTTCTCCTTCCCTTATTCCTCTCTCTCCCACCGGCGCAGACCCGACGGCGCAAAACAGAAACGCGGCGACGCCATGGTCAGCCCCGCCCAAACCTCGACGAGGTGGTCTACCCTGCGGCAATCCTGAGAAAACGCATAGAAGAACACACCGAGCATGATGGAGTATATCCTACCGGTGACAGAAGTGGTGGTGAGCGCGACCCATGGAGACACCTTCCTAGCGGCTTCAAGAAATTTCCGGTGAGCGATTCCCTGCAGCCCAACACCGCCATGCCCAAGACCCAGGCACCACGACGAAGCACCATTGCTCCGCGCAGTAGCCAAAATGCCGACGCAGCCTGAGCGCTGGAGTGGCAACAGATTATTCCCCCAATTCACCCGAGCGCTCGGCAACACGGCAAGCTACCGAGTTCTCCATGGCGACGGACGGCGGACTCCCTCCAGGATCGGGCTTGGGATTCGACAGGGGTGAGCGGCGGCCAAGAATTTATAGAAGATTGGGGAACGAGTCCGTGCAGTGATGTACGTGGATCGTATTGTTCCGATTTCAACGCCGCGCCATTTGTGGGGATAAGCAGCTTTGTTGAGGAAGACGCCTGCAGGTGGGTCCCACAAGTCGGCGTTCCCTCCCACACGGCTGGGCAGCGGGACCCGCATCCAGTGAAGGGGGCGGCCAGTTGGGCTAGAGCAGTGAGCGAAGTAAGGATGGGCCAAAAGTGAGGGTCATGGCCCAGGTAAGTTTTCCTTTTTGTTTTTTTTATCTATTTTAGATTTCCACTTCAAATTTGAATTCAAATCCGAATTTTGAATTAAATTCAAATAGTGTTAAACAAATTTAAGTGAACAGACAAAACTTCACATGAATGCAAGAGTATAATTTATGCTTTCAACACACAAACCATAAATAAGAAAGGAGTAATTTCTAATGTGTAACATTCATTAAAAGGTAATTTTATCCATACTTCCTTAAAAATGTCCCTTAGATATATTATTCAAAGAAGTAATTTAGTTCATATGAAGATCTTTTCGCTTTCATTAGTTTCTTCAATTTATTTACTATAACACATATGAAACTTTAAATCCTAAAAATACATTCTCTAGATTACTCAGAATATTATTTTGAGGTGTTACAACTATCAAAGTAGTCGAAAAGCACGAAAGATGTTCTGGCAGAAAGACTTTTTCCAAGGAAAATTTTGACGCAGAGGGGGTTCCCCCCTTCTAGCCCCCGAGGGAGGGTCGGGCTTCGCCGAGGCAAGGCTGACCCTTCCTTGATGGTTAGACTTTGCTTGTGAATGTAAACGAGGTACATGAACGACTTGAAAACATCTTAAGGGTAGAAGCGACGTAGCTGTTAGATGTTCCAAGCGTTACTGTAGACCTTGCCTTGACTGTTGGCCAGCTTGTATGTCCCGGGCTTCAAAATCTTGGCGATGATGAATGGCCCTTCCCAGGGAGGCGTGAGCTTGTGGCGCCCTCGGGTGTCTTGTCGTAGCCGAAGCACCAAGTCGCCCACCTGGAGGTCTCGGGACTGAACCCCTCGGGCGTGATAGCGTCGCAGGGACTGCTGATACCTTGCCGAGTGTAGTAGGGCCATGTCCCGAGCCTCCTCCAGCTGGTCCAGTGAGTCTTCTCGGCTGGTCTAGTTGCTCCGATCATCGTACGCTCTTGTCCTCGAGGAACCGTATTCTAAGTCTGTGGGCAAGATAGCCTCGGCCCCATAGACTAGAAAGAACGGCGTGAAACCCATGGCTCAGCTTGGCGTCGTCCTCAGACTCCAAACCACCGAGGGGAGTTCCTTCATCCATCGCCTGCCGAACTTGTTGAGGTCATTGTAGATCCTCGGCTTGAGTCCTTGCAGAATCATGCTGTTGGCACGCTCTACCTGCCCATTCGTCATGGGGTGAGCTATGACGGCCCAGTCCACCCGGATGTGGTGGTCCTCGCAGAAGTCCAGGAACTTTCTACCAGTGAAATGGGTGCCGTTGTCAGTGATGATGGAGTTCGGGACCCCGAAGCGATGGATGATGTTGGTGAAGAACGCCACCGCCTGTTCGGACCTGATGCTGTTTAGGGGTCGGACCTCAATCCACTTGGAGAATTTGTCGATAGCGACCAGCAGGTGCGTGAAGCCCCTAGATGCCTTCTGCAAGGGACCGACGAGGTCCAGACCCCACACAGCAAACGGCTAGGTGATGGGTATTGTTTGCAGAGCCTGAGCGGGAAGGTGGGTCTGCCTTGCGTAGAATTGACACCCTTGGCAGGTGCGTACAATCCTAGTGGCATCGGCCATCGCGGTTGGCCAGTAGAAACCCTGTCGGAAGGCGTTTCCAACGAGGGCCCAAGGTGCTGCGTGGTGACCGCAAGCCCCCGAGTGTATTTCTTGCAATAACTCCTGACCTTCGGTGATGGATATGCATCGCTGGAGGATGACTGAGGGGTTGCGGTGGTAGAGCTCCTTTTCGTCACCCAGCAAGACGAACGACTTGGCGCGCCGCGCCAGTCGCCGAGCTTCGGCTCTGTCGAGGGGTAGCTCTCCTCGGTGGAGATATTGCAGGTATGGGGTCTGCCAGTTTCGATTAGGCGTGACCCCATTCCGCTCTTCCTCGACGCGCAGTGCCTCACCCTCGGGGGCCGAGGATGCCTTGGGCGGGGCCGAGGCTGCCTCGGGCTGAGCTGAGGGCACCTCAGGCTGAGCCGAGGGCGCCTCGGGCAGAGCCAAGGCCTTCTCGGGCTCGGGCGTGTCGTCGGTCTTGATGGAGGGTTGATGTAGGTCTCGGGAGAAGACGTCCGGAGGAACCATTGTCCGCCCCGAGGCTATCTTAGCCAGCTCATCTGCAGTCTCGTTGTACCGTCGGGCAACGTGGTTGAGCTCGAGCCCGTAGAACTTGTCTTCCAGGCGCCGAACCTCGTCGCAGTAGGCTTCCATCTTCGGGTCGCGGCAGTGGGAGTTCTTCATGACTTGGTCGATGATAAGCTGCGAGTCGCCATGAGCGTCGAGGCGCCGAACCCCTAGCTCGATGGCGATGCGCAACCCGTTAACCAGAGCCTCATACTCGGCCACGTTGTTGGACGCCGGGAAATGGAGGCGCAACACGTTGCGGAGGTGCTTCCCGAGGGGTGAGATGAAGAGCAGGCCCACGCTCGCTCCTGTTTTCATCAGCGACCCATCGAAAAACATGGTCCAGAGTTCCGGTTGGATCGGAGCTGTTGGAAGCTAGGTGTCGACCCATTCAGCCACAAAGTCCGCCAAGACTTGGGACTTGATGACCTTCCGAGGGGCGAACGAGATTGTCTCGCCCATGATCTCCACCGCCACTTTGCGATCCTACCCGAGGCCTCTCGGCACTGGATGATCTCCCCCAGGGGGAAGGATGACACCACAGTCACCGGATGAGACTCGAAGTAGTGTTGCAACTTTCGCCGTGTCAAAATTACCGTGTACAGTAGCTTCTGAATTTGTGGGTAGAGGATTTTGGTCTCGGACAGTACCTCACTGATGAAGTAGACCGGCCTATAGATTGGCAATGCGTTCCCTTCTCGTCTCTCGACCACGATCGCGGCGCTGACCACCTAAGTGGTAGCGGCGACGTAGATCAAGAGGGCTTCTCCGGCAGCGGGGGGCACCAAGATGGGCGCGCTTGTAAGGAGCGCCTTCAAGTTCCCGAGGGCTTCCTCGGCCTCGGGGGTCCAAGTGAAGCGCTCGGTCTTCCTCAAGAGGCGATACAGGGGCAGGCCTCTTTCGCCGAGGTGCGAGATGAAGCGGCTCAGAGCCGCAAGGCATCCCATGACCCTCAGTACTCCTTTCAAGTCCTTGATAGGCCCTATGTTGGTGATGGCCGCGATTTTCTCCGGGTTGGCCTCGATGCCCCGCTCGGAAACGATGAACCCCAGGAGCATGCCTCAAGGGACTCCGAAGACACACTTCTCGGGATTGAGTTTTACGCCTTTCGCTTTAAGACACTTGAATGTCGTTTCAAGGTCGGAGAGGAGGTCGGAGGCTTTCCTCGTCTTGACTACAATGTCATCGACGTAAGCCTCGACCGTTCGACCAATGTGCTCCCCGAACACATGGTTCATGCACCTTTGGTATGTCGCACCCGCATTCCTCAAACCGAATGGCATAGTAATGTAGCAGTACATGCCAAAGGGTGTGATGAAAGAAGTCACGAGCTGGTCGGACTCTTTCATCCTGATTTGGTGATACCCTGAGTAGGCATCAAGGAATGACAGGGTTTCACACCCAGCAGTGGAATCCACGATTTGATCGATGCAAGGCAGAGGGTAGGGGACCTTCGGACATGCTTTGTTTAGACCAGTGTAGTCTACACACATCCGCCATTTCCCACCTTTCTTTTTCACAAGCATAGGGTTGGCTAGCCATTCGGGATGGAATACCTCTTTGATGAACCCTGTAGCCATCAGCTTGTGGATCTCCTCGCCTATGGCTCTGTGCTTTTCTTCGTCGAATCGGCGTAGAGGCTGCTTCACGGGTCGGGCTCCAGCTTAGATATCCAACGAGTGCTCGGCGACATCCCTCGGTATGCTAGGCATGTCCAAGGGACTCCACGCAAAAACCTCGGCGTTTGCGCGGAGAAAGTCGACGAGCACTGCTTCCTATTTGGGGTCGAGCTCAGAGCCGATCCGTACTTGCTTGGAGGCGTCATTGCTGGGGTCAAGAGGGACGGACTTAACCGCCTCTGCTGGTTCGAAGTTGCCGGCGTGGCGTTTCGCATCTGGCACCTCCTTAGAGAGGTTTTCCAGGTCGGCGATGAGGGCCTCGGACTCGGCGAGGGCCTCAGCATACTCCACACACTCCACGTCGCATTCGTACGCGTGTCGGTATGTGGATCCGACGATGATGACCCCGTTGGGGCCCGACATCTTGAGCTTGAGGTAGGCGTAGTTGGGGACGACCATGAACTTGGCGTAGCATGGTCTCCGCAGCACTGCGTGGTAGGTTCCTCGGAACCCAACCACCTCGAACGTGAGGGTTTCCTTTCAGAAGTTGGAGGGAGTCCCGAAGCAGACGGGCAGATCGAGTTGTCCAAGGGGCCGGACACGCTTCCCAGGAATGATCCGGTGAAAGGGCGCCGCGCCGGCCCGGATCATGGACAGATCGATCTGCAAGAGCCCGAGGGTCTCGGCGTAGATGATGTTGAGGCTGCTGCCTTCGTCCATGAGGACCTTGGTAAGCCTGATGTTGCCGATGACGGGATCAACAACGAGCAGGTACTTCCCCGGGCTCAGCACGCGGTCTGGGTGGTCGCCTTGGTCGAAGGTGATGGGCTTGTCGGACCAATCTAGGTAGACTGGCGCCGCCACCTTTACCGAGCAGACCTCTCGGTGCTCCTGCTTGCGGTGCCGAGCCGAGGCGTTCGCCACCCGCCCACCGTAGATCATGAAGCAGTCATGGACCTCGGGGAACTCCTCTGCCTTGTGGGCTTCCTTCTTGTCGTTGTCGTGGGCTTTGCCACCTTCCGCCGGTGGTCTGGCCTTGTGGAAGTAGCGCCGAAGCATGATGCACTCCTCAAGGGTGTGCTTGACGGGACCCTGATGATAGGGGCATGACTCCTTGAGCATCTTGTCAAACAAGTTGGCGCCTCTAGGAGGCTTCCGAGGGTTCTTGTGCTCGGCGGCGGCAACAAGGTCTGTGTCGGCGGCGTCGCGTTTAGCTTGCGACTTCTTCTTGCCCTTCTTCTTCACGCCACGCTGAGCGGATGCCTCAGGGACGTCATCCGGCTGGCGCCCCTGAGGCTGCTTGACCTTCCGAAAGATGGCCTCGACCGCCTCCTGGCTAGAGGCGAACTTGGCAGCGATGTCCATCAGCTCGCTCGCCCTGGTGGGAGTCTTGCGACCCAGCTTGCTCACCAGGTCGCGGCAAGTGGTGCCAGTGAGGAACGCGCCGATGACATCTGAGTCGGTGATGTTGGGCAGCTCGGTGCGCTGCTTCGAGAATCACCGGATGTAGTCCCACATGGATTCTCCCGGCTGCTGGCGGCAGCTTCGGAGATCCCAGGAGTTCCCAAGGCGCACGTATGTGCCCTGGAAGTTTCCGGCGAAGGCTTTGACCAGGTCGTCCCAGTTGGAGATCTGCGCAGGAGGCAGATGCTCCAGCCAGGCTCGGGCGGTGTCGGAGAGGAATAGGGGGAGGTTGCGGATGATAAGGTTGTCATCGTCCGTTCCACCCAGCTGGCAGGCCAGCCGGTAGTCCGCGAGCCACAGTTCTGGCCTTGTCTCCCCCGAGTACTTGGTGATGGTAGTCGGGGCTCGGAACCGGGTCGGGAACGGCGCCCGTCGTATGGCCCAGCTGAAAGCTTGCGGATCGGGTGGTTCGGGCGAGGGGCTCCGGTCCTCCCCGCTGTCGTAGCGTCCCCCACGCCTGGGGTGGTAGCCTCGGTGCACCTTCTCATCGAGGTGGGCTCGACGGTCGCGGTGATGGTGCTCGTTGCCGAGGTGGCCCAGGGCCACAGGCGCTGTGTCTCGCATGCGCCTGGTGTGGACCGAGGCTTCCTGCATGAATCGGGAAGTCACGGCGCGAGGCTCTGGGGGGTACCCCTGCCTTCGGGAGGCAGAGCTTTCAGCCCGTCAGACCACGGCATCCTCTAGGAGATTTTTGAGCTCTCCCTGGATACGCCGCCCCTCGGTGGTGGATGGTTCTGGCATTGCTCGGAGTAGTATTTCCGCTGCAGCCAGGTTCTAGCTGACCCCACTAGAAGCCGGGGGCAGCCTTGCCCTGGCATCGTCGGCGATGCGGTGCTGGACATCCTAGGGCAGATGACGCGCTTCTCCAGCTAGCGCTCGGCCTGCCCACTCCTGCCTGATGTTCTGCCGGAGCTGCACAAGTTGTCATGCTTCCTCGTCGAGCCTGGCCTGCATCTCGCGGATTTGCTCGAGCTGTGTGTCCTAACCCCCCATAGGGACTAGGACCACAGCTAGCTCCCGAAGGATGTCAATGCGAGGCACAGGCCTAGGGGGATCGTTGTCCTCTGGCATACCAAGGTGGTTGCCTTCGTCGAGACCCCCTAGATCGACGTGGAAACATTCACGACTTGGGCCACAGTCCTCGTCGCCGAGGCTGTGGCTATCATCGGAGCAATCGGAGAGGCAGTAGTCACATGCAGTCATGAAGTCCCGCATGGCACTGGAGTTCCCGAGCCCAGAGAAATCCCAACCATAGTCGGGCTCGTCATCTTCCTCGGAACCTGGGGGCCCGTAGGTCGAGACGGCCGTCAATCGGTCCCAGGTTGACCACATATGATACCCCGGAAGGTTTGGATATGCCTTTATGAAAGCGTCCACCGAAGCGGGTACACTTGGTGGGTCAAAGCTGAATCTAAAAGGCACAGGATGAGAAACGTCCGGTACCTCTTGATCGACGGATGGTGATGGAGTCGCGTCGGGGACGGACTGCACCGTTATCTCAGGTACGAGGCTAACGCCCAGCAAGTCCTTCGCGAGCGTGCTGGCGTCGTCCGTCTGCTTGGGGTTGGCGTGTCGCGGGGAAACGACGCTCGTCTTCGTCTCAGACGCGAGGTCAACACCCGACGTGTCCCCCGCTGGGGCGCCAACGTCGTCGACTCGCTCGACAGCCGACGAGGTGCCGCCTCCTGCTTGGCCATGGTTGCCCCGCCTCCTCCTCCATCGACGGGGAAGGTGACGGGACAGACTCAGATGCTGTTCTTCTGCCACGCGGGGAAGACGTCGTCGATTCCGCCGCCGGCGAGCGGGCTGACGGCCGCCATTGTCGTTGTCGCTCGGCGGAGGAAGGAGTACCATGTCGTAGCTGCCGTCGAGGGACATGAACTCGAGACTCCCGAAACAGAGCTTCGTCCTGGGTTGGAGAGGATGTTGGAGACTCCCCATCTGGAGCTTGACGGGAAGCTGTTCGTTAACATGCAGTAGGCCCCTACCTGGCGTGCCAACTGTCGGCGTTTCGACCCCGGGGGGTCCCTAGACCGACGAGTAAATTGTCGTTGCGTGTCCCAGCCCAGATGGGTCGGCACGAGACGGAGCACAAGGGGGGTGTTGGTGACTTGTTCTCAAATGCTTCGGATTAAGAACAAGGCAACATAAAAAGTGTTAAATGATAAGGTCCTTCGTCCTTTGAAACATTATTTCCCTTCGGGATATAATGTGCTCCGGACGAAGGTCACAAACAATATATCTTCGTAAGCACAATAAGCTATGACGAAGGACTTACACGCGACATAAAAAGTAATATAAACATTTAAATCCCATCACAATATCATTTCTATTTTATTATTGCATAACAATAGAAATGACTTTAGATTACAAGTGTACCTTCGGATTGCAGGAAGACAAAAGTACAAGGATGACGCAAAAGCAAATGCCAAATCAGCGTGAACAGTACGGGAGTACTGTTCATCTATTTATAGGCGTGGGACGCAGCCCATGTAAAATTACATTCATATCCATTACATTTGCTAATGACCTATGGGAGTCTGTCAAGGCCTAAGTGGTCTTTTCATCTTTAGGTCGGTTCCCCGTTCTGCTATCGCGACGAAGCTTTCCTGCGCATAGCTTCGGCTGCGCACCATCCTTCGTACAGCATGGTAACCAGCCCGTCCTTCATCTCAACCTCCTTTCGTCTGGCTTAAGCTTCGTCCTGTCCGTACTCCATGTTCATAATCTGAGTCCGAAAATGCCTGTTCATATAATTCACTTGGAAAATATTGTCAAATCTTGTTTTTGAGGACCTTCGGAGGACGAAGGCCCCCAACAGTAGCCCCTCGCAATATTAATTTGTTAGTGATAAATTCAGATTGCGATATGGACGAAGGCCTTAAGCCGAAGGTCCGAAAAAACACCTTCCCTTTGCTAGAATAGCAACATTCACTGACAAGCGGGGTCTTTCAATTTTCAACGCACTGGTCGTATAAATAAGATCATACCGCAAACTCATTTGGTACGCTCACTTGCCATCTGCTTCCGCTCACTAAATTTTTAACTCTTGCGCACTAAGATTTGCTGATCTTTTGGTTTTGAAGCTTCGGCTTTGAAAACAGTTTTTTAGTGTTTCCGAAGATGTCTGAAGATAAGAAGGTCGCTGCTGAGATGAAGCTGAGCCTCGACGAAGAGAAGAACTTGGGGTTCCTTATAGCGATGGCGAAGACCAATATGGAAAAAATCACCAAGGAGATTCTGGAAGGTTTGTCTGAAGATACTGGTGACAGCGACAGTTATGATGTAGAAAGCGGTGGTGGAGAGTCCGAAGATCGACCATGGCGGCCAAGTCACTCAGTTTTCGGGAAAAGCACTATTAAGCAGAGTCATATTGACAATATGAGAGGGAGATATTTTCGAGATATATCTATTGTGAGGGCTGATGCTGGAGAAAAAACTTCTCCCACCCCCGAAGAAGATGAGGTCGTGATCTTCCGAAGCTTTCTCAAGGCTGGGCTTCGATTCCCCCTAAGCAGCTTTGTCGTCGAAGTCCTGAAGACATTTCAAATCTACCTTCATCAAATTACTCCCGAAGCTATCATAATAATGGGAATCTTTGTCTGGGCTGTGAAAAGCCAAGGTTTAGAACCAAATGCTAAAAGCTTTTGAAAAATTCATGAGTTGGTATATGAGACGAAGCCCTGGGGGAAAGAACAATATCACAACAACTTTGGTTGTTACAGCTTCGGTGCCTGCCCCGGGTCAAGCCGCCCTGTGCCAACCTTTCGGAAGAGGTGGCCCGGTACCTGGATGACAGAATGGTTCTATGTAAAGAATGACTTGACAGCGCAGGAAGATGTTAAGAGTATCATTATGCGTCCCATTTGGCAATGCTTCGGACTACGAAAGCCGAAGGTTGAAATGGATGAAGCGGCCGAAGAATGCCAAAGAGCCTTCGGCATAGTCTGCTCTTTCATTGGGACAAGGGATCTGGTCCAAGAGCATATTGCCTTCAGGGTGTGGCCACTTGCAGGAAAGTGGGAAATGCCGAAGGAGACCATCAAAGAGTCTGACGAAGGTGGACTAGTCAGACTAAAATACTCATTCAAATACGGGGATAAATTTGTTGAACCTGATGACGACTGGTTAAAAAGCATTGAAACATTAAGTGACGAACTGCTTGGGGTATACTCGAAGGCCAAAAATACTGCATTATCGGCAACCTTCGGAGGCCGAAAGAAGAAGAGGCTCAACCAGGTATTTGATGCAATCGGGTTTGTTTACCCTGACTATCATTATCCGGTGCTGGGCCGTAAAAGAAAAAATACTTCTCCTGCAACAGAAGTTGCCACAAGTGCCTCTAGCGAGCCAGCGCCGCAAAGAAAAAAGATGAAGGTGCTCACCCACCGGGCGCGTTTTATTGAGCCGGCCACAGTGCCTGAATTTATTGGTGAAGTCTCTTTGACCTCTGAAACTACAGAACCAGCTCCAGCGCCGAAGATAGAAGAAAAAACTGAAGCGCCTTCAGCAGAGAAGGCAGAAAAACCGAGAATTGAAGGACAAAAAATATTGGAAATCTTAAGTCCTTCAGCAAATGTTGAAACAATAAAAAATCAAAAGGGCCCGTCGGTGACCCCGAAAAGAAAAAGAATGGTGAACGTGTTAGATGTTTTGGAGACAATTAAGTCTTCAAGCACAACTCCAAAGAAGACTGTTGAACTTTCTGAAGTGTCTACTGAAGCTTTAATTGCTGAAGCTTCGAAGCAACAACTTGAAGTTGAAGCTGGGACTTCAGAGCCCACCAAGGAACAACCTTTGGAAATCGAAGAAAAAATAAAAATGCCAGAGCCAATTTTGGTTGAAGAAATTGACACTGCTGCCCCCGAAGCTTCTTCCACCATAAGCGATTATATTGTGCGACATGCTTCGGGGAAAAAATTATCTGAAGAAGAGATTTATGAAGCCAACCACTATGCCAAAGAATTAAAATATCCGAAGGGGGCACTAGTGTTCAATGGGACAAACGAAGATGACTTCCTATACTGTCTCCCTGACAACAAAGAATTTTCTGTCTGCCGGGAGATGGCTAGGAGTATGGGGTTTCCGAAGCTTGAAGCTGGACTATGCGCTATGACGAAGGAGGATCTCGCGGATAGTCTTGCATATAATAGCCTGAAGGTATGGGAATTAGACGTTTGAAAAATTTTACAATTCGTAATTCATTCTTTTATTCTTATATGGATTCTTTTTCGTATAGGGTTTAATCCTAAGCAACGCATTAAGAGCACAAAAGAGTGCCGAAGATGAGAGCTATGAAATTGCGTTCAACAATTTACGATCAGAAGTTATTAAACTGAGAAACGAAGCTCTAGAAAAAGATAAAATTCTGCTTACATTAGTAGACAAGATAAAAAAGGACGAAGCTGCTGCAAAGGTTCAGGCCGAAGCTCACAGACGCGAAATTAAAGATCTTCAGAAGCAATTGGCCTGGGCGAAAGAAGAACGCATACTTGAAGAAACAAGACGGGAATGTAGCGACCAATGGGCTGATCATTTGGAAGGAACCGTTGAAGAGCTTCGGTCTTCTAAGAAAAGATGCTACGAAAAATCCATGGAATGTGTAAAGAAAATAAAAACCAGCTTCGCCAGCGTTGGCGCATTCTCTAGTGAAGAGAATTTCTCAAGAGGCAATCCCGAAGGTCCACTGGAATGGATCAGTCACGAAGCAGAGGCCTTCGAGGAAATCCTGAGTAGCCGCGGTGACATCTGCGCTTTTTCGAGCGCTAGAGGAGTTGCTACTGTTTTGGAGAGAAAAGGTTGTGAGCATGTAAAATCCTTAGCTCAGTCCGAAGCGGCCTTGTCCTCCAAAGACATCAAAGAGCCCTCGGCCGAAGCAAGCATGGTTGGCGGAAAATTCTTTACTGATATCTGGGACAACGGCGGCCGAGAAACGGCGCAAGAAATTATTCAAAAGAGTGAAAAAGGCATCCATGATGCTAGGAAAGTGACAGAAGTTGCCGAGAAAAGTACAAAGCCCGAAGGGCAAATAGGTATTAATTAGTCGTCCTTATTGTGTTGTAATTTTTAATTTCAAACTTTGTTCGCGGTCTGTGATAGTAATGTAGACATATTCTCTTCCCTCAGATCCTGCTGGATCGTCTGCTGACCCTCACACGAAAGGGGATGACGAAATTAAACAAATGGCCGAAGCTATCATGGATAAAGTTGTTGAACAACTTCTAAATGAGGCTGCCGAAGTAGTACTAAGAGAAGACTAGATGTTATTAGAAAAAACATTTGAAATGTGGTCTATGTAATATTTTGTACACTTGAATGTAATATACAAGTCTCTTTTCATTATTCAATTCTTTACGATGCATGAAATTCTACATACATACCATTTTTGAGCCTTCGGCGAAAAAACACCTTCCCTTCTTTTCATGCTTCGTGAAGAAGACATTCTCCTTTAATACTATTCTGATGAAGCACATCCACGCTTCGTGAAAATATTCTCCGAAGCTGTACAATTTCGATATTACTCTGATGAAGCACGTCCATGCTTCGTGAAAACATTCTCCGAAGCTGTATTCCAAAGATCAACATTGTATTCCCTCGTGACTTTGCACGATTTTCACTTTCTCAAAGCGTCCTTTCGAAGGTTGATACTGTGTCCCCTTCTTTTGCCATATGCAACATGATGTATGATGCTTATGCTATGCAAAATGATGTGATGATGCTATGTTATGTAGATGACATTTGTTCCGAAGATACACACATATCCCCATGAAACACAAAATATATATCAGCGCTGACTTTTCGCTGTAAGCTCTGCATTCCCTTAGGAACGTCTTTGGAGCTTCTTCGCCTTTTACTTAGGCGGTATCAGCGTTGACTTTTCGCTGTAAGCTCTGCATTCCCTTAGGAATGTCTTTGGAGCTTCTTCGCCTTTTACTTAGGCGGTATCAGCGTTGACTTTTCGCTGTATGCTCTGCATTCCCCTAGGAACGACTTTGGAGCAGAAAACTTACACTGCGCTCCCTTTGGAACGGCTTTTTGTGACTTCAGCAACTTACTCTGCGTTCCTTAGAACGACTTTTTGTGGCTTCGAAGGATTTTTAATAATTCGAAGGTCCTTCTTGTTATCGCAAATTCTTAAGCTTCAGCAACTTAAGCCTGTGGAGAAAATAGGTTTTCCTCGTGACCAACAACGAAACTATTACATGAAAACTGAAATGTTCTTTATTACACAGAAAATAGAACTAAATGGAAAAGACTGCTATCAAGGTAGGATATTTGTCAATAAATATGCTTCGACTCTGGCACAGTGCTATTGACTGTGCGAGCTTCAGATTATTCTCTGAGATCCCTTTGGTGTGGAACATATTGGCTCCCTTCCAGCTGTTGGCCTTGTTGCAGCGGTGGTGGAGGCGGGGGCTGTTGCCATGAAGCTTGAGGTTGACTCGCCGAAGCTACAGAAACTGCAGGGTGGTTGCCCACGTATTCTGGGATGTAAGGCTGATGGTACGAAGCAGTATGCATGACCTGCTTCGGCTGAACTTGTTGCGCTGCAGCTTCGGCTATCTCCTTTTGCTTTTGGATGGTAACATGGCACATCCTGGTGGTATGGCCCTTGTTTTCACCACAGAATAAGCAAAATACTCTCCTTGGTTGATCTCCAAATCTTCCGCCGAAGCCCCTGGCGCCTCTGCCTCTTGGAGCTGGTGGCCGGAAGAAAGTTTGCTGTTGCCCTGAAGCCTGTGAGGAGCACTGCGACCTGTTCTGTTGACTCCCCTTATCATCATTTTGAGTAGAGTTGTGGATGGACCTGACATGCCTCGGATAGAATCTTCCTCCGAAGCCCTTGGTCATTTCAGAAAATCTGAAAGCCTCCTCCTTTCTTTGACGAAAATCATTGTCGGCACGAATGTACTCGTCCATCTTCTGGAGCAGCTTCTCCAAAGTCTGAGGAGGCTTCCTAGCAAAGTATTGAGCTGAAGGTCCAGGACGAAGCCCCTTGATCATGGCTTCGATGACAATTTCATTAGGCACCGTTGGTGCCTGCGCCCTCAAACGCAAGAACCTTCTGACATACGCCTGAAGGTATTCTTCATGATCCTGAGTGCACTGGAACAAGGCTTGAGCAGTGACCGGCTTCGTCTGAAACCCTTGAAAGCTGGTTAACAACATGTCCTTCAGCTTTTGCCATGAAGTGATCGTTCCTGGTCGAAGGGAGGAATACCAGGTCTGAGCAACATTCCTGACAGCCATAACAAAAGACTTTGCCATGACTGCAGCATTGCCACCATACAAAGATACTGTTGCTTCGTAGCTCATCAAAAACTGCTTCGGGTCTGAATGGCCATCGAACATGGGAAGCTGGGGCGGCTTGTAGGACGGAGGCCAAGGTGTAGCCTGCAGCTCAGCGGACAGGGGAGAAGCATCATCGAAAACAAAATTTCCATGATGGAAATTGTCATACCAGTCATCTTCGTTGAAGAAGCCCTCCTGATGAAGGTCTTTTTGTTGAGGCCTTCTGTTCTGCTCATCGTGAGTAAGATGGCGAACTTCTTCAGAAGCTTCGTCTATCTGCCTTTGCAGCTCAGCTAGCCTGGCCATCTTTTCCTTCTTCCTCTGCACCTGTTGATGAAGCATCTCCATATCCCTGATCTCTTGATCTAGCTCATCCTCCTGAAGCGTCGGGCTGACGGCCTTCCTCTTCTGGCTTCGGGCCTCCCGAAGAGAGACAGTCTCCTGGTTGGGGTCCAGCGGTTGCAGAGCTGCAGCCCCAGTCGCTGAAGCTTTCTTCGGCGCCATAGCGAGGGTCTATGGCTTCCGAAGGTGTTCAAAAAACTCAAAGTGGAAGTGAGTTCACCGGAGGTGGGCGCCAATGTTGGTGACTTGTTCTCAAATGCTTCGGATTAAGAACAAGGCAACATAAAAAGTGTTAAATGATAAGGTCCTTCGTCCTTTGAAACATTATTTCCCTTCGGGATATAATGTGCTCCGGACGAAGGTCACAAACAATATATCTTCGTAAGCACAATAAGCTATGACGAAGGACTTACACGCGACATAAAAAGTAATATAAACATTTAAATCTCATCACAATATCATTTCTATTTTATTATTGCATAACAATAGAAATGACTTTAGATTACAAGTGTACCTTCGGATTGCAGGAAGACAAAAGTACAAGGATGACGCAAAAGCAAATGCCAAATCAGCGTGAACAGTACGGGAGTACTGTTCATCTATTTATAGGCGTGGGACGCAGCCCATGTAAAATTACATTCATATCCATTACATTTGCTAATGACCTATGGGAGTCTGTCAAGGCCTAAGTGGTCTTTTCATCTTTAGGTCGGTTCCCCGTTCTGCTATCGCGACGAAGCTTTCCTGCGCATAGCTTCGGCTGCGCACCATCCTTCGTACAGCATGGTAACCAGCCCGTCCTTCATCTCAACCTCCTTTCGTCTGGCTTAAGCTTCGTCCTGTCCGTACTCCATGTTCATAATCTGAGTCCGAAAATACCTGTTCATATAATTCACTTGGAAAATATTGTCAAATCTTGTTTTTGAGGACCTTCGGAGGACGAAGGCCCCCAACAGGGGGGAACAGTAAGGGGAACCGCGGCCTCGTGTTGTCCTGCGCCCAGGGCGGATGCGCTTGAAGTAGGGGGTTACAAGCGTTCGCGAGGGAGAGAGGGAGGGAGGGAGTGAGACTGCGCGTCAGCCTGTTCTCCCGCGCGGCCACCTTCTCGTACAAGGGCCCTGGACCTTCCTTTTATAGACGTAAGGAGAGGGTCCAGGTGTACAACGGGAGGTGTAGCAGTGTGCTAACGTGTCTAGCAGAGGGGAGCTAGAGCCCTATGTACATGCCGACATGGCTGTCGGAGAGGTGTTGGAGCCCTGTTCATGTGGCGTCGTGGCCGTCGGAGGAGCGCTTGAGCCCTGTAAAAGCACAGCTGTCAGGGCTGTCGGATCCTTGCTGACATCTCCTTGCTTCCGTAGGGTGCTGAGAACCGCTGTCGTCATGGAGCACGCTGGGTGCCATCATTACTTGTTTTACCGGGGCGAGCCAGATGGGACACCGGTCTTGTTCCCTGTAGCCTGGGCTAGCTAGGGGTAGGGCAATGATGGCCCCCTTATGGCGTGGTTGGTCCGAGCCCAAGGTCAGGTGAGGCGATGATTCCTCCGAGGTCGAGGCTGAGTCCGAGCCCGGGGGTCGGGCGAGGCGGAGACCGTTGTCCGAGGTCGAGGTTGAGTCCGAGCCCTGGGGTCGGGCGAGGCGGAGACTGTCGTCCGAGGTTGAGGTTGAGTCCGAGCCCGGGGGTCAGGCGAGGCGGAGACCATCGTCCGAGGTTGAGGTTGAGTCCAAGCCCTGGGGTCGGGCGAGGAGTAGACCATCGTCCGAGGTCGAGGTTGAGTCCAAGCCCTAGGGTCGGGCGAGGCGGAGACCGTCGTCCGAGGTCGAGGTTGAGTCCGAGCCCTAGGGTCAAGCGAGGCGGAGGCCGTCTTTCGGAGTCGAGGTTGAGTCCGAGCCCTGGGGTCGGGCAAGGCGGAGACCATCGTCCGAGGTCGAGCCTGGGTCCGAGCCCTGGGGTCGAGCGAGGCGGAGACCGTCTTCCGAAGTCGAGGTTGAGTCTGAGCCCTAGGGTCGGGCGAGGCGGAGATTCCTATGGCGCCCGAGGCTAGACTTGGCTGCTGTCAGCCTCACCCTGGCGGGTGGCACAGCAGTCGGAGCAGCGCAGGCGGCACTGTTTTCATGTCAGGTCAGTCAGTGGAGGGGCAAAGTGACTGCGGTCACTTCAGCCTTGTCGACTGGAGAGCGTGCGTCAGGATAAGGTGTCAGGTGATCCTTGCATTGAATGCTCCTGCGATCCGATCGGCTGGCGAGGCGATCTGGCCAAGGTTGCTTCTCCGTGAAGCCTGCCCGAGCTAGGCCTCGGGCGAGTCGAAGGTGCGCCCGTTGCTTGAGGAGACCCTCCGGTGAGGCGTGAATCTGCCTTGGTCTACTGTTCCTGCCCGAGGCTGGGCTCTGGCGAGGCGAGATCGTGTCCCTTGAGTGGACGGAGCCTTGACCGGAATTGCGCCCATTAGGCCTTTGCAGCTTTGTGCTGATGGGGGTTACCAGCTGAGATTAGGAGTCTTGGGGGTACCCCTAATTATGGTCCCCGACAGAACATGATGAGAATTATCAATGATACGCTGTTTTCCCCTCTTTTATTATGATGTTATACTTGTGACCTTCAAGGGGGCTCGAGCGGTTTCTCGAGTGCCTCTCCGTAAGGACCTGTTCGTTGGATGACCGCCTGGGAAAACAGTGCAACCATGAGGGTGGAGTGGGACGCCCTTAGCTGAGTAATTAGAGGAACCAGGGTGTAGTTCTCTTTGCCGTCGTGCCGTTGATGAGGCTCGGTGTATGCGGCTCGCTCTGCCAAGGTTGATTTGTCCCTTGGGGAGGAGTGCGGTACATTTAGGAAACCTGACGGGCGGCTACAGCCCCGGGGAATCTTTGTAAAGGCTACGTAGTGAGACCCCGCCTACTCACCTTGGGAGTGTTCAAGGGTCCGTACAACCCGAGGCAAAAAGGGAATCATGGCTCATGGGTAAAGTGTACAACCTCTGCAGAGTGTTTGAAAACTGATATACTAGCCGTGCTCGTGGTTATGAGCGGCCAAGGGAGCTCTAGTGATTAGTGGTACTTGATCAGAGATGTTCGGATTTGCAGGTGGCAATGAGATTGATGGTTCTTGGTTTTGACTCTGGTAATGGTAAGTGGTATTCTTTCCGTTTGGAAAGAGTACGTTTGGGTTAATAACGTGGGTTAATCCTAAAACTTGGCTTTCTCTACTAGTAATAATAATCTAACCAACTAAAAGCAATTGCTTGACTTACCCCCACATAAAGTTAGTCCACTATAGCCAAACAGGACACTTGCTGAGTATGTTGATGTGTACTCACCCTTGCTCTACACACCAAATCCCCCCCTTCCCTAGGTTGTTCGCATTGCAACCACTGCTCAGGAGAAGATGAAGCCGTGGAAGGAGACTTCCAAGAGTTCCAAGACTACGACGAGTTCTAGGCGTGGGTTAGCGGCAACCCCCCAGTCGGCTGCCTGTGAAGGCCGCGTTTATCTATGTTTCATTTTCGCACTTTGATTTATTGTAAAGACTATGTGGATGTCTCAAACATATGATGTAATCGACTATTATTCCCCTTTTAATACTATTTGAGCACTGTGTGATGATGTCCATGTTATGTAACTGCTGTGTACGTGAATTGTTGATCCTGGCACGTACATGGTTCGCATTCGGTTTGCCTTCTAAAAACCGGGTGTGATAGTTCACTATTACTTAGGCGCATGTTGTTATCATATCCACATGTATCGCCCCACGGTCGAGTATATAAGACCTTGGGGGCACCCCATCAAAAACATCGATCTCATTCATTAGCCGTCTACTCAGCTTTCTAGCATCCCTCATACTAAAAAACCCCCTTGTAACCCACCACATAAAAGATCCACACCAAGAAGTAGGGTATTATGCCTCTCTAAGTGGCCCAAACCTGAATAAAATTGTCTACTGTCTCTCGTGCATCTAGCACGAACCATTGAGCTACAGTCGGTAACACCATCCTACTCCACAAAAGCACCTTGAGGGGCAACCCCAGGTGCGCGGTCGGACCCAAAACACCGACAGCGGGAGCGTCGTGCCCGCCGCCACCGACGACGACGCGGTCCTCAGGCGCGCCATGTCGGCCGCCGACCCCAAGGAGGTCAAGAGGGCCAGGAACGACCTTTACAGGAAGGGCTGCTTTGAGGGGGCCTTCAGGCTCTACGATCGCGCCCTCGCCCTCTGCCCTGACAATGCTGTGTGTCGGGGCAACCACGCCACCGCTCTCATTGGCCTCGACCGCCTCGGCGAGGCCGTCAAGGAGTGTGAGGAGGCGCTACGGATTGATCCGTCCTACGGCAGCGTGCACCACCGCCTCGCGTCACTGCATATAAGGTGAATGGATTGCTTAGGCCTTGGGGTGGTGTCGTCATGCCGTGGTGGTCGGCACAGAGATTGCTTCTCGGATCTGATGCAACTTCTTTTCTATAGAATGGGCTTGCTTTGCTCCACTGATCTCATCCTCAGCTAAATAAAAAATACTAGAGTGATCTGCCACCATTATGTATCTTGAGTTCGAATCTAAACTTTGCTATTTTTAGCAGAGCTTACGAAAACGGTCATGGGGTATGTTGCTTCAGTATTGGTTGCTCATGGTCACAGAGTGAGGACTATTTCCGCAATAGGCTCAATGTTTTTGTTAGCAGAGGACCATACTTTAGAGCATTACTGGCTTCCATGTGGTACCGGGTTCATTTGACCATCGAACACTGTCTTGTGTGTCGCTCTCCATGTAAAGCCCAAAATGTGTATAAGAAAAAAAATAAATATATGAAGAAATAAAATAGTAAATTTAGATATCTCAAATTATACTTGAGTGTTGAAAATTGAGAACTGAATTTTGAAAAGCAAGAAATATTTTAGAAAAGAAGTAATGGAAAAGCTTTATATTCAAGTAAATGATTATGCATATCATTAAATAATGCATCATAGGCATTTATTTACATGAATATTTAATTTTGAAGTAACTTTTACTTCTTATCCCACATTCAAAATACTATTTTTCTAAAAAAAGAAAACAATATGAGTGTTTTTCATATTTCAAACATCTACCAAACAAATAAATCAATTAAAATAAATATATATCTATTGCTTCATAATTGATTTTGAGTATGTATTAAAAATTTGAATTCCTAAACTTTATGTGGGATTGAATTTTAAATTTGTAAATCAAAAGGGAATAAAAATAGGAAAGGAAGGAAAACTCTATATAGAATGCAAAGAAAATTTTATAAATAAATATACCATGTCATCCTGGTAATTCGTTTATTTTAATTATGCACGTAACCTCTAGGATGGATCCACAACTCAAATTTGAAATTCAAACACTGGAATTTGAATATATGAGAAAGAATTCAAAATAGAATAACGCCCCATTTGGATCATTGGAATTGAATTCCATTCCAATAATAGTAATTTTGGCATATATCAATTAAGCTAATTCGGTTTTATGCAAAATATATTTGTATACTATTATTAGCAAGATGTCGGAAATATTTATGTGCTACATTTTTAATATAGAGGAGTGAGACGAAGAGTGTCATGTAAGTTACAGAGTAGAAACAAATTTTACTAATGCATAAAATCATTTTCCATCCTCTACCCCATAAATTTGAGATAAGACTTTGGAAAGTGGTGGAATGTCAAATTCCAAACTAAATAAGTTACTTTATTGAGTGAATTCCAATTCCTATAAAATAAAGGGATCCAAACACCTCGTAAAAAGAAAAGAAGAAATTTAGGCAAATACCTATGTGGGCTGCTTCACCCTGGCTGGCCCACCAAATCTTAGCCATACGCGGCCCATACCGAGAACCACACGCATGGGGTGTGTATGACAAATGGACCCTACTCACCAGGAACCCCCTTCATCGCTGTGTATGCTCCCCGTCTTCTCACTGCACGGCGGGCCCGCTTGCCATTCACTCATGAGTGTGCCTGACCAGTGCTGCGTCTCTATGCCATGTGGACCCGGGGAAGTCAGCCGTAAATCCTCAACAAACTGACCGAGCTCGCCGCCGCGTTCTCCTCGCACCGCCGCGTGACGCAACAACCTGCCCGGAAACTTCGGTAGGCTCTAGGGCTTATAACCGTGATCGCTTCCCTTCGAGTCATCGCTCGGTTTCTTCTCGCGTGTCCACCGCTAAACTGGCCGCCACCGCGAGGGTAAGACAGATTTAGGAGAGCAAGATCTGCCGTCGTGGGCGTGTAGATTTGTGTAAGACCCTCGTCTACTCCAGTTACACCTCAGTAGCTAAGCACTCAGACAGCAGGATTTGGGGGATAGCGAGCACCGCTCCCGGTGCTCTCCTCCTCTCATGAAGATCCAAATTAACAGGGGAAATCAGAGTGTAGGGAGCAGGTAGAGATTACAGGGATCGAGCGTAGGGCTCTCTCTCCCGATCGCCGGACGCAGCCAGATTCAATCTTTTGTCACCCGCCGACCAAAACCCTCTCCCCCCGGATGGCTCAAATACAGTATTGCTTCACAGCTGCAGTGCACACCTCATTTGGCCCACTCCAGCCCAGACCATTTCACATTGGGCCTCCTCTCCCGTTTAGGCTTTCCAGGCGTCAGGTCCTAATCCAGTCTTGTGACATTCCTCCCCTCTTGAAAAGAGGCTTGACCCCAAGCCGATGCTTTAGGAAAACGGCGTTTGAGGTGATCTTCCACTTCCCACATTGCAAGTTCTTCCGTCCACTCCGACCACTTGACCAGCACCTGTGTTACTTCTCCAGCATCGGTAGTCACCTTCCTGCGCTGCAAGATAGACTCGGGACATTGTAAGGGATCAGAAAAAGGGGGTAGAGTGGGACTGACTTGCACCTGTGATCCCACGGCTTTTTCAAAAGAGACACATGGAAAACTGGGTGTATGGAGGAGTACTCAG
The DNA here is from genome assembly GCA_029449295.1 of Zea luxurians. Lineage (NCBI taxonomy): Eukaryota > Viridiplantae > Streptophyta > Magnoliopsida > Poales > Poaceae > Zea > Zea luxurians. Next base: position 143,997,031 of record JAOPSE010000007.1, on the reverse strand, counting down.
GGAGGCCGAGTTTATATGCGACCGCGCCTACTTTGGCCACCACTGGAAAAGGCCCAAAGTATTTAAAAGCCAGCTTATGGTTTGCTCATTTCACTAATGAGGTTTGCACATATGGCTGTAACTTCAGGTATACCATGTCCCCAACCTCAAAAGTTCTCTCAGAGCGATGCTTGTCTGCTTAGGTTTTGTAACGCTGCTGAGCACGAGTGAGCTGTTGTTGCACCAATTGAATCATTAGTTTCCTTTCATGCATCCAATCTTGTAGAGTAGGGACTGCACAGGAATCCCTCAGGTCCAGCCCAAGTTGTCTTGGAAGATGTCCATACAAAACTTCAAAAGGAGTGTATCCCAAAGATGAGTGGTAACTAGTGTTGTACCAGTACTCTGCGAGTGAGAGCCACTTCCTCCATTTTGTGGGGCAAGCATGAACAAAACAACGCAAGTAAGTCTCAAGACATTGGTTCACCCTTTCAGTTTGGTCGTCAGATTGTGGGTGATATGATGTGGTCATGCTAAGGTCTACTCCCACTAAATTGAATAATTCTTTCCAGAAAGCGTTGGTAAAGATCTTGTCCCGATCAGAAATAATGGCTTGCGGGAACCCGTGCAGTTTGAACACGTGATCCATGAACTGTTGTGCCACCGATAGAGCTGTGAAAGGATGAGTCATTGGGATAAAATGACCATACTTAGAAAAAGTATCTAAAACCACTAAAATGCAGTTGGAGTGGCAAGAATTAGGGAGTCCTTCAATAAAATCCATTGATATTGTTTTCCAAGCACCATCAGGGACTGGGATTGGTTGGAGAAGTCCGAGGTATTTGACTCTTTCTGGTTTTGATTGTTGGCACATGGAGCACTCACTGCACCAATTTTTTATCATCTTTTTCATTCCTGTCCACACGAACAGCTTCTTGATTTTGTGATACGTAACTGCAAACCCAGAGTGACCCCCAATTGGAGATGCATGAAGACTAAAGAATACTTTCCAAGGGAATCCTGATGTTGCTGGCAACAGAATTCGGTTTTTGAGATATATGAGACCGTCTTTCAAGGAGTAAGATCCTAAATAAGAATCAGTAGACATAGCTTGAAGAATTTTGGTTGTTTCTGGAAACTGGAGATAAGCGTCTGCAAGATCCTTCAGCCAGGTGGGTTGAGTAACAGAAACTGCGATGAGTTGATCCATGGTTCTCCGCGATAAGGCATCGGCCACCCTGTTGTTTTGTCCTTGTTTGTAGCATATTTTATATCTCAGTCCCAAAAGTTTGGTGAGAGCCTTTTGTTGCCATTGAGTGGTCAGGCGTTGATCATCAAGGTGAACAAGACTGCGCTGGTCAGTGCGTATGATGAATTCGCCCCCCAACAGATACAAGCGCCAATGGTCCACTGCCAGAAGAATGGCTAAACATTCCTTTTCATAAGTTGACAATCCCAGGTGCCGTGGACCCAAGGTTTTACTGATAAAAGCTATTGGATGGCCTGTTTGGTGTAAAACTGCCCCTATACCTTTGTCCGAAGCATCAGTTTCGATTTCAAAAGGTTGATTGAAATTGGGCAGAGCTAGCACTAGCGCAGAAGTAAGAGCTGTTTTTAGGGCCATAAAGGCTTGCTGTTGAGCCTCTAGCCACACAAAAGATTGTCCTTTCTTCAGCAAATTTGTCAAAGGTTGACTGATGATGCCAAAATTTTTGACGAATTTTCTGTAGTACCCAGCAAGACCGAGGAAACTGTGAATATCTTTCACATTCTTGGGTGTAGGCCATGTCTTGATCACTGCTACCTTGTCCGGGTCAGTTGCCACCCCCTCTCTGCTGACCACGTATCCCAGATAGTGTAGTTTGTTTTGGGCAAAAGCACACTTCGACAATTTTACCTTAAATTGATTTTTGTCCAATATGGAGAACACTGCCCTCACATGTGCCATGTGATCTTCCCAAGTTTGACTGTAAATGAGAATGTCATCTATGAAGACCACCACGCATTTTCGAAGGAGGGGAGCTAGGATAGAGTTCATGGTGAGTTGAAAGGTAGCCGGACCGCCTGTGACTCCATAAGGCATAACCCTGTACTCGTAATGTCCATTATGGGTCTGGAATGCTGTTTTTGGCACATCCACTGGTTCCATTCTAATTTGGTGGTATCCCGAACAGAGATCCAAATTGGTGAACCATTGTGATCCGTGTAATTCGTCCAATAACTCATCAATAATTGGCTGAGGGTATTTGTTCTTAACTGTCATGGCGTTAAGCCGGCGATAATCCACACACAATCGCCAGTCTCCCGTTTTCTTACGAGCCAGGATGATAGGACAGGCGAAAGGACTGGAACTTGGTTGTATCATACCACTTTGGAGTAATTCCAAGATCTGTCGCTCTATTTCATTTTTTTGAGCCGGATTGTAACGGTAAGGTCTCAACCTAAAAGGTGAAGCACCCGGAAGTAAGGGTATAGGGTGACAGTGAGAACGAGGGGGAGGCAGGCCTGATGGTTTGTCAAAAAGGGAGCTATATTCGTGGACAAGGAGTTGTATCTCCTCTGGGACAACAGTTGTGAGATCTGAGTTAACCTTTGTATGTATTTCAACTGTACACCAGAGTTCATCCAACTTTTCCAAGTGATAGAGATGGGGAGCTGAAATGTGATCCATTGTGAATAAATCTGGGACCAGACCTTGCAACACAACTCTCTGCTGTCCAACTGTGAATGCCAACCATTTTTCTTCCCAGTGAATTTCCATCGAACTTCGTGAAGTTAGCCAATCCATACCCAAGATAACGTCATAGCACTGGAGGGGTAACACTTTAAGGTTCAAGTGGAATGTATGGCCTTGTAGAGTTATCTTGCACTGAGGGAGATAATGGGTGCAGCTAATGATCTGGCCATTTGCTACCTGAACTTGGACCGGTTGGGAAAGAGGAATTATGTTTGTGCCCAATTTTGCTAGAGGTTGGCTGATGAAGGAAGAGGAGCTACCAGAATCAACAAGCATGATAATCTTTTTTGTAAACAAGTGAGCCATCAGTTTGACTGTTTGTGGAGCTTCTGTTCCTTGCACAGCATGTACAGACAGAACCATAAGATCGTCTCCAGAGTCTTCAGATGTAGTCTTGTTTTCCACAGGAGCTTCATCAGTTTCCAAAAGTTGCCAAAGTTCTTCAACTATATGGAGAGGAACAGTTGCACTACATTGGTGAGCTGGATTCCAACGTAATCCACATTTATAACATAATCCTTTTGCCTTATGGTACGCCATAAGAGCTGCCCCCTTGCGGTCATCCTGACCCCTTTTGCGAAAATCAGGTGATGTATGTTTGTGCATCCCTTGTCCTGCTGCAGCTGGTGGAGATGAAGTTGTGTGTTCCAAGATTTGTGTGTTGAAGAATCATTCAGTCGGCTTGAAGATGGAGATACCAGTGGTTGCACCAATTCTTCCTGTAACAAAGCGAGAGACACGGCAGTATCCAAATCGAGGGGACGATGAATAAGAACTATGGCACGAATTTCTAGTGCAAGACCATCAATGAATCTATTTACTATGGCAGAAACACTAAATTGAGGATCATGTGCAAGAATTTGGTGGATGAGGGTATCGAACTGTTCAACGTATTCAGTAACTGTATCACTTTGTGTAATGTGGAAAAATTGTCTAATAAGAGAGTTATGTTGATCACGCTCAAAGCGAGCACACACTGCAGCACAAAACTCCGACCACGGTGCCAGACGCAACACCGGATCAGATGACTGTAACCAGAACGCCGCTGACCCAACAAAATGCATTGTTGCAATCTTAACCCAAAGCTCCCGGGGTACGGTGAACAAATCAAAATAATTCTCACTTTTGGCCTTCCACATTTTAGGATGATGTCCGTCAAATTGTGGAAAATTAAGTTGGGGTAAAGTTGCAGCTAAACGTCACTGATACGATGCCCAATAAGGATCTTGCGCATGAATTAGAGGAGTATGAAAGGCCTCAGGCGGAGGGATTTTAGATGTACCTTTGACCGGAGGTGGAGTCAGGGTGGTCACCACCCCAAATCCATCGCTCCGGTGTAGAGATGCAAGGTGAAGATCTTGCTGCCCTGGACTCGTCTGGTGCAGCGATAATCCTAGAGAAGTTGATGGTAAGACCCCTGCGTCGAATACCTTCGGAGGAGTGGTGTGCGCTTCTTTACTCGCCATCAATTCATCCAACTTATCTGACAGAGCTCCCACATCTTGACGAAGATTCAGCACTTCAGTTTCGATCTGTGGCTTCCACACAGAAAAATCCCTCACAGCAGTGGTATTAGCATCTAAGGACTGCTTGATGGATTCATTTTGCTGCTGCATCGCTTGTAGAAGCGCCGTGAGATCACCCACACTTTTCTCCATGGTTTGCAGATCACGTTGCAGACGAGTCTTGTATTGCGGACGAAGAAGATACTCCGGAGGATCCGCCAGGATTGCGATCAGAATCCGATACCAATTTGTAAGACCCTCGTCTACTCCAGTTTACACCTCAGTAGCTAAGCACTCAGACAGCAGGATTTGGGGGATAACGAGCACCGCTCCCGGTGCTCTCCTCCTCTCACGAAGATCCAAATTAAAAGGGGAAATCAGAGTGCAGGGAGCAGGTAGAGATTACAGGGATCAAGCGTAGGGCTCTCTCTCTCCCGATCGCCGGACGCAGCCGGATTCAGTCTTCTGTCACCTGCTGACCAAAACCCTCTCCCCCGGATGGCTCAAATACAGTATTGCTTCACAGCTGCAACGCACACCTCATTTGGTCCACTCCAGCCCAGACCATTTCACATTGGGCCTCCTCTCCCGTTTAGGCTTTCTAGGCGTCAGGTCCTTCTCCAGTCTTGTGACAATTTGTGAGCTTTGGGCCATTGGTGTGGCGTTCTTGGGGAGCGCTGTGGTGCCTGGGAACTTCAGCAATCGTCAATTGCACCATTGGACCTTCGGTGCGGGTCAATTGCTCGGCAGCACCTCAGCTCCGTCCCGCGCGAAAGGAAACTATCTCCAGCACCGCACCACCGTAGGTATGGCTATGTCCGTTGCTTTAGTTGATCAATCCTTGACGTATGGAGGGCCGCGAGAGAAGGAATTATGCATTGGGGGGTTTAATCACTCGCCGGAGACCATAAACTCTGTGGTGCCGCACCGCGCCGTGGGCAGGGTTGTGGCATTGCTCAATCCTTAAATCGGGGATCTAGTCTGTTTCACCTTGCGCCGGGCTATGTTTTCGGCCATCGATCGCGGGCGCAGGCGTCGGTGGGTACCGGATCGATGTGCGCCGGCGGGTTCTTCGCCATGGACACGGCGGCGCGACCGTGCTCAAGGTTGGACATGGGTGACGCCGCATCCGTTCGTCGATCTAGGATTGGGTGGCCACGATTAGATCCTGGCAAAACCTTTGGGGCGCCAGATCTATATCGTTGGATATGAATCAGAGGAACGGGATTGGATCGACCATGTATAACATCTGGGTCGTCCGATTTGGGGTGAAGGAGTAGGATTTGGGCGATCTTCATAATATCTGGGCCATCGATCTTGTATCGGATGGATCAGGTCACGTATTGGTTCGGGTGAGGTTGTTTTAATCTGGGCCGTCCGCGCGAGATCTAGCGGCCAGATCTTTCTGGTAACCCTTCGCTAGCTCATTTAACACATAAGCCCCTGGATTTATTGAGAATAAACCCGTCGTACACGGCTTTGGCGCTGTGTCTGGTTATTCTTGCACCTAGGTCCCTCCACTTCCTACTAATAATGTGCCCAGTCCAGAAGATTAGAAAAATCAGGAAAAATGTTATAGAAATTGAATTTTAGTGTAAAAATAAATACTAGAATGTGTTTAATTCATAGAAAATGCATACTTAGTCCAAATTTATTCATTCCCATTTCTATAATTCTATAATATTATTGTTTATCACATAGTACCTCTGGTTTGACATGAAAACTGTATTAAAATTAATCTCTTGATTAATCTTGTATTGAATACATAGAATCCTCAGAAAATCATAACTTCCTCATTTTAATCCCATATTGATCCATTCCAGTGGCAATTATTTTGTTTTAATATTGTTTACCACCTAGTAACTCTGTTTACCCATTATACTTGAACTAAAATTATCCACATGAGTTATGCTACTCCAAGTACTTAGTAACTTCATAAATTCATAATTAAATAACTGTAACTCCGAATTTAGTGATTCTAATTCCTACGATCTTGTAGCAACGCGTAGATCATTATTATTCAGTTTATACTTATGTTTGGTGTGATATTATATTTTTGTATATCATGTTTGTTTATATTGCTACGACTAGCAGTGAGGTCACGAGGATATGAAGAATCACCCTGGTAACTGGAATCTCAAGTGCCAGGCAAGTTGTGCCCTTGATCACTTTTGTTACCCAATAATGTTCTTTATTATCACTATTCAATGCATAGGTTTAATTTTGATGGGACCCAATAGGTCACCCTAGTCTGTTTATCCTTTTTACCTTGTTTTACCCCTGAATCATTTGGGTAGTTATGCTATTGCTTTATATGGTTTTGGGTTAATATTTTATTATATCCATGTTCCAATTATTCTGTTATTTTATTTATGTTCATGTCAAGATCATTATTGTCGGGGACCATAATTAGGGGTACCCTCAAGACGCCTAATTCTCAGCTGGTAACCCCCATCAGCATAAAGCTGCAGAGGCCTGATGGGTTTGATTAAGTCAGGGATCAGTCCATACGAGTGACTTGGTCACGCCACGCCCGAGCCTAGCCTCGGGCGAGGGCAGCCGACCCTAAGATGACTCCGTCTCGCCTGAGGCCTCCTCTTTCACGGCAGACGCATCTCCGGCTCGCCCGAGGCCCCGCCTTCGATAAGAAGAAACCCTGACTAAATCACCGCGCCAACCGACCCAGTCACCTGGGCGTTTAACACAAAAGGTAAGACCGACGGGCGACCAGACTTCGCCAGAGGTGCCATAGGAGGTTCTGCCCGACCCAGGGCTCGGACTCGGGCTAAGGCCCCGGAAGACGGCGAACTCCGCTCCGCCCGACCCAGGGCTCGGACTCGGGCTAAGGCCCCGGAAGACGGCGAACTCCGCTCCGCCCGACCCAGGGCTCGGACTCGGGCTAAGGCCCCGGAAGACGGCGAACTCCGCTCCGCCCGACCCAGGGCTCGGACTCGGGCTAAGGCCCCGGAAGACGACGAACTCCGCCTCGCCCGACCCAGGGCTCGGACTCCGCCTCGGCCTCTGCCGATCGATCTCCGCCTCGCCCGACCCAGGGCTCGGACTCTGCCTTTGTCTTGCAGGACGGACTCGACCTTGACTTCGGAGGAGCCTCCACGACGCCCGACCTAGGACACGAGACCGCCACGTCAACAGGAAGCGTCATCATCACCCTGCCCTGAGCCGACTTGGGTCGCAGAGAACAAGACCGGTGTCCCATCTGGCCAGCTACGCCAGATAGGCAAATGATGGCGCCCCGCTAGACCATGACGACGGCGGCTCTCAGCTCCCTTACGAAAGCAGGAGGACGTCAGCAAGGGTCCAGCCACTCCGACAGCTGTCCCTCCGTCTGGCTCCGTTACTCCTCCAACAGCCACGACGCCACACCAACAGGGTGCCAAGATCTCTCCGGCTGCCACCTTGGCATGTACTCAGGGCGCTAGCTCTCCCTCGCTAGACACGTAGCACCTTGCTACACCCCCATCTTGTACACCTGGATCCTCTCCTTACGACTATAAAAGGAAGGACCAGGGCCTTCTTAGAGAAGGTTGGCCTCGCGGGGACGAAGGGCAGGGGCAGGCGCTCTCTCGGGGCCGCTCGCTTCCCCTCACCTCGCGCGGACGCTTGTAACCCCCTACTGCAAGCGCACCCGACCTGGGCGCGGGACGAACACGAAGGCCGCGGGAATTCTCCGACTCCCCCACGACCCGGCTCCGGCCACCGACCGCTCTCTCTGTTCCCCCCTTCGCGCTCGCCCACGCGCTCGACCCATCTGGGCTGGGGCACGCGGCACACTCACTCGTCGGCTCGGGGACCCCCCGGTCTCGGAACGCCGACAGTTGGCGTGCCCGGTAGGGGCACGCTGCGTGTTGACGAGCAGTTTCCCGTCAAGCTCCAGATGGGCAGTCTCCAACGACCTCTTCAACCCGGGACGGTGCTCCGTTTCGGGAGCCTCGAGTTCATGTCTCTCGACAACAGCTACGACATGATACTCCTTCCACCGCCGCGCGACAGCGACAATGGTGGCGGACAACCCGCCCGCCAGCGGCGGAATCGACGACGCCTTTCCCGCGTGGGGGAAGGACGACTTTCGAGCTCGCCCCATCCTCTCCCTCGCCATCGGAGGAGGAGGAGGAGGGGCAACCAGGGCCGAGCGGGAGGCCGCGCTCCGACGGCTGTCGAGCAAATCGACATCCTCGGCGCCTCAACGGAGGACACGCTAAGCGTTGCCCTCGCGTTCGAGGCGAAGGCGAGCGTCATCCCCCCGCAACACGTTGACCCCGAGCAGATGGACGACGCCAGCACGCTCACGGAGGGCCTGCAGGACGTCGCCCTCGTACCCAAGACGACGGTGCGGTCAGCCCCCGACGTGACTTCGTCGCTCCTCGTCGACAAAAAGGTACCGACTGCTCCCCATCTTTCGTCATTTCGACTCGACCTCAGCCCGCCTGGCGACCTCGCTTTGGCGGGCGCTCACATTGAGGCGAGTGCAACCTCTCTGGGGTTTCGTGTGCGGTCGCCTTGGGACCGATTGACGGGTGTCTCGACCTACGGACCCTCTGGGTCCGAGGAAGATGACGACCCCAGCATCTGCTGGGATTTCTCCGGATCTGGCAACCCTAGTGCCATGCGGGACTTCATGACCGCATGTGACTACTGCCTCTCCGACTGTTCCGACGGCAGCCGCAGCCTTGGCGACAAGGACTGCGACCCGAGCCGCGAATGTTTCCACATCGAGCTAGGGGATCCCTCCGGAGGCGGCTGTCTCGGCATGCCGGAGGATGGTGATCCCCCTAGGCCAGCGCCTCGCGCCGACATCCCGCGGGAGCTAGCTGTGGTCCCCGTTCCGGCGGGGGGTCACGACCCACAGCTCGAGCAAGTCCGCGGGGCGCAGGCCAGGCTCGATGAGGAAGCAGGAGCGCTCGAGGTAATCCGCCAGAACATCGGGCAGGTATGGGCGAGCCAGCCCCCGGCCGGAGGAATACGTCACCTGCCCCAAGGTCTCCAGCGCCGCATCACCAACGATGCCAGGGACAGACCGCCACCCGCGTCCGGCGGAACCGGTCAGGACCTGGCCGCCGCAGCGATGCTCCTCCGCGCAATGCCGGAGTCATCAACCACCGAGGGTCGGCGAATCCAGGGAGAACTCAAGCATCTCCTGGAAGGCGCTGCGGCTCGGCGGGCCGAAAGCTCTGCCTCCCGAAGGCAGGGGTACCCCTCGGAACCTCGTGCCGCGACTTCCCGACTCACGCGGGAAGCCTCGGTCTTCACCGGGCGCACGCGCAACACCGCGCCTGCGGCCCCGGGCCACCTCGGCGACGAGCACCCTCATCGCGACCGTCGGGCACGCCTCGACGAAAGGGTGCGCCGAGGCTATCACCCCAGGCGTGGGGGACGCTACGACAGCGGGGAGGATCGGAGTCCCTCGCCCGAACCACCCGGTCCGCAGGTCTTTAGCCGAGCCATTCGGCGGGCGCCATTTCCGCCCCGATTCCGACCCCCGACTACTATCACGAAGTACTCGGGGGAAACGAGACCGGAATTGTGGCTTGCGGACTACCGCCTGGCCTGTCAACTGGGTGGGACGGACAATGACAACCTCATCATCCGAAACCTCCCCCTGTTCCTCTCCGACACCGCTCGTGCCTGGTTGGAGCACCTGCCTCCGGGGCAGATTTCCAACTGGGAAGATCTGGTCCAGGCTTTTGCCGGCAACTTCCAGGGCACGTACGTGCGCCCCGGGAATTCCTGGGACCTCCGAAGCTGTCGGCAACTGCCGGGAGAGTCTCTCCGAGACTATATCCGGCGGTTCTCGAAGCAGCGCACCGAGCTGCCCAACGTCACCGACTCCGATGTCATCGGCGCGTTCCTCGCCGGCACCACCTGCCGTGACCTGGTGAGCAAGTTGGGTCGCAAGACCCCCACCAGGGGCGAGCGAGCTGATGGACATCGCCACCAAGTTCGCCTCCGGCCAGGAGGCGGTAGAGGCCATCTTCCGAAAGGACAAGCAGCCCCAGGGCCGCCCGTCGGAAGATGCCCCCGAGGCGTCCACTCCGCGCGGCGCCAAGAAGAAAGGCAGGAGGAAGTCGCAAGCGAAACGCGACGTTCCCGATGCAGACCTTGTCGCCGCCGCCGAGCACAAGAACCCTCGGAAGCCCCCCGGAGGTGCTAACCTCTTCGACAAGGCACTCAAGGAGACGTGCCCCTACCCTCAGGGGCCCGTCAAGCACACCCTCGAGGAGTGCGTCATGCTTCGGCGCCACTTCCGCAGGGCCGGGCCACCCGCAGAGGGTGGCAAGGCCCGCGACGACGACAAAAGGGAGGATCGCCATGCAGGAGAGTTCCCAGAGGTCCGCGACTGCTTCATAATCTACGGAGGGCATGCGGCGAATGCCTCGGCTCGGCATCGTAAGCAAGAGCGTCGGGAGGTCTGCTCGGTGAAGGTGGCGGCGCCAGTCTACCTAGACTGGTCCGACAAGCCCATCACCTTCGACCGGGACGACCACCCCGACCACGTGCCGAGCCCAGGGAAGTACCCGCTCGTCGTCGATCCCGTCATCGGCGACGTCAGGCTCACCAAGGTCTTGATGGATGGAGGCAGCTGCCTCAACATCATCTACGCTGAGACCCTCAGGCTCCTGCGCATCGATATGTCATCCGTCCGAGCAGGCGCTGCGCCCTTCCATGGGATCATCCCCGGGAAGCGTGTCCAGCCCCTCGGACAGCTCGACCTCTCTGTCTGCTTCGGAACACCCTCCAACTTCCGAAGGGAGACTTTGACGTTCGAGGTGGTCGGGTTCCGAGGAACCTACCACGCGGTGTTGGGAAGGCCATGCTACACGAAGTTCATGGCCATCCCCAACTACACCTACCTGAAGCTCAAGATGCCGGGCCCCAACGGGGTCATCACCGTCGGCCCCACGTACAAACACGCATTCGAATGCGATGTGGAGTGCGTGGAGTACGCCGAGGCCCTCGCCGAGTCCGAGGCCCTCATTGCCGACCTGGAAAGCCTCTCCCGAGAGGTGCCGGACGTGAAGCGACATGCCGGCAATTTCGAGCCAGCGGAGACGGTTAAGGCCGTCCCTCTCGACCCCAGTGGCGACACCTCCAAGCAGATTCGGATCGGATCCGGGCTCGACCCCAAATAGGAAGCAGTGCTCGTCGACTTTCTCCGCGCAAACGCCGACGTCTTTGCGTGGAGTCCCTCGGACATGCCCGGCATACCGAGGGATGTCGCCGAGCACTCGCTGGATATTCGGGCCGGGGCCCGACCGGTCAGACAGCCTCTGCGCCGATTCGACGAGGAAAGGCGCAGAGTGATAGGCGAGGAGATCCACAAGTTGTTGGCAGCAGGGTTCATTAAAGAGGTATTCCATCCCGAATGGCTTGCCAACCCTGTACTTGTGAGGAAAAAAGGGGGAAAGTGGCGGATGTGTGTAGACTACACTGGTCTCAACAAAGCATGTCCGAAGGTCCCCTACCCTCTACCTCGCATCGATCAGATCGTGGACTCCACTGCAGGGTGTGAAACCCTGTCTTTCCTCGATGCCTACTCAGGGTATCATCAAATCAAGATGAAAGAGTCCGACCAGCTCGCGACTTCTTTCATCACGCCCTTCGGCATGTACTGTTATGTCACAATGCCGTTCGGTTTGAGGAACGCGGGTGCAACCTACCAGCGGTGCATGAACCATGTGTTCGGCGAACACATCGGTCGCACGGTCGAGGCCTACGTCGACGACATCGTAGTCAAGACGAGGAAAGCCTCCGACCTTCTCTCCGACCTCGAACTGACATTCCGGTGTCTCAAGGCGAAGGGCGTCAAGCTCAATCCCGAGAAGTGCGTCTTCGGGGTGCCCCGGGGCATGCTTTTGGGATTCATCGTCTCCGAGCGTGGCATCGAAGCCAACCCGGAGAAGATCGCGGCCATCACAAGCATGGGGCCCATCAAGGACTTAAAAGGCGTACAGAGGGTCATGGGATGCCTCGCGGCCTTGAGCCGTTTCATCTCGCGCCTCGGCGAAAGAGGCCTGCCCCTGTACCGCCTCTTAAGGAAGGCCGAGTGCTTCACTTGGACTCCCGAAGCCGAGGAAGCCCTCGGGAACCTGAAGGCGCTCCTCACCCAGGCGCCCGTCTTGGTACCCCCAGCTGATGGAGAAAGCCTCTTGGTCTACGTCGCCGCAACCACTAGGTGGTCAGCGCCGCGATCGTGGTCGAAAGGCAGGAAGAGGGGCATGCTTTGCCCATTCAGAGGCCAGTTTACTTCGTCAGCGAAGTGCTGTCCGAGACCAAGATCCGCTACCCGCAAGTCCAGGAGCTGCTATACGCAGTGATCCTGACGAGGCGAAAGCTGCGACATTACTTCGAGTCCCATCCGGTGACTGTGGTGTCATCCTTCCCCCTGGGGGAGATCATCCAGTGCCGAGAGGCCTCGGGGCGGATCGCGAAGTGGGCGGTGGAAATCATGGGCGAGGCAATCTCGTTTGACCCTCGGAAGGCCATCAAGTCCCAGGTACTGGCGGATTTCGTAGCCGAATGGGTCGATACCCAGTTGCCGACGGCTCCGATCCAGCCGGAGCTCTGGACCATGTTTTTCGACGGGTCGCTGATGAAGACGGGGGCCGGCGCGGGCCTGCTTTTCGTCTCGCCCCTCGGGAAACACCTGCGCTACGTGCTCCACCTCCATTTCCCGGCGTCCAACAATGTGGCTGAGTACGAGGCTCTGATCAACGGATTGCGAATCGCCATCGAGCTAGGGGTCCGACGCCTCGATGCACGCGGCGACTCGCAGCTCGTCATCGACCAAGTCATGAAGAACTCCCTCTGCCGCGACCCGAAGATGGAGGCCTACTGTGAGGAGGTTCGACGCCTGGAAGACAAGTTCTACGGGCTCGAGCTTAACCACATCGCCCGGCGCTACAACGAGACTGCGGACGAGCTGGCGAAGATAGCCTCGGGGCGAACGACGGTTCCCCCGGACGTCTTCTCCCGGGATCTGCATCAACCCTCCGTCAAGATAGGCGACGCGCCCGAGCCCGAGGCACCCTCGGCCTCGTCCGAGGTGACCTCGGCCCAGCCCGAGCCATCCTCGGCTCAACCCGAGGAACCCTCGGAGCCCGAGGGCGAAGCGCTGCGCATCGAGGAGGAGCAGGACGGGGTCGTGCCAGATCAAGATTGGCAGACCCCATACCTGCAATATCTCCACCGAGGAGAACTGCCCCTCGACCGAGCCGAGGCTCGGCGGGTAGCGCGACGCGCCAAATCGTTCGTCTTGCTGGGCGATGAGAAGGAGCTCTACCACCGAAGCCCCTCGGGCATCCTCCAGCGATGTATCTCCATCGCCGAAGGTCAGGAACTCCTGCGGGAAATACACTCGGGGGCTTGCGGTCACCATGCAGCACCTCGAACCCTCGTCGGGAACGCCTTCCGCCAAGGCTTCTACTGGCCAACGGCGGTGGCCGACGCCACTAGAATTGTCCGCGCCTGCGAAGGGTGCCAATTCTATGCGAAGCAGACCCACCTGCCCGCTCAGGCTCTGCAGACGATACCCATCACCTGGCCCTTCGCTGTGTGGGGTCTGGACCTCGTCGGCCCTCTGCAGAAGGCGCCGGGGGCTACACGCACCTGCTGGTCGCCATCGACAAATTCTCCAAGTGGATCGAGGTCCGACCCCTGAGCAGCATCAGGTCCGAGCAGGCGGTGGCGTTCTTCACCAACATCATCCATCGCTTCGGGGTCCCGAACTCAATCATCACCGACAATGGCACCCAGTTCACCGGCAAAAAATTCTTGGATTTTTGCGAAGATCACAACATCCGGGTGGACTGGGCCGCCGTAGCTCATCCCATGTCGAATGGGCAAGTAGAGCGCGCCAACGGCATGATCTTACAAGGACTCAAGCCTCGAATTTACAATGATCTCAACAAGTTCGGCAAGCGATGGATGAAGGAACTCCCCTCGGTGGTCTGGAGCCTGAGGACGACGCCAAGCCGAGCCACGGGTTTCACGCCGTTCTTCCTGGTCCACGGGGCCGAGGCCGTCCTGCCCACGGACCTGGAATACGGCTCCCCGAGGACGAGGGCCTACAACGAAGAAAGCAACCAAGCTAGCCGAGAAGACTCGCTGGACCAGCTGGATGAGGCTCGGGACAGGGCCTTACTACACTCGGCGCGGTACCAGCAGTCCCTGCGACGCTACCACGCCCGAGGGGTCCGACCCCGAGACCTCCAGGTGGGCGACCTGGTGCTTCGGCTGCGGCAAGACGCCCGAGGGAGGCACAAGCTCACGCCCCCCTGGGAGGGGCCGTTCATCATCGCCAAAGTTCTGAAGCCCGGAACGTACAAGCTGGCCAACAGTCAAGGCGAGGTCTACGGCAACGCTTGGAACATCCAATAGCTACGTCGCTTCTACCCTTAAGATGTTTCCAAGTTGTTCATATACCTCGCACCCACGCAAAGTTTAGTCAACAAGGAAGGGTCGGCCTCGCCTCGACAAAGCCCGACCCTCCCTCGGGGGCTAAAAGGGGGGGAAACCCCCTCTGCGTCAAAATTTTCCTCGAAAAAAAAAATCTCTTTTACCAGAACGTCTTTCGTGCTTTTTGACTACTTCGAAAAGCGGGTCCTGGAAACGACGTGGTACACGTAAGCAGTCAAGGCTGACCGAGCCGAGGGACTCCTACGCCTCCGGGATACGGATACCTCACTCATCACCTTCTGGGATAAGTAACTCGCGCTCGGATAAGGTGAACCCGCGGATCGAACGAGTCTTTACGTACGGAAGCTCTTCTGTCGAAGCGATTCTTCGAGCCTTCTAGACCGAGTCGGTGACAGGGCCTCATGGACGGGTAAAAGTACGCGTAAGCGGCAAGGCCGACCGAGCCGAGGGACTCCCACGCCTCCGGGATACGGATACCTCACTCATCACCTTCCGCGAGAAGCAACTCTTGCTCGCACTAACATCCCTGCTACCGACGGAAAGTCCAGATACTCGAAACAAGAGGAAAAGAGACGCAGCTTTATAACACAGCAAGGGTGTGTGTTCTGGCCTCGACGGCCGCACAAGGCCCACGCTACAAGACGATTTGACCCTGCAGGCTCGGATCTTGACGCTGGAAGAGGGCGATGACACCCTCGGCATGGGTAGCACCTTCAGCAAGGCCCGACCTAGCCTCGGACGGCGACGCGGTCCGAGGGCCTCCGCTCCGAAGGACGACGTCATCACCACGCTCGAGCAATCTCTGCCAGGGACTTCTCCGAGAACCCGGCCCGAGCGGACGGCTCGGCCGGCCACCTCCGGGGCCTCGGCCGACCGCCTTCCGAGGGCGCCAGCTCGATCCGAAGCCTCGGCTGAGCAACTCCGACGACAATCCTGCCAACGGACAACCCGGCTAGGCTCCGGCCGGCCAGGTTTCATTTCCGAGCCAACTCCGCCTCTGCTCGTGCTGATATCGCTACCCCTGGCCTCGGCTCGTCGAAGAGCGGCCGAGGGGTCTCTTTAACTAAGCTAGAGGAGCCTCGGACAACAGGGCCGACCGAGCCGAGGGACTCCTACGCCTCCGGGATACGGATACCTCACTCGTCACCTTGACACGAGGCGACTCATGCTTGGTGAAGCGGTTCAGACAATCAGCAGACGAGTCTTAGTGCTCGGAAATGAGGAAAAAACACGGCTCCGCGCCGCAATTACATACATGTTCAGGCCCCGAAAGCCGAAATGAACAAAAAACCCGGCACTCGAAGTGCCATTTACAAACGGAACTCCGTTTCCCCCCCCCCCCCCCCCCGCAGGTACGAACAACCCCACTCGATGGGGGAGGGCCTGCGGGGCAGCAGAAGGCCGACGAACGGCACGTCGCCGCCCGCCCCGGCAGCGGCGACGATGAAGACGTCTGTCCTGGGGGGCCCGACAGCAGCAGTGATGGCCTCAGGGCGGATGCTGCTGCTGGGAGGCCCCCGCCCTTGCCCAAACTCGAGAGGCAAGGACGGGCAGAAGGCCGTAGAGTCGGAGGTCGGTCCATGGCCACCTTCGGCCGTCGCGCCGGCGGAAGAACCTCTTCCAGCTGCCGTGGCGGGAGGCGACACCGGGGGTGGCTCCGAGATTGCTCGGCTCAGAGAGCCGGGCACGCTGCAGCTGTTGGCACCACGGACGACTCCCGCCCTTCCCCCCGATCACTGAGGGAAGGAGCGGGTCACCACCCGCGCAGGGGCCAACCCCGACCCGGCACACGCCCCTCCTCAGCCCTGGTGATGAAAATCCTTGAGGCTGAGGAAGGGGCGGATGCCGCAGCCCGGCTCGCTTTCCCCCACCATCAAGCCGGAGGTCACCACCCTGGGTGACCGCCGGTGGAGGGGTGCAGCCGGGCTGCATGATGAAAATCCTTGAAGCCGAACGATGGCTGAAAGGTACCAACTCCCACGGAGTTGCGTTCCTCCAACGATGGGGCGAAAAGATGGCGGTTTCCCCCATCCGGGGGCCTGGAAGACGGAGAGACACAATGCATGGGGGAAGAAGGAGACATGGTCGCCTTACGAAAGGGGTCGCCCTCCTTTTAAAGGCAACTCCCCCTGCTTGCACCCTCAACCGTCACGGGCTGAGTCTTCTCCAACACGCCTCCAAAGTCCTCCCCTGCGGCGCGGGGGCTGGGGCCCGCCTGTCATGCAGACCGGCTCTAAGAAGAAGCCGAACCGTCGCGCACGACGCACGCAACCACCCAGCGGTTACAAGCAATCCTCCACTTTCGCCCAGACCGGCGGGCGAAAGGGGCAGGCGGCCATGCAGGCGGCATGCAACCGCGCCAAGTGGACGCGCCTCTCCGACTCCTGACAGGCCAGCGCGACGGCTCAAGCCCACGCGTCGTGCAACTGGCGCGCTGGTTGCTGCATGCGAGCCGCTGTGCCACTCGCTCCACCACCGCACCTCCTCGATTGCGGAACCGATACCGCGATTCGAGGCGACCCAGCCCGCGACCCAGCAGCGCCAGCCTGGCGCAGTGGTCAAACGCGGTCAAAAATAGGGCCGGCAGTAATGACGGTGGCAGGCGCGCGAGAGCAGCAGTCACGCCATCTGCCAAGCTCATGTCCCATCCGGAGGCAGCAAGAGAACCCCCTCTCACGGCGTGAGGACGACGCGCCCGTGACCCGTACCTCGAACGGCTCGCGCACGCGCAACGGCAACCTCGCCAGCTACTCACCCCGGCGCATTAACTCCGCGGCTCGACGGGCAGCGCTACGGGCGCGAGCGGCTGGTGACGTTTCGCCTTCGCCAAAACAACCGCGCCGGAAAAAGGTACGCCACGACGTTCAATTTCGAATCCTTTTTCCCTTTTTCCTTCTTTCTCTATCTCTTGCAACAGGGACCGAGAAGGGGGATAACCCCAAAGGGATCCTTCCCCGTGAAGGAACTAGGCTCCGAGCCTCCCTACTGATCAGGGGTTCGAAGGCTGGCCCCCCGAAGGGTTCAACAGCCGCCTCAGATCGCGTGGGCCCGACACCCACTACTGGTCAGGGGTTCGAAGGTCGGCCCCCGAAAGGTCCCACGACCGCCTCAGGCTACTCGGGCTCCGTGCCCCCTACTGATCAGGGGTTCGAAGGCTGGCCTGTCGAAGGGTTCACAGTCGCCTCAGACGCCGAGCGAGGGATGACCAGGGGTACGTTCGATACATAACCAAGGCTCGGGCTGCGCTCCCGAGGTACCCTAGGACATTTCCGAGACCAGCGGGAACGACTCTGTAACGGAATCCCATCGGAGGGAGGCAACGAGCCCTCGGACCCCGTCGCTAGGGGACCGGGTCCGGCAGATCACCCGCAGGTACTTTTGGGCGTGCCTCCGGGCCCCTAGCCGACCCCTAACGAACGGGGCACGGACGTCCACTCGGATTACCCGATTGCAGCTCACCGGAGACACCATGTTCGGTGCCCATCGAGGGTAACATGGCGCACTCCCCCCCTCCTCCTTGCGGAAAGGCGACGTAGGGGCGTATATAAAAAAGCCGAGTCTGTCCCTGATCGTCCTCTCGCTCCGTGCAGAGGCTCGGGGGCTGCTCTCTCAAAACCGGCTCCGGCCAAACCGTTGACAGCGTCAACATACCAGCCCGAGAACTTGGGCCCCGACAGTGCACCTGGGTTACGCCCTGCTCGCATGAGGGAACCGCCAGACCAGCCGAGGCATTGCGCAAGGCATTAAGACCTCGAAGGAGTGAAACCACTCCTCCGAGGCCTCGGGGGCTACACCCGGCGGGTGCGCTCGCGCGCACCCACCGGAACAAAGTACCACCGAGAAAGGCTGGTCCCCTTGCAAAAAAGTGCGATGCAAGCCTCCAAGCGAGTGTTAACACTCTCTTCGAGGCTCGGGGGCTACTGTCGGGGACCATAATTAGGGGTACCCTCAAGACGCCTAATTCTCAGCTGGTAACCCCCATCAGCATAAAGCTGCAGAGGCCTGATGGGTTTGATTAAGTCAGGGATCAGTCCATACGAGTGACTTGGTCACGCCACGCCCGAGCCTAGCCTCGGGCGAGGGCAGCCGACCCTAAGATGACTCCGTCTCGCCTGAGGCCTCCTCTTTCACGACAGACGCATCTCCGGCTCGCCCGAGGCCCCGCCTTCGATAAGAAGAAACCCTGACTAAATCACCGCGCCAACCGACCCAGTCACCTGGGCGTTTAACACAAAAGGTAAGACCGACGGGCGACCAGACTTCGCCAGAGGTGCCATAGGAGGTTCTGCCCGACCCAGGGCTCGGACTCGGGCTAAGGCCCCGGAAGACGGCGAACTCCGCTCCGCCCGACCCAGGGCTCGGACTCGGGCTAAGGCCCCGGAAGACGGCGAACTCCGCTCCGCCCGACCCAGGGCTCGGACTCGGGCTAAGGCCCCGGAAGACGGCGAACTCCGCTCCGCCCGACCCAGGGCTCGGACTCGGGCTAAGGCCCCGGAAGACGGCGAACTCCGCTCCGCCCGACCCAGGGCTCGGACTCGGGCTAAGGCCCCGGAAGACGACGAACTCCGCCTCGCCCGACCCAGGGCTCGGACTCCGCCTCGGCCTCTGCCGATCGATCTCCGCCTCGCCCGACCCAGGGCTCGGACTCTGCCTTTGTCTTGCAGGACGGACTCGACCTTGACTTCGGAGGAGCCTCCACGACGCCCGACCTAGGACACGAGACCGCCACGTCAACAGGAAGCGTCATCATCACCCTACCCTGAGCCGACTTGGGTCGCAGAGAATAAGACCGGTGTCCCATCTGGCCAGCTACGCCAGATAGGCAAATGATGGCGCCCCGCTAGACCATGACGACGGCGGCTCTCAGCTCCCTTACGAAAGCAGGAGGACGTCAGCAAGGGTCCAGCCACTCCGACAGCTGTCCCTCCGTCTGGCTCCGTTACTCCTCCAACAGCCACGACGCCACACCAACAGGGTGCCAAGATCTCTCCGGCTGCCACCTTGGCATGTACTCAGGGCGCTAGCTCTCCCTCGCTAGACACGTAGCACCTTGCTACACCCCCATCTTGTACACCTGGATCCTCTCCTTATGACTATAAAAGGAAGGACCAGGGCCTTCTTAGAGAAGGTTGGCCTCGCGGGGACGAAGGGCAGGGGCAGGCGCTCTCTCGGGGCCGCTCGCTTCCCCTCACCTCGCGCGGACGCTTGTAACCCCCTACTGCAAGCGCACCCGACCTGGGCGCGGGACGAACACGAAGGCCGCGGGAATTCTCCGACTCCCCCACGACCCGGCTCCGGCCACCGACCGCTCTCTCTGTTCCCCCCTTCGCGCTCGCCCACGCGCTCGACCCATCTGGGCTGGGGCACGCGGCACACTCACTCGTCGGCTCGGGGACCCCCCGGTCTCGGAACGCCGACAATTATATTATTGTTAATTGGACCATGGAGCTTAACTTGAGAAACATGTGCCACCACAAGGGAGGAATGGGACCCCTTGGCTAACTAATTAGGAAAGCTAGTGGAAGACTACCTTACCCAAAAGGGGCAAGGCAGTAGGGGAGTTGCATGCAAGGAAGTTCTCGGGTTGATTTTGCTACGATGGCGGTCAGACGGGGGATTCTTGCAAGTGCTCTTCCCATAAACTGTAGCGGGTTTTCAGAAGCTAGTGGAACTTCGTAAAGGCCTCGTAGTGGATCCCTAGTCATTCACCTCGGTAGTGTCTAAGGGCCTTGCAAACCCTGACGACATGGGATACATGGCTTGTGGGTACAGGGTACAACCTGAAAGGGAAATGTGCCCTTGGGCCATTTCTAAGTATTTTGGTGATTTAGTGTCCAACACAAGTGCCTAAGTGTAAAATGGTGGACAAAGTACAAATCAAGGATAAAGGTATGTTTCTCAGACTTAGTACATTGTTTTATGGACTAATGTATTGTGTCTAAGTGCTGGAAACAGGAAAAATCCAATTGGAAATGTCTTGGCTCGAGCAGCCAAGACTCTGCTCAGTCTGGGTGCACCGGACTGTCCGGTGGTGCACCGGACAGTGTCCGGTGCGCCAGGCTGGCTCGAGCAAAGTGGCCGCTCTCGGGAATTCACCGGCGACGTACGACTATAATTCACCGGACTGTCCGGTGTGCAACGGACTGTCCGGTGAGCCAACGGTCGGCAGGGCCAACGGTCAGCCACGCAATCTGCACGGGACACGTGGCCGAGCC
Source organism: Zea luxurians (assembly GCA_029449295.1). Classification (NCBI taxonomy): domain Eukaryota; kingdom Viridiplantae; phylum Streptophyta; class Magnoliopsida; order Poales; family Poaceae; genus Zea; species Zea luxurians. The sequence continues at coordinate 143,976,161 of JAOPSE010000007.1, read as the reverse complement.
AACGGCTAGAAGGAGGCACCGGACTGTCCGGTGCGCCAACAGCTCTCAGGCTGCCAACGGTCGACTGCGCCATTTTTGGAAGGAAATCGGGCACCGGACAGTGTCCGGTGTGCATCGGACTATCCGGTGCGCCAGTCGACAGAAGGCAAGATCAGCCTTCCTAGATTGCTCTCAACGGCTCCTAGCTGCCTTGGGGCTATAAAAGGGACCCCTAGGCACATGGAGGAGGACACCAAGCATTCCTACAACATTCATAAGCACCAAGACATCGATTCCGCGTCTTTGATTCTTTGCGATAGCAATTAGAGCTCTAGTTGAGTGGTGAACTCATTGAGTTGTGTTGTGAGCTCTCATTGCAACTTGTGTGCGTGGTGTTGCTGTGATTTATTGTCTTGAGTGTGTTGCTAATCCCTCCCTTGCTCTGTGCTTCTTTGTGAATTTCAAGTGTAAGGGCGAGAGGCTCCAAGTTGTGGAGATTCCTCGCAAACGGGATTGAGAAAAAGCAAGCAAAACACCGTGGTATTCAAGTGGGTCTTTGGACCGCTTGAGAGGGGTTGATTGCAACCCTCGTCCATTGGGACGCCACAACGTGGAGTAGGCAAGCGTTGGTCTAGGCCGAACCATGGGATAACCACCGTGCCATCTCTGTGATTGATCCTTGTTGGTTATTGTGTTTTGTTGAGAATTTCTCTCTAGCCACTTGGCAATTATTGTGCTAATGATTAACCAAGTTTTGTGGCTTAAGTTTTCAAGTTTCACAGGATCACCTATTCACCCCCCCCCTCTAGGTGCTCTCAATTGGTATCAGAGTCGTTCTCTTCACAAAGGGACTAACCGCCCGAAGAGATGGATCCTAAGGGGAAGGGTATCGTGATCAATGATAAAGAGAAGGAATCCTCCGTCAACGAGCCGAAGGATGACAAGCCTACCGACTCCGGCTCAGGCCATAGACGGAAAGATGGGAAGAAGAAGAAGTCAAGGCGCATCAAGGAAATAGTCTACTACGACGACAGCGATGAGTCTACTTCTTCCCAAAAGGACGACGACCACAACGACTACGAGAGAAGAAAACCGGTTAATTCGAACTTTTCTTTTGACTACTCTCGTATTCCGCAAAGTTCAAATTTACATTTGCTCTCCATTCCTCTCGGCAAGCCTCCACACTTTGATGGGGAGGACTACGGATTTTGGAGCCACAAAATGCGTAGTCACCTATTCTCTCTCCATCCTAGTATATGGGAGATTGTAGAGAGTGGAATGCACTTTGATAGTACAGATAGTCCCATGTTCATTAATGAGCAAATACATAAGAATGCACAAGCTACTACTGTTCTTCTAGCTTCTTTGTGTAGGGATGAATACCACAAAGTGAGCGGCTTAGATAACGCCAAGCAAATATGGGACACCCTCAAGATCTCTCATGAGGGGAACGACGTCACCTTGCTCACCAAGATGGAGTTGGTAGAGGGCGAGCTTGGACGGTTCGCGATGATAAGGGGCGAGGAGCCAACCCAAACATACAACCGGCTCAAGACCCTTATCAACAAAATAAGGAGCTACGGAAGCACGCGATGGACGGACCACGACGTCGTCCGACTGATGCTAAGGTCCTTTACCGTTCTTGATCCTCATTTGGTGAATAATATTCGTGAGAATCCCAGGTACACCAAAATGTCGCCCGAAGAAGTCCTTGGAAAATTCGTGAGCGGGCGAATGATGATCAAGGAGGCGAGGTACGTGGACGACGCCTTGAACGGTCCAATCAACGAGCCGCAACCCCTTGCTCTCAAGGCAACAAGAAGCAAGGAGGCGCTACCTAGCAAGGTGGCACAAATTGAGGCGGCCGGACTTAATGATGAAGAGATGGCCCTCATCATCAAAAGATTCAAGACGGCGCTTAAAGGTCGCAAGGGACAGCCAAGCAAGACCAAAGCCAAGGGGAAGCGCTCATGCTTCAAATGCGGTAAGCTTGGTCATTTTATTGCTAACTGTCCCGACAATGATAGTGATCAGGACCAAGGGAACAAGAGGGAGAAGAAGAAGAACTATAAGAAGGCAAAGGGCGAGGCACATCTAGGAAAGGAATGGGATTTGGATTGCTCCTCCTCCGACTCCGACAATGAAGGACTCGCCGCCACAGCCTTCAACAAGTCATCCCTCTTCCCCAACGAGCGTCACACATGCCTTATGGCAAGGGAGAAGAAGGTATGTACTCGAGACTCTACTTATGCTTCTTCAAGTGAGGACGAATCTAGTGATGAGGATGAAATAGATTATTCATGTCTATTTAAGGGCCTAGATAGAACCAAGGTAGATAAAATTAATGAATTAATTGATGCCTTGAATGATAAGAATAGGCTTCTAGAAAAACAAGAAGATTTGTTGTATGAAGAACATGACAAATTTATAGAAGCACAAAAATCTCATGCCTTAGAAGTTAAGAGAAATGAAATGCTTTCTTGTGAATTATCTTCTTGCCATGAGACAATTTCTAGCTTAAGGAGCATTAATGATGATTTGAATGCTAAGTTAGAAATAGCTAGTAAATCAACAACTTGTGTAGAAAATGTTGTTATTTGCAATAGATGTAAAGATTTTGATATTGATGCTTGTAGTGAACACATAGCTTCTATTGCAAAATTAAATGATGAAATGGCTAGTCTTAATGCCCAACTTAAGGCTAGCAAAAGTGATTTTGATAAACTAAAATTTGCTAGGGATGCCTACACGATTGGTAGACACCCCTCCATTAAGGATGGGCTTGGCTTCAAGAGGGAAGCCAAGAACTTAACAAGCCATAAGGCTCCCATCTCCGCCAAGGAGAAAGGGAAGGCCCCTATGGCAAGTAGTACTAAAAAGAACCATGCTTTTATGTACTTTGATAGAAGACAGTCTCATAAGAGTTGTAATGCTTTTGATTCACATGCCTATAATTCTTATGCCATGTATGCTTCCAGTTCTTCCTATATGCATGGTAGAGATATGCCTAGGAAGAATATTCATCATGTGCCTAGGAAGAATATTGTTCATGTTCCTAGAAAAGTTATGAATGGTCCCTCCACAATTTATCATGCTTTAAATGCTTCCTTTGCTATTTGTAGAAAGGATAGGAAGATAGTTGCTAGGAAATTAGGGGCAAAATGCAAGGGTGATAAAACTTGCATTTGGGTCCCTAAGGAAATTGTGACTAACCTTGTAGGACCCAACAAGAGTTGGGTACCTAAGACCCAAGCCTAAATTTGCCTTGCAGGTTTATGCATCCGGGGGCTCAAGCTGGATTCTCGACAGCGGATGCACAAACCATATGACGGGGGAGAAGAAGATGTTCACCTCCTACGTCAAAAATAAGGATTCCCAAGATTCAATCATATTCGATGATGGGAACCAAGGCAAGGTGAAAGGTTTAGGTAAGATTGCAATATCAAATGAGCACTCTATCTCTAATGTGTTTTTAGTTGAGTCTCTTGGATATAATTTACTATCTGTCAGTCAATTATGTAATATGGGATATAATTGTTTATTTACAAATGTAGATGTGTCTGTCTTTAGAAGATGTGATGGTTCACTAGCTTTTAAGGGTGTACTAGACGGCAAACTTTACTTAGTTGATTTTGCAAAAGAGGAGGCCGGTCTAGATGCATGCTTAATGGCTAAGACTTGCATGGGCTGGTTGTGGCATCGCCGCTTAGCACATGTGGGGATGAAGAACCTCCACAAGCTTCTAAAGGGAGAACACGTGATAGGTCTAACCAATGTTCATTTCGAAAAAGATAGTCCTTGTGCAGCTTGTCAAGCAGGGAAACAGGTAGGAGGAGCACATCACAGCAAGAATGTGATGACCACTTCAAGACCTCTGGAGCTGCTGCATATGGACCTCTTCGGACCCGTCGCCTATCTGAGCATAGGAGGAAGTAAGTATGGTCTAGTTATTGTTGATGACTTTTCCCGCTTCACTTGGGTGTTCTTTTTGCAGGATAAGTCTGAAACCCAAGGGACCCTCAAGCGCTTCCTAAGGAGAGCTCAAAATGAGTTTGAGCTCAAGGTGAAGAAGATAAGAAGCGACAACGGGTCCGAATTCAAGAATCTTCAAGTGGAGGAGTTCCTTGAGGAGGAGGGGATCAAGCACGAGTTCTCCGCTCCCTACACACCTCAGCAAAATGGTGTGGTAGAGAGGAAGAACAGGACACTCATTGATATGGTGAGGACTATGCTTGGAGAGTACAAGACCCCCGAGCGTTTTTGGTCGGAAGCCGTGAACACAGCTTGCCACGCCATCAACAGGGTCTATCTTCACCGCCTCCTCAAGAAGACTTCATATGAGCTGCTAACTGGTAACAAACCCAATGTGTCTTATTTTCGTGTATTTGGGAGCAAGTGTTATATTCTTGTGAAGAAAGGTAGAACCTCTAAATTTGCTCCCAAAGCTGTAGAAGGGTTTTTATTAGGTTATGATTCAAATACAAAGGCGTATAGGGTCTTCAACAAATCATCAGGTTTGGTTGAAGTCTCTAGCGACGTTGTATTTGATGAGACTAATGGCTCTCCAAGAGAGCAAGTTGTTGATCTTGATGATGTAGATGAAGAAGACGTTCCCACGGCCGCGATACGCACCATGGCGATTGGAGATGTACGGCCTCAGGAACGATTGGAGCAAGATCAACCGTCTTCCTCAACTATGGTGCATCCCCCAACCCAAGACGACGAACAGGTACCTCAAGTGGAGGCGCATGATCAAGGGGGAGCACAGGATATTCAAGTTGAAGAGGAAGAAGCACCTCAGGCACCTCCAACCCAAGTTCGAGCGACGATTCAAAGGGATCATCCCGTCGACCAAATTTTGGGTGATATTAGCAAGGGAGTAACTACTCGTTCAAGATTAGTTAATTTTTGTGAGCATTACTCTTTTGTCTCTTCTATTGAGCCTTTCAGGGTAGAAGAGGCCTTGCTAGATCCGACTGGGTGTTGGCCATGCAGGAGGAACTCAACAATTTCAAGCGCAATGAAGTTTGGACACTGGTGCCTCGTCCCAAGCAAAATGTTGTGGGAACCAAGTGGGTGTTCCGCAACAAATAGGACGAGCACGGGGTGGTGACAAGGAACAAGGCTCGACTTGTGGCAAAAGGTTATGCCCAAGTCGCAGGTTTGGACTTTGAGGAGACTTTCGCTCCTGTGGCTAGGCTAGAATCAATTCGTATCTTGCTAGCATATGCCGCTCACCATTCTTTCAGGTTATACCAAATGGATGTGAAGAGCGCTTTCCTCAACGGGCCGATCAAAGAGGAGGTGTACGTGGAGCAACCCCCTGGCTTCGAGGATGAACGGTACCTCGACCACGTGTGTAAGCTCTCTAAGGCGCTCTATGGACTTAAGCAAGCCCCAAGAGCATGGTATGAATGCCTTAGAGACTTTTTAATTGCTAATGCTTTCAAGGTCGGGAAAGCCGATCCAACTCTTTTTACTAAGACTTGCGATGGTGATCTTTTTGTGTGCCAAATTTATGTCGATGACATAATATTTGGTTCTACTAACCAAAAGTCTTGTGAGGAGTTTAGCAGGGTGATGACGCAGAAATTCGAGATGTCGATGATGGGCGAGTTGAACTACTTCCTTGGGTTCCAAGTGAAGCAACTCAAGGACGGCACCTTCATCTCCCAAACGAAGTACACGCAAGACTTGCTAAAGCGGTTTGGGATGAAGGACGCCAAGCCCGCAAAGACGCCGATGGGAACCGACGGACACACCGATCTCAACAAAGGAGGTAAGTCCGTTGATCAAAAAGCATACCGGTCTATGATAGGGTCTTTACTTTATTTGTGTGCTAGTAGACCGGATATTATGCTTAGCGTATGCATGTGTGCTAGATTTCAATCCAATCCTAAGGAGTGTCACTTAGTGGCTGTGAAGCGAATTCTTAGATATTTAGTCGCTACGCCTTGCTTCGGGATCTGGTATCCAAAGGGGTCTAACTTTGACTTGATTGGGTACTCGGATTCCGACTATGCTGGATGTAAGGTCGATAGGAAGAGCACATCGGGGACGTGCCAATTCTTAGGAAGGTCCCTGGTGTCATGGAACTCTAAGAAACAAACCTCCGTTGCCCTATCCACCGCTGAGGCCGAGTACGTTGCCGCAGGACAGTGTTGCGCGCAACTACTTTGGATGAGGCAAACCCTCCGGGACTTTGGCTACAATCTGAGCAAAGTCCCACTCCTATGTGACAATGAGAGTGCTATCCGAATAGCGGAAAATCCTGTTGAGCACAGCCGCACAAAGCACATTGACATCCGGCATCACTTTTTGAGAGACCACCAGCAAAAGGGAGATATCGAAGTGTTTCATGTTAGCACCGAGAACCAGCTAGCTGATATCTTTACCAAGCCTCTAGATGAGAAGACCTTTTGCAGGCTGCGTAGTGAGCTCAATATCTTAGATTCGCGGAACTTGGATTGAATTGTAGCATACATGTGTTTATGCCTTTGATCATGTTCATTCTGCATTTTGTTGCTTATTGTGGTGCTCAAGTTGTACAAACACTCCCTGGACCTCACAAGTCCTTTTTGCAAGTGATGCACATATTTAGCGGGAGCTGTGCTACAACTTGACCCTTTGAGACTAACCTGTTAGGCAATAGAATATGCCATCTGTGGATATCCTAGCTGCTATAGATAGCAGATGTAAATCAGGGATAGAATCCTAGCTGCTATAGATAGCAGATGTAAATCAGGGATTAGTTGCTAGATATAGCAGATGTAAATCAGGGATAAATCAGGGGAATTATCCCTGCTTTGTAAAGCAGGCCAGCCAGCTCTATATAATAGAAGGTGCCCCTCTCATTGAGGTGTGGCCAATTGCCCTCAACCCTGTTTCTCTACATGGTATCAGAGACCCAGGCATCGATCTAATCTCCCAACCCTCCCCCTCACCTTCTCTCCTCCAGCCGCGCCGCCTTAACCAGACCGCGCCGTCTGCCCTCTCCTTCCCCTTCCCTGCGCCATGAGCACCATCTCCGATGCTGCTGATTCTGCTCCTGTCCTCTGCCCCTTTTCCACCATCAACATCAAGCTCCACGTCCCCATGACCCTGGAGTTGAAACCTTCCAACTACACCAAGTGGTCGACGACGTTTCAGGCCACGTGTGGGAAATTTGGGCTGCTGCATCACCTCTCCACCTCGCGCCCCACTGATGTGGCATGGGCACAAGCAGACTTCTGCGTCCGCGGATGGATGTACAGCACCACCTCCGACGTCGTCCTCAACCTCGCCATGACCGACAGCACCCAGACGGCGAGCGCCCTTTGGAAGGCCATCGGCGAGGTGTTCCAGGCAAACAAAGCTCCCCGCGCCATCTTCCTGAATCACGAGTTTCACTCAATGACTCAGGGGGACCTGTCCATTGACGCCTACTGCGTTCGCATCAAGGAGAAGGCCGACGAACTACGTGACGTTGGGCAGCCCGTATCTGAGCCCAACCTCGTCCTCAACCTGCTGCGTGGACTTAATGAGGTCTACTCCGGCGTCGCCGACAACATCGCCGGACAGCAGCCCCTCACCCTCGCCACCGCACGCCATCAGCTACTCCTCAAAGAGTTGCGGCTGCAGAACGACGAGAAGACGCGTGCTGCTGCTGCCCTCCTAGCTAATGTTGGTGGTTCGCAGCAGCAGCACCAGCAGGGCGGCCGGCGCCCTAATACCAAAAAAGGCGGCCACCAGCCCTTCTACAACACCTCTGGTAGCTTCTCCAACAACTCTGGCAACACCAGCACCAACAAACGTGTTCCCTGGGGTTTTAATCCCTGGACTGGCGAACGTGTGGCCCCTGGAGAGCGCGTCACCCCTCCTGGACAGCGCCGCCAGGGAGGTTCTGGTGCCCAGGCTGGGCGCACCCTGGGCATTCTCGGGTCTTCCCCGCAGGCCCACACCGCCTTCGCTCCACTCCAGGCGTCCTCCAGCAGCTCCAACACCTCCACCAGCACCTGGGATGCAGCAGGCCTCATCGCTGCCCTGCAAAACATGCAACTTCAGGGCAACTCGCCCTGGGTTGTTGACTCCGGTGCCTCCACGCACATGACGTCCTCGGATGGTATGCTTACTCAGCGCCTTCCCCCCTCCATCTCCTCAATAACAGTAGGTAATGGCACTAGTATACCTGTTATGTCTAGAGGTCATTCCGTCCTTCCTACACCTACAACAAATTTTGCTCTTAATAATATCCTTGTCGCCCCATCCATAGTCCGCAACCTGTTATCCGTTCGTCAATTCACTCGCGACAACAATTGTTCCTTTGAATTTGACGCCCATGGTTTCTCTATTAAGGATCTCAGGACGGAACGCATGATTCTCCGTTGTAACTGCGACGGGGACCTATACACCATGCTTGCCTCCACACCTGGCGCTCCACCTCATGCTCTCCTGGCTGCATCGTCAACTCTCTGGCATCAACGTCTCGGTCACCCCGCCCCCGCCGTTTTAGAGCGTCTCAATAAACTTCATGTTATTTCCTGTAATAAAGTACAACACTCCCTATGTCACTCATGTCAACTAGGCAAGCATACGCGTCTACCTTTTAGTTCTTCGCATTCCATAACTCATGCACCCTTTGAACTCGTTCACTATGATGTATGGACTTCACCCATCAATAGTCTGTCTGGTTTTTCATATTACTTGGTCTGTTTGGATGATTACACTCACTACTGTTGGGTTTTTCCGCTCCGAAAAAAATCTGATGTCCACCAACACTTAGTCGAGCTTGCTGCCTCTGCCCAAACACAATTCAGCCTCCCCGTCAAATGCTTTCAGGCTGATAACGGCACTAAATTCGTAAACACTGCCACCATCAAATTCCTCGCTGCTCAAGGCACTCACCTTCGCCTCTCCTGCCCCTACACATCTTCCCAAAATGGCAAGGCTAAACGTATCATCCGCACACTCAACAATTCCATTCGCACCATGCTTCTACATGCTTCCCTACCACCCACATATTGGGCCGAGGGACTCCTGACAGCCTGCTACCTCCATAATAGGCGCCCATCCTCCTCTATTCAGCATGAAATTCCCTATACTCGTCTGCATAATCAACCACCAACTTATAGCCATCTGCGTGTTTTTGGGTCTCTCTGTTACCCCAACATTCAAGCAACCTCTAAACATAAGCTCGCCCCTCGCTCCACGGCATGCATCTTCCTAGGATATCCTAGCTCACACAAAGGTTACCGCTGTCTCGACCTATCAACCCGTCGCATCATCATCTCTCGCCATGTCACATTCGACGAGACCACCTTTCCCTTTGCAGCCACCTCAGACGCCTCATCCTCTGCTTCCCTAGAATTCCTCCTTGACGACGATATGGTTTCGGTGCCCTGTCCTACTGTTGTTGCAGGTGGGACTCCATCCTCGACGCCCGTGGTTGCTCCATCCCACTCGGATGTTGAGCAACCGCCCCTAGACATTGCAGCCTCACATGACTCGCCTTCTGCGACACCGGGCGGGCGTGGTCCTGTGCCCCCGCCTGGACCCGACGTGGTTCCCTTCCCACGAGTCTATGTCCGTCGTTCCCGTACGACGTCTACGTCCGAGTCGGCAGCTGTCCCAGCAGCCCCTATGACTTCATCGCCTCCGCCGTCGCCGCGCGTCACTCGCACCATGACGGGTGCCATTCCTCGTGTCTGCTATGAGGGGCTGGCGACCACGACGTCATCCTCTCCATCGCCGCTTCCGACAAACTACCGCAGCGCGCTGGCTGACGCCAACTGGCGTGCTGCGATGATGGATGAATATCAGGCCATCGTCGACAACAACACCTGGGAGCTTGTTCCGCGGCCCCCCGGAGCCAACGTCGTAACGGGGAAGTGGATCTTCCGGCACAAGTTCCATGCCGATGGGTCCCTTGCTCGCCACAAGGCTCGCTGGGTTGTCCGTGGCTTCTCCCAGCGCGAGGGCGTTGACTACGACGAGACCTTCAGCCCGGTTGTCAAACCGGCTACCATACGGTCTGTACTCAACATCGCTGCATCCCGCGCCTGGCCCATTCATCAACTGGACGTGAAGAACGCCTTTCTTCACGGCCACCTCGAGGAGACCGTCTACTGCCAACAGCCGCCAGGATTCGTCGACCCTGGCACTCCAGATCATGTCTGCCATCTGCAGAAGTCCTTGTATGGCCTGAAGCAGGCTCCGCGGGCATGGTACCAGCGCTTCGCCACCTTCGTCTGGCACCTCGGCTTCGTCGCCTCCATCTCCGACACATCTCTTTCCGTTCTACGAGAGGGGACAAGTCTCGCCTACCTACTGTTGTACGTCGACGACATCATCCTCACCGCCTCGTCGTCGGCCCTGCTACAACGCATTATGACTCGGTTGAGCTCCGAGTTTTCCATGACGGATCTTGGCGCCCTCCACCACTTCCTCGGCATCGTTGTCACGCGCTCCTCCGATGGTCTCTTTGTAACACCCCTGGTGTTACTATAACTAAAACTTGAGCATGGCATCATGAGCATGGGCATTGTATATGTTTGACACACCTAGAGTGCATTCACTAGGCAAAAATTTCAAACAAGTTGTATTGTTTTAAAGTTTTACAAATAGGACCCTGGTTAAAGGACTTAACCCTAAATAGTGATTAAAGGGGTAAAACTTAACCTAAGTTGAGAAAGCCTAAAAGCTTTAGGGTAAAAGTCATAAAATGACTCTAAGAACAAACTTGAATTCCTTTTATACCCCTGGGATACCAGAAACCCCAATTGGAACCCTGGAAAGCCCTAAACCAAACCCTAGGGGCCTAAGTGCAAAATTTGTCCACTTTTGGGCTAAAGTGTAAAAACCAAGTCAAATAAGTGTTTTAAGTCCATTGGATCACAAATATGTGGATTTGAAAGCAAAACCCTAAGTTTTGGACTTAAATGCAAAATGGACCTCATTTGAGTTTTACTCTAAGTCTGAAAAATCAGTGAATGGGCTCAACTTTGGGGCTTTGTAACTTACAAAGTATAGGGTTTTTACCCTAGGTCACCACATCAAAGTTGAAGACCAATTATAGGAGAACAACTTTGCTTAAGAGTGCAAGCCATGTTCTTGTGAAGAATTTAGAGAAAACCAAGCCTAAAGTCGGGCTGTCAGGCTGTTATGTCTGAATTTTCAGACTAGCAGTGAACTGACCTCGACTTCAAGCTAGGTTTTGAGCATGATCCAGTGCTCAAATGTGATCAAGTCCTATAGTTGAGTTGTAGCTGGTATGTAGCACTACAACTTTGGTGCAGAGACTTGGACCTGTTGTCACATGAAATCTGGAGAAAACTGACTCTAAAGTTGCTCGGTCAGAAGCCTGATGAACGTATGGCCATGGTACAGTGCTTGAATAAACTGAAGAAGATCCCTTCGTGCTCATCGCCGGTAGCCGCCGCCGTTGATCACGGTTCATCACGATTCGTGCTCTGTGGTCCTCGGATAAGCGTCGCTCGGTAAAGATCTTTACCGCCGGTGAGCTGGCCACCACTCCGACGACCCCCCCTGGCTTCCTTCTGCTTTGCGGCTGGCGATAAGTTCGCCGTCGACCGCCGCTGCCCGACCGTGCGCCGCGTGGCCTAGCCGGTTCACAGCACCGCCGTAACGCCCTATGACTGTCCCATCATCGCCGAGTGAGTTGCCACGGCGGTGAACACGTATTCACCGCGGCCAGCACTTCTTCCTCCTCTCCGACCGCCGCGCGTCTCCTTGAAATCCACCGGCCACCGACCCCGGCGCCTATAAATTGAGTGTGCCCCTAGGTCCGTATGGTAGTCAAGCACCTCGACACCCCGTATTGCCTCCAGTTGTTCACCGACGAGCTCGAATTTCGCGTTTCCCCCAATTCGGTTCTCCGACGCCGTAGAAGTGAGCTCACCGTGGTCAGCCCTCCACAGGTCAGCCCCGGTCCTCTGTTACTTCGTTTGAGTACCCTCCCACCTCCGTGATGCTTGCCGAGCCATGGAATTGAACTAGGGGCTCTCGGATCACCGGGAACACGGTTATCTCGCCGTGATGCTCACGGCCACCGTGGCCAGAGTCCCCTAGTTGATCAATAGCCAAATTAGTTTGGGGAAAATGCTTAGAGTCGATCCAATTCCGTTTCTGTTGCTCGGAGAGCTCAGCCGTTGTCCCGTTCGGCCGGTCTGCTGGCTCGCCGGAGCGCGGCCGTGCGCGAGCGCCGTCGGGGACGTGCGGTTGTGAATTGATAGAAACGCAGGGACCTTTTCTTAAAGTGTCAGTGACTCTGCGCAATAGTAAACGACTCTGTTCTGGTTTAGTCAAAATGTCGAGGGCCTCTGCGCAAAACTTCCCTCGCGGGCGCGGGCGCGCGCGCGAATCCATTCAGGCCTGGGCCGCTGGGCTAGATTCGGCCCAGAACTGTTTAATGTTTTTCTTTTTCTTTTTCAGTGAAGCTTTGGAAAATTGTAGAAAACTGTAGAAAAATCATAAAATTGTGAGACCAATTTTTCTAGGTTCCTTATTTTCCCTAGAATTTAATAAAAATAGTTTCATGATTTTTAGGATAAATAAGGAATTTTAGGGTATTTAAAATAGCCTAAACCATTGGTTCTGGATTTTTAGAAAATAAATACTAAGTCCAAAATTCCCCAAACTTTTTATGTGAGCTTTTCACATTATTTAGAAGCCATGGGTAGAGTTTGGTTTGATTTGAACCTTGTTTGATCACTAAACCCAAAACCACACCCCCCCTGCTCCATGAACTCCTTTACTGACTCCGGAAACCCTAGGTTCTCGGAGTACCGTGAAGGAAAGTTGTACTCAAGACCTAAATAATAAGTTTATGCTATCTTTGCATCCTCATGAGCATTCCATGACATCCATTCTTATGCATGTATATGGTTATATTAGAGCACGAAGAAGAAGAAGAAGAAGTTTCTGAAGAAGGGATACCACCCACCTCTGATCCTCAAGCAGACAACTGCTTTTATTTCGATATCTGTGGATCCGAGCAGGACACACCTGATAACAAAGGCGAGCCCCGGTGCATGCAACCCCTTTCCTTGTGTTTTTAAATACTTTTCGCACACTTAAGTCTAGTGAAATGTGCATTAGGTTCATAGGAGTTACTTGAAACCCTTAGATGCATTGCTTTCCTTGATATCCATACCTTTATAGATACTTCTGTGAAGTATCAAAAGTATGATTTACAAAAATGCTTAGCCTTGCTTAGATCTTGTGGATAGAGGTTGTCCTCAATTTAACCATGGAGAGGATGGCTTCTACCTGCAAGAATATTTTCATTTGGAGCAATAGTGGGATCTTACTGCAAAGTTCCCTGAGATGCTCTTTCCTCCTAAGGAACAGACACACTCCTAAGGATGGAAATACGTAAATTGAGACTTGGGGGTAGGAACAGGTGATGTTCTACCCAGGTTGATTAAGGATTAACGCGTATGTAGGCGTGCTGACCGAGGACCCTTTAACTGGTCACATGCCTCGTCATGGGTAAGCCTTGCCTCGGGCAGACTAAGGCCGGAATAAGATAACACGAAATGGGAGTGGAGCGGTGGCGAGAGTAGCGTGTACCCTCCGTGGCAAGAGGCTGGACGGTGGTGTATCTGTGCTCTCGGTTTGCGTGAACCTGATCCGGTCTTAAGAACCCCGGTGGCGGGTTGACATATGCAAGGGTTAAGTGCTACATATGTCGTGTGATCGGAGATCCTCAGCTGAGTATAATCGATTCGGATCGCCGTACCTTCGCGGTTATGAAGACTTGGTCACTTTTCTACAACCTAGAGTCAGGATGTGAAGACTATGGATAAAAATGATGTTGTCTTGATATAATGTGGAATTAGACTAGATGCAAATGGAGTCTATTAATACTTAATATGGCGTTAAAAGATTGAAAGTAAGGACTCACTTTAGTAAGCTACTTCTGCAAAAATATAAGTTGATTTTTGCTAAAGCCTCCCCTTGACTCCTATTTACCCAGCATACCCTTGAGAGTCTTTTCCTTAGTCGGGTAAGACTTGCTGAGTAATTCCATACTCAGGGTTTATCCCTTTGTTGTTTTTAGGTGGGGAAGTAGCAGACTTTTGCTGCTTCTGTGCTAAGGTGGTTCCCAACGAAGAAAAACAAGACTGAAGTGCGGGAGGACTCGGTCCTCCACTTAGGATCTTTTGTTTATAGTTTTTCGGGAGAAGTTTGTGTCTCCCTTGGTTTGTATAATTATTACTTTTATGCACTCACTTTTAGACTGGTCTGTAATAAAATAACTTGAGCTTGCTTTTGAAATATATGTAAGATTATGTAATTCGCTTCCGCATATCTTTATCTCCGATGATCTGTAATGTCTGCAAGACGGGTGAGACGTTCCTGGTGAGGTAAGGAAAGATACCGAGCTTGCCAAGTAACTTAGGAACATCTACAGGGTGTCTGATGTCTGTTAGACAAGGACAACTGTAGGTGGGCCTGATTACTTGGGAGGTTCCGTGACAGCTGGTATCGGAGCGTAGCCCTTCTTTGCAGATATTATAAGGCATCTTCAAAAGATTTTCAAAAGTCTTACCTAAAGATTCTTCTCTCTTCTTACCTAAGTATTCTAAAGAGTTTATCTTAAAGACCAGATAGGAAGAGTGCAACGTATAGAAGGTTGAATCGACCAAGGTTGATTCTGTACTTACTCATGCATCATGCTAAGAATTATGCTAATAAATTTTCCCCCTTAGAAAGATGCCGCCACGCACGAGGCTAACGGCACGAAAATCAACGGGACCAATTGGAGTACCCCGACATCAACTGGCCCCTCGACATGAAAGCAGTAGCAGCGGGAGTAATGACCCCATAGGAGACTTGGAAGCCGAAGTGAGTCGACTTCAAGCAACGCTGCGACACAGGACCAATACTTGGATCGCAGACGGCGATAGAATTAATGAATTAAGAAGGGACATCCGTCACTTGCAGGATCAGCTGGCTGATCGGGACTTAGCACTTGACTGGGCAGTACAGTCACATATGTTGGCATGTGCTAAGGAAGCAAGGGCTCAGGCCCGAATTAAAGAACTTAGCACAGCTGTCGACAACCTGCAGGTCTACTGCAATACGTTGCATGAGGAAGTCCATGTGCTCTACTCGCAACTACACCCTAGTGAGCCTGCACACTCTGCTGAGGCGGAAGCTGGACCCTCTCACGTTATGGGACGCGCGTTGGGTGGGGAGTTAGATCTTTTTGAACCCCCTCCTTCCTTGAGGTTGGTTGACGTCTGGACTCCCACACCTGACAATGAAGCCGCCAAAAGCAACGGAAAGCAGGACTAATGGTGTAATAAAGTAGAGTAGTGTATTGTAGGGTGTACTGTTGTATAATAGGTTAAACTTTTGTAAAATGGGTAATGTATCCTGTTGTGTAATATCGAGTCTGTATCATTACTCTTTATAGTAATGTAAAACGGAAGGTTTTCTTTGGCACATTATGTTTATTCAAATGTTTTTGCCTCAGATGCCGACCCGGACTCGCGGACAGGATGCAGCCGGAACATCCGGAGGTCGGGATGCTACCCCGAATCCACCTCCCGTTCCACCCACACTTGCCGAGGCAATTGCTGCCTTGGTGAATGCTACAGCCGACAACACCCGCTTCCTGAGGGAGATGGCGGGTCAGCAACAGTTCCAGCAACAAGCAGGAAGAGGATTTCAGCAAGGTCCCCGTGAGACTACTTATCTGGATTTCTCCGAGACTCGTCCGCCTCTCTTCGTCAAAGCAGAAGACCCGCTCGAAGCCGACGAATGGATAAGGGTCATTGAACAGAAATTTGGCCTTCTTCGATGTTCGGAAACACAGAAGCCATTGTTTGCGGCACAGCAACTCCGAGGCCCTGCCAGTACTTGGTGGGGGAACTTTGTGGCCATCCAACCGGACAACCATCAAATTACATGGAATGAGTTTAAAGCAGCATTCCGCGAGCATTATATTCCTGAGGGAGTGCTGCACATGAAACAAGAAGAGTTTATGAAACTAAGACAAGGGGGAGATACTGTTAATCAGTATCTCAACAAATTCAATCACCTGTCACAATACGCAATTGATCAGGTGAATACGGATTTGAAGAAAAGGAATTGTTTTATGAGAGGTCTGAACGACCGGATGCAGCGAAAAATGGCTGCATGTATTGATCTTACCTATGGGAAGGCTGTCAGCACAGCCTTATCTGTGGAGGCCAAATATGCAAATTCTGGGAAAAGTAAGGGATTCAGTGGTGATAGGCCTAATCAGGGCCCGATAAAGAGGCAACGGTTTATTCTCCGGCCCTCTAACCAGAACCGTTCAAGTGCACCATCTTTCCCTTTCAAGCAGCCCATAATTATTCGTCCCAACAAAGCCCCTACTGTCCAAAGTCAGCCGGGTGCCCCAGGCACTCGATTCCCTGCTCTGCCAAGTTCTTCAACTGGATGTTTTAACTGTGGCAAATCTGGGCATTTTATTAAAGATTGCCCCTATCCTCGGCAAAATCAGGCTAATAATCAGCAAGGATCGGGAAATTCAGCTCCAGGCAAGGGAAGTACTTCGGGCAAGAATATCAAGAAAACGGGGCGAGTATATTATACGCAAGTGGCTACCACACCGGAGGGAGAGCCGGTGATGATGGGTACGTTCCCTGTGGCCAGCCACCCTGCAATTATTCTTTTTGATTCTGGTGCTTCGCATACCTTCATTAGCAAGACATTTGTGGAGCAACATCACATTGCATGTCATGAATCAAAAGAGGGATTTAAAATTCATTCACCTGGGGGACACATTTTTACTAGAGAAGTGGCCTATGAAGTGCCAGTAACCATGGCCGGACGGAACTTTCCTGCTAACATGATTGTTCTGAAAGGCCAGGATATAGATGTAATTTTGGGTATGAATTGGTTAACTCAACACAAGGCAATTCTCAACACTGAACTCAGAACCGTCAGGTTGAGTTATAATCAAGAAGAAATTCTTTTGTCTCTCCCCAAAACCAATCCAGCCAAAGCTTCTGGTAGAATATTTGAAGCCATTGTACCGGAGATCAAGAACATTCCGGTAGTATGTGAGTTTCCAGATGTATTTCCGGAAGATTTGCCTGGACTACCCCCTGAAAGAGATGTAGAATTCGTAATTGAGCTAAAGCCCGGTACGGCTCCCATCTCCCGAAGATCGTACCGTATGCCCCCTAATGAGTTAGCAGAATTGAAGATTCAATTACAAGATCTGCTGAATAAGGGATTTATCCGGCCAAGCTCGTCCCCATGGGGTTGTCCCGCCATTTTTGTCAAGAAGAAGGATCAAACCCTGCGTATGTGCGTGGACTATCGGCCCCTAAATGAGGTCACCATTAAGAATAAGTACCCTCTTCCAAGGATCGACATCTTATTTGATCAACTGACTGGGGCGAGGGTATTTTCCAAAATTGATCTCAGGTCGGGCTATCATCAAATCCGTATTCGGCCCGAGGATATACCGAAGACCGCGTTTACCACGCGGTATGGATTGTTTGAATACTTGGTAATGTCTTTCGGGCTCACCAATGCTCCTGCCCACTTCACTTATTTGATGAACTCGGTGTTCATGCCCGAGTTAGACAAGTTCGTGGTGGTCTTCATCGACGATATTTTGATATACTCTAAGAATGAAGAGGAGCATGCTCAGCATCTACGGATTGTGTTGACGCGCCTGAGGGAACATCAGCTATATGCCAAGTTCAGCAAGTGCGCATTCTGGCTGGAAGAAATTCAATTTCTGGGGCACGTGTTATCAGCTAAAGGAATTGCGGTAGATCCTAGCAAGGTCAAGGATATTCTGGAGTGGAAACCCCCAACAACTGTTCACCAAGTCCGGAGTTTTCTTGGACTAGCGGGATATTATCGCAGATTCATACCTGATTTTTCTAAGCTTGTGAAGCCAATCACAAGTTTATTGAAAAATGATACTAAGTTTAATTGGTCTTCTAAGTGTAACGAAGCCTTTGAGCAACTGAAGACACTATTGACCACTGCTCCGGTATTGGCTCAACCGAACATCACTAAACCTTTCGATGTATATTGTGATGCGTCAGGTAGTGGACTCGGCTGTGTGTTGATGCAAGAGGGCCGAGTAATTGCGTATGCTTCAAGGCAGTTACGCCGACATGAAGAGCATTATCCAACACATGATTTAGAGCTAGCTGCTGTGGTTCATGCCCTGAAAATATGGCGTCACTATCTGCTGGGAAATATCTGTCACATATATACAGATCATAAGAGTTTGAAGTATATATTTACCCAGTCAGAGTTAAATATGAGGCAAAGACGATGGCTTGAGCTCATTAAAGACTATGAACTGGAGATCCATTATCACCCAGGCAAAGCCAATGTGGTGGCAGATGCATTGAGTCGTAAGACTTCCTACCACTGTCTTATGGTAAAGACCTCCGAAAACACTTTATGTCAAGAAATGGAGAAGTTAAACCTGGGGATAATCCAACAAGGAACTCTGAATCAGCTAAAGCTTGAGTCGACCATTTTGCAAAGGATAATTGATGCTCAAAAGGACGATCTGGGCATGAAGCACATACGAGAGAAGATAAGAGCTGGAACAGCCAAATGTTTCAAGGAAGATGATCAAGGTGTGTTATGGTTTAACAACCGCATAGTAGTGCCAAGGGATGAAGAACTCCGCCAGCAAATCTTAGATGAAGCGCATCTTAGTCGCTATTCCATTCATCCGGGAAGCACTAAGATGTATCATGATCTAAAACAACATTACTGGTGGACCAAGATGAAGATTGAAATTGCACGCTATGTGGCTAAGTGTGACACTTGCAGACGTGTCAAAGCCATACACATGAAAACTGCTGGTCCATTGCAATCTTTGCCAATCCCAACATGGAAATGGGAAGACATCAGCATGGACTTCATCGTGGGATTGCCCAGGACCGCAAAAGGATATGACTCCATTTGGGTTATCGTTGATCGACTCACAAAGATTGCCCACTTCTTACCTGTCAAGGTCACGTATACAGTAGCCACTTATGCAGCATTATACATTGCCCGTATTCTCAGTCTACATGGTATTCCGAAGACTATAGTGTCGGATCGTGGACCTCCGTTCGTATCCAAATTCTGGGAAGAACTTCATAAATCCCTGGGTACTAAGTTACTCCACAGTTCGGCCTATCATCCTCAAACCAGTGGACAGACTGAGAGAGTGAATCAGATACTCGAGGATATGCTGCGGGCATGTGTTCTGGACTTCCCGCAAAAATGGGATGAATGTTTGCCCCTAGCGGAGTTTTCATACAATAACAGTTATCAGGAGAGTATCAAGATGGCACCTTTTGAAGCTTTATACGGGCGACGGTGTCGAACTCCGTTAAATTGGTCTGAACCGGGAGAAAGATACTTCTTTAGGCCTGATATGGTGAAAGAGGTCGAAGAAAAGGTTCAGAAAATTATTCATAATATGAAGAAAGCTCAGACTCGACAAAAGAGTTATGCAGACCGACGACGACAACCCTTATGTTTTCTGGTAGGCGATCATGTCTACTTGAAAGTTTCACCAATGAAGGGTGTATCGCGTTTTGGGGTTAAAGGAAAACTTGCACCCAGGTACATTGGTCCATTCCTGGTACTTGAGCAATGTGGACCAGTGGCATACCGACTTCAGCTCCCCGAAACATTGTCTGTTGTACATAATGTGTTCCACGTGTCACAATTGAAGAAGTGTCTTCGGGTTCCCGATCGAACCATTGAAGTGACTGATGTTGTCCTGGAACCAGATTTAACGTACTCGGAACATCCTATTCGAGTTCTGGATCAAAAGGACAGGGTTACCCGGAGAAAGACCCTCAAGTTTTATAAGATACAGTGGAACCAGCATTCGGAGGATGAGGCTACATGGGAAACCCAAGACTTCTTAGATAAGAATTTCCCAGGCTTTCTAGCCTCTTGTAAGTTGTAAAGTTTGTATAGCTGTGTAATAAAGGAATGAACCCCCACACCACCCCTGCCTTGTACCAAAAATAAGGAAATAAAGATGTGACACATTTCCTTTTCCATTACTCACCCTAGGACTTTAAATCTCGGGACGAGATTCTTTTATGGGGGGAAGGATGTAACACCCCTGGTGTTACTATAACTAAAACTTGAGCATGGCATCATGAGCATGGGCATTGTATATGTTTGACACACCTAGAGTGCATTCACTAGGCAAAAATTTCAAACAAGTTGTATTGTTTTAAAGTTTTACAAATAGGACCCTGGTTAAAGGACTTAACCCTAAATAGTGATTAAAGGGGTAAAACTTAACCTAAGTTGAGAAAGCCTAAAAGCTTTAGGGTAAAAGTCATAAAATGACTCTAAGAACAAACTTGAATTCCTTTTATACCCCTGGGATACCAGAAACCCCAATTGGAACCCTGGAAAGCCCTAAACCAAACCCTAGGGGCCTAAGTGCAAAATTTGTCCACTTTTGGGCTAAAGTGTAAAAACCAAGTCAAATAAGTGTTTTAAGTCCATTGGATCACAAATATGTGGATTTGAAAGCAAAACCCTAAGTTTTGGACTTAAATGCAAAATGGACCTCATTTGAGTTTTACTCTAAGTCTGAAAAATCAGTGAATGGGCTCAACTTTGGGGCTTTGTAACTTACAAAGTATAGGGTTTTTACCCTAGGTCACCACATCAAAGTTGAAGACCAATTATAGGAGAACAACTTTGCTTAAGAGTGCAAGCCATGTTCTTGTGAAGAATTTAGAGAAAACCAAGCCTAAAGTCGGGCTGTCAGGCTGTTATGTCTGAATTTTCAGACTAGCAGTGAACTGACCTCGACTTCAAGCTAGGTTTTGAGCATGATCCAGTGCTCAAATGTGATCAAGTCCTATAGTTGAGTTGTAGCTGGTATGTAGCACTACAACTTTGGTGCAGAGACTTGGACCTGTTGTCACATGAAATCTGGAGAAAACTGACTCTAAAGTTGCTCGGTCAGAAGCCTGATGAACGTATGGCCATGGTACAGTGCTTGAATAAACTGAAGAAGATCCCTTCGTGCTCATCGCCGGTAGCCGCCGCCGTTGATCACGGTTCATCACGATTCGTGCTCTGTGGTCCTCGGATAAGCGTCGCTCGGTAAAGATCTTTACCGCCGGTGAGCTGGCCACCACTCCGACGACCCCCCTGGCTTCCTTCTGCTTTGCGGCTGGCGATAAGTTCGCCGTCGACCGCCGCTGCCCGACCGTGCGCCGCGTGGCCTAGCCGGTTCACAGCACCGCCGTAACGCCCTATGACTGTCCCATCATCGCCGAGTGAGTTGCCACGGCGGTGAACACGTATTCACCGCGGCCAGCACTTCTTCCTCCTCTCCGACCGCCGCGCGTCTCCTTGA
Organism: Zea luxurians; assembly: GCA_029449295.1. NCBI lineage: Eukaryota > Viridiplantae > Streptophyta > Magnoliopsida > Poales > Poaceae > Zea > Zea luxurians. The sequence continues at coordinate 143,954,815 of JAOPSE010000007.1, read as the reverse complement.
AATCCACCGGCCACCGACCCCGGCGCCTATAAATTGAGTGTGCCCCTAGGTCCGTATGGTAGTCAAGCACCTCGACACCCCGTATTGCCTCCAGTTGTTCACCGACGAGCTCGAATTTCGCGTTTCCCCCAATTCGGTTCTCCGCCGCCGTAGAAGTGAGCTCACCGTGGTCAGCCCTCCACAGGTCAGCCCCGGTCCTCTGTTACTTCGTTTGAGTACCCTCCCACCTCCGTGATGCTTGCCGAGCCATGGAATTGAACTAGGGGCTCTCGAATCGCCGGGAACACGGTTATCTCGCCGTGATGCTCACGGCCACCGTGGCCAGAGTCCCCTAGTTGATCAATAGCCAAATTAGTTTGGGGAAAATGCTTAGAGTCGATCCAATTCCGTTTCTGTTGCTCGGAGAGCTCAGCCGTTGTCCCGTTCGGCCGGTCTGCTGGCTCGCCGGAGCGCGGCCGTGCGCGAGCGCCGTCGGGGACGTGCGGTTGTGAATTGATAGAAACGCAGGGACCTTTTCGTAAAGTGTCAGTGACTCTGCGCAATAGTAAACGACTCTGTTCTGGTTTAGTCAAAACGTCGAGGGCCTCTGCGCAAAACTTCCCTCGCGGGTGCGGGCGCGCGCGCGAATCCGTTCAGGCCTGGGCCGCTGGGCTAGATTCGGCCCAGAACTGTTTAATGTTTTTCTTTTTCTTTTTCAGTGAAGCTTTGGAAAATTGTAGAAAACTGTAGAAAAATCATAAAATTGTGAGACCAATTTTCCTAGGTTCCTTATTTTCCCTAGAATTTAATAAAAATAGTTTCATGATTTTTAGGATAAATAAGGAATTTTAGGGTATTTAAAATAGCCTAAACCATTGGTTCTGGATTTTTAGAAAATAAATACTAAGTCCAAAATTCCCCAAACTTTTTATGTGAGCTTTTCACATTATTTAGAAGCCATGGGTAGAGTTTGGTTTGATTTGAACCTTGTTTGATCACTAAACCCAAAACCACACCCCCCCTGCTCCATGAACTCCTTTACTGACTCCGGAAACCCTAGGTTCTCGGAGTACCGTGAAGGAAAGTTGTACTCAAGACCTAAATAATAAGTTTATGCTATCTTTGCATCCTCATGAGCATTCCATGACATCCATTCTTATGCATGTATATGGTTATATTAGAGCACGAAGAAGAAGAAGAAGAAGTTTCTGAAGAAGAGATACCACCCACCTCTGATCCTCAAGCAGACAACTGCTTTTATTTCGATATCTGTGGATCCGAGCAGGACACACCTGATAACAAAGGCAAGCCCCGGTGCATGCAACCCCTTTCCTTGTGTTTTTAAATACTTTTCGCACACTTAAGTCTAGTGAAATGTGCATTAGGTTCATAGGAGTTACTTGAAACCCTTTGATGCATTGCTTTCCTTGATATCCATACCTTTATAGATACTTCTGTGAAGTATCAAAAGTATGATTTACAAAAATGCTTAGCCTTGCTTAGATCTTGTGGATAGAGGTTGTCCTCAATTTAACCATGGAGAGGATGGCTTCTACCTGCAAGAATATTTTCATTTGGAGCAATAGTGGGATCTTACTGCAAAGTTCCCTGAGATGCTCTTTCCTCCTAAGGAACAGACACACTCCTAAGGATGGAAATACGTAAATTGAGACTTGGGGGTAGGAACAGATGATGTTCTACCCAGGTTGATTAAGGATTAACGCGTATGTAGGCGTGCTGACCGAGGACCCTTTAACTGGTCACATGCCTCGTCATGGGTAAGCCTTGCCTCGGGCAGACTAAGGCCGGAATAAGATAACACAAAATGGGAGTGGAGCGGTGGCGAGAGTAGCGTGTACCCTCCGTGGCAAGAGGCTGGACGGTGGTGTATCTGTGCTCTCGGTTTGCGTGAACCTGATCCGGTCTTAAGAACCCCGGTGGCGGGTTGACATATGCAAGGGTTAAGTGCTACATATGTCGTGTGATCGGAGATCCTCAGCTGAGTATAATCGATTCGGATCGCCGTACCTTCGCGGTTATGAAGACTTGGTCACTTTTCTACAACCTAGAGTCAGGATGTGAAGACTATGGATAAAAATGATGTTGTCTTGATATAATGTGGAATTAGACTAGATGCAAATGGAGTCTATTAATACTTAATATGGCGTTAAAAGATTGAAAGTAAGGACTCACTTTAGTAAGCTACTTCTGCAAAAATATAAGTTGATTTTTGCTAAAGCCTCCCCTTGACTCCTATTTACCCAGCATACCCTTGAGAGTCTTTTCCTTAGTCGGGTAAGACTTGCTGAGTAATTCCATACTCAGGGTTTATCCCTTTGTTGTTTTTAGGTGGGGAAGTAGCAGACTTTTGCTGCTTCTGTGCTAAGGTGGTTCCCAACGAAGAAAAACAAGACTGAAGTGCGGGAGGACTCGGTCCTCCACTTAGGATCTTTTGTTTATAGTTTTTCGGGAGAAGTTTGTGTCTCCCTTGGTTTGTATAATTATTACTTTTATGCACTCACTTTTAGACTGGTCTGTAATAAAATAACTTGAGCTTGCTTTTGAAATATATGTAAGATTATGTAATTCGCTTCCGCATATCTTTATCTCTGATGATCTGTAATGTCTGCAAGACGGGTGAGACGTTCCTGGTGAGGTAAGGAAAGATACCGAGCTTGCCAAGTAACTTAGGAACATCTACAGGGTGTCTGATGTCTGTTAGACAAGGACAACTATAGGTGGGCCTGATTACTTGGGAGGTTCCGTGACACTCTTCCTCTCCCAGCGACAGTACGCGGTCGAGCTTCTTTAGCGCGCAGGCATGGCTGAGTGTCATCCGTCATCGACACCTGTTGACACTCACGCCAAGCTATCTGCGACCGACGGGGATCTACTGTCAGAGAAGGATGCATCAGAGTACAGGAGCTTAGCGAGGGCTCTCCAGTACTTGACGTTGACTCGTCCTGATCTGGCATATGCTGTTCAGCAGGTGTGCCTCTTCATGCACGCCCCGCGTGAGCCTCACCGTGCGCTGGTCAAGCGCATCTTACGCTTCGTCCAGGGGACTCTCTCCTCGGGTCTTCACATTGGCACCGGGTCTGTCACCAAGCTGACTACCTACTCTGACGCCGACTGGGCAGGCTGCCTAGACTCTCGACGATCCACCTCTGGCTTCTGTGTCTATCTCGGCGACAATCTAGTTTCATGGTCCTCCAAGCGCCAGACCACGGTGTCCCGCTCTAGCGCCGAGGCCGAGTATCGGGCTGTGGCTCACGTTGTGGCTGAGTGCTGCTGGCTTCGACAGTTACTCCAGGAGCTACACATCCAACTGCCGTCTGCCACATTTGTCTTCTGCGACAATGTCAGCGCCGTCTACATGACGGCCAACCCCGTCCACCACAAGCGAACGAAGCACATCAAGATCGACATTCACTTCGTCCGCGAAAAGGTGGCCCTTGGTGAAATTCGGGTTCTCCATGTGCCCTCCTCTCACCAGTTCGCCGACATCATGACTAAAGGGCTTCCGACAGCACTCTTTCGAGAATTTCGATCCAGTCTTTGCGTCCGGGAGCCTCCCGCTGCGACTGCGGGCGGGTGTTAGGCAATAGAATATGCCATCTGTGGATATCCTAGCTGCTATAGATAGCAGATGTAAATCAGGGATAGAATCCTAGCTGCTATAGATAGCAGATGTAAATCAGGGATTAGTTGCTAGATATAGCAGATGTAAATCAGGGATAAATCAGGGGAATTATCCCTGCCTTGTAAAGCAGGCCAGCCAGCTCTATATAATAGAAGGTGCCCCCTCTCATTGAGGTGTGGCCAATTGCCCTCAACCCTGTTTCTCTACATAACCATATGCTTGAGTTTGTTTGTTTGAGTCTCAAAGGAGATTTGAAAGGGAAAAGGTGGACTTGGACCATGCAAGACTTCCACTGCACTCCGATGAGAGGGTAACTTATTCCAAGTTCATCTCATGTACTCTTATTGCCTTTGTGTTCTTATTTTAAGATTTTGGTGAGGCAATGGGGTTAAAGGGCCAAGATTGATCCCGTTTTGGTGCTTGATGCCAAAGGGGGAGAAAATAAAGGCCAAAGCAATAGATGGATCAACTACCACTTGAGAAATTTTGAAAATAGTAGATTAGAGCTTTTGGTTTGTCAAAACTCTTTTATTGTCTCTCTTGTCAAAAGTTGGCTTCTTGTGGGGAGAAGTGTTAATTATGGGAAAAAGGGGAGTTTTTGAAATCTTGAATCAATTTCTCTTGGAATGACTCTCTTTATGTCTTAACATGTGTGTTTGACTTGGAGATAGAAATTTGAGTTTAATTTGCAAAAACCAACCAAGTGGTGGCAAAGAGTGATCCATATATGTCAAATTTGAATCAAAACAATTTGAGTTCTTATTTGAATTGATTTTGTATTTGTTCTACTTGCTTTATGTTGTGTTGGCATAAATCACCAAAAAGGGGGAGATTGAAAGGGAAATGTGCCCTTGGGCCATCTCTAAGTATTTTGGTGATTTAGTGTCCAACACAAGTGCCTAAGTGTAAAATGGTGGACAAAGTACAAATCAAGGATAAAGGTATGTTTCTCAGACTTAGTACATTGTTTTATGGACTAATGTATTGTGTCTAAGTGCTGGAAACAGGAAAAATCCAATTGGAAATGTCTTGGCTCGAGCAGCCAAGACTCTGCTCAGTCTGGGTGCACCGGACTGTCCGGTGGCTCACCGGACAGTGTCCGGTGGTGCACCGGACAGTGTCCGGTGCGCCAGGCTGGCTCGAGCGAAGTGGCCGCTCTCGGGAATTCACCGGCGACGTACGACTATAATTCACCGGACTGTCCGGTGTGCACCGGACTGTCCGGTGAGCCAACGGTCGGCAGGGCCAACGGTCGGCCGCGCGATCTGCGCGGGACACGTGGCCGAGCCAACGGCTAGAAGGAGGCACGGCTCTCAGGCTGCCAACGGTCGACTGTGCCATTTTTGGAAGGAAATCGGGCACCGGACAGTGTCCGGTGTGCACCGGACTGTCCGGTGCGCCAGTCGACAGAAGGCAAGATCAGCCTTCCTAGATTGCTCTCAACGGCTCCTAGCTACCTTGGGGCTATAAAAGGGACCCCTAGGCACATGGAGGAGGACACCAAGCACCAAGACATCGATTCCGCGTCTTTGATTCTTTGCGATAGCAATTAGAGCTCTAGTTGAGTGGTGAACTCATTGAGTTGTGTTGTGAGCTCTCATTGCAACTTGTGTGCGTGGTGTTGCTGTGATTTCTTGTCTTGAGTGCGTTGCTAATCCCTCCCTTGCTCTGTGCTTCTTTGTGAATTTCAAGTGTAAGGGCGAGAGGCTCCAAGTTGTGGAGATTCCTCACAAACGGGATTGAGAAAAAGCAAGCAAAACACCGTGGTATTCAATTGGGTCTTTGGACCGCTTGAGAGGGGTTGATTGCAACCCTCGTCCGTTGGGACGCCACAACGTGGAGTAGGCAAGCGTTGGTCTTGGCCGAACCACGGGATAACCACCGTGCCATCTCTGTGATTGATCCTTGTTGGTTATTGTGTTTTGTTGAGAATTCCTCTCTAGCCACTTGGCAATTATTGTGCTAACGATTAACCAAGTTTTGTGGCTTAAGTTTTCAAGTTTCACAGGATCACCTATTCACCCCCCCCCCCCCTCTAGGTGCTCTCACAACCTCTGTAGAGTGTAAAACTGGTTGTTGGAACTTGCTCTCCTGAGCGAGTTGATCCAACAGGGGAGTAAAGTGGTGTAAACAGGGCTACAACACGAGATGGCAATAGCTCTGTTAACCTAGCCCCTCACGGGCACTGTGCGGGGGTATTTATAGGTGCCTTAGTGCCCAGCGTTGAGGATTAAGGACGCATGTGCCCTCAGGAGCCTAGGTCCTCCCGGAATATTCCCATTAAAGCAGGGTTACAGACTGTAATAATGGAAGAAACTTTATAATTTAGGCCCGTAATGCGCGACAACGGCGCGGGGCCCGTTATGACGGGCCGGATTGTACATGGGCCCTCACGCTGGATGACCCCGCGGGAAGGAGCAGCCTTGCCATGGGTCTTCGTCCTTTAGTTGCGTCGGACGAAGGGTGCTGTCCGTCAGTCGTCGTCTCCGTTGGTGCAGCGAAGACTGGCGAAGACTTCGAGCGAAGGGTAGCGTCTACGCCTTCGCCCCAACACTGGTATACTAGCCGAGCTCACAGTCAAGAGCAGCTCAGGACTCTTGCATGATTAAACTATGGAACTTAAACTCAATTTGTCATTTGCATTTGCATGGGTTTATTATTAATTTTGTTCTATTATTGTTATTATGGTTTGGTATTTACTTACATCTAGTAATTGCTAATAAAATTTTGACGAATTTTAAAAGCAATGCTCAGCTCTAACCATTCTCTTTGGTAAGCCTTACACTTCACATGATCTACCACCTTTGGTGAGTTCATGTCACATTATTCCCCACAACTTGTTGAGCGATGAACATGTGTGAGCTCACTCTTGCTGTCTCACACCCCCCCCCCCCACAGGAGAAGAATAGGTGGTTCAAGAGGAGCCGCATATCGAGGAGTTCGATTCGATTTAGGTGGCGTCTCCCAGTTGACTTTCTGGCGCCAAGGATGGATTTTAGATCCTGTTATATTTATCTTTTATTTTTGTAAGACTTCCGCTATGTAATAAATACTCTGATTATATTGTGACATTTATCTCTATACACTCTGTTATTATATATGTTGTCTTCTTGGCACATGTATGAGATACACCCGGCTTTGTTCCTTAAAGCCCGGGTGTGACACTCCATCCCCTTCATAGTTCGGGATTAGTGGATTTTCTTCTTTCTAGACAACTACTAATTGCATGTTTGGTACAAAGCTACAAATAGTAAACAAATAGAGGGTCACTACAGCCCTATTTTCTACTGAAATATAGAGAAAGTTTTTGTTGGTATACAGGGATGACTCGCTTTGAGTTTAGGTTAAATATATGCAAAATTTGTAACAAAACAACGCTGATAGGGAGCCCTACCAGATGTATGGAACACAAACACTTATCATTGATTGTGGTACCAATAATAGGGAATTTATGGCCATAATTAAAAAAACTTCAATTTGACAGATTCAACACTGATAACAACGAAGTAACCTAATCATATACTGAGATTCTCACTCCAAAAGACTACAGATGTGTTCTGAAAGCAAAGTAAACAACATGAATAGATAAGCTGCCAAAAGCTAGAAGAACCTAAGTACCCATGTCTATGCATAAATGCTGAGAGCTTTCGGGCCTTCCTCATCTGCTACAATTCCTGAAATAGCTACATTGTTGCAAGTGAGAAAAGCAAGCTAGCATGTCGAAGTGATTCTACAAAGCATGCTGCAAATTGTGGAAAGAAACAGAATACTTCAATTAACAGGTAAATTCATATAGACATGATTGTAAACAAAAAATGGAAATGCTAAAGTCGACATGCATTTTGAAGGAAATATTTCTACTTTGCAAACCTTATTTGTATACCAAACCAAATTTGAATAGCCTAATAACGCATATGTCAATATACTGTTAATGACAATTTTAGTTAAAAAGCTAAGAAAATTTGAGTCCTTAATTTAGGGATCTTGTAGTCCTGCGATGGCGCACCCGGCAGAGGCGGCAATGTCCCGGGGGATGCGCTTGCCAAGGATGAAGGTGTGTTGCAGGTACGTGGTGGGGGAGGATCGGAGGAGGCCGACCATGGGTGCGAGCTGGTGGAGCATAGTGAGAAAAGGAAGAGGCGGAGGAGGCCGGGGCGTGAGGGAGAGGTTGCGGACGCTTGACACATGCCGCGACATGAATCGTGGTGGCACCGTGAAGCTCGAAGAGCACAACAAAACGTGTCGTCTTTTAAGAATTCTGATATACGAGTCTTCGATTGCATAAGCTAACTAATGTTCCACACCAGGCTGTAGAGATCTGGGGAATGATCTGCATGGTCGTCACTGCTCGGATCGTGATGCCAAGGGCAATGGTGAGGCTTTCAGCAGGTTGAATACTGTTCTCCATGCTAGAGCAAGCACTATGCTTCCTTGGTGGGCCCAACTCAATCTTTACTGACGAGAAACATCTCACAACCGCGAACAACGACTTTGACGCGGACCAGGCGATGTTTACATTCCGTTCACCTATATATGCCTATGCTATTTATTGACTAAATCATTGTAGCAAAAAATTATATTGCACCGGCAAATATGATGTTCTTATATTCTCTAGCAGGCTTTTAAGCTATGTAAACCTACTTAACTTTTAAAAGATGCAACGTGAGCATAGAACCACAATTAATGCTTCTACATCTTAATGTATCTTATCATTACATGTTTACTCCGTAGCAAAGCACGTGCATACACCTAGTATCTATATAAGTGTGTATATATAGAAATTTGTATATATGTGTACATATAGACATGGGGCAAAGTAAGCCATGCCTCTCAATTTTCTATAACCTCTTAAACCTAATATACATATACTTTTAAACATATAAAAAACTTAAGTTTTAGATGGGTTTAAAAAACTAAGTTTTAGATAGGTTAAAACACAGTTAAATTATGGGTCATCTTGTCGGATTAGTCTAGCCCTTCTGACCTTATCCTTCTCCTCAATCTAGTCTTTAGATCCATCCATCGGTTCTCATTTATCCCGACGTTGCTCAATCTAGTCCGCTTGAATGCTCCCTTCTCGGTGCCCTGTCCCGCTCATCGTTGTCGCCCGTTCTCGATGGTGAGGAGTCTGGGTGAACCATCGAGCCCTAGCTCTCAACCTTTACACCTGTTCTCAATGGTGTCGAGTTTGAGTGAATCATCGAGCCCTAGCTCTCAACCTTACTGGCAACACATAACAACGACATTTCTCCATCTTTGAATTGAAATATCGGGTCTCCCTCCCACCATGCTTTTGTACCTTATCCGCAACTTTTCTCCAGAACTGACTACATCCCGGGCTTGAAGTTCATATGTGATTTACCAGTAACTTATTTTGGTTTAGCTTGTAATGGTAGAATTATAAAAGGAAAATTATCGGCCCATTTTGAAATATAACTGTCTTTGTCAACTAAAAAAGTGTTGGTTATATAGCTCCTTTTAACCTTATAGCCCTCACCTTGTAACTCTGTTGGGAGCTTGCTCAGAGGTATCTACACTTGTATATTGGTTCTTACCGAACAGAGGCTGTTGGGGCCTTCTTCCTCCGAAGGTCCTAAAACGTGATTGATCATATGTTTTCAGTACGACATGAATTATTACAGGGGGGTTTGGCTTCAGGATGAAGGTCCTCTTTCATGACAGGGTGAAGATGTAGCTCGAAGGTGATAAGAATGGACGACGAAGCCGTAGCCAAAGAGCTTCGACTTGATGTGGTGATGAAGACCGAGTATGATGATGACCAAAAAGGGACAAAGACTACTCAGTCCTTAATGTTTCATGTTATGATAATAGATGAATGTCAGGGATACAAATGTACTTTTATTTGGGTTGCGTCCCATGCTTATAAATAGATGAACAGTAACACCGTACTGTTCACGCTGAATTGTATTCACTTTCTCGCATCCATACCTTCGAGCAAGCCGAAGGTATCAATGTAATGTTAATCCTATTAATATTCATACATGTTTTATGGAATACAAATATAAATGAATTGATAAGATGTAGTTACTGACTTTATCCTTGTGCGTTCTTATTCATATGTTAAATGATGAAGATATGTTCTTCTTGACCTTCGTCTGATGAGCATTGTGCCCATGCGGAGATAATGCTTCGGAAGACGAAGATCTTTAATAATTAACAATAGTGTTGCCTTATTCTTGATATGGAGCATTTGAGAACAAGTGACCAACAGAGACCTTGGAGATTTTCTCGTGTACACAAAAAGGCAGACTCTTAGCCTGGCAAATTCATGTGCGGATAATTTTTGAGATTTGTTTAGCATTGACTTCCTTGCACAAGAATAAATCACACCCAGTTGTTCATGAAGATCTGAAACTTGCCAACATCCTTCTTGATGTTAATTTGGTCAGTACTGTTTTGGCCCTATTTATTTCAGATTATAATCTCTCCAGATTATATAATCCAGTAGGTAAACAAACATCTAGATTATGGGTTCAGATTATATAATCTAAACCCCAGATTATGATAATCTTATAATCTCCTCAAGAGTAGCTTATTTGAGATTATTTTGACAAAAGACCCACTACCCATGGTTATGTAAATAGAAATCACAATATATGTCATCCTTATTTTCTCACGTCAAATAAACAAATACGGGTATTGTTGTCTTTGTGAATAATCTATAAGTGTATAATCTAAACTACCAAACAACTACATGTAGATTATATAATCTGGATTATAATCTAGATTAATCTATAAGCTGAAACATGCCCTTTCTTATTAAGGACATATCGAATATACTTAAAAGCACCTTTCTGTAATTTCTATTTGATATCTTTGGTGCCCACTTCGTATTTCTTGATACTAAACAAGAAACCAAAGATTTTTTTTCTCATGCCTATGCTATTATTCAAACTTTGTAGCTAGTGAAATAATGACTTGATCAACAAAGTGTAAAAATAATTATTGAAATTGTATGCTAAAAATCTGGGACGCGCCTGGCTGGTAGAGATTATGCTATGCCATTCGATGGACAGCTCGGACACACCGGCTGTGTTTACTTGGCTAGCTTGTAGCTGGGTTGGTGGTCAGTGAGAATTGGTGGACGGTGCCTATCGTCGATCGCTCCAGGATCCAGGAGATCGTCTTTTGGTGGCAGAACTAGCAGAGACTGATCGATCGTGTCCTATGTTATGGGGGTGTTTGGTGCACTAGAACTAGGTGTTTGGTGCACTAGAACTAGGTGTATCCTCTACACTAGTCAGTTAACAAGAACCGATGTAAGGTTTAATTCTAAACGTCTAACCACGTCTCTGATCAAAGGCTATCCTAACCATTGGTTGTAGTCCCTAGTCATACGATACCATATAAATAAATTAAAGGAGTCAACGGGTTTAGCCTCGGACACAAAACCCTAATCGACACTTTGTAAAGGTGTCCATCACCTAAACACTCGAAGTGACTGAAAGAGTTGTGACTCATGGCTTTGACCCCCACAAACTCTAACAGGAATGGGATGTGAGCCTCCCTTGCAGGTGCAACTGGAGGAGCCGATCCACCGCCAACCGACGACGGGAACCAGTCTCCTCACCACACGCAGGGAGGTGGAGGAGGAGACAGATCTTCGCTGCAAGACGCTGTCGCCATGGATACCGCGGTGAACAGCAACAAAGGAATGTTATCTATGCAATTACGGATTATAGGGGATTAGGAATCGATTCTAGACATCATATGATCTAACAGAACTGACATCTCTGATCCTCACAATTCAGCAGTACTTGATCTGATATTTCTCGTCTGCTTGGTTCTTATCCACTAACCTAGAGCAGGTCGGATTCATGCGCTCATCTGTTTGGGTTGGGGGGACTTGGCTTACCTGCAAGCTGCAATCTTGCATCTTGTGTGCGGAACTGCGGATGTCTCGCTCTCTGGTCTCGGAGCCATATTTTCACTACCTTTACAACAGTTATTGGATGTTTATGTATATTCAAAAAGAACAGTTATTAGCTAACTCGTTAATTAGCACTCAGATACAACTGCTCCTACAAGGGTCAGTAACACAAGTTCAGACGATCAATTTCTGCAATATTTCGGGCCGGCAAACCGAATTACAGACGATGTTATTCCTATGTAATATCTCGGACATTATCATGAGCCTTCAGATGTTACTTTCGTAAGGATCAGGCGCTGCTGATGAAGTTTGGTGGCTTACTGCATTTGGCAGCACCTGCTGAGAGAAGACCATGCATGTGTCCAAGTCACAACCTGTTTTCACTGAGGCGACGGATGTCATCTCGTGGCCAAGTTCATCAAACTGTCAGACATCTCTCTAGTACAATGAATTACCTGGCGTGTTTAGTGCAGCCTGGTGCTCGTACATAGACATAGCAGCGAGGCAACAGCTACTTGTTTAGTTCTCAGGTTGTGTTGAGTGTTTATTTAGCTAGCCGTACTAGAATATGTAATACTCCCAAAGTCCCAAATTAGTATTCATTTTATCTTTGATTTTTATATCTATATTTAAATGATAATGAATCTATATATATATATATATATATATATATATATATATATATATATATATATATAAACACATACATTAAATATTATATGAATCTATTAAAATTCTAAAACAATTTTTTTACTTTGTGACAGTGAGAGTATTAGATTAAAGGTCCCTAGATTAAAACAAAGAAGACAAAAGTGGTAAGATAGTTTCAATCTTGTTTCGAAATCACGTCACAGAGCTACAAATTAGTGAAATTACGTGTACATAGGAGTGAAAACGACCATTACCCCTCTCTTCAGCCGGAAGCCCGGAATCAAGGAAACAGGAAAATCGGAAATAAATTGCCGATGGTAAATTTTGATATGTCGAAACGGATCAATTCGGACAAAAATATCTCGAAATTGATGGGGAAACCATAACTTAAATTGAAAAACACACAATAAATAAATCATAAGCACGCATGATTGTTCATTCGCATTCACATACAAGTATCAATCACACAAATACACAATATGTAGTCTTGACCATACAGAATTGACGATAATACATGTTCACCCATAAGTTTTAACTACACAATACATAAGTCGTAAACATACGATACATGCTCTAAAGACCACTTAATTATGGGTGGTCTAGATCACTCGATATATATTCTATGGCATCCAAAAAAAAAGTAAATATTGTATCTAAAATCTCCAAGTCTATTAGAAGGGAAGCTGAAATACAGCAAAAATACGGTAAATTACCAGATTTTCTAGGTAAAGACACGTCCTACCTTTTACTGTCCCGTTTCTGAAACATCTCATCTCATTTTCATACCGTTTTCCGTATATCCCGTCAAATTGGAAAATGGTCCGAAGAAAATTACCGGATGTTTTGGATCGTTTTTCCAATTCATTACTTACTTGGCTAGCTTAGCTCCTTAGTTGGGTTGGTGGTCAGTGAGAATTGATGGACGGTGCCAGTCGTCAATCGCTCCAGGATCCAGGCGATCGTCTGCTGATGACAGAACTAGCACTGTTAGTGATCGATCGTCTCCATGTTATAGGTTGTTCATCAGTGCACTAGAACTGGCGTCTCTGATCCCGCTACGGTCACAGTCAGCAGTGCATATCAGATACCTAGAGCAGGTTGGGGCAGGTGTAGTGTAGGGTCGGATTCATGCGCTCATCTGTTTGGGTTGGGTGGACTTGGCTAGCAATCTTGCATCTTGTGTGCGGATGTCTGGCTCTCGGCTTTGCGAGAGCCATATTTTCACTACCTTTTGGACAGTTATTGGATGTTTCCTCCACCTCATGCTGCTGCTCGTGGCCGTAGTTATGGCCGTCTTCAGTGGCGGATCCAGGATCTATGGTAAGGGGAGACTAAAAGCTAACTATCTTTTTTCTCTCATATTCTTCCTCTTTTTCTCTTCACCTTCTTATTCCTTCCTATTCTTTTTCCCTCTTCTTCTTTCTCCCTTCCTCTCTCTTTCTCCTCTTCTTTTTTCCTCTCCCTTACTCCCACCTACTTATAACGCAGAGGGGGGAGGGCTCGAGCCCACCCAGCCCCCCTCGTGGATCCGTCACAGGCTGTCTTAGGTCATGTTTGGTTTATTTAGTCACTAGACTAAACTTTAGTTAAAGTATCCCGTTTGGTTCCAGTGACTAAACCGAACTAAATAGCATTAATTACTGTGAATAATGACTGTATTGCCCTATTAATTAGTGGATGTTTGCTGTAAGAAGGAAGTGGAGAGGCAAATAAGGTAAAAATACTAGTTTAGTCCCTTTTAGTCACCCCTTGGTGACTAAAGAACTAAAGTTTAGTCACCTCACTTTAGTCACCATGTTTGCTTCTTTAGTGACTAAAAGTGACTAAACTTTAGTCACTAAACTTTAGTCACTCCAAACCAAACTGTGTTGTGACTCATCTCTTGCCAGCGGCAGTCTATTGATGATCTTGAGATGCTGATGTGTGCCGCAGAGGTTGGGCCGACGGCGGTGGCGGGGGTGCGTGTTGGAAAATTAACAGGGTCTAAGATTAATTTGATAATGCAGCATAAAACGATAAACCCAGATCTACTGGAAGATAATATCTTACGACATTAGAACAGAACAGATCTGAACTAACTTAACAAGATTAACCCATAAAATAAGAATTGACAACGGATCTAACCATAAGACCGTCATTGCAACAAACTAAAATCGCAGATTTACTCACAGTGATTTTCATGAGTTTTGTAGAGGAACCCGAGCGGACGTGCGCGAAGCACTTCTCAAAAACCTGATTCGTCGGCACCCGTGCAGGTTGTCAAAACGGCAACGGTGGTTCGGAGACACCGCTCTCCCTTGATTTGTTGCACGCGGCAGACGAAGGGACGGCATGGCAGAGAAGCGACGACACAGAGAATTGAGAAGAAGAGGATGAGTCGGTTGCTATTGGCCTGTGTCCTCCGACTGAAGGACGTCTACCCTTTATAGACAGGCCGCCGCAACCGCTTGATTCGATCTGCTATATTCCAGGAACCGCCCCCTGTAATATCTCTGCGTGCAACCGCCCGGAGATCTCGCACGTAACGTGCGTGCCCATTACTCCTGGTTGACGTGGCAGTCTAGGTGTGATATTTGATAACCAAATAAACAAAAGGCAAAAATTAAACTGTCATTTAGAACACATCACGACGCGATCGCGCATCGTCACAAGTCACGCGATAAATAACACGAAAAAACGCGAAACGCAAGCGAGCGCGCGCGTGTGGCAGCCTCCATAGCCCTTTATTTGTCTCATGTGAAGAGTAGGGAACACTCTCATATATAAGCTGGTTCTCTCCTATATAAAGTCTCGTGTCATCTCTACACACTACCTTGCCTTCCTTATTGAATTGGGCCACCCACTGGTGGGCCTAATTCCAACAATCCCCACAAAAGCCAAGGTCTCCAATTGACTCAATCTCTACGCTTTCATATACCGGCTTTACAGTACAGACCCGATACGGGTTGAGCTACACCTTGCAGTACAGGATTCACCTCCTCACGACTTTGCAATGGACAAAGCCTTGAATTGCTAGTCTTGTGTAAGATGGTTTCACCTATAGGCATCACTGATACTAGGCCGCCTAAAGCCATGTCTCTGATTGGAGCGTTACGGTCATGCTCCCATGTCTTTTAGTGAATTTGTTTGAGATTACCCACATCTCATAGACTGCGACCTCACACTCAAACTCACATAGGTGTATTCTTACAAGTGTACCCTACAGGGCAGTACCTTGCCTGTTACAGGCCTCAGAATACATTAAAACAAAAGTCAACCTCCCTTGCAGTACTAAGAGTACACATCTTCTAGCGGAAAACAAGTAAAATAATGTACTCTCTTGTTATACATATCAGTTTGTTCTTCCCAATTACTAATTCACGAGATCTCCGGTCAAATAGATTGGGTTACCACTGTATGATAACATCACGTGTGCTTTAATCCCACCTCCCTTGATGCGCCATCAATCACAGCACGTGTCGGTGTTTAGTGTCCGATTGCACACCCGGGGGTACCCTCGTGGTGCTTTTGGGTAGGACGGTGTCGTAGATTGTAACTAGATGGTTCGTGTCAGGGGCACGAGGAAGAGAGAGTCAGGCAATTTTCTGCAGGTTCGGGCCGCTTGGCGAGCGTAATACCCTACTTCCTAGGGTGGCTTTGTATGTGTGGTGTGTTTACAAGTGGTGTCTCCTGAGTGGAGAGGTGCTAATGAGATGAAAATGATGGGGATCCCCTAGGCCTTATATACACGACTGTAGGGCACTTCATGCGCACTGATCACACTCTTCTAGCTTATCTCCTAGCTAATAGCGAACAGACTTTGCTTATCCTGAGGAAAACCCGGCACCTCCGTTCCGAGCTATCCTCGATGTTTAAGGACGTCGGGCGCGGGAAAAGCGAGCAGCTTCAACAGGATCACGCCCAGGCCGTGAATAATCTGGACGTGAGCCCATCGCCTTCCTGGGTCGGCCCATTTCCACCATTGTCTTTTCCCAGTCCATGATGCGTCAACCTTGCGAGGCGACTGGCACGTGGCCCCAAGCTGGGTTTTCGCCTTCTAGTGGACCTGGGGGATATCTGTCCCCCACAAGCCCCCAATCTTTGAGTTGATTTTGAAATAATCGATTCAAAGGTTCCTAGTCCTTGCTTATGGGCCTGTAGTATGACTTGAAATGTTTATACCTCCGTTGGGTGCACCGAAGGTGCACCGATTGGGTGTAGCCCTCGAGCTTTGAGTGGATTTAGAAATAATCTATTTCAAGGTCTTCACCTTATGCTATTAAAATCAGCACTTGGCTTCACGGTATTGTGAATCTGTTGGGTGCACTGAAGGTGCACCCAATGGGTGTAGCCCCCGAGCTTTGAATGGATTTAGAAATAATCCATTCAAAGGTCTTCACCTTATGCTTTTGAAATCAACACTTGGCTTCAAGGTATTGTGAATCCGTTGGGTGCACCGAAGGTGCACCCAATGGGTGTAGCCCCCGAGCTTTGAGTTGATTTTGAAATAATCAACTCAAAGGTCTTCATCTTATGTCGCTTTCAGAATAACCTAGTGATGACATCTGTCCGTATCTTGTTAGGTCTATAATCAATTTGATCGGTGACGAGTTGGAAATCCAGTCGATTGAAATAGAGAACCCTTGGCTAGATACCACTCAGCCTCGTACTTTAATGTTTCTGCTGATTGGACTTGTGCTTTGGTAACCGCATTTGGACTTCCTCCCATTTCAGTCGATCTTACCTTTTTGTCGCGGTATATTCATTGCGTATATTTTGCAGGTATCACTGCTTTAGAAAATCTTGAAGAATACAGGCGGTACACCTAATGGGTGTGCCCAAAGGGTGTCTGCCCCACGAAAGGTGTTTATCGCGTTGTCCTGAAGTAGTAACTTGACATGATGGAGAGGTGTAATCATTTGCCTGAGCGATTGACTTGAATCCAACCGGTGTCGTGTTACGCGAAACAACGCTAGACGCCTGACTCATTTTCAGGCGGTTTGAATTGCTTATTGAATTCTCGCGACTGTTCGGTGAGCGGGGTAGAAAGTGGACGATCACCCCCCGGGCTCTTTAAATAGCCCACCTGCCTCGGCTGCTTTATTCACTTGCTCTTGATCACTTGCCTTCTTCCTCCTCTTCACTTTTCCTCCTTCTGCGCGACCATGGGCAGAGGCAGCAGAGGCAAGGGATGGCCTCGCTGCGCTGACGGGAAGCGTAAGCGTCCTCCGAGTCCTCCCTCGGAGGACTTCGGGGACTCAAAGTACTCGGAGGAGGTTTCCTCCGAGTATGATTGGTCGCCTGCCCCCGCGTCCCCCGTGGCGTCGTCTGAGGACTCGGACGACTCCATGGGGCTATCCATTACAGCGTGGGCGTACTGGAGATCCATTAAGCGCATCAGGATCGATGGGTCGGACGACTCGGAGGAGACCTCCTCGGAGGAGGTGGAGGACTCCTTCAACTCCGAGGAGTGGAGCGGCGGCGAGGGCGACGGTACCAGCGGCGACGATGACGACAAAGGCAGCAGCGATGACGGTGGTGAGGGCAGCGGCGACGGCGAAGGCGGCGACGGCGACGGCGACGGCAAGGGCGATGACAAAGGTGGCAACGACGACGGCAAGGGCGACGATGAAGGTGGCAACACCGACAGCAAGGGCAACGACGAAGGTGGCAACGACGACGGTAAGGGCGACGGTGAAGGCGGCAAGGGCGACGACGAAGGTGGCAACGACGACGGCAAGGGAGACGGCGAAGGTGGCAAGGGCAACGGCAAGGGCGACGACGGTGACGACGATGGTGGTGACAGCAAGGCCGGCAGCATAATGCTGCTGGCATAAATATTAGTATAGTGTAGCAGCAGCAGTAGTTAGTAGTAGAATAATGTAGTTTAGTTAGTAGTGTAGCATACTATAAGTAGTAATGTAATGTAATGTAATGTAATGATTGAGGGGTGGGAGGCCGACTCATGATGAGTCGGTCTCAAGTTTTTAATGATCTCCCCCTGCGAATGAAGACATGATTTCCTGCTAATTTGTTGTTGCACACTCCGTTTTTTGCATCTAATGGTTCATTAGCATTGTAGAGGTAATGCCTAAGTGATGCCTTCCTCCCCAACCTGCTGCCCCTGCCCACGGTCGTAGCCGTGAGCCGACTGATGCTCGTCGACGTGGGTACGGGCGAGTCGGTCTTGCTCCTAGCTTTTCTTCGTGCGTGTCGCCAGGGAGGACACGATGGTGCCTACCACGCTTAGGTTATCTTGGCGATTGAAAGCCGCCTAGAGGGGGGGTGAATAGGCGTAATCTAAAATTTACAACTTTAAACACACACTACAAGTTGGGGTTAGCGTTAGAACTAAAATCAAGTCCGGGAGAGAGGGGAAAACAAATCAAATGAGAATCAAGCGAATGAACACGGTGATTTGTTTTACCGAGGTTCGGTTCCAAAGAACCTAGTCCCCATTGAGGAGGCCACAAAGGCCGGGTCTATTTCAACCCTTTCCCTCTCTCAAACGGTCACTTAGACCGAGTGAGCCTTCTTCCTTAATCTCATGGGTCACTAATACCCCACAAGGACCACCACACACTTGGTGTCTCTTGCTTCACTTACAAAGCACTTGAGAATAAGAATGGGAAAAGAAGAAAGGCAATCCAAGCGACAAGAACTCAAATGAACACAAAAATCTCTCTCTCACAAGCCACTAAGTGTTTGGAGTGAATTTGGGACTCGGAGAGGATTTTGATCTTTTGTATTGTGTCTTGGAGTGAATGCTAGAGCTCTTGTATTGAATGTGATGTTTAGAACACTTGGATGCTTGAATTTGTGGTGGTTGGGGGGTATTTATAGCCCTTAACCACCAAGGTAGCTGTTGGGGTGGCTGCTGGCAATGGGTGCATCGAACAGTCCGGTGCGCCGCCATGTCACCCAACCGTTAGGGTTCGGAGCCGAGTTGACCGTTGGGGTTTTGTCCTCTTGTGGCACCGGACAGTCCGGTGCCCCTCTGACTTTGCTGCTCTGACTTATGTACGACACTGTTGCTCACTGTAGCTCCTGTCAGAGTCGACCGTTGCGCGATTTAGCCGTTGCTCCGCTGGCACACCGGACAGTCCGGTGAATTATAGCAGAGGGCGCCTTCAAATTCCTGAGAGTGGCTGCTTCGGATTTGTACGGGCATGGTGCACCAGACAGTCTGGTGTGCCAGACCACAGCACACTCAGTTCTTTGCTCTGGTTCGAATTGAGTCCCTAACTTGAGTCTTTTATTGGTTTGTGTTGAACCTTATGCACCTGTAATACATGAGTTCTAGAGCAAACTAGTTAGTTCATATGTTTGCGTTGGACATTCAACCACCAAAATTAGTTGTAGGAAAAGGTTAACCCTATTTCCCTTTCAGCGATGACGAGTCCAGATCTGAAATATTAGACAACCAAGGCCTATAGCGCGACATCAGTCGGCATATGCTACGGAGTTAGTGGTGGTGTTGTGTTGCCTCGGCGGGTCCAGGGCTGGAAGGCACCCGCATTCTCTCGCCCTTTTTAGACTAATGCCTGGTGCGGGTGCCTCTCGGTTTGGAGCTGCTCTGGCTGGGCTTCTTTCTCCGCTTGCATGCTCTCTCGCTGTATGTATCTAGCGGTATACTACCTATGTCACCTCCAGATGTCCATGTCTTCGTCGTGTCCTTCTCCAGCAATGAACATGTATGACTGCCTCTTCTCTTCCTTTCCTGCTCTACGAAACCTTGGAAGTGGAGGTGAGGAATGGGAGTCCCTGATTTGCTGCCTATGGTACCCATTCGATGGCTCGGCATCGCCTGTCTACATGGCCTTTCCTTTACCACGATGTTGACTCGGTTAGTCAAATCAAAAAAAATCTCTACTATTGAGGGCACCTAGAGGGGGGTGAATAGGTGATCCTGTAAAATTAAACACTAAATAGCCACAAATTTGATTGTTAAGGAGTTAGTGAAATCAAGTGGCTATGGAACACGCTCGTGCGAACAAAGCAATCACAAGAAGCAACACACGAGACACGCGATTTTTATCCCGTGGTTCGGCCAAGTAACACTTGCCTACTTCCACGTTGTGACGTCCCAATGGACGAGGGTTGCACTCAACCCCTTTCAAGTGATCCAATGACCAACTTGAATACCACGACTTTCTTCCTTGTAGATTTTCTCCCGTTTGCGAGGAATCTCCACAAGTTGGAGCCTCTTGCCCTTACAGTGATGACCACAAAAGAAACACAGAAGTAAGGGAGGGAAAAGCAACACACACAAGATTCAATCCATAGCACACACACGCACACAAGCCAAGACTTGAGCTCAAATCACAGCACAGGGAGTTCACAGCTCGAAAGGAGCTCAAATCACTAACACTATGAATCAAATGCGTGGAGGCGGAGTTTGGATGTCTTAGTATGCTTAGAGAATGCTTGGTGTACTCCTCCATGCGCCTAGGGGTCCCTTTTATAGCCCCAAGGCAGCTAGGAGCCGTTAGAGATCATGGAAGGCTATCCTTGCCTTCTGTCGAGTGGCGCACCAGACAGTCCGGTGCGCCACTGGACAACCATTGTAGCTTGTCCGGTGCGCAATTTCCTTCCAAATCGGGCACAGTCGACCGTTGCTCCAGCGGGTCAGATGGCGCACCGGACACTGTCCGGTGCACCCAGCCGACCGTTGGAGTAGCCACGTGTCGCACGTTGATCGTGCGGGCGCCGTTGGCTCACCGGATAGTCCGGTGAATTATAGCCATGTCGCCCCGTTCCTTTTCTTGAGAGTGACGAGTTCGCCGCGGATGACTCACCGGACAGTCCAGTGCACCACCGGACAGTCCGGTGAATTATAGCCGTACAACTCCGACGATTCTCGAGAGCGACCACTTCACCGTTGACCAGCCTGGCGCACCGGACACTGTCCGATGCACCACCGGACAGTCCGATGTGCCAGGACGAGCTAGAGTTTGACTGCACACAGCAAAGTCATTTTGTTGCATTTCTTCTTCTCTTGGCCCTGTTTCTAGCACTTGGATAAACACATTAGTATACAAAATACTATACTAAGTCTAGAAACATACCTTGTGCTTCGATCTTAACTTTTCACACATCAAGCACATGAGGACCCAATTAATATGTGTTGGGCATCTAATCACCAAAATATTTATAGAAATTGCCCAAGGGCACATTTCCCTTTCAATCTCCCCCTTTGTGGTGATTTATGCCAACACATCAAAAAGCAACAAAAGGAAGTGCAACATCAATGCAAATGAAGACTAAGTTATTTTTGCTTATGATTTAGCATATTTGGATCACTCTTTGCCACCACTTGGTTTGTTTTTGCAAATCAAATTCTTTTTCCTATCTCTAAGTCAAACACACTTGTTTGGGCAAATAGAGAGATATTCCAAGAGTAAAATTGATCAAGTGCCAAAACTCCCCCTTTTTCCTGTAATCAAAATTCTCCCTCATAAGAGACCAAATTTTGCAATTAGAGTATTTTGGACAAAACACAAATTCTAACTCTATTGTTTTCAAAATTCATAAGTGGTTGGCTAATCCATTTGCTTTGGCCTTAATTTCTCCCCCTTTGGCATTAAGCACCAAAATGGAATCATCTTTGGCCCTATAACCCCATTGCCTCACCAAAAATTGTCAATGAAGAGCAAAGAAGGCATTGAGAGCACAAATATGAACTTGGAATTAAATACACTAATACCGGAGTGCAGTGGAAGTCTTTGCATCATCCAAGTTCACTTTCCTTTTCAATGTACCTTCGAGACTACATCAAGTGTACTCAACAACCAAGTTAGTCTCAAAGGGGTCAAGTTGTAGCACACTCCCCCTAAACACGTGCATCATTTGCATACGGACTTGTGAGGTCTGGGGGTGACTTGTACAACTTGAGCACCATAAATAAACAACAATTGATATAAATGCTCAAATTAACATGATCAAAGGCATAGAACACATGTATGCTATAGATCAATCCAAGTTACACGAATCTAAGACATTTAGCTCACTACGCAACCTGCAAAACCTTTTCTCATCTAAAGGCTTAGTGAAGATATCGGTTGGCTGGTTCTCGGTGCTAATATGGTACACCTCGATATCTCCCTTTTGCTTGTGGTCTCTTAGGAAGTGATGCCGGATGTCTATGTGCTTAGTGTGGCTGTGTTCAACAGGATTATCTGCCAAGCGGATTGCACTCTCATTGACACATAGGAGTGGGACTTTGGTCAGATTGTAGCCAATGTCCCGGAGGGTTTGCCTCATCTAAAGTAGTTGCGCGCAACACTGTTCTACGGTAACGTACTCGGCCTTAGCGGTGGACAGGGCAACGGATGTCTGTTTCTTGGAACTCTAGGACACCAGGGACCTTCCTAGAAATTGGCACGTCCCTGATGTACTCTTCCTATCAACCTTGCACCCGGCATAATCAGAGCCTGAGTATCCAATCAAGTCAAAGGTAGACCCCTTTGGATACCAGATCCCAAAGCAAGGCGTAGAAACTAAATATCTAAGAATTCACTTAACGGCCACAAGGTGACATTCCTTGGGGTCAGATTGATATCTAGCACACATGCATACACTTAGCATAATGTCTGGTCTACTAGCACATAAATAAAGTAATGAACCTATCATGGACCGGTATGCCTTTTGATCAATGGACTTACCTCCTTTGTTGAGGTCAACATGCCCGTCAGTTCTCATCGGTGTCTTCACAGGCTTGGCGTCCTTCATCCCAGACCTCTTAAGAAGATCCTGAGTGTACTTCGTTTGGGAAATGAAGGTGCCGTATTTGAGTTGCTTCACTTGGAACCCAAGGAAGTAGGTCAACTCACCCATCATTGACATCTCAAACTTTTGCATCATCACCCTGCTAAACTCCTCACAAGATTTTTGGTTAGTAGAACCAAATATTATGTCATCGACATAAATTTGGCACACAAAGAGATCACCATCACAAGTCTTGGTACAAAGAGTGGGATCAGCTTTCCCAACCTTGAAAGCATTAGTAATTAAGAAATCTCTAAGGCATTCATACCATGCTCTTGGGGCTTGCTTAAGTCTATAGAGCGCCTTAGAGAGCTTATACACGTGGTCGGGATACCTGTCATCCTCAAAGCCAGGGGGTTGTTCCACGTATACCTCCTCCTTGATTGGCCCATTGAGGAAAGCGCTCTTTACGTCCATTTGAAACAATCTAAAAGAGTGGTGAGCGGCATAGGCTAATAATATTCGAATAGACTCTAACCTAGCCACAGGAGCAAAAGTCTCCTCGAAATCCAAACCTGCGACTTGGGCATAACTTTTTGCCACAAGTCGAGCCTTGTTTCTTATCACCACCCCGTGCTCGTCTTGCTTGTTGCGGAACGCCCACTTGGTTCCCACAACGTTTTGCTTTGGACGTGGCACCAGGCTCCAGACTTTATTTCTCTTGAAGTTGTTGAGCTCTTCCTGCATGGCCAACACCCAGTCCGGATCCTGCAAGGCCTCTTCTACCCTGAAAGGCTCAATAGAAGAGACAAACGAGTAATGCTCATAAAAATTAGCTAATCGTGAGTGAGTAGTTACTCCCTTGCTGATGTCACCCAGAATCTGATCCACGGGGTGATGTCTTTGGATCGTTGCTCGGAATTGAGTTGGAGGGACCTATGGTGCTTCTTCCTCCATCATGTAACACCCTGATTTTGGGGGTATAAAATTTCATCCTAAATTATCACCCAAAATCATGTGTTACTCTTCTTTTTCTCACTCTAAGTTTTCTCTCTCTAGACTCATTCTTCCTTTTTGATTAGAGATAGCCTAGACTAGTGGAGGTTAATTATTTACTTTTGCCAGAACCTTATGAGTCATGACATGTTGCATCATGCCGAGCTTAAAATACTCTTTGAAGTGTTGCACATGTTTGAATTTATTTGAATTTGAAACCTAGTTTGATTTTGGATTTGAAAACCCTATGGAAAAAGAAATAGAAAAGGAATTAGAAAATCCAGGGAAAAAGAAAAACCATTTCGGCCCAAACCAGCCCACCAGGCCCAGTCCCGCGCGCGCACCTGCCGCCCCTAACAGGCGGACCCCGCCTATCAGCGGCAGTTCCCCTCTCCCGCGTGCGCTCTCTCTCTCTCTCTCTCACTCTCTGCCCGCTGGGGCCGATCTGTCGGTGCTAGTTTTCCTTCGCCCGTGTGCTCTCTCTCTGTCATGCGGACCCGGATCGCCAATCGTCGAACCGTTGCCCCACGCAACCCTTTCTTCTCTCCCTACGTCGTGGGCCAGCCCTGTCAGTTCCGCCTTCTCCGCACTCGCTGTGGACCGACGCGTGCACACTCGCGCACGTCGCCGGGTTTCTCGGCCACGACGCCCACCCACGCGCCTAGCTCCCTTTATAGGGTTCTGCCAGTGCCCCGCGCACACCCCTCACCTCATTTCGTGCAGCTTCACCCTCTCTCGCGCTCTGCCCTCGCCGCCAGTCACCATCGGAGACCCGCGCCCGCGTTCCCGGCCATCCAGCTCGTCGGAGACCGCTCTAAGCCTCCCCGAGCTCCGCCCTGAGGTGAGATACCCGTCCCTGTGCCTAATTTCCCTTATTGCGCCCTGTGCTCGGCCAATTTCACCTTCGTCGGTGCTCGGACGCGGCGGTCCGCCGTGCTTGCACGGTGGCCTGCCGATTTAGCCTGGTCTAGTTCATCGGAGTAGGCCCCTATGTCACCCCTGCCTCTGCTGAAGTTAGCCAAGACCTTAGCGCACCTTAAGTCCCCTCCCCGTGGTAGGAATGGCTCACCAGAGTTTCTCGGGTCCGCCCGAGGCCTTCTCACAGCTGTTCTACCCTCTCTGCCCATGGATTCATGGCCTCTTCCCCGCCATTGAGTTCACCGTGGCACCCTCTTCCCCTATGCCCAACTCCGACAACCCCGGAGCCACCCTAGCTCGCGCCTGCCTCAGCTTCGACGACCTCACCGCCGCAGAGAGGAGCGGCGCCGCTTCGCGCATGTCTGTTCTTGAAAGTCGCCTAGAGGGGGGTGAATAGGCAGAATCTGAAATTTATAAACTTTAAGCACAACTACAAGCTGGGGTTAGCGTTAGAAATAAAATCGAGTCCAAGAGAGACGGCAAAAACAAATCAAGAGCAAATGAATTGGATGACATGGTGATTTGTTTTACCGAGGTTCGGTTCTTGCAAACCTACTCCCCGTTGAGGTGGTGACAAAGACCGGGTCTCTTTCAACCCTTTCCCTCTCTCAAACGGTCACCTAGACCGAGTGAGCTTTTCTCCTTAATCAAAGGGTCACTTAGACCCCTACAAGGACCACCACAATTTGGTGTCTCTTGCTTTGATTACAAGTTGCTTGAGAACAAGAATAGAGGAAGAAGAAAAGTGATCCAAGCGACAAGAACTCAAATGAACACAAATGTCTCTCTCTCACAAGCCACTAAGTCTTTGGAATGAGTTTGGGACTTGGAGAGGATTTGATCTTTTGTTTTGTGTCTTGGAGTGAAGTCTAGAGCTCTTGTATTGAATGTAAATTGCTAGAAACTTGGATACCTTGAATGGTGGTGGTTGGGGGTATTTATAGCTCCAACCACCAAAACAGCTATTGGGGAGGGCTGTTGTCGATGGGCGCACCGGACAGTCCGGTGCGCCAGCCATGTTACCCAACCGTTAGGGTTCTGACGGTTTTGACCATTGGAGCTCTGTCTTCATGGGGCACCGGACAGTCCGGTGCCGCACCAGACAATCACTATCCACTATCTGGTGCACCTTCTGGCTCTGTTCTGACTCTGCGCGCGCTGTCCGCGCACTGACCATGCCACTGTTCATTTTTGCAGACGACCGTTGGCGCAGTAGCCGTTGCTCCACTTGGCACACCGGACAGTTCGGTGAATTATAGCAGAGTGGCTCTCCTGAAACTCGAAGCTGAGGAGTTCAGAGTTGATTTCCCTGGTGCACCAGACACTGTCCCGTGGTGCACCGGACACTGTCCGATCGCACACCAGACAGTCCGGTGCGCCAGACCAGGGCAGCTTTCGGTTTCTTTTTGCTCCTTTCTTTTGAACTCTAACTTGATCTTTTTATTGGTTTGTGTTGAACCTATGGCACCTGTAGAACATATAATCTAGAGCAAACTAGTTAGTCCACTTGTTTGTGTTGGGCAATTCAACCACCAAAATCATATAGGAAAAGGTTTGACCCTATTTTCCTTTCAGTTCCCCGGTCTGATTTTCCCCCGTCCGATCTTGATCGCACAACCCGGACCGTGGGATACCGCTTCGCGCACGCGCGCCTGACGCCCTGGCCCGCCTGTCAGCGCCGCCCGCAGCCGTTCATCCTTCCCGGTCTGATTTCCCCGTCCGATTTTGATCGAACCGCTTGGACCCGCTTGGACCCCTTCGGACCCCCTCGGACCCCTGTAGCCATCTGTTTCCCTCTGGCGTTGGGCCCACTCGGTCAGCGCGCACTCCCCCTCCGTCGCTGACACTACCTGGCCCGCTTGTCAGTGCTCGCTCGCCCGCGCGCGCGCCCTCGGTCGCAGTTCTAATCTCAGCTGTTGGTTTTAGATCTGACGGTTAGCTTCACTCGATACCCCTTCGCGTGGTAGTTTTATTAAAGAGACCCTCAGTTTATTGGAAATCAACCCGTCGTCCCTGGTTTTTGCGCGCAAGCCCCTGTAATCTTATAGATTTAGCCCTGGAATTTTAGATATTCATAGAATTTGACCTAATTTCATATTTTGAATTCCCGAACTTGTTTATTTCATAACTTTTGCATATGAACTCCAAATTTAGTGGTTCAAATTGCAAAATGTTCATAGAATTATTCTCTGTCTAAATAAAATGGTTTCATTTACTGTCTGCACATTCTAATTTTTATGATTAAGTATGAACTAATGTAGATGTAGTTTTGTTCATTTAATAAAATAAATAAAAGGAGAACCTTAGAGATTTAATCATGTTTAGTCTTGTAAGATTAATAATGTGTATTACATGAATTCATCCCTATTCTAATTTTTAGTTCACAATAAAATGAGTTGAACTATGACTATGTACTTGTAAGTAACACTTAGGGAAATAGTAATCTATGTCCAAATGAAAGTAGTTTATGTTATAGTTCATGTTATACTTTGATCTCAGTAATTCCTAATTGTGTTTTAAGATGCATTTCTTTGTTTGTACATGTTTGGTGTGATGTTCATTTGTACTTTCCAAATGTATTGAATGCATGCTCGCTTTATTTAGACAATGAGTAGTCTGAAGTTCCTGAGTGTGTAGTTGGTGACCTCCCTGAGCAGCAACCACCTGGTGAAGGCAAGTGTCCTCTGACCTATTTTGTCCTACATTCTTTATAATTCACTGTCCCGCATTACTTTATGAAACCTAAGGATTGACTAGTCTGTATTCACTTATCCTTGTTTAACCTTTGGGTTACTATGGTTAGCATGTTGCTATTGCCTTAACTTAATCAATGAACATGATGTGAACATTCCTGAGTACCTCTCCGTAAGGACCTATTCGTGGAGTGATCACCCAGGATAACAGTACAACCATGAGGGTGGAATGGGACGCCCTTAGCTGATTAATTAGATGAACCTAGGGGTGTAGTTGGCTTTGTCGGAGGGCTGTCAATGGGGGCCGGGGCGTAGTGCGCGCTCTGCCAAGGTTGGGGTGCAGAGGTTCTTTCGATTTGGGTTTTGTTAGTCACCCACCTTGGGGAGGTGTACTGCGTTTGTATGACTGGCAAAACCTAACGAGCAGCTATGCACCAAGGGAGTCTTTGTAAAGGCTACATAGTGAAACCTTGCCGACTCACCTTGGTAGTGTTTGAGGGTTTGATCGACCCGAGGCATAAAGGGATCACGACTTGTGGGTAAAGTGTACAACCTCTGTGGAGTGTTAAAAACTAGTATATCAGTCGAGCTCACGGTTAAGAGCAGCCTTGGGATCCTCTTTGATTAGAAGAACTTTGGATACTTTTATGATGATGATTAACAATGATGCTATTAAATATGATCTTTGGTATTTCCTCGTTTGAGGAAGTACTTTTGGGTAATAACTGGGTTTATTACTAAAAGTTGGCTCTACTAATAATAATAACTACTTGACTAACTTAAAAGCAACTGCTTAACCTCAACTCCACATACAACTAGTCCACTTTAGCCAAATGAGACATTTGCTGAGTACGTTGATGTGTACTCACCCTTGCTTTACAAACCACCCCACCCTAGGTTGTCCCCACTGTACTCAATGCTCAGGAGGTGATGCTGGCATCATGGAAGATTTCGAGGAGTTTCAGGACTACGATGAGTTCTAGTTCTTTCTTAGTGGCAAACCCCCAGACAGCTGCTTGTGTAGGCTTAGCTTCTACGTTCCATATTTCCGCACTTTGATATTTATGTTGAACAATGGTTATGTATTAGACTCTGTGGATGTCTTAGACATCTTGATGTAATAAAGTACCTTTCCACTATTATTTTGAGCATTGTGTGATGATGTCCAATTATGTAATCGTTGTGTACGTGAGTTTCTGATCCTGGCACATACATGGTTCGCATTTGGTTTACCTTCTCAAACTGAGTGTGACACATCACTTGATCTTCATGTGCTCCCCCTTGATCATGCCCTTCTTCTTGAGGTACCTGTTCATCGTCTTGTGTTGGGGGATGCACCATCGTAGAGGAAGATGGTTGATCTTCTTCATGTGGTTCCTGTGGTCACACATCGCCTATCGCCATTGTTCGCATTGCAGCCGTCGGAACTTCTTCTTCATCTATGTCATCAAGATCAACTTGATCTCTTGGAGAGCCATTAGTCTCATCAAATACAACATTGCTAGATACTTCAACCAATCCCGATGATTTGTTGAAGACTCTATACACCTTTGTATTTGAGTCATACCCTAGTAAAAACCCTTCTACTGCCTTGGGAGCAAATTTAGACTATCTATGTTTCTTCACCACAATGTAGCATTTGCTCCCAAATACATGAAAGTAAGAGACATTAGTTTGTTACCGGTAAGGAGTTCATAGGAGGTCTTCTTGAGGAGGCGATGAAGATAGAGCCGGTTTATAGCATGGCAGACTGTGTTCACAGCTTCCGACCAAAACCGCTCGGGTGTCTTGAACTCTCCAAGCATCGTTCTCGCCATGTCGATTAGCGTCCTGTTCTTCCTCTCCACTACACCATTTTGCCGTGGTGTATAGGGAGCGGAGAACTCGTGCTTGATGCCTTCCTCCTCAAGATACTCTTCTACTTGTAGGTTCTTGAACTCGGACCCATTGTCGCTTCTTATCTTCTTCACCTTGAGCTCAAACTCATTTTGAGCTCTCCTTAAGAAGCGCTTTAGGGTCTCTTGGGTTTCTGATTTGTCCTGCAAAAAGAACACCCAAGTGAAGCGGGAAAAGTCATCAACAATTACAAGACCATACTTACTTCCCCCGATGTTGGGGTAGGCAATGGGTCCAAAGAGGTCCATGTGAAGAAGCTCTAGTGGTCTTGATGTTGTCATCACGTTCTTGCTGTGATGAGTGCTTTCCACCTATTTCCCTGCCTGACATGCTGCACAAGATCTGTCTTTCTCAAAACAGACATCAGTTAGTCCTAACACATATTCTCCCTTTAGAAGTTTATGAAGGTTCTTCATCCCAACATGCGCTAGACGGTGATGCCAAAGCCATTCCATACTAGTCTTAGCCATTAAGCATGCATCTAGATTGGCATTCTCTTTCGAAAAATCAACTAAATAGAGCTTGCCGTCTAATACACCCTTAAAAGCTAATGAACCATCACTCCTTCTAAAGACAGATACATCAATATTTGTAAATAAACAATTGTAACCCATGTGGCACAATTGACTTACAGACAAAAGGTTGTATCCTAGTGACTCTACTAAAAATACATTTGAAATGGAGTGCTCGCTTGTGATGGCTATCTTTCCCAAACCTTTGACCTTGCCTTGATTCCCATCTCCAAATATGATTGTATCCTGGGAATCCTTGTTCTTGATGTAGGAGGTAAACATCTTCTTCTCCCCCGTCATGTGGTTTGTGCATCCGCTATCGATAATCTAGCTTGAGCCCCTAGATGCATAAACCTGCAAGGCAATTTAAGCTTGGGTTTTAGGTACCCAACTCTTGTTGGGTCCTGCAAGGTTAGTCACAATAACTTTTGGAACCCAAATACAAGTCTTGTCTCCCTTGCATTTGGATCGCAACTTCCTAGCAACTACTTTAGCATTCTTACATGAAAGTACAAACAAAGTGTTGCAAGCATGATAAATAGTAGATGGTCCATTGCACATTTTCTTAGGAGCATGAGACACAACATGATTTCTCCTAGGCCTACCTCTACCATGAACAAAAGTTGAACTAGAGGCGAACATAGCATGTGAATCATAAGCAGCATGATCATAATTCTTATGAGAACGACTAGCAGTTTTTCTATCATAAATAAAGGCATGGTTCCTTTGAGGACTACCAGCCATAGGGGCCTTCCCTTTCTCCTTGTTGAGAACGGGAGTCCTTTGACTTGATAAGTTCTTGGTTTCCTTTCGAAAACCAAGCCCATCCTTAATTGAGGGGTGTCTACCAACAGTGTAGGCATCCCTAGCAAATTTTAGTTTATCAAATTCAACTTTGCAAGTCTTAAGTTGAGCATTAAGACTTGCCACCTCATTGTTTAATTTAGTAATAGAAGCAAGATGTTCATCACAGGCATCAACATCAAAATCCTTGCATCTATTACAAATAACAACATGCTCTACACATGAACTAGTTTTGTTAACTTCCTCTAGCTTAGTATTTAATTCATCATTTAAACTCCTTAAGCTAGAAACAGATTCATGGCAAGCAGACAA
Source organism: Zea luxurians (assembly GCA_029449295.1). Lineage (NCBI taxonomy): Eukaryota > Viridiplantae > Streptophyta > Magnoliopsida > Poales > Poaceae > Zea > Zea luxurians. The sequence continues at coordinate 143,923,834 of JAOPSE010000007.1, read as the reverse complement.
CTCAGAGGATAGCATTTCATTCATTTTAGCTTCTAAAGCAAGAGATTTTTGAACATTAACAAACTTGTCATGTTACTCATACAATATATCCTCTTGTTTCTCTAGCAATCTATCCTTTTCATTTAGAGCATCAATTAATTCATTAATTTTGTTTACCTTAGCTCTATCTAAACCCTTAAACAAATCAGAGTAATCTACTTCATCATTAGAGGATTCTTCATCACTAGAAGAAGAGTACTTAGGAGTATCTCGAATATGTACCTTCTTCTCCTTAGCCATAAGACATGTATGACGTTCGTTGGGGAAGTGTGAAGACTTATCGAAGGCTGAGGCAGCAAGTCCTTCGTTGTCGGAGTCTGATGAAGAGCAGTTAGAGTCCCATTCCTTTTCTAGATGTGCCTCGCCCTTCGCCTTCCTGTAATTCTTCTTTTTCTCCTTCTTCCCATGTCTTTCTTGTGCCTGATCATTTTCATTATCGGGACATTGAGCAATAAAATGACCAGTCTTACCACATTTGAAGCATGAACGATTTCCCCTTGTTTTATTCTTGTTGGGGTACTCTTTGCGTCCTTTGAGCATGGTCTTGAAACGCTTGATAATGAGCGCCATTTCTTCCTCATTGAGCCTAGCAGCCTCCACTTGTGCTACCTTGCTTGGTAGCGCCTCCTTACTGCTTGTTGCTTTGAGAGCAACGGGCTATGGCTCGTAGATGGGTAGTGGTCCGTTTAGCGCGTCGTCTATGTAACGCGCCTCCTTCACCATCATACGCCCGCTTACAAACTTTTCGAGGATCTCCTCGGGCGTCATTTTGGTGTACCTAGGGTTTTCACGAATAAGATTCACAAGATGGGGGTCAATTACAGTAAATGACCTTAGCATTAGTCGGACGACATCATGATCCGTTCATCTTGTGCTTCCATAGCTTCAAATCTTGTTGACTAGGGTCTTGAGCCTATTGTAGGTCTGAGTTGGCTCCTCTCCCCTGATCATCACAAACCTTCCTAGCTCGACTTCCACTAGTTCCATCTTTGTGATCATAGTGGCGTCGTTTCCCTCATGAGATATCTTGAGGGTTTCCCAGATTTGCTTAGCGTTGTCCAAGCCACTCACCTTATTATATTCATCCCTGCAAAGTGAAGCTAGCAAGACAGTAGTAGCTTGGGCATTTTTATGAATTTGCTCATTTATGAAAACGGAATTGTCAATACTATCAAAATGCATTCCGTTTTCAACAATCTCTCAGATACTAGGATGGAGAGAAAATAAATGACTACGCATTTTATGACTCTAGAAAGAATAGTCTTCTCCATCAAAGTGTGGGGGTTTCCCAAGTGGAATTCATAGCAAATGAGCATTCGAATTGTACGGAATACGGGAATAATCAAATGAATAGTTTTGATTAACTATTTTCTTCTTTGACGAAGAGTCGTCGTCGTTGTCCCTTGGTGAAGAAGAAGATGCATCGCTGTCGTAGTAGATGATCTTCTTGATGCATCTCTTCTTCTTCCCATCTCTCTTCTTGTGACTCGAGCCTGAGTCGGTAGGCTTGTCGTCTCTTGGCTCATTGAAGAGAGATTCCTTCTCCTTGTCGTTAATCACCATCCCCTTACCCTTAGGATCCATCTCTTTGGGCGGTTAGTCCCTTAAGTGAAGAGTACGGCTCTGATACCAATTGAGGGCACCTAGAGGGGGGGTGAATAGGTGATCCTGTAAAATTAAACACTAAATAGCCACAAACTTGATTGTTAAGGAGTTAGTGAAATCAAGTGGCTATGGAACACGCTTGTGCGAACAAAGCAATCACAAGAAGCAACACATGAGACACGCGATTTTTATCCCGTGGTTCGGCCAAGTAACACTTGCCTACTTCCACGTTGTGGCGTCCCAATGGACGAGGGTTGCACTCAACCCCTTTCGAGTGATCCAATGATCAACTTGAATACCATGGCTTTCTTCCTTGTAGATTTTCTCCCGTTTGCGAGGAATCTCCACAAGTTGGAGCCTCTCACCCTTACAGTGATGACCACAAAAGAAACACAAAAGTAAGGGAGGGAAAAGCAACACACACAAGATTCAATCCGTAGCACACACACACACGCACACAAGCCAAGACTTGAGCTCAAATCACAGCACAGGGAGTTCACAACTCGAAAGGAGCTCAAATCACTAACACTATGAATCAAATGTGTGGAGGCGGAGTCTAGATGTCTTAGTATGCTTAGAGAATGCTTGGTGTACTCCTACATGCGCCTAGGGGTCCCTTTTATAGCTCCAAGGCAGCTAGGAGCCGTTGGAGATCAACATGGAAGGCTATCCTTGCCTTCTGTCGAGTGGCGCACCGGACAGTCCGGTGCATCACCGGACAGCCACTGTAGCTTGTCCGGTGCGTGATTTCCTTCCAAATCGGGCATAGTCGACCGTTGCTCTAGCGGGTCAGATGGCGCACCGGACACTGTCTGGTGCACACCGGACAGTCTGGTGCACCCAGCCGACCGTTGGAGTAGCCACGTGTCGCGCGTTGATCGCGCGGACGACCGTTGGCGCAGGCGCCGTTGGCTCACCGGACAGTCTGGTGCACCACCGGATAGTCCGGTGAATTATAGCCACGTCGCCCCGTTCCTTTTCCCGAGAGTGATGAGTTCGCCGCGGATGACTCACTGGACAGTCCGGTGCACCACCGGACAGTCCGGTGAATTATAGTCGTACAACTCCGACGATTCCCGAGAGCGGCCACTTCACCGTTGACTAGCCTGGCGCACCGGACACTGTCCGGTGCCGACCGGACACTGTCTGGTGCGCCACCGGACAGTTCGGTGTGCCAGGCCGAGCTAGAGTTTGACTGCACACAACCAAGTCTTTTTGTTGCATTTCTTCTTCTCTTGGCCCTGTTTCTAGCACTTAGATAAACACATTAGTATACAAAATACTATACTAAGTCTAGAAACATACCTTGTGCTTTGATCTTAACTTTTCACACATCTAGCACATGAGGACCCAATTAATATGTGTTGGGCATCTAATCACCAAAATACTTGTAGAAATTGCCCAAGGGCACATTTCCCTTTCAACTATACTTAAAGCACCAGTTTCAATGGTCGTCCTGCAGTCATCTTTTTACAAAAAAAGTCCCTACATTTCTTCCAAATCAACTCAGTGTAAATTGTTAAAAAGCGGTGCAGGAGGTGGGGTTTGAACCCACACCATGATGGAAGAAGGGTGGGAGACACTAGTTGAGGCTGTCTAACCAGTAGAACATCATGCTCAAGTGTTTATAATATTGAATATAAATTGTACATATGTAAATATGATTTTTTGTAAAATAAAAAAATAATTGTGTTGGGTCGGGCCAGCACTACGGGCCGAGGCTACGGCTCAAGCACCGCACGGCGCTCGTGCCAGGTTGGCCCAGGCACTATTAAATGGGTTGTGCCTCAGGCCGGCTTGCTAGACACGACCTTTTTGGCCATCTATGCCTCGCACGATAATGATGGTCCTCGTCTCAGTTGCCACAACCTCGTTCACCATTCTACTTCTTTTCTCTCTCCCCTCATGCCTCCACCTTCGCGCCACCCCATTCTAGGCAGAGGGCGTAGGAGCGGGCGCCTCCTCCCCGTATTCGTCCGACACCAGCCCTGACACTGACTCTCGTAGTGGCTATTGCACGTTCACGAGGACGTTTCACATCATGCGCGCATCATCGTTTTCGCCATTGTCGGACGTCTCGTTCGTCTTCCCGGCCTTCGCGCTGTTCTTCCTCCCCAACCTGTTGTCCTGCCCACGGTCACAGCCGTGAGCCGACCGACGCTCATCGATGTGGGTACGGGGCGAGTGGGTCATGCTCTTGGCCTTTCTCCATGCGTGCCATCGAGGAGGACATGGTGGCGCCTGCCACGCTTAGGTTATCTTGGCGATGAGGAGTCCAGGTCTGAGATATTGGACAACCAAGGCCTGTAGCGTGGCAGCAGTCGGCATATGCTATGGAGTTAGTGGTGGTGTTGTGTCGCTTCGGTGGGTCTAGGGCTGGGAAGACACTCGCATTCTCTCGCCCTTCTCGGACTGACGCCTGGTGCGGGTGCCTCACGGTTTGGAGCTGCTCTGGCTGGGCTTCTTTCTACGCTTGCGTGCTATCTCCCTATATATCTAGTGGTATACTACCTATGTCGTCTCCAGATGCCCAGGTCTTCGTCGTGTCCTTCTCCGGCAACAAACAGGTATGTCCACCTCTTCCCTTCCCCTCCTGCTCTACGAAACCTTGGAAGTGGGGGAGGCGAGGGATGGGGGTCTCTGATTTGCTGTCTATGGTACTCGTACATTCATAAAAATATTATGTGAAAAGTGGAGACAATCAATAAAAAATCTTGAGATCTTTTTGTGGACAATTTATGTGGTATTGTTGTGAGCCGTCGCAACGCACGGGTAACCGACTAGTATAGTATAATATTAGTGTTAAGACGATATTTTGCTACACGGATTTTGCATATCATAATTGCAGTTGTCGTTCTATATCTATATTTTATATGGATTTTTAACTCTCGTGGCAACATACATGTATATATATATATATAAAGTAGTTACTACTGATTTATAGAGCTCATCTGAGCTCGAACGGATGGGCCAAAACACAACATATTCTTCGCAAGCAATCATTATGGCGTTATCTAAGGACCATATTAATCTGGTATAATATATCACACCTTCTACACGATCTCTGTTTAGAAGAGTGAAACTCTATAGAGGTTTCTGGAAGAGTACAATAGAAGTGTCCAGACTACACTGCCACACACACGTATATGTACATGTTAATGGGCCAGACACTAGTCACATGGCCCAACACTCCCCCTCAAGATGGGCGATAGATATCAATCATCTCCATCTTGGTACACAACACATCATACTCTTTTACTCTTACACCCTTAGTCAAGCAATCTGCTATTTGAGCTTTTGAGTTTACATGATTCAACTCTAAAGTACCATCATCTAACTTCTCTTTGATGAAGAATCGATCAATTTCCACATGTTTTGTTCTGTCATGTTGAACTGGATTGTTAGCTATATTCATGGCTGACTTATAATCACACCATAGCTTCAGGGAGTCTTTTCTTAATACATTCAACTCTGATAAAAGACCTTTTATCCATAGCATCTCACATATCACAAGGGCCATACCTCGGTATTCTGCTTCAGCGGTGGAACGGGATACCACAGATTGTTTCTTGCTTCTCCATGATACTAAATTTCCTCCAACAAACACACAGTATCCTGAAGTTGACCTTCTATCATCAAGGCAGCTACCCCAGTCTGCATCAGAGTAACCTTCCACCTTTAGATGACCATGACCTTTAAAGATTATTCCCTTTCTAGGACAAGTCTTCAAATATCACAGTATATGATACACTGCATCAAAATGTCCACTTCTAGGGTCATGCATATATCGACTCACCACACTGACTGCATATGTGATATCAGGTCTTGTATGGCACAAGTAGATGAGCCGTCCAACAAGTCTTTGATACCTTTCTTTATTCACAAGATCACCATATTCAGCACATAATTTATGATTCAAGTCGATGGGTGTTGCTACAGGTCGACACCCCAACATACCTGTTTCATCAAGTAAATCTAGAACATATTTCCTTTGGGAGAGAACTATTCCTTTTGGAGATCGAGCAATCTCAATACCAAGAAAGTATTTGAGATGACCAAGATCTTTAACCTCAAATTCCTTACTTAGATTCTTCTTTAGACATGCAATCTCAAGCTCGGTGTCACCTGTAATAATAATATCATCCACATACACAGCTAGAATTGCGATTCATCGTCCAAAGTGTTGATAAAAAACAGTGTGATCTCTGTTGCATTGTTTATATCCCATGCTACATATTGCACGTCTAAATCTGTCAAACCATGCTCTTAGAGACTGCTTGAGACCATACAATGATTTTTTCAATCGACAAACTTTCCCAATTGTCTCAGGCTTTGACAATCCAGGAGGAATCTCCATATAGACCTCCTCTTGCAAATCACCATGTAAGAAAGCATTCTTAACATCTAGTTGATACAAGGGCCATCCAAAATTTGTAGCACAAGAGATCAATGTCCTTACAGTACTCATTTTTGCCACTGGTGCATATGTCTCATCATAATCAATTCCATACGTTTGACTATACCCTCTTGCAACCAATCTTGCTTTATATCGTTCTACCCTTCCTTCTGGGTTTTGCTTCCCAGTGAATACCCATTTACAACTAACCGCCTTCTTTCCTTCAGGTAGTTTCTCAAATTGCCATGTTTGATTTTTTTCTAGAGCTTTAAGCTCCTCCAACATTGCCTCACGCCAGTTAGAATTACATTGTGCTTCTTTCCAATCTCTTGGAATTGCTACAGAATGCAATGATGCAACAAATGCTCTATATGATGGTGACAAAGACGCATATGAGACATAATTGCTAATATCATGTTCATATCCATACCTTGTTGGGGGGACTCCAGCTTTAGCACGCGCACCTTTTCGTATTGCAATGGGCAAATCATAAGTGCCATACTCTTCAGTTTCTCCATGAGACGTCAAAGGTACATTTATAGCCTCTAATGTGTTTGGAGAAAATTGCTCAGTACTTGATGCTGAATTGGTTTCAGGAGCCTGAGATTGCACATGGGACTTCCTTCTTGTATATACTTCGCCCTTATATCGTAAGTCGTCTCCACAAGGTTTATTATTCTCGTGACTAGGATGTGGCTCCAATTCACTTGACATTACTTGCATTTTTTGAGAAGCACCAATCACCACTTCCATTTTATTTGGTTGTTGTTCCATTGAATCAACCATTCTGTTCTCCCCGTCTCGACTAGCTTCATATGTGCTAGTAGAGACATAATCAAGAAAAAAATTTAGATCTGTCTTCTCACCATAGAAAGGCACAGTCTCTCTAAATGAAACATCCATGCTTACAAACAAACGTCGTTCACTAGGACTCCAACACTTGTATCCCTTTTGCCCTGCAGGATATCCAACAAAAATGCACTTCACAGCACGAGGATCCAACTTCCCCACCTGAGGTCTATGATATCTGACAAAGCATGTACATCCAAAAATTTTAGGTGGAACCACAAACTTATTCTCACCGAGAAGAATCTCACATGGAGTCTTCATTGCAAGTATTTTTGAAGGAGTACGATTAATAAGATATGTGGCAGTCAATACAGCTTCACTCCATAGGAACTTCGAAACATTCATTGTAAACATCAGAGAACGAGCAACTTCCAAAATGTGACGATTCTTCCTTTCAGCCACACCATTTTGTGGAGGTGTATCAGGACAGGATGTCTGATGTAATATACCATTTCTTGACAGAAAGGCATTAAATTCCTTGTTTACATACTCGGTTCCATTGTTTGTTCTTAGGATTTTGACTTGAGTATTGAATTGATTCTCAACCAGTGCACAAAAATTTTGAAAACATTTCAATACTTCATCTTTATGCTTCATCACATAGACCCAAGTCATCCGAGAAAAACAATCGATAAAAGTAACAAAGTACTTCATCCCATTAATAGAAGTCACATGACATGTCCAAACATCAGAATGAACTAGCACAAAAGGAGATATACTCCTGATACCTCGACTAATATAAGATGTCCTTGTGTGTTTTGCAAACTCACAGGCATCACACAATAGCTTGCTTTTATCCACCCCACACATTACATCACGAAAAGCTTTACATATCTTATTAAAAGAAAGATGCCCTAATCTACAATGCAAAAGCATCACTGCAACCTCCTTCTCTTCCATTCTTGTTGCTAGCATAGTGCATATTGTACCATTTGTCCCCTCATGATCCATATACCACAATCCATTACGCCTGGTAGCTGTCCCAAGTCTCTTCCCTGTTTCCCTCTCCTGAATTAAACAATTATCTCGATTAAGAATAATACGACAATCCAATTGATCAACCAAGGCACTTAGTGATATCAAGTTGACAGGAAAGGTTGGCACATACAAAACTGATGACAACTTAATAGATGGAGTGCATTGCACTGTGCCAACACCCTTGATGGGTTGAGGTGTACCATCAGCAGTGTGTATAATTTCTTTACGTGTGGGGGGATATCTTATATATGATGTAAACTCACTAGACGTGCATGTGACATGCTTTGATGCTCCTGAGTCTAAAATCCATTTTAACTGTGTGACCTGTGTGGGTACAAAAGCATGAGCATAATTACCTTCATCAGTGTAGGCAAAGTGGACAAAATCCCCGATGTGAGACTCCTGATCTTTGTCTCCAGAGATTTGGTTTTTCTTCCTCAACTTTGTTTCATCTTCATGTTCCATAAATGTTTCAAGTTCTTCTTGTGTAGTTGCTGCATTTGCCCTTGCCCAACTCCTGCCTCCACGACCTCTGCCGCCTCTAGGAGCCCCTCTTCCTCTCCCACGATTAACTTTGGAAGGCTTAGAACAATTACGTGCAATATGTCCAACATCACCACAATTGTAACATTCTCTAGTATCTTTGGTTCTCATAGCTGAAAACATGGGATGAGATGACGTTTGAGAACTTTCTCTCATCACTTTGAGTCTTGACTCCTCCTGGGATATAGCAACTATGGCTTCTTGTAGGCTAGGAAGAGTGGATTGATGAAACATGGAGGCACGTCTTCCCTCGAACTCTAAGTTTAGCCCCCTTAGGAATTGAAGTACACATCTTTTTTCCACCCATTTCTTCGCCCAAACAACGCACTCTGAGTGTGGTAGCTCAATAGGATCATAATGATCAACATCAGCCCATAAACATTGTAACTCCTGAACATACTCCGCCACAAACCGCTCCCCCTGTTTGATATTATGGAGGCGATCTTCAGTCTCCACCATCAACATAACATTTCTAGCTCCCGAGTACATTTCTTCAAGTGCTTTCCACATTTCTGCAGCACTTATGATTGTATCAACAGTGCTAGCAATTGATGGAATCATAGAACTCAACATCCATGCTGCCACTAAAGAGTTTATAGCATCCCAGTCTTTCCATTCAGCACTTAACTTATCCTTGGGCTCAACGACATCTCCTTTAACATAGCCCTCGAGTCTCTTTGCCTTTAATAATCGCAATGCTCTTCTAGACCATGCCAAATAATTTTTCAACCCTTCTAACTTAATCTCATTTGGCATTAGCTCTAACTTCTAAACTGGTTCTATATGAGCAACATTGTATTTACTTGAAGATGGAGCCTCATCCCTTTTTGCTGACAGTAATTCGACCAATTTGCCAAGAACCTGCTCAATTCCTTGATTTTCCCCCATAATATATTTGTAATAATAACTAGAAAACTAAATTTTCTCTCAAATTAGTCACTTCCACTCAATGCACAATCTGAGTAATTTCTCCTCCCAACAAATGATTGGCTCTTCCTGCGTGGGGGCACCAGTAGTGAGAGCTGCAATGGCCTGTGTGCCAGCGGTTTCCTCAAGGGTTGGACGAGCTGCGGCAGCTGGAGTGCCTCGCCAAGCACCCCTATCTGCAGATCCTTGTCGCCGACGAGATCCGCTAGTTTGCCCGCGTCCACATCCTTCGGCAGCATAATCTACTCGCGCACGTACTGCAGCACCACACCGTGCTACAGATTTCTTCTCCCTCCGACGAGTGTAGGCTCCTCCTCGTCGTCGGCGGTGTGGGCCACGCGCTCCTTGCCTTGCTCTGCCTTCTCCTTGCACGCGGTGTCGGCCGTCACCTCCGTGGCCTTCTGCGCCACCTGCGCACCCGTGGAGACCGTTGCGTCCTTGGCCTTCACAGCCGCCTGATGCGTGTACCCGGTCGTCGTCTTCCTCGTTGCCACCGTCGCCTCCTTCGCCTTCTCGGCCGCGGCTGTCTCACCGGTGCTCAGCCTGGCTCCTCCGCCTCCTACCACTACGTCGTCGCCGTTGATCCCGGCTCCGGTACCATGTGTAGAGGTTTCTGGAAGAGTACAATAGAAGTGTCCAGACTACAGTGCCACACACACGTATATGTACATGTTAATGGGCCAGACACTAGTCACATGGCCCAACAAACTCAAATTGTTACAAGCTCTTTCTCAGATCAGTTTCCCTGTTATATTAATCCCGTTCTTCTTTTTTCAACACACGGGTACGACATTGTGCACGATTTTTGTCAACATAGGGGGAAAAAGTATGCAGACGGCCTCAGGAGACCAGAGACAAAACCAAAACGCAAAACAATCTATATACATAGGAAACGAAACTAGGTGTACGAAAACCACAATCAATCAAGGAGCTGGAAAACTTTGCACCAGCCAAATCTCGCTCGCTTCTTCTTTGATTTTTTTTAACGAGGTCTACCACCAATGACCCTTCTTGCTAAAAATGAGTATGGTGCAACCTATGTTTTCTAATTTCACATTTTGTGTCTACCATGGTCAATACGCTTATCCAAATATTGACCCATACTATGGAAAGCTTTTATGCAGCGGCTTACGGTGGACAGCCACTAGTAAACTTTTACGCACTCCACTAGCAAATACAAGTGTTGTAACAAATTAGAAATTGTGTCCAAATAGTAGGTTGTTTCCACTTTGTGGAGCATTTATGATTTACCTAATTTTAGAATGATTGAAGAGCACCGAGCTCATTTAGTTTGACTCCTTTCGTATGCCCAGACCTCAAACCAACCATGGTTTCAGTCAGATGCAGTACAAAGTATAGCCTGCTAGTGTGTCTTGACTCTTGAGATGGTAGGCCAATTTAGTTAGTATTGTTTATTTGAATATGTAGGCAGCAAGAAAAGGATAATTTGCAATGACCATGGACCTTCCTGCGCCTATTATTATTCCTTGTTAAACTGATGTCCTAGGATTTAATAAAATTGATAATCTTTCATATGCATCCACCGTTAGTCAGAAGGGAACGTATCTGGTGCTCAAAGGGGTACGGTGCTCATATGCATATTTTAAATCTAGTGCATTCATTTCGCATCTAACAGCAGCACCAATTTTGTGAAGAACCCTTTCCACCTTCCTCCCCTGGTGGGAGGGGTTCTTCGTAAAATTGCTGGTGTCGTTGAATGCAAGATGGATGCAGCAGATTTAAAATGTGCACATGAGCACCGTACCCCTTTGAGCACCAGATACGTTCCCTAGTCAAAATGCATATGGCTGGCTTACCTTTGCCTACCGATGCAATTGAAGAGCCTGTGTATGTAAATGCAAAGCAATACAATGCCAATATTAAGGCCATGTTTGGTTTCTTTATTCTAGAGACTAAAGTTTAGTTAGGGGACTAAAGTTGTCGGTGTTTCGAAACCCGGGGGGTCCCTGGACCGACGAGTGAATTGTCGCCGCGTGCCCCAGCCCAGATGGGTCGACGCGAGGCGGAACGCGAAGGGGGGAAAGGAAGCAGCCGGAGGGGGGCAGGCGTGAGAGAGCGGATCCCGCGGCCTTCGTGTTAGCCCTGCGCCTGAGTCGGGTGCGCTTGCAGTAGGGGGATACAAGCGTCCACGCGGTAGTGGGAGCGAGCGGCCTTGCGCGAGTGCCGTCCCGTCCTTCCTCGCGCGGGCCAACCCTCTGTAAGAGGGCCCTGGTCCTTCCTTTTATAGGCGTAAGGAGAGGATCCAGGTGTACAATGGGGGGTGTAGCAGAGTGCTACGTGTCTAGCGGAGGAGAGCTAGTGCCCTAAGTACATGCCGTCGTGGCAGCCGGAGAGGTTTTGGCACCCGATTCGTGTGGTGTCGTGGCCGTCGGAGGAGTGCTGGAGCCTGGCGAGAGGACAGCTGTTGGGGCTGTCGAGTCCTTGCTGACGTCCTCTTGCTTCCGTAAGGGGGCTGAGAGCCGCCGTCGTCACAGGGCATGCGGGGCGCCATCATTACTCGCATGGTGGAGCGAGCCAGATGGGACGCCGATCTGGTTCTCCGTAGCCCGAGTCAGCTCGGGGTAGGGTAATGATGGCGCTTCCTATTGACGTGGTCGGTCCGCGCCCTAGGTTGGGCGATGTGGAGGCTCCTCCGAGGTCGAGGTCGAGTCTGTCTTCCGTGGTCGTGGTCGAATCCGAGCCCCTGGGTCGGGCGAGGCGAAGACCGTCGGCTGAGGCCAGGGCTGAGTCCGAGCCCTGGGGTCGGGCGAAGCGGAGTCCGTCGTCTCCTGGGGCCGAGCCCAAGTCCGAGCCCTGGGGTCGGGCGAGGCGGAGTTCGCCGTCTTCCGGGGTTGAGCCCATGTCCGAGCCCTGGGTCGGGCGGAGCGGAGTTCGCCGTCTTCTGGGGCTGAGCCCATGTCCGAGCCCTGGGGTCGGGCGAAGCGGAGTTCGCCGTCTTCCAAGGCTGAGCCCGAGTCCGAGCCCTGGGTCAGGCGGAGCGGAGTTCGCCGTCTTCCGGGGCTGAGCCCGAGTCCGAGCCCTGGGTCGGGCGGAGCGGAGTTCGTCGTCTTCCAGGGCTGAGCCCGAGTCCGAGCCCTGGGTCGGGCGGAGCGGAGTTCGCCGTCTTCCGGGGCTGAGCCCGAGTCCGAGCCCTGGGGTCGGGCGAGGCGGAGTTTCCTATGACGCCCGAGGCCGGCCTTAGCTGCTGTCAGCCTCACTCTGTCGGGTGGCTCAGCAGTCGGAGCGGCGCAGGCGGCGCTGTCCTCTTGTCAGACCGGTCAGTAGAGCGACGAAGTGACTGCGGTCACTTTGGCTCTGTCGACTGGAGGGCGTGCGTCAGGATAAAGGTGTCAGGCCACCTTTGCATTAAATGCCCCTGCGATTTGGTCGGTCGGCGTGGCAATGTGGCCAAGGTTGCTTCTCGGTGAAGACTGGGCCTTGGGCGAGCCGATAGTGTGCCCGTTGCTGGAGGGGGGTCCTCGGGCGAGACGTAGGTTCTCCGGGGTCGGCTTCCCTTGCCCGAGGCTAGGCTCGGGCGAGGCACGATCATGTCCCTTGAATGGACCGATCCTTGACTTAATCGCACCCATCAGGCCTTTGCAGCTCTGTGCTGATGGGGGTTACCAGCTGAGATTTAGGGGTCTTGAGGGTACCCCTAATTATGGTCCCCGACAGTAGCCCCCGAGCCTCCAAGGGAGTACTAATACTCTCTTGGAGGCTTTTGCCGTACTTTTTTGCAAGGGGACCAGCCTTTTTCGGTTGCATTCTGTTCCGGTGGGTGCGCGCGAGCGCACCCGCCGGGTGTAGCCCCCGAGGCCTCGGAGGAGTAGTTTTACTCCTTCGAGGTCTTAGTGTGTTTCGCAACACTTCGGCTGGTCTAGTTGTTCCCTCATGCGAGCTGGCTGTAGCCCGAGTGCACGGTCGGGTCCCAAGTTCTCGGGCTGGTATGTTGACGCTGTCAACGGTTTGGCCGGAGCCGGGTTTGCGAGAGCAGCCCCCGAGCCTCTGCACAGGGCGAGAGGACGGTCAAGGACAGACTCGTCTTTTTTACATACGCCCCTGCGTCGCCTTTCCGCAAGGAGGAGGGGGGGAAGCGCCATGTTGTCCTTGGAGGGCGCCGAACATGGTGTTTCTGGTGAGCTGCTGGCGGGTAATCCGAGCGGACGTCCGTGCCCCATTTGTTAGGGGTCGGCTAGAGGCCCAGAGGCGCGCCCAAAAGTACCTGCGGGTGATCTGCCGGACCCGGTCCCCTGTCGACAGGGTCCGAGGGCTCGATGCCTCCCTCTAATGGGATTCCGTTACAAGATCGTTCCCGCTGGTCTCGGAAATGTCCTAGGGTACCTCGGGAGCGTAGCCCGAGCCTTGGTTATGTATCGAACGTACCCATGGTCATCCCTCGCTCTGTGTCTGAGGCGACTGTGAACCCTTCGAGGGCCAGCCTACGAACCCCTGATCAGTAGTGGGCGCGGAGCCCGAGTGGCCTGAGGCGGCCGTTGAACCCTTCGAGGGGCCGGCCATCGAACCTCTGACCAGTAGTGGGCGCATAACCCAATCGATCTGAGGCGGTCGTTGAACCCCTCCGAGGGGCCGGCCTTCGAACCTCTGATCAGTAGGGAGGCTCGGAGCCTGTTCCCTTCACGGAGAAGGGTCCTTTTCGGGGTATCCCCCTTTCCCGGTCCCTGTTGTGAGAGAGAGAAAGAGGAAAAGGAAAAGGATGCGAAGTCGAATGACGTGGCGTACCTTTTTCGACGCGGTCATTATGGCGAAGGCGAAGCGTTGCTTGCTTCTCCCGCCTGAGGCACCGCCTGTCCTGCCGCGGAGTTAATGCGACGGGGCGAGCGGTTCGTGGGGCGGTCGTTACGCGTGTGCGTGCCTTTCGAGGAACGGATCACGGGCGCACCGTCTTCACGCCGTGGGAGAGGGCTCCCTCGCTGCCCCTGGATGGGACGTGAGCTTGGCTGACGACGCGACCGCTGCTTCTGCCCGCCTGTCACTGCCATTACTGCCGGCCCAATTTTGACCGCATTTGACCGTCGCGCTTGGCTGGCACTGCAGGGTTGCCTCGAGTCGCGGTATTGACTCCGCAGTTGAGGAGGCGCGGTAGTGGCGTGAGTGGCGGTGCAGTTGCTCACACGTGGCAACCGGCGTGTCGGTTGCATGACGCGTGGGCCTGGACCTCCATGCTGGGCTCGTTGGAGTCGAAGGGGCGCGCCCACTTGGCACGGTTGCATGCCGCCTGCATGGCTGTCTGCCCTTTCACCCGCTGGTCTGTGCGAAAGTGGAGGAGCGCTTGTAACCGCCGGGTGGTTGCATGCACCGCGCGCGCGTGGCGGTTTGGCTTCTTCTCCCCTGGACCGGCTTGCATGACGTGTGGGACCCAGCCCCCGCGCCGTGGGGGGAGAATCTTGGAGCGTGTTGGAGAAGACTCAACCCGCAACGGTTGAGGACGCAAGTGGAGAGAGTCGCCTTTAAAAGGGGGCGACCCCCTTGGAGGGCAACCATGTCTTCGCGCTCCCCTCATGCATCGTGTCTTTCAACCTTCCGAGCCCCCGGGCGGGGGACGCCTGCAATCCTTCCGCCTTGTCGTCGGAGGAACGCAACTTCGTGGAAGTTGGTACCTTTCGGCCATCGTTCGGCTTCAAGGATTTTCATCAGGCAGCCCGGCTGCATCCCCTCGCCGGTGGTCACCCAAGACGGTGACCCCCAGCTTCTGGACGGGGAGAAGCGAGCCGGGCTGCGATCTTGGTTCCGCTCTCAGCTTCAAGGATGTTCATCTTCCTTGCTGGGGCGGAGGCCGGGCTGAGCCGGAGCTCTACCTCCCGCGCGGGTTCGTGGGTCAGCCTCCCCTTCGGCATCCAAGGGAGAGGGCGCTCACTAGCCTTGCGAGCGGGGCAGACTTCGACAACGTGGGGCCGGTCGACGGCAGGTGTCGCCAGCTCCAGCACGTTGGGCTCGCCGGCTTGGCTCCCGGTGCCCCCTCCTGCCGCGAGGGCGGTTGTCGCGCCGTGCGCACGGGTGGACCGCCCAAGACATCGCGTGCCGCTAGAGCGGCGTTCGTGTTCTAGGGCTGTCCTGCCTTTGCAACGGTACGGGGCCTCCGCGCGGAGGTCGGTGCTCCGCTCGTCCGGGAGGATCCGAGTGGGGATCTGCCGATGGCCTGATGCTCCACTCGAAGGCACCGAGGTGGATGCGGTCCGAGAAGTCCCCGTCGCCAACGGGATCACTGCCACCATCCGTGCTCCGGGCCTCCGGCTCTTTGTACTTGTCCTCGCCCCTCGAGCGTCGGTGCGGGCGAGGGCAAGGTTGCAGCGGCTTCCGCCCTGGGGCCATTGCTGCTGCCGTGGGGACGGAACCGGAGTTCCATTTGCATTGGCACCTTGAATGCCGGTGTCTTGTTCAATGCGGCTGTCGAGGCCTGAACGTGTACGTATTTTCGGCACGGAGCCGTGTTTTTTCTTCATTTCGAGCACTGAGACTCGCCTTGTCGATTATCTGAACCGCTTCACCGAGCGTGAGTTGCCTCGTGCAAAGGTGACGAGTGAGGTATCCGTATCCCGGAGGAGTAGGAGTCCCTCGGCTCGGTCGGCCTTGCTGTTCGAGGCCCCTCTTGCTTAGTTAAAGGAACCCCTCGACCGCCCTTCGATGAGCCGAAGCTGGAGGTAGCGGTGTCAGCACGGACGGAGGCAGAGTTGGCTTCGAAAAGGAGGTGTAGTTGGCCAGAGCCTGGCCGGGTCGTCCACTGGCGGAGCCGACGCCGGAGTTGGGCTGCCGAGGCCACAAGCCGAGCTGATGTCTTTGGGGGTCAGCTGGCCGAGGCCTCGGGGTGGCCGGCCGAGCCGCCTGCTCGGGCTGGATTCTCGAAGAAGACCCTGGCGGCGATGGCCTGGGTGTGGTGCTGATGTCGTCCTTCAGAGTGGGGGCCCTCCGACCGCGTCACCGTCTGAGGCTAGGTCAGACCCCGCCGAAGGTGTAGTTGATGCCGAGGGTGCTGCTGCCCCCTTCGGCTGTCGACGTCCGAGCCTGCAGGATCAGGTTGTCTTGTAGTGTGTGTATGTTTTCTGCGGCCGCCGAGGCCTGAACACACCGTCGTCGTGTTGTAAAGCTGCGTTTCTTTTCCTCTTGTTTCGAGTATCCGGACTCGTGTGTCGGTAATAGAATTGTTTGTGCGGGCGAGAGTTGCTTTTCACGGAAGGCGATGAGTGAGGTATCCGTATCCCGGAGGCGTAGGAATCCCTCGGCTCGATCGGCCTTGCCGCTTATGCGCGCTCTTACTCGTCCATAGGGTTCTGTTACCGACGCAGTCGAGAAGGCCCGAAAAATCATTTCGGCAGAGGAGCTCTCGAGCATGAAGTCTTGTTCGGTCCGTGGAGTCACTTATCCGAGCGCGAGTTACTTATCGCAGAAGGTGAGGAGTGAGGTATCCGTATCCCGGAGGCGTAGGAGTCCCTCGGCTCGGTCAGCCTTGGCTGCTTACGTGTACTTCGTCGTTTTTAGGATCCACTTTTGAAGTAGTCGAAGAGCACGAAAGGCATTCTGGCAGAAAATATTTTTTTTCTTTTTTCGAGGAAAATTTCGACGCAGAGGGGGTTGCCCCCTTCTAGCCCCCGAGGGAGGGTCGGGCTTTGCCGAGGCAAGGCTGACCCTTCCTTGACGACCAGACTTGGTGTGTGAACGAGGTATACGAGCAACTTGAAAGCATCTTAAGGGTAGAAGCGACGTAGCTGTTGGATGTTCCAAGCGTTGTTGTAGACCTCGCCTTGGCTGTTGGCCAGCTTGTACGTTCCGGGCTTCAGGACCTTGGCGATGACGAACGGCCCTTCCCAGGGAGGCGTGAGTTTGTGCCGCCCTCGGGCGTCTTGTCGCAGCTGAAGCACCAGGTCACCCACCTGGAGGTCTCGGGACCTAACCCCTCGGGCGTGGTAGCGTCGCAGGGACTGCTGGTACCGCGCCGAGTGTAGTAAGGCCACGTCCCGAGCCTCCTCCAGCTGGTCCAGTGAGTCTTCTTGGTTGGCTCGGTTGCTTTGGTCGGTGTAGGCCCTCGCCCTCGGGGAACCGTATTCTAGGTCTGTGGGCAAGATGGCCTCGTACCCATAGACTAGAAAGAACGGTGTGAAGCCCGTGGCTCGGCTCGGCGTCGTCCTCAGACTCCAGACCACCGAGGGGAGTTCCTTCATCCACCGCTTGCCGAACTTGTTGAGGTCGTTGTAGATCCGAGGCTTGAGTCCTTGCAGGATCATGCCGTTAGCTCGCTCCACTTGCCCATTCGTCATGGGGTGAGCCACGGCAGCCCAGTCCACTCGGATGTGGTGATCCTCGCAGAAGTCCAGGAACTTTCTGCCGGTGAACTGGGTGCCGTTGTCGGTGATGATGGAGTTCGGGACCCCAAAGCGATGGATGATGTTGGTGAAGAACGCCACCGCCTGTTCGGACCTGATGCTGTTTAGGGGTCGAACCTCGATCCACTTGGAGAATTTGTCGATAGCGACCAACAGGTGCGTGTAGCCCCCGGGTGCCTTCTGCAAGGGGCCAACGAGGTCCAGACCCCACACAGCAAACGGCCAGGTGATGGGTATGGTCTGCAGAGCCTGAGCGGGCAGGTGGGTCTGCCTCGCGTAGAACTGACACCCTTCGCAGGTGCGGACAATTCTAGTAGCGTCGGCCACCGCCGTCGGCCAGTAGAATCCTTGTCGGAAGGCGTTTCCAACGAGGGTTCGAGGTGCTGCGTGATGGCCGCAAGCCCTCGAGTG
This sequence comes from Zea luxurians, assembly GCA_029449295.1. Classification (NCBI taxonomy): domain Eukaryota; kingdom Viridiplantae; phylum Streptophyta; class Magnoliopsida; order Poales; family Poaceae; genus Zea; species Zea luxurians. Next base: position 143,905,750 of record JAOPSE010000007.1, on the reverse strand, counting down.
TATCTCTTGCAAGAGCTACTGGCCTTCGGCGATGGAAATGCATCGCTGGAGGATGCCTGAGGGGCTGCGGTGGTAGAGCTCCTTCCCGTCTCCCAGCAAGACGAAAGACTTGGCGCGCCGCGCCAACCGCCGAGCTTCGGCTTGGTCGAGGGGCAGCTCTCCTCGGTGGAGATATTGCAGGTACGGGGTCTGCCAGCTTTGATTAGGCATGACCTCGCTTGGTTCCCCCTCGACGCGCAGTGCCTCACCCTCGGGGGCCGAGGGTACCTCGGGCTGAGCCGAGGGTACCTCGGACCGTGCTGAGGGTACCTTGGACTGGGCCGAGGGTACCTCGGACTGAGCCGAGGGTGCCTCGGGCGGAGCCGACGGTGCCTCGGGCTCGGGCGTGTCCTCGGTCTTGACGGAGGGTTGATGCAGGTCTCGGGAGAATACGTCCGGGGGAACTGTTGTTCGTCCCGAGGCTATTTTAGCCAGCTCGTCCGCAGTCTCGTTGTAGCATCGGGCGATGTGGTTGAGCTCGATCCCGTAGAACTTGTCTTCCAGGCGCCGAACCTCATCGCAGTAGGCTTCCATCTTCGGGTCGCGGCAGTGGGAGTTCTTCATGACTTGGTCGATGACGAGCTGCGAGTCACCGCGAGCGTCGAGGCGTCGGACCCCTAGCTCGATGGCGATTCGCAACCCGTTTACCAGAGCCTCGTACTCCGCCACATTGTTGGACGCCGGGAAGTGGAGGCGTAGCACGTAGCGTAGGTGCTTCCCGAGGGGCGAGACAAAGAGGAGGCCTGCGCCGGCCCCCGTCTTCATCAGCGACCCATCGAAAAACATGGTCCAGAGCTCCGGTTGGATCGGAGCCGTCGGGAGCTGGGTGTCGACCCATTTGGCCACGAAGTCCGCCAAGACCTGGGACTTGATGGCCTTCCGAGGGGTTGAACGCGCTTCCCGGGGACGATCCCGTGGAAAGGCGCAGCGCCCGTCCGGACCGAGGACAGATCGATCCGCAGAAGCCCGAGGGTCTCGGCGTAGATGATGTTGAGGTTGCTGCCTCCGTCCATGAGGACCTTGGTGAGCCTGACGTTGCCGATGATGGGGTCGACAACGAGTGGGTATCTCCCCGGGCTCAGCACGTAGTCTGGATGGTCGGCTTGGTCGAAGGTGATGGGCTTGTCGGACCAGTCTAGGTAGACTGGCGCCACCACCTTTACCGAGCAGACCTCCCGACGCTCTTGCTTGCGGTGCCGAGCCGAGGCATTCGCCACTTGCCCGCCGTAGATCATGAAGCAGTCACGGACCTTGGGGAACCCTCCTACCTTGTGATCTTCCTCCTTCGCGTTGTCGAGGGCCTTGCCACCCTCCGCGGGTAGCCCGGCCTTGTGGAGGTGTCGTCGAAGCATGGCACACTCCTCAAGGGTGTGCTTGACGGGCCCCTGATGATAGGGGCACGGCTCCTTGAGCATCTTGTCGAAGAGGTTGGCACCTCCGGGAGGCTTCCGGGGGTTCTTGTACTCGGCGGCGGCAACAAGGTCTGCGTCGGCGGCGTCGCGTTTCGCTTGCGACTTCTTCTTGCCCTTCTTCTTGGCGCCGCGCTGAGTTGACGCCTCGGGAGCATCTTCCGGTGGGCGGCCCTGGGGCTGCTTGTCCTTCCGGAAAATGGCCTCAACCGCCTCCTGGCCAGAGGCGAACTTGGTGGCGATGTCCATCAGCTCGCTCGCCCTGGTGGGGGTCTTGCGACCCAGCTTGCTCACCAGGTCGCGGCAGGTGGTGCCGGCGAGGAACGCGCCGATGGCATCTGAATCGGTGACGTTGGGCAGCTCTGTGCGCTGCTTCGAGAATCGCCGGATGTAATCCCGGAGAGGCTCTCCCGGCTGCTGGCGGCAGCTTCGGAGATCCCAGGAGTTCCCAGGGCGCACGTACGTGCCCTGGAAATTGCCGGTGAAGGCTTGGACCAGGTCGTCCCAGTTGGAGATCTACCCCGGGGGCAGGTGCTCCAGCCAGGCTCGAGCGGTGTCGGAGAGGAACAGGGGGAGGTTGCGGATGATGAGGTTGTCATCGTCCGTTCCGCCCAGTTGGCAGGCCAGCCGATAGTCCGCGAGCCACAGTTCCGGTCTCGTCTCCCCCGAGTACTTTGTGATAGTAGTCGGGGTCCGGAACCGGGTCGGGAACGGTGCCCGTCGTATGGCGCGGCTGAAAGCCTGCGGACCGGGTGGTTCGGGCGAAGGACTCCGATCCTCCCCGCTGTCGTAGCGTCCCCCACGCCTGGGGTGGTAGCCTCGGCGTGCCCTGTCGTCGAGGTGGGCCCGATGGCTGTGATGATGACGCTCGTTGCCGAGGCGACCCGGGACCGCAGACGCTGTGTTGCGCGTGCGCCCGGAGTGGACCGAGGCTTCCCGCATAAATCGGGAAGTCGCGGCGCGATGTTCCAAGGGGAACCCTTGCCTTCGGGAGGCAGAGGTTTCGGCCCGTCGGACCGCGGCGTCCTCCAGGAGATTCTTGAGCTCTCCCTGGATACGCCGCCCCTCGGTGGTTGATGGCTCCGGCATCGCGCGGAGGAGTATTGCCGCTGCAGCCAGGTTCTGGCCGACTCCGCTGGAATCCGGCGGCGGCCTCACCCTGACGTCGTCGGCGATGCGGTGCTGGATGTCCTGGGGGAGATGACGCGCTTCTCCGGCCGGGGGTTGGACCGCCCATTCCTGCCCGATGTCCCGGCGGATCGGCACAAGCGTTCCTGCTCCCTCGTCGAACCTGGCCTGCCTCTCGCGGATTTGCTCGAGCTGTGGGTCAGGACCCCCCGCCGGGACGGGGACCACAGCTAGCTCCCGAAGGATGTCAACGCGAGGCGCGGGCCTAGGGGGATCACCATTTTTCGGCATACCAAGATGGTTGCCTTCGCCGGGACCCCCTAGATCGACGTGGAAACATTCACGACTTGGGCCGCGGTCCTCATTGTCGAGGCCGCGGCTGCCGTCGGAACAGTCGGAAAGGCAGTAGTCACATGTGGTCATGAAGTCCCGCACGGCACTGGGGTTACCAAGTCCGGAGAAATCCCAACAGAGGTCGGGCTCGCCATCTTCCTCGAACCCCGAGGGCTCGTGGGTCGAGTCGGCCGTCAGTCGGTCCCAGGGTGACCGCACACGATACCCCAGAGGGTTTGGACTCGCCTCTAAGAGAGTGCTCACCGAAGCGGAGTCGCTTGGTGGGTCGAGGCCGAATCCAAAAGACACGAGATGGGAATCAGTCGGTACCTTTCGGTCGTCGGTCGGTGACGAGGTCGCGTCTGGGACTGACTGCACTGTTGTCTCAGGTACGAGGGTGATGCCCAGCAAGTCCTTCGCGAGTGTGCTGGCGTCGTGCGTTTGCTTGAGATTGGCGTGTTGCGGGGAGGCGGCGCTCGTCTTCGTCTCAGACGCGAGATCGATGCCCGACGCGCCCTCCGTTGGGGCGCCGGCGCCGTCGACTCGCTCGACAGCCAACGAGGTACCGCTTCCCGCTTGGCCTTGGTTGCCCCGCCTCCTCCTCCGTCGGCGGGGGAGGGGACGGGACAAGCCCGAATGTCGTCCTTCCACCACGTGGGGAAGGCGTCGTCGATTTCCCCGCCGGCGAGCGAGTCGTCGACCGCCATTGTCGCTGTCGCACGGCGGGGGAAGGAGTATCATGTCGTAGCTGCCGTCGAGGGACATGAACTCAAGATTCCCGAAACGGAGCACCGTCCTAGGCTGGAAAGGTTGCTGGAGACTGCCCATCTGGAGCTTGACGGGAAGCTGTTCGTCAACACGCAGCAGGCCCCTACCTGGCGCGCCAACTGTCGGTGTTTCGAAACCCGGGGGTCCCTGGACCGACGAGTGAATTGTCGCCGCGTGCCCCAGCCCAGATGGGTCGACGCGAGGCGGAACGCGAAGGGGGGAAAGGAAACAGCCGGAGGGAGGCAGGCGTGAGAGAGCGGATCCCGCGGCCTTCGTGTTAGCCCCGCACCTGAGTCGGGTGCGCTTGCAGTAGGGGGATACAAGCGTCCACCGAGGTCGAGGTCGAGTCTGTCTTCCATGGTCGTGATCGAGTCCGAGCCCCTGGGTCGGGCGAGGCGAAGACCGTCGGCTGAGGCCAGGGCTGAGTCCGATCCCTGGGGTCGGGCAAAGCGGAGTCCGTCGTCTCCTGGGGCCGAGCCCAAGTCCGAGCCCTGGGGTCGGGCGAGGCGGAGTTCACCGTCTTCCGGGGTTGAGCCCATGTCCGAGCCCTGGGTCGGGCGGAGCGGAGTTCGCCGTCTTCCGGGGCTGAGCCCATGTCCGAGCCCTGGGGTCGGGCGAAGCGGAGTTCGCCGTCTTCCGGGGCTGAGCCCGAGTCCGAGCCCTGGGTCGGGCGGAGCGGAGTTCGCCGTCTTCCGGGGCTGAGCCCGAGTCCGAGCCCTGGGTCAGGCGGAGCGGAGTTCGCCGTCTTCCGGGGCTGAGCCCGAGTCCGAGCCCTGGGTCGGGCGGAGCGAAGTTCGCCGTCTTCTGGGGCTGAGCCCGAGTCCGAGCCCTGGGGTCGAGCGAGGCAGAGTTTCCTATGACGCTCGAGGCCGGCCTTGGCTGCTGTCAGCATCACTCTGTCGGGTGGCTCAGCAGTCGGAGCGGCGCAGGCGGCGCTGTCCTCTTGTCAGACCGGTCAGTAGAGCGGCGAAGTGACTGAGGTCACTTCGGCTCTGTCGACTGGAGGGCGTGCGTCAGGATAAAGGTGTCAGGCCACCTTTGCATTAAATGCCCATGCGATTTGGTCGGTCGGCGTGGCGATGTGGCCAAGGTTGCTTCTCGGTGAAGACTGGGCCTTAGGCGAGCCGATAGTGTGCCCGTTGCTGGAGGGGGGTCCTCGGGCGAGACGTAGGTTCTCCGGGGTCGGCTTCCCTTGCCCGAGGCTAGGCTCGGGCGAGGCACGATCATGTCCCTTGAATGGACCGATCCTTGACTTAATCGCACCCATCAGGCCTTTGCAGCTTTGTGCTGATGGGGGTTACCAGCTGACATTTAGGGGTCTTGAGAGTACCCCTAATTATGGTCCCCGACAAAAGTGCTGTCCATATTGAAGTTTTTCACTTTATTAAAAAAGGTAAAAGGCCAGCCAGCTGGGCCACTACTAGGCCGGCTGGCCGAGCAGCCTAGGAAGCAGCGTCTTAACCCTACGTGCTGCTAAGCACGGGGAGGGAGAGACCGAGCGAACGAGCGCAGGAGTTGGCTTCCTGGCGGCGGCGCTCTGCAGGTGGTTGAGGGCTCTCCCGAGATCCATGGCGCCTCCTGCGCAATCTCCTCGAGCCCGGCTTCTTAAGTATGGAGATTTACTCCCTGCTGGGTATCTAGCCAAAAATCGCCAGCTCCCTGTTCTTCTTCCCCTCTCGGTTTCAGTCACAGTTTGGATCGATTCCGTCGATTCTTGGTGTTTTGGTGTTCATCTTGGTGGTGGAAGAAGGTGGAGGTGGCACTGCTCGTGCGCAGTGAGGTTCTCCTGTGATCCGTTGATTTATCAGTGCGCCTGTCTGGTGCTCTGTCTGTTCTGATCTCTGTCCACCGTGGCCTGGTGCTTGGGCTCTCTGCTGCGCAGTGTTCCTCTTCTCGGGCTGGTGCTGTGGACGTCTCCTTCGGCTCCGGCAGCGGCTCTAGTATCTCCGTCAACCTCCCGCCGTGTAGGCCCAGACGTGGGCGGCGGAATTGGTTTTCTGGGACAGAACCTTGTGTCCGCTGAGCTGGTCTTCCCACGTAGACAATCTACGTGTTGTGAGTTGTTCGTTGCCTCACTTTATTTACTGTTTAATTTTGTGCAATTTGCTAGTATTAAATACTTGGGTGTGATTGCACTATTGTGGGTAGATTTGTTTGCTCAATGATAATGCGGTGAAGTGAGACAACGTGACAGTCTGGGTTTTAGTGTGTTGTTATTTTCAGCAGTAATATTATTTATGTCTAGTAATTTCTTTCACTATTGTGCAAGCTGATTATTTAAGTTCATTATTGTTCTTTAATTCTTGTGCATCCTGCTTTAATTTTGATATTGATGCTGGATTTCTAGGCTTATAATATTTGTTCTATAACCCTAATTTGGTAAGGTAGGACTGTCACGTTAGTCGAGGATCTCTGAACACTATTTAGCGTTGGAAGGCTGCCTAGTGCAGCAACCCGCTATTTTGAGAGCAATATCTTAATATAAACAATTATGTTTATGTGTTTAATCTGCCTTCTTCATCTACAAGCCATGTTTAATCATCTAATGGACCTGAGTAGCTATGTTTCATGTTTTCGTATACTGGAATTGCTACTGTTCATTTCTGTTATAATTACATATGGCATTTATCTGAGTTATATGATTGTTTTATTTAGAATTAAAATATTTAATATATTTAAATATGTTGATAGCATGTCACTTATTTCTCTATATTTACAACAATCCAGAAAACCAATTCGTATAATGGCCTCCAGTTCTGATGTCATTAAACCAGAAGCGTTCGACGGCGCTAGCTTTAAGCGCTGACAGATTAAGACTCACATGTGGCTCACTGACCTAAAATTATTTTGGGTAGTGACGTCGGCTGTTCCCCAGGTTGCATCAGATGATTCTGATGATGCAGCAAAGGCCGTCGCACTAGCAGAGAAGGCCAAGTGGGACGAAGCCAATGAGGCATGCTTGTCTTGTCTGCTGAATGTCTTGTCGAACCGCTTATTTGACGTATACTCTGGTTTTACCTCCGTTAAGGGTCTATGGACTGAACTTGAGAACGAGTTCTCTGAAGTTGACAATGGCAATGAGTCATTCACAACGGAAAACTACCTCAACTATAAAATGGCTGAGGGAAGGTCTGTTATGGAGCAGCTATAGGAGATTCAACTCATTGTTAGGGACTTGGTCCAATATGGCTGCGTCCTACCAGACAGTTTTTAAGTGAATGCAATACTGGCAAAGCTCCCACCTTCTTGGCGAGACTTTGTGACTTCACGCCGCCACATGAAGAAGCAAATGACTCTCACTGAGTTGTCAGCTGCGATAAATGTGGAAGAGCGTGCAAGGTCCAGTAACAAGCCATCCCAGCAACTCCAGGCTCATGTTGTTGAGAAGGGTGGAGATAGGAAATTCCAGAAGAAGAAGAACTCTCCACAGAAGAATCTGAACCAACCTAAGTCCAAAAAGATGAAGAAGAAAAAGGAGGACTTTATCTGCTACGTTTGTGGTGTCTCTGGGCATACAGCTCGGAGGTGCAAACTTAGGAAGGGAAAAGGTCCTCCACCTCAGCGCAAAGAAGGGAACGTGGTGGTTAACTCCACCCCAGGGTATGCACCTCAGGCCTTTATGGCAAGTCCATCAGATGACTGGTGGATGGATTCTGGTGCTACTGTTCATATTTGTGCTGATCGATCCATGTTCTCTTCATTCTAGGGATACAGCAGCGCACCAGTCTTGATGGGAAATAATGTTCCGACAGCAGTTCGAGGTACTGGACAGGTCTACCTGAAGTTGACTTCAGGAAAGACGCTCGTGCTGAAGGACATACTCTAGGTGCCCTCGATGAGCCAGAACCTCATATCAATGTCGCTGCTATGTCGATAGGGTCTCAAATTAGTGTTTGAGTCTAATAAAGTGGTCCTGTCTAAGTTTGGTACTTTTGTTGGAAAGTCATATGAGTCAGGCGGTTTGTTCCATCTTTCTGTTTTGAACAATCATTCTTCTTACCATGTTAATGTGGTCTGTAATAACGATTCCATTAATAATATATGGCATTCCCGTTTGTGTCATGTGAATTTTGAGGCCATTAAGAGATTAAGTGACATGTCTTTAATTCCTGAATATAAACATGTTAAAGGTGTAAAATGTGGTATTTGTGTGCAAGCTAAGCAGCCTAGAAAACCGTTTCATACGGTTGAAGTCAAAAGTACCACTCCTTTAGAACTAATTCACTCAGATATCTATGAGATGAATGGTATAATCACAAAAGGCGGTAAAAGATACTTTCTTACCTTGATAGATGATGCTACCAGGTTTTGTTATATTTACTTACTCAGAACCAAAGATGAGGCACTAGAACACTTTAAGATCTATAAGACTGAAGTTGAAAACCAGCTAGACAAGAAAATTAAAAGGCTACGGTCTGATAGAGGAGGTGAATACCTTTCCAACCTTTTTTATGAGTACTGCAAAGAGTGTGGAATCATTCATGAAACCACTGCTCCATATTCACCTCAGTCAAATGGGGTAGCTGAAAGGAAGAACCGAACAGTGTGTGACTTAGCTAATGCTTTATTGCAAAGTTCAGGGATGCCTGACATCTGGTGGGGCGAGGCAGTACTCACGGTATGCTATGTCCTGAACAGGGTGCCGCCTCGCAATCGTGAGGCCACGCCCTATGAAGGATTTAAAGGAAGGAAGCCAGATCTTTTGCATCTTCGGACTTGGGGCTGCCTTGCAAAGGTGAATGTCCCGTTGCCGAAGAAGAGAAAGCTAGGCCCTAAGACCGTAGACTGTGTCTTCCTAGGTTATGCACATAACAGTGCAGCTTATAGATTTCTAGTGGTCCATTCTGAGACAAGCGAAGTCGCTGTAAATGTAATAATGGAGTCTCGGGATGTGACATTCTTTGAGAGCATCTTCCCTATGCGGGATAAGGAAGTAGTAGCCCCAGATGGTCCATCTCGGACATATTCTCTGCCCTCGAGTGTCAATGACCAGACTCCAGATTTGGAGTTAAGGAGGAGTAAGAGACAAAGGACTGAAAAGTCTCTGGGTGATGATTATATTATTTATCTAGTGGATGAAGAACCACGCTCCCTCACAGAGGCATATACTCTCTGGATGCAGAGTACTGGAGGGAGGCTGTCCGTAGCGAGATGGATTCAATCATCTCGAACGGAACTTGGGAGATAACTGATCTCCCAGCTGGTTGCAAGCCTGTGGGCTGCAAATGGATCTTTAGGAGGAAGAGGAGACTCGATGGTACTATTGAAAAGTACAAGGCCCGTCTTGTGGCTAAGGGTTTTACTCAAAAGAAAGAGGAGGATTATTTTAATACTTATTCTCCAGTGGCTCGATTGCCCACAATCCATGTGCTTTTAGCGCTGGCAGCTGCTTATAAACTTCTTGTCCATCAAATGGATGTAAGGACAACATTCCTAAATGGAGAGCTAGAAGAGGAAATTTATATGCAGTAACCAGAAGGATTTGTGGTTAAAGGACAAGAGAGCAAAGTGTGTCGCTTGATTAAATCCTTATACGGTCTTAAGCAAGCTCCCAGACAATGGCATGAGAAGTTTAATAATACTCTGACCACTGCCGGGTTTTATGTAAACGAAGCCGACAAGTGTGTGTATTATCGCTTCTCTGAGGGCAAAGGTGTCATCATGTGTTTATACGTTGATGACATATTGATATTTGGGACCGATTTGGAGGCTATCATGGAGACAAAAGTATTCCTCTCCAAGAACTTTGATATGAAGGACTTGGGTGAAGCTGATGTAATATTGAACATCAAGCTAATAAAGGGTGAGGATGGGATTACTTTGTCACAATCCCATTATGTGGAAAAGGTCCTGACTCGCTTTGGACATATGGACTGTAAACCAGTCACCACGCCCTATGATCCATCCTATACGCTCAGTAAACATGAAGGCGAGCCTGTGAACCAGCTACTATATTCGCAGATCATCGGATCTCTCATGTACTTGAGCAGTGTAACTAGACCAGGTATCTCATATGCAGTATGCAGACTGGCTCGTTATTCGGCCAGTCCAGGAGATACACACTGGGTAGCCTTGTATAGAGTGCTTCGATATTTGAAGGGAGCGATGAATCTTGGTATTAAATATACCGGATTTCCGTCAGTACTTGAAGGATTCAGTGATGCAAACTGGATCTCTGACTCGGATCAAATGAAGTCTACAAGTGGCTATGTGTTCACTTTAGCTGGTGGGGCCGTGTCATGGAGATCGTCTAAACAATCAGTGTCGACACATTCCACCAAGGAGGCTGAATTAGTTGCACTTGATTCAGCAGCATTGGAGGCTGAATGGTTGAGAGACCTGTTGTCAGACCTTCCAATGCTAGCAAAGCCGATACCGGCTGTCCTAGTATACTGTGACAACACTTCTGTGTTGCTGAAAGTGAACAGTAAAAAGGACAACCAAAAATCCTCGAGGCATATCAGAAGACGACTTGATTCATGTCGGCATGCTAGAGAGACGGGTGTAATAACCGTAGATTACATCAAGTCTAAAAGGAACCTTGCTGATCCTTTCACCAAAGGACTGGCTCAAAAGCCAATCTAAGCAGCGTGCATGGGAATGGGACTCGTACCCTGTTAGCGGTTTCAACTGTAGATAACTGTCCTGTGTGACCGGAGGTCCCGAGATCCAGGCTCCAGGAAATGAAGCACTGTGGAACCAAGAGCACAAAAGACAAAGAGTCTCATGAGCTGTTGTGCTCTATCTGTATGGTAGGTTGAGCGATATGCTCTTAATGAAGTCAATGCTATAAGCAGGGAAATTGTCCTACAGAATTTCCTTAATGATTTCACCTATATGAGTTGACTGTGGGGTCACAGTCTGGGAGAGAATGGGGTTTTCTCTCTAGTGAGCTCATGAATAGATATTAAAGAGCATGACCGTAACGCCCTGCCCCGTAAGAGAAGCAGATAATCTGCCTAGTACTATGTGCCTTTTGTGCAAAGATTCTCACACTAGGGTTTGTGGATCAAGGTGTAGTCCTCCGCTTACTCGTGCAGGGTTGGAGTACACTGGGATAGGCTTTGGTTCAAACCTAACAAGTACCTCTGCCGAAAAGTAGTATATAAACAGTATGGGAGCTCAATGACATTGATATGAAAATAAGAGTGAAAATGGTGGGGATTGCTGTCCATATTGAAGTTTTTCACTTTATTAAAAAAGGTAAAAGGTCGGCCAGCTGGGCCACTACTAGGCCGGCTGGCCGAGCAGCCCAGGAAGCAGCATCTTAACCCTACGCGCTGCTAAGCACGGGGAGGGAGAGACCGAGCGAACGAGCGCAGGAGTTGGCTTCCTGGCGGCGGCGCTCTGCAGGTGGTTGAGGGCTCTCCCGAGATCCATGGCGCCCCCTACGCAATCTCCTCGAACCCGGCTTCTTAAGTATGGAGATTTACTCCCTGCTGGGTATCTAGCCAAAAATCGCCAGCTCCCTGTTCTTCTTCCCCTCTCGGTTCAAGTCACAGTTTGGATCGATTCCGTCGATTCTTGGTGTTCTGGTGTTCATCTTGGTGGTGGAAGAAGGTGGAGGTGGCACTACTCGTGCGCAGTGAGGTTCTCCTGTGATCCGTTGATTTATCAGTGTGCCTGTCTGGTGCTCTGTCTGTTCTGATCTCTGTCCACCGTGGCCTGGTGCTTGGGCTCTCTGTTGCGCGGTGTTCCTCTTCTCGGGCTCGTGCTGTGGACGTCTCCTTCGGCTCCGGTAGCGGCTCTAGTATCTCCGTCAACCTCCCGCCGTGCAGGCCCGGACGTGGGCGACGGAATTGGTTTTCTGGGACAGAACCTTGTGTTCGCTGAGATGGTCTTCCCACGTAGACAATCTACGTGTTGTGAGTTGTTCGTTGCCTCACTTTATTTACTGTTTAGTTTTGTGCAATCTGCTAGTATTAAATAATTGGGTGTGATTGCACTATTGTGGGTGGATTTGTTTGCTCAATGATAATAGTGGTGAAGTGAGACAACGTGACAGTCTAGGTTTTAGTGTGTTGTTATTTTCAGTAGTAATATTATTTATGTCTAGTAATTTCTTTCACTATTGTGCAAGCTGATTATTTAAGTTCATTATTGTTCTTTAATTCTTGTGCACACTGCTTTAATTTTGATATTGATGCTGGATTTCTAGGCTTATAATATTTGTTCTAAAACCCTAATTTGGTAAGGTAGGACTGTCACGTTAGTCGAGGATCTCTGATCACCATTTAGCGTTGGAAGGTTGTCTAGTGCAGCAAACCACTATTTTAAGAGCAATATCTTAATATAAACAATTATGTTTATGTGTTTAATCTGCCTTCTTCATCTACAAGCCATGTTTAATCATCTAATGGACCTGAGTATGTAGGACCGGTAAGGAGACCAGAGGGGGGTGAATGAGAGCCAATCAGATTTATGTCTCCAAACACTGAAAATTAGCACTTTGCTTCAATTGAGATGAAGCAAGTGCTCAAACCATAAACACATGAGTGATCTCATGATTACAAAATGTTCTTAATACTCACATGAGATCAGCAAAGCAAACGGATCGCAAATCGGACACCAAAAACTCATATGGTTGTTGTGGAACCACGTGAATCGGCTGGCCACAAGTGCCAGCTCCTCGTCCCTAAGGCTCTCCACCTGCTCCTCTGTAATAGACAACAAAGAGGATAGAGCAAACATAGCAGGTGAGGAGTTAGAAGCAGAACCACCTCCAGAGACCAGGGCCATGGTGGGTGCACTAGGGTTCTCAATCTTGGCCCGAGTCTGGTGGTCAATCTCTGTGGTCTTGAGCTTGCTGAAGAGCTCGTCCACGGTGAGAGTCTCGTAGTTGGGCGACTCGATGATCGCCGAGACCTTCACCTCCCAAACCCTCTGATCTAGAGCATGTAGTAATTTCAGCGCTCTCTCATGATCACTATAGGGTAGTTGTGCCTTGTTGGCACGCATCTTGTTCACAATTGACTAGAACCTGGAGAACATGGAATCAATTGTCACACCCGGATTTCGGGGCACCAAGACCCGGGCGCGAACATAATCACCAGGTGTGCTGGGACCAAGTGAAAGTGAATTAGGCTTACACCTAGTTCCTAAATAATTTTGGTGGTTGAATTGCCCAACACAAATATTGGACTAACTAGTTTGCTCTAGTGTGTAAGTTATACAGGTGCAAAAGGTTCACACATAGCCAATAAAAAGACCAAGTATTGGGTTCAAATAAAGGAGCAAGGGTCAACCGAAGGCACCTCTGGTCTGGCGCACCGGACTGTCCGGTGTGCCACCGGACATGTCCGGTGCACCAGGGGACTCCGACTTCAAACTCTTCACTCTCGGGAATTTCCAAAGGTCACTCCGCTATAATTCACTGGACTGTCCGGTGTACACCGGACATGTCCGGTGCTCCAAGAAAGAGCGGCCTCAGGAACTCGCCAGCCTCGGGTTTTCACTTCGGCTACTCCGCTAAAATTCACCGGACTGTTCGGTGTACACCGGACTGTCCGGTGTAACAGCGGGGCAACGGCTATTTCGGCGCCAACGGCTACCTGCGACGCATTTAATGCGCGCCAGAAGCGCGTAGTCGTCAGGCACGCGGGAGCAGGTGCACCGGACAATCTACAGTTCATGTCCGGTGTGCACCGGACATCCAGGCGGGCCCGGAAGTCAGAACTCCAACGGTCAAATTGCAACGGCTTTGGTGACGTGGCTGTCGCACCGGACATGTCCGGTGTGCACCGGACTGTCCGGTGCGCCATCGAACAGACAGCCTCACCAAACGGCTAGTTTGGTGGTTGGGGCTATAAATACCCCCAACCACCCACCATTCATGGCATCCAAGTTTTCCACTTCCCAACTACTTACAAGAGCCCTAGCATTCAATTCTAGACACACCAAAGAGATCAAATCCTCTCTAAATTCCACACAACACCCCTAGTGATTAGAGAGAGTGATTTGCTTGTGTTCTTTCGAGCTCTTGCGCTTGGATTGCTTTCTTCTTTCTTGATTCTTTCTTGTGATCAAACACTCACTTGTAATTGAGGCAAGAGACACCAATCGTGTGGTGGTCCTTGCAGGAACTTTGTGTTCCAAGTGATTGAGAAGAGAAAGCTCACTCGGTCCGAGGGACCGTTTGAGAGAGGGTAAGGGTTGAAAGAGACCCGGCCTTTGTGGCCTCCTCAACGGGGAGTAGGTTTGAGAGAACCGAACCTCGGTAAAACAAATCCGCGTGTCTCACTTCATTATTTGCTTGCGATTTGTTTTGCACCCTCTCTCGCGGACTTTATTATATTTCTAACGCTAACCCGGCTTGTAGTTGTGATTATTTCTGAGAATTTCAGTTTCGCCCTATTCACCCCCCCTCTAGGCGACTTTCAATTGGTATCAGAGCCCGGTGCTTCATTAGAGCCTAACCGCTCGAAGTGATGTCAGGAGATCACACCAAGAGGGAGATGGAGACCGGCGACAAGCCCACTACGAGCCAAGGGAGCACTTCATCAGAAGAGTCCCGCACCAAGAGGAAGGAGAAGAAGAAGGACTCCTCCAAATGGAAGGAGAAAAGATCTTCCTCACACCACGAAGAGAAGAAGAAGGACTCCTCCAAAGGGAAGGAGAAAATGTCTTCTTCACATCACAAAGAGAAGAAGGAAAAATCCTCTTCCCACAAGCCGCATCGAAGTGGGGACAAGAAGAAAAGGATGAGGAAGGTGGTCTACTACGAGACCGATTCTTCATCGACATCCACCTCCGGCTCCGACGCGGCGTCCGTCACTTCTAAGCGCCAAGAGCGTAAGAAGTATAGTAAGATCCCCCTACGCTACCCTCGCATTCCTAAACATACACCTTTACTTTCCGTCCCATTAGGCAAACCACCAACGTTTGATGGTGAAGACTATGCTATGTGGAGTGATTTAATGCGATTTCATCTAACCTCACTCCACAAAAGTATATGGGATGTTGTTGAGTATGGTGTACAGGTACCATCCGTAGGGGATGAAGACTATGATGAGGACGAGGTGGCCCAAATCGAGCACTTCAACTCTCAAGCTACAACCATACTCCTTGCTTCTCTAAGTAAGGAGGAATATAACAAGGTGCAAGGGTTGAAGAGCGCGAAGGAGATTTGGGACCTACTCAAGACCGCGCACGAGGGTGATGAACTCACCAAGATCACCAAGCGGGAAACGATCGAGGGGGAGCTCGGTCGCTTCCGTCTTCGCCAAGGGGAGGAGCCTCAAGATATGTACAACCGGCTCAAGACCTTGGTGAACCAAGTGCGCAACCTTGGGAGCAAGAAGTGGGACGACCACGAGGTGGTTAAGGTTATTCTAAGATCTCTCATTTTCCTTAACCCCACTCAAGTTCAATTAATTCGTGGCAACCCAAGATATACTCAAATGACCCCCGAGGAAGTTATCGGGAATTTTGTGAGCTTTGAATGTATGATCAAGGGCTCAAGGAAGATCAACGAGCTTGATGATCCCTCCACGTCTGAAGCACAACCGGTGGCATTTAAGGCGACGGAGGAGAAGAAGGAGGAGTCTACACCAAGTAGACAACCAATTGACGCCTCCAAGCTCGACAATGAGGAGATGGCTTTAATCATCAAAAGCTTTCGTCAAATCCTCAAGCAACGGAAGGGGAAAGATTACAAATCCCGTCCCAAGAAGGTTTGCTACAAGTGTGGTAAGCCCGGTCACTTTATCGCTAAATGTCCATTATCAAGTGACAGTGACAGGGACAACGACAAGAAGGGCAAGAGAAGAGAAAAGAAGAGGTACCACAAGAAGAGAGACGGCGATGCCCACGTGTGCCGCGAGTGGGACTCCGACGAGAGCTCCACTGAGTCCTCCTCCGACGAGGACGCCGCCAACATCGCCGTCACCAAGGGGCTTATCTTCCCCAACGTCGGCCACAAGTGCCTCATGGCAAAAGACGGCAAAAGGAAGAAGGTTAAATCTAAATCCTCCACAAAATATGAATCCTCTAGTGATGATAATGCTAGTGATGAGGAGGATAACTTGCTTACCCTTTTTGCCAATCTTAACATGGAACAAAAGGAAAAATTAAATGAATTGATTAGTGCTATTCATGAAAAGGATGACCTTTTGGATTCCCAAGAGGATTTTCTAATTAAAGAAAACAAGAAACATGTTAAGGTTAAAAATGCTTATGCTCTAGAAGTAGTAAAAAGTCAAAAACTATCTAGTGAGCTAAGCACTTGCCATGACACTATTGCCAACCTTAGAAATGAAAATGCTAATTTAATTGCTAAGGTTGATTCTCATGTTTGTGATGTTTCAATTCCCAATCCTAGAAATAATGATGATGATTTGCTTGCTAGGATTGAAGAGTTAAACGTTTCTGTTGCTAGCCTTAAGATTGAAAATGAAAAATTGCTTGCTAAGGCTAAGGATTTTGATGTTTGCAAAGCTACTGTTTCCGACCTTAGAACTAAAAATGATTTGTTACATGCTAAGGCTGTAGAATTGAAATCTTGCAAACCCTCTACATCTATTGTTGAGCACACTTCTATTTGCACTAGATGTAGAGATATTGATGTTAATGCTATTCATGATCACATGTCTTTAATTAAACAACAAAATGATCATATAGCAAAACTAGATGCTAAAATTGCCGAGCATAACTTGGAAAATGAAAAGTTTAAATTTGCTAGAAGTATGCTCTATAATGGGAGACGCCCGGGCATCAAGGATGGCATTGGCTTCCAAAGGGGAGACAATGTCAAACTTAATGCCCCTCCTAAAAATTTGTCTAACTTTGTTAAGGGCAAGGCTCCCATGCCTCAGGATAACGAGGGTTACATTTTGTACCCTGCCGGTTATCCCGAGAGCCAAATTAGGAGAATTCACTCTAGGAAGTCTCACTCTGGCCCTAATCATGCTTTTATGTATAAGGGTGAGACATCTAGCTCTAGGCAACCAACCCGTGCTAAGTTGCCTAAGAAGAAAACTCCTAATGCATCAAATGATCATGCTATTTCATTTAAAACTTTTGATGCATCTTATGTTTTGACTAACAAATCCGGCAAGGTAGTTGCCAAGTTTGTTGGGGGCAAACACAAGGGCTCCAAGACTTGTGTTTGGGTACCCAAAGTTCTTGTTTCTAATGCCAAAGGACCCAAAACCGTTTGGGTACCTAAAGTCAAGAACTAAAATTGTTTTGTAGGTTTATGCATCCGGGGGCTCAAGTTGGATACTCGACAGCGGGTGCACAAACCATATGACAGGGGAGAAAAAGATGTTCTCCTCATATGATAAAAACCAAGATCCCCAACGAGCTATCACATTCGGGGATGGAAATCAAGGTTTGGTCAAAGGATTGGGTAAAATTGCTATATCACCTGACCATACTATTTCCAATGTTTTTCTTGTAGATTCTTTAGATTACAATTTGCTTTCCGTATCCCAATTATGTCAAATGGGCTACAACTGTCTATTTACTGATATAGGTGTTACTGTCTTTAGAAGAAGTGATGATTCAATAGCATTTAAGGGAGTGTTAGAGGGTCAGCTATACTTGGTAGATTTTGATAGAGCTGAACTCGACACTTGCTTGGTTGCTAAGACTAACTTGGGTTGGCTCTGGCACCGCCGACTAGCCCATGTTGGAATGAAGAATCTTCATAAGCTTCTAAAGGGGGAACACATTTTAGGACTAACCAATGTTCATTTTGAGAAAGACAGGATTTGTAGCGCATGCCAAGCCGGGAAGCAAGTTGGCACTCATCATCCACACAAGAACATCATGACTAGTGACAGGCCACTGGAGCTCCTACACATGGATTTATTCGGCCCGATTGCTTATATAAGCATCGGCGGGAGTAAGTACTATTTAGTTATTGTGGATGATTATTCTCGCTTCACTTGGGTGTTCTTTTTGCAGGAAAAATCTCATACCCAAGAGACCTTAAAGGGATTCTTGAGATGAGCTCAAAATGAGTTCGGCTTAAGGATCAAGAAAATTAGAAGCGACAACGGGACGGAGTTCAAGAACTCTCAAATTGAAGGCTTCCTTGAGGAGGAGGGCATCAAGCATGAGTTCTCTTCTCCCTACACCCCACAACAAAATGGTGTAGTGGAGAGGAAGAATCGAACTCTATTGGACATGGCAAGAACCATGCTTGATGAGTACAAGACACCGGATCGGTTTTGGGCTGAGGCGGTCAACACCGCTTGCTACGCCATCAACCGGTTATATCTACACCGAATCCTCAAGAAGACATCCTATGAACTCCTAATCGGTAAAAAGCCCAATATTTCATATTTTAGAGTTTTTGGTAGCAAATGCTTTATTCTTGTTAAGAGAGGGAGAAAATCTAAATTTGCTCCTAAAACTGTAGAAGGCTTTTTACTAGGATATGACTCAAACACAAGGGCATATAGAGTCTTTAACAAGTCCTCAGGACTTGTTGAAGTTTCTTGTGACGTTGTGTTTGATGAGACTAACGGCTCTCAAGTAGAGCAAGTTGATCTTGATGAGATAGGTAATGAAGAGGCTCCGTGCATCGCGCTAAGGAACATGTCCATTGGAGATGTGTGTCCTAAGGAATCCGAAGAGCCTCCAAATGCACAAGATCAACCATCCTCCTCCATGCAAGCATCTCCACCAACTCAAATTGAGGATGAGGCTCAAGATGTTGAACAAGAAGATCAAGAAGATGAGCCACCTCAAAATGACGGCAACAATCAAGGGGGAGATGCAAATGATCAAGAAAAGGAGGATGAGCAAGAACCAAGGCCGCCACACCCAAGAGTCCACCAAGCAATACAACGAGATCACCCCGTCGACACCATCCTCGGCGACATTCATAAGGGGGTAACCACTCGATCTCGTGTTGCACATTTTTGTGAGCATTACTCTTTTGTTTCCTCTATTGAGCCACATAGGGTAGAGGAAGCACTACAAGATTCGGATTGGGTGATGGCGATGCAAGAGGAGCTCAACAATTTCACAAGGAACAAGGTATGGCACTTAGTTCCACGTCCTAACCAAAATGTTGTAGGAACCAAGTGGGTCTTCCGCAACAAGCAAGATGAGCATGGTGTGGTGACTAGGAACAAAGCTCGACTCGTGGCCAAGGGGTATTCACAAGTCGAAAGTTTGGATTTTGGTGAAACCTATGCACCCGTAGCTAGGCTTGAGTCAATTCGCATATTATTAGCCTATGCTACTTACCATGGCTTCAAGCTTTATCAAATGGACGTGAAGAGTGCCTTCCTCAATGGACCGATCAAGGAGGAGGTCTATGTTGAGCAACCTCCCGGCTTTGAAGACAGTGAGTACCCTAACCATGTTTATAGGCTCTCTAAGGCGCTTTATGGGCTCAAGCAAGCCCCAAGAGCATGGTATGAATGCCTTAGAGATTTCCTTATTGCTAATGGCTTCAAAGTCGGCAAAGCCGATCCTACTCTATTCACTAAAACTCTTGACAATGATTTGTTTGTATGCCAAATTTATGTTGATGATATTATATTTGGGTCTACTAACGAATCTACATGTGAAGAATTTAGTAGGATCATGACAAAGAAATTCGAGATGTCGATGATGGGGGAGTTGAAGTATTTTCTAGGATTCCAAGTCAAGCAACTCCAAGAGGGCACCTTCATTAGCCAAACAAAGTATACTCAAGACATTCTAAGCAAGTTTGGAATGAAGGATGCCAAGCCTATCAAGACACCCATGGGAACCAATGGGCATCTCGACCTCGACACGGGAGGTAAGTCCGTGGATCAAAAGGTATACCGGTCGATGATTGGTTCATTGCTTTATCTATGTGCATCTCGACCGGACATTATGCTTTCCGTTTGCATGTGTGCAAGATTCCAATCCGACCCTAAGGAATCCCACCTTACGGCCGTAAAACGAATCTTGAGATATTTGGCTTATACTCCTAAGTTTGGGCTTTGGTACCCTCGAGGATCCACATTTGATTTGATTGGTTATTCGGATACCGATTGGGCGGGGTGTAAGATTAATAGGAAGAGCACATCGGGGACTTGCCAGTTCTTGGGAAGATCCTTGGTGTCTTGGGCTTAAAAGAAGCAAAATTCGGTCGCTCTTTCTACCGCCGAAGCCGAGTACATTGCCGCAGGCCATTGTTGCGCGCAATTGCTTTGGATGAGGCAAACCCTGCGGGACTACGGTTACAAACTAACCAAAGTTCCCCTTCTATGTGATAATGAGAGTGCAATCCGCATGGCGGATAATCCCGTTGAGCATAGCCGCACTAAACACATAGCCATTCGGTATCATTTTCTTCGGGATCACCAACAAAAGGGGGATATCGAGATTTCTTACATTAACACTAAAGATCAATTAGCCGATATCTTTACCAAGCCTCTTGATGAACAAACTTTTACCAAACTTAGGCATGAGCTAAATATTCTTGATTCTAGGAATTTCTTTTGCTAATTTGCACACATAGCACACAAGTATACCTTTGATCATATCTCTTTTATATATGCTATGACTAATGTGTTTTCAAGTGTATTTCAAATCAAGTCATAGGTATATTGAAAGGGAATTGGAGTCTTCGGCGAAGACAAAGGCTTCCACTCCACTCTACTACTCATCCTTCGCCGTCACTCCGAGCATCTCTCCAACTTTGGTATAATCTTCACTCATTTATTTTATGACCAAAGGAGGAGAAAGTACTACGTTGGGCTCTAATAATTCCGTTTTTGGCGATTCATGCCAAAGGGGGAGAAAATATGAAAATATGAGCCCAAAGCAAAAGGACCGCACCACCACCTAACTTTAAAAATTTGGAGATTTTCAATTGGTCAATTTCAAATTAATATCTTACTATGTTCAAAAGGGGGAGGAAGTAGTATTTCAAAAATGGTATATCAAAACCCTCTTGAACACTAAGAGGAGGATCTCATTTAGGGGGAGTTTTGTTTAGTCAAAGGAAAAGCATTTCAAACAAAAGGAGAAAATTTCAAATCTTGAAAATGCTTCTCAAAATTCTTATTCATTTACCTTTGACTATCTTGCAAAAGGACTTTGAAAAGAATTTACAAAAGGATTTGCAAAAACAAAACATGTGGTGCAAATGTGGTCCAATATGTTAAAAATAAAGAAACAATCCATGCACATCATGTAAGTATTTATATTGGCTCAATTCCAAGCAACCTTTGCACTTACAAACTAGTTCAAATTATGCACTTTTACATTTGCTTTGGTTGTGTTGGCATCAATCACCAAAAAGGGGGAGATTAAAAGTGAATTAGGCTTACACCTAGTTCCTAAATAATTTTGGTGGTTGAATTGCCCAACACAAATATTGGACTAACTAGTTTGCTCTAGTGTGTAAGTTATACAGGTGCAAAAGGTTCACACATAGCCAATAAAAAGACCAATTATTGGATTCAAATAAAGGAGCAAGGGTCAACCGAAGGCACCTCTGGTCTGGCGCACCGGACTGTCCGGTGTGCCACCGGACATGTCCGGTGCACCAGGGGACTCCGACTTCAAACTCTTCACTCTCGGGAATTTCCAAAGGTCACTCCGCTATAATTCACCGGACTGTCCGGTGTACACCGGACATGTCCGGTGCTCCAAGAAAGAGCGGCCTCAGGAACTCGCCAACCTCGGGTTTTCACTTCGGCTACTCCGCTAAAATTCACCGGACTGTCCGGTGTACACCGGACTGTCCGGTGTAACAGCGGGGCAACGGCTATTTCGGCGCCAACGGCTACCTGCGACGCATTTAATGCGCGCCAGAAGCGCGCAGTCGTCAGGCACGCGGGAGCAGGTGCACCGGACAATCTACAGTTCATGTCCGGTGTGCACCGGACATCCAGGCGGGCCCGGAAGTCAGAACTCCAACGGTCAAATTGCAACGGCTTTGGTGACGTGGCTGTCGCACCGGACATGTCCGGTGTGCACCGGACTGTCCGGTGCGCCATCGAACAGACAGCCTCACCAAACGGCTAGTTTGGGGGTTGGGGCTATAAATACCCCCAACCACCCACCATTCATGGCATCCAAGTTTTCCACTTCCCAACTACTTACAAGAGCTCTAGCATTCAATTCTAGACACACCAAAGAGATCAAATCCTCTCTAAATTCCACACAACACCCTAGTGATTAGAGAGAGTGATTTGCTTGTGTTCTTTCGAGCTCTTGCGCTTGGATTGCTTTCTTCTTTCTTGATTCTTTCTTGTGATAAAACACTCACTTGTAATTGAGGCAAGAGACACCAATCGTGTGGTGGTCCTTGCGGGAATTTTGTGTTCCAAGTGATTGAGAAGAGAAAGCTCACTCGGTCTGAGGGACCGTTTGAGAGAGGGTAAGGGTTGAAAGAGACCCGGCCTTTGTGGCCTCCTCAACGGGGAGTAGGTTTGAGAGAACCGAACCTCGGTAAAACAAATCTGCGTGTCTCACTTCATTATTTGCTTGCGATTTGTTTTGCACCCTCTCTCGCGGACTTTATTATATTTCTAACGCTAACCCGGCTTGTAGTTGTGATTATTTCTGAGAATTTCAGTTTCGCCCTATTCACCCCCCCTCTAGGCGACTTTCACCAAGTCTCACACATATGATGAATCATGGCATAGGATCGAATGTCACATCTTTACTACATAACAAGAGTTCTATACAAAATAAATAAATATTTACATTATAAGGAGACAACGGTCCAGCAACCCAAAGCTGACTGGGAGACGACGGCCTAGACCTCTCACGAACTCGTCACAGCATCCTCCATGCGCCTCATCGTGTGGTACCTGTTCTTGACCTGTGGGGGGGTGTAAGACAGCAAGAGTGAGCTCACATACGTTCATAGCTCAACAAGTTGTGGGAATAATGTGCATGAACTCGCCAAAGGTGGGAGCTCACGTGAAGTGTAAGGCTTACCAAAGAGGATGGTTAGAGCTGAGCATTGCTTTTAAAGTTGGTCAAAATTTTATTAGCAATTACTAAGTATAAGTAAATACTAACCCAATTAAATAGTAGAACAAAAGTAACAACCTCACCTGCGATGCAATGCATATGACAAATTGAATTTAGTTCCGTAATTTAATCATGTGAGTGTCCGAGCTGCTCATGACCGTGAGCACGGCTAGTATACTAGTTTTACACTCTGCAGAGGTTGCGCATCTTTACCCACAAGTCATGTTACCCATCTGCCAAGAGACGGCCAATCCCATACACCTCTACCGAGGAGGCGAGGCAGGGTAACATTACGAGGCCTTTACAAAGTTCCACTAGCTTCAGAAAACCCGCTACAGTTTATAGGAAGCTCCAATGCAGGAATCCCTCGTCTGACCGCCATCGCAGCAAAATCAACCCGAGGACCTCCCTACACTGACCACTCCCCTACTGCCCTTGCCCCTTTCGGGTAAGGTAGTCCTCCACTAGCTTTCCTAATTAGTCAGCCAAGGGCGTCCCATTAAACCCTTGTGGTAGCACTGTTTTCCCGGGTGGTTCTCCATGTTCCAATTAACATAATGATCTTATCATGAACAGTAAATAACAACTGATAATAAAAGTATAATCATGAATTAATGTGTACCTCTATACCCAAAACCACATAAAGCAATAGCAGGTACTACCCAAAGATTCAGTGGTTAACAAGGTATAAAGATAGTCAAACTAGGGTAACCTATTGGGTCCCATCAAAATTAACCTATGCAGATCATTATGATTAATCAGAACATGACTGGGTAAAAAGAAGTGATCAAGGGCACAACTTGCCTGGGACTCGAGATTCCAGGTACCAGGATGATCTTCAGATGACTCGTAACCTCTTGCTAGTCGTAGCAATACAAACAAACCGTATACAGACAAAATTAACATCACACCAAACATAAGAATAAACTGCGTAATAATAATCTACGCGGCGTAACGAGATCGTAGAAATAAGAACCACTAAATTCGGAGCTACGGTTATGAAGTTATGGTTTTTCGAAGATCCACGTGGTTAAATATAGAATATGCTAAGTGCAACATTTTAACCTATATTTCATGACAGAACAAAGTTACCAGATGATAATAAATATTATTATGAGACTAATGCAACTATAATGGATCAAAACAGAGTTACGGTTATTGAGTTATGAATTTCTAGAGTTATTGAGTACATGGTATAGATTAATTCAGATGCATAATTTTAATTCATGTTTCATTGCTAAATAGAGGTACTCAGTGGTAGACAATATTAAAACAAAATTAATATCTCTGGAATGGGTCAATTTGGAGTTAGAAGGAATTAAATACGGATTAAACAAGTTTATGGATTTATTTTTATACTAAAAACCTATTTCTTTGTTAATTTCTGAATATCCTAAGTGTTCTGGACCGAGGACACTAATATCAGAGAGCTCAGGGTTAAATTTGCAAAACTCTACCAGACTTAGACTACTCCCGCGAGGACGGTGGGTTGATTTTTAAGAAAGCCAGGGTCTCTTTAGAAAGAAAGCCAGGGCGAAGGGGTATAGTCGATCCTAGGCCACACGATAGAAGCCGGACGGCCCAGATTAGACACTGATCAATCCGATTCAGTACGCACCACTAGCCGCTAGATCATGGATCTACGGTCAGTATTTAATGGGACGTGATCCGATATGGGCCATCCGATCTGCCCAACGGTTCGGATCCAATCACCGAAAGGGTACTCCTACATCTATTCCCACCCCTTCATCTCTGGATCAATGGTCGTCGACACGTCGTCCCAATCCCCAGTCGCACGAGGCGGCGTCACCCAGGTGCAGCGGTGATCCACTGCCGGAATCACACCAAGCGACGCCAGGGAGCGACAATCCCCGGTCCAAGACCCGATACACGGTATGGAGATCAATTCGAATAAGTTACGCGGATACCTACCGATGATTATGCGCCCAGGGATCCGGACCTCGAGGTTTAGCAACACCGTGGCTACAGAGCAGCACCGGTGAGAAATTCCCATTCGCCCCTGGCGTCCTGAGCTCTAATTCGACTTCGATTACCATCCCCACATGCTGACGAATCGATCAAGACACATCCGAGGACCCCGGGCGACCCCCCAGCTGTGAGGCGTCGGTGGCGGCCATCTCCTGCTTCTCTCTGCGCTCCCTGATCTCCCTCTTGGTTCATCAATGGTGGCCCAACTCCTTTCTTGTGTGGCGAGATGGACCGAGAGCGCAACGTCCCAAGTACGATGGTCACCAGCGCTGGGTATGAGTTCCCCCCCCCAATGGCGGTGCGCACGCAGGTCTCCATGCATGGTGGCTTCTGGCGCCACGATATGGTTGAGGCAATGCTTGAGATCTCATTAAATAGCCTAGATGGGGAAATCCAGCAGTTGGCGTGGAGGAATTCAAACCCGAAATCTCGCGCGGTGGGTACGGTGTTCTGTTGCCGGGAATCGCGCAGCCATGGAGTTCATCCTGTCTGAATGAGGAAGAAAGCACTGATAGGGGTGGGCCCACAAGTAAGTGTCACCAGCTGTGTGGTCGTGAGGAAATAACCTGGCGAGTGGGGCCTACCGCGCGCCGAGACGCAGGCGTACACGGCCTGACGCACAAGCTTGCGGAGTCCCATTGACGGGCGGGGCCCACAAGTCGGCGCCACACTGTGGTGCCTAGCCGAGCTGTGTCCGCGGGATGCGAGGCTGACATTGAGGGGTCCACCCGTCAGCACAGTGAGATGCAGTAATGGGCCGGTGGAGGTAGGGGAAGGTAGGGTAGTTGGGCCGAGGAAGAGAAATTGACCCGCACGTGTGATCTCCCCTTTTTATTTTGTGTTTTGATTTTTCTAGCTTATTTTCATTCAAATGGCAAATTTGAACCCCAGTTAAGGTTGCAAAATCAAGTGCACAAACAAAAACCCAGCATGACATGTGGTAAAACTATTCTTTTATCCTACATAAGAAAAATGTTTTTGGATATGTAGCACACATATAATTATTTTAAGACAAATAGTTTCTATTGTATGATTACTTATTAGAAGATGTTCTTATACATTTCAACAAAAGATAATTTATAGAAGAATCTTTTATTGAATCTTTATTATAAAACTTTTATTTTAGGAGATGTGACTTCAAAAGTTATGGGAATTCAAAAAAACAATTCTAATTCAAGATCTTTGGAAAATTTTTACCTAATTCTCAAAATGAGATTTTGAGGTGTTACATCAATGGTCTCTCCAGCCAACTGTGTGAAGTTCTCGTACTCTCGCCTGTATGTCTCAAACAGTCTGGTCTTCACATGATCGTTTCCGTCATGGAATCTCTCGAGGGTAGACCAGATCTGATGAGCCGTAGTCATATGTCCAACTCGCTCAAACTCACCAAGCGAGAGACACGAGAACAAAGCGTTTCGAGCTTTGTTGTTCGAATCATGGAACTCCATTTGAATTGGAGTGATCCGGTCACTTGTAGCATCGAAAATTGCATCGAGGCAAATTTCCCAAACCCGGTAACTGATGCTCTGAAGATACGCAGACATGCGAATCTTCCAGTACGGGTAATTGGTCCCATCGAAGAACGGAGGTTTTCCAACACCTCGTTCCATGTCGCCTACGTGGATTTCGAACCGATTAGGAAAGGGAAATCCTTAACCGGCTCCGATACCAATTGTAGGACCGGTAAGGCGACCAGAGAGGGGGTGAATGGGAGCCAATCGGATTTATGTCTCCAAACACTGAAAATTAGCACTTTGCTTCAATTGAGATGAAGCAAGTGCTCAAACCATAAACACATGAGTTATCTCATGATTACAAAATGTTCTTAATACTCACATGAGATCAGCAAAGCAAACGGATCGCAAATCGGACACCAAAAACTCAAAAACGGTCCAATACAGTATTGTCAACAGGTGTTGTTTTCAGCAGTACGAAATTCTGTTCTTGAGTTCAAAACTGAACTAAACGAACTTCGATTGATATGAAATTTTACACACACCTGAGCAAATATGTTTCCAAGATCTCCCCAAAATTTGAGCTTAATCCAACTTGTGACTCACCCGCAGATTTAAAAATACAGCAGAAATTGGGGTTTTCTAGAACAAGTTCAAACTGAGTTTTTCTCAAATCTCGACCAAAATCTGCAACAACTAGGTGTATGCAGTGGTCCAAGGAGTGCAACTCACCACCAATCAATCCCCAAACCAAATCCTCTCAAGGGAATCAATGGGTTTTCACCAACAACACAAGAATGGGGAAAAGGAGAAACCAAAACTATAAAACTTCAGAAATTTCAGCAAGGGTACAAAACTGAGATTTGAAGCCAATGAACACTGTGGGCCGGACCGGCGACCCTTCCTCTGATTAAGCTTTAAAATCAAGAACACAGTCGAAGTACAAAATCACTGCGAAACCCTCGGCTCAACTGGTGTCTACCTAGAGAGAAAACTAGGAGCTCTAGAATGAATTCTCAAAATAAATGGCAGCCAAGGGATGCTAAACCAACCAGCCCTCCCCTTCTATTTATAGAGGGTTATTCTCATTTCCTAAAGTACCCCTATTTACATAGAGCCTATCCACTCCACCGGGGGCGAAATGGACCAACTCCTAGGTTTTTGATCCGACGGCCACGTCCTTCACACGGAGTTGCTTCGCCTTGACGCACCCTCCGCGATCACGCCACGTGCCACCACCAGTTCCCTCTGGAACTGCCACCGCCGAGTTTTGAGGCCCAAACTCAGCAAAACCAGGCATCCGTAGCGCTGAGTGGTTTTGAGGCCCAAACCACCAAACCTGTCATGAGCACCGCACCTCGTGCACGTCCTCCACGATCAGACGCGTGTCCTGCTAGTCCTCGACCACGCCGGTAACACGGTCCACTCCACCACGTCCTCGCACAAGTGCGTGTCCCAGGTGTCAGCCACCACGGTTGGTCACCTGACTGCTCTGATTCGTCAGTCAAGACCCAGCACTCGCCCTTCACCGCTCCCGGTCCATCAGCACGAGCCCGCATGAACTTCACCTCAGCCATCGACCACCGTTCCTGTGCTCCACACCTGCACACCACAAGTCGACCAACATGGTTGCACAAGCATAATCTCACACTCTGGTCAGTCCACTGACTACCCCAGAGTGCTACCCGTTGACAATCACTCATCATCAACCCGAACTACAAGGGACAAGTCAACCTTGTGTTCGCAATCTCCCCCTTGATGAGTGCATTATCAACACCACCATTTGAGCATATTTAAACAGAAAGCGGAAGAAAAAGAGAAACTCACTCAAATGACCATAAGCCAGATAAAAGCCAGACAAGTCATTTAGAGTAAGCAAAACTTTGTCCCCAAAGAAATGGGCAGCGGCTCAACACCCAAGCAAGAAAAGGCTAGCCCTCAATAAGAGGCAAAAGCAGGGTTCAACACCACTAGCCAGAAGCCAAAATCTCATCGGAGCACACAAGGCTTTATCAGAGCATAAAAAACCAATTCAGAGCATAAGATCAGCACAAAAGCTAAAATCAAAGCTAGTTCCTCCAGAAAGAGGCAAACGGCTCAACACAACTAGCAATAGCTCCAAATAACATGTCTAGCCCTCTTGAATGAGAGGAAGCCTGGAAAACAAAATTCTCAAAATTTCTCCCCCTTGTTGACAAGTGAACTCATCAAGCACGGACATGGGTAGAAAGAAAAACTCCCCCTTGACAAGAGAACCTCCCTTGAGAAAAAAATACAGAAATGCAACAAAGAGTATGAATGCATGAGCGTCAAGAGTATACCAGCTAGAGTGTAAAAATGCTCTAAGTGGTGTTGTGCTAAGTGTGCAGCAATAAATGCACGTGCTAGCAGATGCTCAAACTGGGCATATGCACAAGATATGTGAAGTGTAAGTATTTTGATTCAGTTTTAAGCATGTCAAAGAGATGTTCACCACAAAGACAACACTAAGCATATAGTAAGCAGGAAATCAACTAAGTGCCAGTCACAAGTGAACAAGATGAACTACCCCAAACAGTGATCACTTATCATGCTAGAAACATATCTAAAATAGATACCATTTGAAATTTTCAAGATTTATCGGATTTTGCAGCGGATTCCAAATTTCATTGAAAAGCATGTGAGTGCGAGAGGTTGTAAGCATTGTCTTTGTCTGACTTTTCAACCGGATGTAGCCTATGCAAACAAGCAATCAGAAGCTAAAAACACCGGTTTCGATCATCCACTACGCTGCTCAAGTTCATCCAAAAGTGCAAATGGAAGCAGTCTCGATACAGTGATGTGGTGACAAATACAAACCCATCTCGATCTTTCAAATTATCATTTATCTTGATTTTGAATCTTTAGCATGATATGAATAAATCAAGACAAGTGAATGACTCAAGGCATGAGACATAGCCACCTAGCATACTAGTAATAGCAAAAAGGATTTCAACACATCCTACATATGCTAGGTGCCACTCTTAATGGTGAACAATTTTAGATTGAGCAAGTAATAGTCAAGTTTACAATTATGAAAACAACTTAGCTCAACAATATTGTATCAATATGAGCAAAAAGAGCCTAAGCATGCCATAGCATTATCACGTACACAAAGAACATACTACTAGGAACAGAATCACATTCTAGCAGTTATACAAGTGAAGCTCAATATGACATGCAGATATAACAAAAAAATGAAAGCAGAAAATAAGAAGAAAAGACAAAAGGGAGCCCTCTAATCAAAAAGGGAAACAAACACCCAATTCCCCTCACAAATGAACAAAAGTTTTTTGATCAAGGGGTTTGGTCAAAATGTCTGCAAGCTGGCGAGTGGTATCAATATAGCGCAATTCGATGTCGCCTTTCTCATAATGATCACGAAGAAAGTGAAAGCGAACATCAATGTGTTTGGTCCTCGAATGTAGCACAGGATTCTTGGCAACACTTATGGCACTCGTGCTATCACAAAGCAGAGGCACATGATGAAAATCCAAGTCAAAGTCCCGTAAGGTAGCCATCATCCAAAGTAACTGCGAACAACAGCTAGCAGCAGCAATATACTCGGCCTCTGTGGTAGACAGGGCAACACTAGACTGTTTTCGAGAAGACCATGAAACCAACGAAGTACCCAAAAACCGACAAGTCCCAGAAGTAGACTTGCGCTCCAAAAGGCAACCCGCAAAATCAGCATCAGAATAACCGCACAAGGACAGAACGGACGATGAGGAGTACCATAAACCAAACTCGGGAGTGAAACGTAGGTACCTCATAATCTGTTTCACAACCGTTCTGTGAGATGTGCGTGGAGAAGCCTGGAAACGAGCGCACAAACATATTGCGAAGTGTATGTCCGGCCTCGTCGCAGTCAAGTACAGGAGAGAGCCAATCATGCTCCTATACTCCTTCTGGTCCACGGGTTCGCAATCCTCATCAGTGTCAAGTGTCGTCGAGGTGGACATGGGCATCGAAAGAGGCTTGCCCTCGCCCATGTCAAACTTCTTCAGGACATCCTTTGTATACTTGCCTTGATGTACAAAGGTCCCGTCTTGAGTCTGCTTGATTTGCAACCCAAGAAAGAAATTCAGCTCGCCCATCATGCTCATCTCAAATTCCCTGCTCATAAGATCTGAAAATCTAGACACAAGAGCATTAGAAGAACCACCAAAGATGATATCATCCACGTAAATCTGGACTAAAAGGGTGTCATTATTATGCTTGAGGAGAAAATGAGTTTTGTCCACAGAGCCCATTTTAAAACCCTTAGAAAGTAGAAAAGATTTCAAACGCTCATACCAGGCTCTAGGGGCTTGTTTCAAACCATACAAAGCTTTTTGGAGTTTAAAAACGTGGTTTGGAAACTTGGAACTCTCAAAACCAGGGGGCTGCCTAACATATACCTCTTCCTCTATATACCCATTTAAAAAGGCACTTTTGACATCCATTTGAAAAAGCTTAAAACCTTTTGAAGCAGCAAAGGCTAAAAGGATCCTAATGGCCTCTAAACGGGCAACAAGGGCAAAGGTCTCCTCATAATCAATTCCCTCTTTTTGGCAATACCCTTGGGCAACCAACCTCGCCTTATTTCTAACTACCAAACCATCCTCACTTTGTTTGTTTTTGAAAACCCATTTTGTACCGATGGGATGGCAGTTAGAAGGAGGTGGCACCAAAACCCAAACCTGATTTCTTTCAAAATTTTCAAGCTCCTCATGCATAGCATTGACCCAGTTATGATCAGATAAAGCATGTCCAACATCTCGGGGCTCAAAAGTAGCAACAAAAGCTGAGTGGGCAAAATGAGAAATGTGATGTGACCTAGAGCGAGTGACTCGCTCATGAAGCTCCCCGATCATCTGCTGAGGTGGGTGACGGCGTTGAATATGTTGTGGAGCCTCCCTTGAGGAAGTGGCCTCCCCCTCAACAGCAGCTTCAACTCCTCCAGTCTCAGCAGGAGCTGGCTCGAGCGGACCCCAAGTGGTGGAAGGAGTGGGGTCGGGTCCGTCAGCCGTAGTAGTGGAAGCAGGCTCGACTGGGGCAGCCGGTGGAGTTGGCTCGAGAGCAACCCAATCGGCATCGTCGTGCTCCTCCTCCATAAAGATGGTCTGTCCCATCTGATCTGGACCTGCAGGCTCAAAGACAGGGGATGGACAAGGTGCAGTCTCATCGAATGTAACCTCACAAGTCTCCATAATGCGGTTAGTCTCTAGGTTAAGAACACGATAAGCACGAGAATGTAATGCATAACCCAGAAAAACCCCATCAGAAGACCGGGACTCAAACTTGTCCAGATTACCCTGTTTTAGCACAAAGCATCTGCAGCCAAATACCCTGAAATGACTGACCTTGGGTGGCCGTCCAAATCATAGCTCATAAGAAGTTTTGTTCAGAAAAGCCCGAAGAAAGATGCGATTGGACACATGGCAAGCAGTGTTGATGGCTTTGGCCCAAAAACGCCTAGGAGTCCTATGCTCATCAAGCATCGTCCTAGCCATCTCAACAAGGGTTCGATTTTTGCGTTCAACAATACCATTCTGCTGGGGCACATACGGAGAGGAAAACTGATGCTCGAGTCCCAAAGAAGCACAAAAGGTTGCAAATTGAGTATTTTTGAATTATGTGCCATTGTCACTGCGTATAGCTCTCATGGCATTTTTAGGAAACTCATTTTGCAAACGAAGAATCAAATCTTGAGCATGAGTAAAAGCCTCATCCTTTGCCGTCATAAAGAACACCCAAGAGTAGCGAGAGAAGTCGTCGACAACCACAAGCACATACCACTTCCCTCCAAAAGAGCAAACCCTGGCTGGACCAACAGTGTCCATATGAAGCAACTCACCAGGATGCGAGGTCATCACCTTGGTGACCGGGGAATGGGAAGCGGCAATCATTTTGCCATGACGACAAGGGTGACAGACAAGATCTTTCTCAAATTTTAATTTAGGCTATCCTTGGATGAGGTCAAGTGAGCTCAAACGACACAAAAGATCAAAGCTCAAGTGACCTAGCCTCCTATGCCACTTCCAAAGAGAAGAAGAAGATCCTACCAACAAACATCGAGAAGGGCCAGAAGAATGTGAAAAATCAGCACTAAAAACTCGACCAAAAGGGGAAATCTGGCAAATAAGATCCCCACGGGCATCCAAAACCCGAGACAAGCCCTTTTTAAAGCGCACTTCATAGTCATCCTCAAGGAGTTGCGAAACTGAAAGCAGATTGAAATGCATTCGAGACCAAAGCAACATCCTTGAGAATAAAGCTCTCGTTCACCCGAATGGTGCCACGAGAAACAACCTTACCTCTTGACTTATCCCCGAATGTGATGTATTCCTTACCAATCACGGGGTCGAGGCTGGAGAACCATTTTGAGTTTCCGGTCATGTGGCGCGAACAACCGGAATCCATGAGCCACGTGTTCTCCAGGCCTCCGTCCTGCATCAATAGTAAGACACGGGGTGAGCAAATGGCACAACACTGGGGTAAGTAAACTATGAAGAATACCAGTGTTGCGGCATTTGCCCCTGAAAAGTGTTAGGGAAAACACCAAACATCCCCGGTCCCAAAGGGAAGCGATCACCACAAGAAGAAAATTGTGGTCCGCTGGGGAAGTATGAGCCAAAACCTCTGTCATATGGTCCTTGGCCATATGATACATGACCAGCATCCCGTCGGGCACGACCACCACGTGGTCTAACTGCCTGAGACCTAGAGGCAAGAGGCAAAACACCTCTAGGCCTCTCAGGACGTCTCTGAACAGGCTGAACATGAACACCATGAGAAGGATGGTTCATGTCCTTCCTGCTCGACTCAGAAACCCGCCGCTCATCTCTCTTCCTCCTAAAGCAAAAAGAAGCTAGATGCCCATCCCTCTCACAATATTCACAATGGTACCTCACCTCTCTCCTAGGTGGATTTTGTTTGTGGAAGGGGGCTTTCTTTTCGGATGACTGAGGGGCTCTAGGAAGGGGATCACTAGAGATGTTGGGAAAGGTGTCAAGTGTGTTCCTAAGATGGTTAGGTTTTGGAAGCCACACTTGTTTCTGAGGAGGATCTCTCATAGGTTCATCAATCACACCATCTCTCACAGGGGTGACAGGCTTAGCAGAGGTGGTTTTGATAAGCTTGGGAGTGGGTGAAGGTTTCTCTGAAGGTGTCAAACCACTGCACTCACCGACCTTTCCAAAGCAAGCGACACTCCCATTCTTAGTAGCAAAGCCTAACCCCGGTCTGCCAGTTCCCCTCTTGAACTGACTAACCATCATGCCCAACTGGGGCTCACTGCACGACACCCAACTCAAGATAGATCGAAGGTATGTGTTTTCTTCCTCGATTCTTGTCTTGTCGTGTCTGCAGGACTCAAGGGCAGATTGCAAACCCTCACAAAGTGCACACTGCGCAGGTGCAGGGGCACTCACTGAGCTAGCCTTCTCAAGCAAAGCTATCCTAGCGTCTCTCTCTGCTAGCTTAGACTGTAAGCCAGGACAAACGGTACACGCACCCAATAGGATAGACCTAGATCTCAACTCGTCGCGCTCATCTAGCAAGGTGGAGTACTTGTTCTGCAAAGTGGTGATGTTCGACATGTGTAGAGCGCACTCATCACATTCAGTCTCGTCAGACACTTCAACTGAAGCTCTAGCAGACTCAAGTTCCCTAAGTGTGCTCTCATACTTGGATCTAAACTCTCTCCTCTCACGAGCAGCCTGCCTAAGCAACTTATCCTGACAAGCCAAAGCAGCGTTCAGCTCTTCTATCTCAGCGGCGAGATCATCGGCGGAAGGTAGTACCTCAGAAGTAGTGTCGTCGCCGATGTCTTTGTCGTCGCTGGTGCCGACCGCGTCCTCACCAAGTGCCATGGTGCAGAAGCCTCCTGCGGTGTCGGCGATGAAGCACAGCTAGTTCAGCTTGTCCTCGATCCGCCTCTCAGTCTCCTCGTCGCTCGAGGAAGATATAACATCGTCGGAGTCGTGGTCGAGGTCGCTGAGAGAGGCAAGGAAGGCACGCTCCTTGATCTTTGCCTTCTAAAGGTACTTCTTCTTGAGCGCCTCCTTGTTGAATCCTCCCTTGGACTTGTACTTGCCGGAGGAGTACTTGCCCTTGTGCCGACCAGAGTGATGGTCGCGCGGGCCAGACTCCGATTTGCCCTTCTTGGGGCAGCTGGCCACGAAGTGGTCGGGATCGCCACAGTTGTAGCATCCTTCCTTGGACCCGCCACGCCGTCGGCTCATACGGTTGTTGTGGAACCGCGTGAATCGGCTGGCCACAAGTGCCAGCTCCTCGTCCCCAAGGCTCTCCACCTTCTCCTCTGTAATAGACAACAAAGAGGATAGAGCAAACATAGCAGGTGAGGAGTTAGAAGCAGAACCACCTCCAGAGACCAGGGCCATGGTGGGTGCACTAGGGTTCTCAATCTTGGCCCGAGTCTGGTGGTCAATCTCTGTGGACTTGAGCTTGCTGAAGAGCTCGTCCACGGTGAGAGTCTCGTAGTTGGGCGACTCGATGATCGCCGAGACCTTCACCTCCCAAACCCTCTGATCTAGAGCATGTAGTAATTTCAGCGCTCTCTCATGATCACTATAGGGTAGCTGTGCCTTGTTGGCACGCATCTTGTTCACAATTGACTGGAACCTGGAGAACATGGAATCAATGGTCTCTCCAGCCAACTGTGTGAAGTTCTCGTACTCTCGCCTGTATGTCTCAAACAGTCTGGTCTTCACATGATCGTTTCCCTCATGGAATCTCTCGAGGGTAGACCAGATCTGATGAGCCGTAGTCAGATGTCCAACTCGCTCAAACTCACCAAGCGAGAGACACGAGAACAAAGTGTTTCGAGCTTTGTTGTTCGAATCATGGAACTCCATTTGAATTGGAGTGATCTAGTCACTTGTAGCATCGAAAATCGCATCGAGGCAAATTTCCCAAACCCGGTAACTGATGCTCTGAAGATACGCAGACATGCGAATCTTCCAGTATAGGTAATTGGTCCCATCGAAGAACGGAGGTTTTCCAACACCTCGTTCCATGTCGCCTACGTGGATTTCGAACCGATTAGGAAAGGGAAATCCTTAACCGGCTCCGGTACCAATTGTAGGACCGGTAAGGCTACCGGAGGGGGGTGAATGGGAGCCAATCAGATTTATGTCTCCAAACACTGAAAATTAGCACTTTGCTTTAATTGAGATGAAGCAAGTGCTCAAACCATAAACACATGAGTTATCTCATGATTACAAAATGTTCTTAATACTCACATGAGATCAGCAAAGCAAACGGATCGCAAATCGGACACCAAAAACTCAAAAACGGTCCAATACAGTATTGTCAACAGGTGTTGTTTTCAGCAGTACGAAATTCTGTTCTTGAGTTCAAAACTGAACTAAACGAACTCCGATTGATATGAAATTTTACACACACCTGAGCTAATATGTTTCCAAGATCTCCCCAAAATTTGAGCTTAATCCGACTTGTGACTCACCCGCAGATTTAAAAATACAGCAGAAATTGGGGTTTTGTTGGGGTTTTTTAGAACGAGTTCAAACTGAGTTTTTCTCAAATCTCGACCAAAATCTGCAACAACTAGGTGTATGCAGTGGTCCAAGGAGTGCAACTCACCACCA
Source organism: Zea luxurians (assembly GCA_029449295.1). Classification (NCBI taxonomy): domain Eukaryota; kingdom Viridiplantae; phylum Streptophyta; class Magnoliopsida; order Poales; family Poaceae; genus Zea; species Zea luxurians. The sequence continues at coordinate 143,870,077 of JAOPSE010000007.1, read as the reverse complement.
ATCAATCCCCAAACCAAATCCTCTCAAGGGAATCAATGGGTTTTCACCAACAACACAAGAATGGGGAAAAGGAGAAACCAAAACTATAAAACTTCAGAAATTTCAGCAAGGGTACAAAACTGAGATTTGAAGCCAATGAACACTGTGGGCCGGACCGGCGACCCTTCCTCTGATTAAGCTTTAAAATCAAGAACACAGTCGAAGTACAAAATCACTGCGAAACCCTCGGCTCAACTGGTGTCTACCTAGAGAGAAAACTAGGAGCTCTAGAATGAATTCTCAAAATAAATGGCAGCCAAGGGATGCTGAACCAACCAGCCCTCCCCTTCTATTTATAGAGGGTTATTCTCATTTCCTAAAGTACCCCTATTTACATAGAGCTTATCCACTCCACCGGGGGCGAAATGGACCAACTCCTAGGTTTTTGATCCGACGGCCACGTCCTTCACACGGAGTTGCTTCGCCTTGACGCACCCTCCGCGATCACGCCACGTGCCACCACCAGTTCCCTCCGGAACCGCCACCGCCGAGTTTTGAGGCCCAAACTCAGCAAAACCAGGCATCCGTAGCGCTGAGTGGTTTTGAGACCCAAACCACCAAACTTGTCATAAGCACCGCACCTCGTGCACGTCCTCCACGATCAGACGCGTGTCCCGCTAGTCCTCGACCACGCCGGTAACACGGTCCACTCCACCACGTCCTCGCACAAGTGCGTGTCCCAGGTGTCAGCCATCACGGTTGGTCACCTGACTGCTCTGATTCGTTAGTCAAGACCCAGCACTCGCCCTTCACCGCTCCCGGTCCATCAGCACGAGCCCGCATGACCTTCACCTCAGCCATCGACCACCGTTCCTGTGCTCCACACCTGCACACCACAAGTCGACCAACATGGTTGCATAAGCATAATCTCACACTCTGGTCAGTCCACTGACTACCCCAGAGTGCTACCCATTGGCAATCACTCATCATCAACCCGAACTACAAGGGACAAGTCAACCTTGTGTTCGCAGAGTAGCTATGTTTCATGTTTTTGTATACTGGAATTGCTACTGTTCATTGCTGTTATAATTACATATGGCATTTATTTGAGTTATATGATTGTTTTATTTGGAATTAAAATATTTAATATATTTAAATATGTTGATAGCATGTCACTTATTTCTCTAAATTTACAACATAAAGTTTAGTCCCTTACATGTTTGGTTCTAGGGACTAAAATTAGTAAAAATATACTAAATGACTCATAAGAAGACTAAAATGACTTTTACCATTTTACTGTTATTAGTACAATTGAACTAAATGAGAGGCAAATGTGGAATTAATATGGTTTAGTCCGTTTTAGCCACATCTTGAGGGACTAGGGACTAAAGCAGTTTAGTCCCTGTTTTAGTCCTACTGTTCGGCAATTTAGGAACTAAATGAGACTAAAATAGAGGGACTAATCTTTAGTCCCTCAAACCAAACGGGGCTCAAGACGGTGTCAATCTCGGGCTAAAGGTGAATCAGAATTCAGAACGGAAGCTTGTCAAGGGATGTAAGGTAAATCTTTGTAACCATGTTCTGCATTGCCATATGAATTGGAAATTTTAATTAACTTTTTCTGTCCATGATGCTATAGAAAATAATCAAGCAAATTTCGCCAATCTACCTTCCATAGTCCCTACTTCCACTTCAAGATCGATCTACCTCATGTTGTACTGTAAATCTGTTGGTGAATATTATTTTAATTTCAATGTTTCCAGATATCTGAAATTTCAACCTACCGCATTTTTTAATTACTTCACGGATGTTGCTTATCACAAAAGCAGTAATGGATTTATGAACGTAAATTGGGTGCTACACATTGACAAAGTTGCAACATTGAGTAAGCTGAAACGCTTTCTGTTTTTTTTACAAAGTGGCAGGAGCTCTGCCTATAAAATAGGGAGGCAGTACATGAAAACAAAACGGGGTTCACCAAAATCCGGTCCCCAAAAGAGGGGAGGCAGGGGTTCACACTTCACACACAAACTGCTCTCGCCGGGAGTGCAGTGGGATGACAAGTATTATATGCGTCTGTTCAGTTTTTTTCATCAGGTTCTGTTCAACTTCATTGGTCACAGTGGCCTTCTCAAAACTCAGCACATCCTGTATGGTTTTCTACTAGCAAAGGGCTTCTAGGAGCAGGACCCAGTGGCATAATGGCTGCTGATACTATTGTAACAGAATCTGGAGCTTTACATGTTGTGGGGTACCCCTTGTTAATCCATCCACTGTAGTTGTTTGGGAAGTGATGCCAGGTCTTGGAAATGGTATTCAGGCAACTGCAAAGTTAAATGCAGCAAGTTCTGTTCCTCTGTCTCTGAATCCCTTCATGACCAAGTTTGCTCCACTAGCAGCCAACCTGATTTCTTTGCAAGATTATCTTGTTTCTGTGGGTGCACAGACACACACACAAAAAAAAAACTGACAGACAAGGAGACTACTGAGGCTGCATCAATTCTGTTTTTATCTGTATGCTGCTTTTAGCTAGAGAGAGTTGAACATGTTAGTATCATGGTAATTTCTCAAAATTGGAAGACTGATACAAAGATGCAGCTACCGACTTAGAAAATCCTATCAACTTCTGTCAAGCACTGTAAGTTGATCACACATGTTTCTTACTCTTTGATATCATACAACAACAACAACAAAGCCTTTTTATCCCAAGCACGTTGGGGTAGGCTAGAGATGAAACCCCGTATGAAAACCTCAGAGCTCAACCCCAAAGAAAAGAAAAGGGAAACAAAAGCAAAGGAGAATCGAAAAACGACGAAACGGGGAAACACATAAAAAGAGATAAAACCCACAAGAACCAGCAAGATCTAAATGGACACAAGAAAAGGTCAAACGATTAAGGAGGAAAAGCGAAACTATGAATCAAGGTTCTGACACGTGAATTGCACACTTCCACCCCTTTCTATTCACGGCGAGCTCTTTATCAATATTCCACTCCTTCAGGTCCCTCTGAAATAAAAATAACTTGATTGCTCATTTCATTCATCTTTCTGTTGTTGAAATGTTAAGTCATCTAAAATAAAAAAAGAACTGGCTCTGTTCACATCTATGATGTGCATCCCTATCTCCATGAGCCACGCCATCAGCATGCCTTAAGAAGGGCCAGGGGAGCTGGAGGTCGGTTTCTCAATTCAAAGTCAGATGACAAGGAAGTCACAAAGAGAAACAGAACTGAGTTGCGCCCCACAAGAGTGGCCAACTGTCAACCCCACCGTCTCCCAACAGTGCATCGTCAGCTAATCAGGCAGACAGTGGTGAATGGTGATTCAAAACTCACAACTGAAGAGATTTTAGCCCCTGAGCTAGATGTAGCAACAGTTCTGTACAGAAAGCGCTAGCGGGCAGCAGAAACATGGTGTTGGTCGGTCGGTTGTTGTAGGACATGTTCCATAGAAAAGCATAGATGAGTCTACAGGTTTGGGAGTCTTGGTTTAGTCCTCTGTGTATTCGCCTTTCTGTACAATTTTAGTAGCATTGTGTCCCTTCCCCTGGATAGCTTCAGTCCGAATTTAAGTGTGTAGCATTTTGGCTTATTGTTTGCTTTGCTTGGACTTGGAGATTTGGGTGTGGAGTTCATTACCCTACTGTCCTGCATCATCATCATTGGGACGAAGAATAAATACTCTTAGCTGGCTATGTATGTGTTGTTAGATTCTATGGTGCCTAGGATCGATTCCTAAACCTCTACAATACCAATCCGTAAACTGGGCAAATCCTTGATGACGAGTAGATCTGTTCTACGGAGAGGAATAGGGAAACACATCTTCGTTGTTGTTGACGCGTCCTGCGCAGTGGTGATGGAGAGTTGTCGTTGCCGTCGGCATTACCTCCATTGCCCTACAGAGGAACAACAGGCACCGGGATCCGAGCCGCTGTGAGTTATCGCTCTTCTAGACACTCCGACGCTTAGGCGATGGGACCTCTCGAGGATTAGGATTTTAGGGCGAGGTACTAGCGTTGGCTTTCCTGTGGCCCCTTAATCCTTTATATATATCATCGTGTGTCTCGGGGCTCCAACCGAGTTTAGTGGGCCCTCCCAATCAAGGGTCCGATTAAAGAAACGATTAGTTGGGCTAAGCCCAATTTGGTCTCTATTGACCGGCTGTAGAGGACACACCCAACAATCTCTCCTTTGTTCTCTACATTCCTTATACTCAACTTTTCTGGATTCCATCCCTCGACAAGTTTACACATAGAGACCAATGTGTGACAATGACCGATTAAGTATCACCGCACTCATTGACTACAACATGCTCGTACGCTTCAGAACGAAAAGATACTTTATTTGGTTGCAATATGTATCCCCTGTGATTTAAGATCATAGGCACTCCCTTAAACCCATGTCGGCTACATGCTGTCTTAACACGTTGGGTAGAAGACCTTTTTGTGAGTGGATCCGCTAACATGTGCTATCTTTCGTTATGCTCATCTTTTATGGTTTGATCCTGAATCTACTTCTTAACAACATAACACTAAATGTCAATGAAAATGGCAGCGCCACATGACTTGTTATAGGAGTAAAATACCGCTGGCTCATTATCGCAGTAAATTCACAGTGCTCGCTCTATGCTATCAACCACTCTTAATTCGGGTACAGATTTCTTTATCTATATTGTCTGTCCATTTGCCTCATGCAAGGCTACAAACTTAATGTGCATTGTCGACGATGTTCTCGCTGTCTGTTTGCAACTCTTATAAGAAATAACTCCCTAGAGAGTGTAAATACATACCCGAAGCACACTTCGATGTATCTCTACAACCTCCTAAGTCAGCATCTACATAGCCAACTATTCGTAGGGAACTAGATCTTTTGTTTGTTAACATGAGACCATTTTATTACCTTGAAGATATATTAGAGCTTTCTTAACTGCTTAACAGTGTTCGATGCCTGGGTTGATCTGATATCTTCCAAGCATCCCGATAGTAAATTCTAAGTCAGGGCGAATATATATTTGAGCATACATAATGCTTCTCATAGTAGAAGCATACGATACTGACTTTATCTGATCTTTCTGCACTGATTCTGGGGACACTGATGAATCCCAAACTTATCACCCTTAACTATTGGCGTAGGCGTGGCCTTACACTGACTCATACTGTACTTCTTTAGTATTTTTCTATATATGACTTCTGTGAGAGTTCTAATACTCTCTTATGTCTATTTTTGCGAAATTCTATTTCTAGAACATAAGAGCCTTCTCCCATATCTTTCATATCAAGTTCGAGTAAAGAAAACTTATCATTAAACACGATCAGATCTTGCTTACACTATCAGTCAACATGTTTTGACCACGAAACTGACAACAGCGACACACAGGCTAAAATGAGCGGCCAAACGCCTACAACAGACTGAAATTGGACAAACACACTGACTGAAACTGGACAGACTGACTGACTGAAACTGGACAGGCTGACTGATTGAAGACTGAACAAGTGTCCTCAAGGATTATTCTGACAGACCTGAACTTGGAACTTTCATCATTGATCAATGACTGAACGGCCTACATCTCTACAGTCTGTACAGACAGACAGCATTGAGGAAAAATGATTCCTTTTGAAGAACGATCTTTGCTCGGTTCTGCACGAGGTATAGCACCTTTCTAGCAAAAAAAACGTATCTTTGGTACGTATTGTCTGTTGTTAGCAATCCTCTAATTGGTAAAACGCCTCCGAACAACCTGAAAATGGATTTTTAGAGAAAGGATTTTGAAAACTAAATCTCTAGCATAAGGTTCTCGTTTACCAAGCATGAATTCTTTTCGGCAATCCATGCTTCAAGAGGTGTGTGTAACCTCTCTGAAAACCAACCATTAGAGCTAACCGCGTCTCTAGGACATGGTTTCATAAAACCACACCTCTGATCAATTGAGCAAAGTTCAACTGCAAGAGGTGAAACTGTTGATAAATGGTTCTAAAGTCTCGGTGCCATAAATTCAGAACATCTGTGGCACAACGTATCTGAGATACAGTGATACAATCTTACTAAATCACTCACAATAGATATATATATAATAGTTTAAAGTAGTATTATACTAAAACGTCGATAAAACCATACAATACATAATAATAATACTAGCTGAATACCCGTGCGTTGCAACGGGAATATATAATACGAGTATACTACAATAACTTATATACAAAAAAATTTAAGTTGAAAATATTATTCAAACAAAAGAAATTGCATGAAAGGCTCTTCTTTAAATACTACTCCCTCCATCCAAAAATATAATTCAAGAATCTCGGTGATACTTATCTATTATTACGCATTGTGCAAGGTAGCAGGTGGGTTTGGCGAGAGATGTAGTAGATGTGTTTTATATTATAGATGTAGATATAAACACACATGTGGTGTAGTAGTAGCTACCACTGGCATTTGCTTGAGAGGTCGTGGGTTCGAATCTCCTTGGGGCCATGTGTATTTTTTAAATTTTAGCTAGGCGTTGGCTACACAGAGAACATAGGAATGGACTGTGCGTGGAGAGGAGGGAATCGGAATGGGCAGGAGGGAATTGGAAAGGCAGAACATAGAGAACATGGGAATGGACTGTGCGTGGGGAGGAGGGAATCGGAATGGGCAGGAGGGAATCGGAAAGGCAGAACACGGAATGGGCAGAACGCGGAATGGCAGACTACTATTGCAGTCTTAATAGTAGTAGAGATATACTAAGTACATTTTATATTTTAGAATGAAACTATGTCCTCGGGGACTCGCCCCACCGCTAACCGTCCCTGACTACGACCGTTTCTTGAACTGCACAAGCATCGGGTGTATCTTCTCGAAGGCCGCGCATATCTCTTCCCGCACCTTTGCTCCTGTGAGGACAATCTTCCCGGAGACGAAGACGAGGATCACGACCTTAGGGTCCACCATACGGTAGACCAGCCCAGGGAAGATCTCTGGTTCATACTGTCAAACACGAGGCTAATGAGTCTTCAGGTCAATGGGGATCAGCACACACGTTTACAACTAAAGAAAGAGCTTCTATAAACTTACAGTGGCAGACAAACCACTGGCCAAAGCGAGGCCCTCCAGACGAATAGGAAACTTGAGGTCACATGACCCAACTATATTTTGGACCTTGAAATCCTGCATGTCAGAAGAACCCATTGAGTCAATGTGAGAGACCAGCAGCAGCAGGAATCCGATCGATCAGAGTGACAAAAGCATTACCTTGAACCGAGCTGGGAAACCGAGCTTCTGGACGATACGCGCAAACTGCAATGGAGGATAGATACGTACTAGTCACACGTCAAAATTCAGCAAAAGCATCCAAAATTGGCATGGCGAAACAATATGACAAGTTTCCATGCCTTACGCGCAGCGAGCCTTGAATCGGCTTCGCTCTTTGCTCCGGTGCAGACCATCTTCCCTGAAGCAAATATCAGTGCCGTTGTCTTGGGCTCCCTTATCCTCATGATAGCCGCAGCAAAACGCTGTCAAGTAAGTATCAGGGTCACGGTGAGACTGCAGATATCGAATGTAATATATAGTTCCATGCAAAAATAAAAAAAAAGGCAGCAGCGGCACTGATGATGATACATACCCTTGGGTTGTACTCTGCGTTACGAGCACTGTTGGCGACATGTTGCAGATCGACCTTGCACTCCAAGTTCACTGTTGATACAATGTTCCTGACACGTCAGACAAGAGGCAGGTTATGGCTCTGCATTATTTCAATCTGGGCAGCAAACTAAAGAGGCAACACCGCCTATCAACCCTTCTGAAATTCCAATCAAGAAAAAAGCAACAGCAACTCTTTAGATCAAAAAGAAAAGAAAAAAAACAGCAACTCTTTTACAGCCAGATCATATCAGCAATGATGGCATGCTAGTTCATTTGTATATATGCAAGTTCAACACACTTTAATCTCCCCCATGTCATGATAAGGATCAAACAGACCATGCGTAATTCCCCTACCCCACGTACCGCCTGCTGTTTCCTACTAGTTGACCAGACCGTTTTTTTTTTTTTGCATTTTGATCTTTTTCATAAAAAAAATTATTCATTTGGGTCCTTTGACGACGTGATCTGATTTTTGAACTCTTTTTTCGACGCCACAAACTATGGCGCCGAGGTAATACGGCTCGGTGTCGTGACTTAGCGCTGAGGTGGGATACCGAGTGCTGCGTTCGGCGCCACAGGTCGTGGCGCCGAGCTCGATGCCAAGAATTAATTTGAACGATTCACATGCAACATTACATTAATAAATTAATTGTATATAACATCGCCAAAAATCTTAAAAACAGACCCGTGCTAAATTTGCGATATTATATGTAATTAATTTATTAATGTAATGTTGAACGTAGGTCGTTTAAATTAATTTTTGGTGTCTATCGAGATAGGCACCAACGCAGCACTGATGCCTCACCTGTCACGTGTCGAGCCGTGTGACTTCGATGTAATAAGCTGTGGCATTGAGAAAATGATTTAAAAATGAAATTATATCATCCAAAGGGCCAAAGATATTTTTTTATGCATTGTAAACAATGAACACCAATCTGCGATCGGGGCTCGGGACTCACTCGAGGATGGTGACGATGCCGGACGGGACCCCGGACTCATGCGCGCCGTTCATCGCCGACGACGCCGTTGATCGTCCTTCTCCTCCGACGCTAGCTCTCCCCGCTAACGGCGGCAAGCAACCTGTTCTCGTTTTGAATGAGCGCGGGTTATATTTTGGCGAGAGAGCTTTGGGTCGAGTACGGACGGGCAAGGGGGCTTGGATTCCAGCGAATTTGGTGAAGAAGAAGGCGGGGCGGGCGGGGGCGGGGCCCTGGATTTATGGACGCGACCTGGGTTGGGTTCGAGACCGGCTGGCTTTCGCTCGGTCGCTGAAAACTGGACAGCCCGCCGAAGTGGGTTTTGTTCAACTGTCATCTTTTTTTATTCTTTTTCATAATACATCTACGAAATTATTTTATTCTTTCCACGAGTGTACATGCGCAAAGCTAAACAAGTGCGCAGATGGAATTAAGCAAAACAAGCATATGTATATCCTAGTATATATTTATATTAGATCATGCACTACACAAATACCTTGAATTTTTAGTATTGTCCTTCTTCTAAATGACCAAGACTATTTTAGCAAACAAAAATATGCTTCAACATGAGATACAACGATCAAACTCCTCTAGTGTTTTATTTTACCAAGCTTAACACTTATATATAAAATAAAATAACTCTCCATTATTTAGAAAAAATAAAAGATAAGAAAAATAAGTGAGTAACACCTAAATTTTGAGTTTATAGATGAAAGTGCATTCATCCCTTTTGTGAGTTTTGGTGATTTGGATAACAACACATTTAAAGGTCTAACGAGTTTGCTAAGTGTTGAACAGGAAATTCAGTATGATGAACATACTTGAATAGTGTATAATGATCAGTGAACAAAGGTTCAACACGAGGTTAAATAACCAATGAGACAATGCAAATGGATATAATATGATCTCTATTGGTTTGAATATATGGACAAGACCTGAGAAATCATTACATACATATGACCAGAATAGAGGACAAAGTGATTTAGAGGATTGGTCAAGCCAAAGAGAATAAGATATGAGGAATCGTGAATTAGCTTGACCATATTACTATCAGTCCATATATGCTTCTATGAGAATCAAACTAGAGCTTGATTAATCTTAACAGTTATATCTAGAAGACATTCAAGCAAGGTTCACAATATTGAAGAAATGATTCTCTCAATGGATGCTCAATATGATGTGACTCAAGAATGGCTTGATAGGGTGAAGATAGCAAGGAAAGGGCTTCGAGGAACTAGGCGAAGGTGAAGGCCAAGCGACGGCTTGTAGACCGAGGTACCATGGCTAAGGTGAAGAAGAGAGTACTTGCACTAAGTCGATGAACTAATCAGCTATGAAGAGTTATAACATGTTGATGCATCAGTAAGGTGACTTGAAGCCATGATTTACACTCATATAAGGTGATATGGTACAAGTCACAGGGTTTGATTTGAGTTTGCTTCAAAAGGTGAGACAAAGATGTTTGTGATCCTTATGAAGCAACGCCATGGAGAAATCACACATGAGACGCCAATGACTCAAGGAGTTTACTTCATTATATTTTATTTAACTTGAGTATAGGAATCGTCGTACTATAAAGGGGGATCCAAAAAGAAGGTTGGTGTTTGCCAAAGCTCAAACCTCTATATTCAAAAGCTATTTTGAAAAGCAAAAATCTCTTTAACGTTCTATGGTTGACCGTGGTTAGGGTTGAGAAACCTAGAGTGTTCTTGCTGAAAAGCAGCTGAACTTCTTCAACTGCAACTGAGCTTTCCAGCTGAACTTGACTTCAGCTGAGTTGAGCTTTTTCAGCTGCAGCTGAGCTTTTCAGCTGAGCTGAACTTCAGCTGAGTTGAGCTTTCTCAACTTCAGCTGAACTCAACTTCAGCTGTGAACCTCTTTGACCATACACCAGCTGAACTTGCCTCTGGGCAGTTGAGCTGGGGTTTTCTCTCCTAAACTCACTGGTCAAGACCGGTTGAACTGGTCCTGAGGGGCAGTTCAGCTGGTCTCTGACCCCTCTGACCTCTGATCTGCAGTCTGCCAGTCAGACTGGAAAACAGGTCGCCAGGAGCTGTCAGGGGCGGTTCAACCGCCCCCCTGGGCGGTTCAACCGGTGTTGGTCAACTTTGACCAGTCTGCGGTCAGTCTGCGCGTCAGTCTGCCAGTCAGACTGGCAGACAGGCTGCCAGGTCTGCCAGGGGCGGTTCAACCGCCCTAGGGGGGCGGTTCAACCAGTCTCAGGCAGAAAAATCTGCCCAAACGGCTAGTTTTGAGCTCCACCTATATATACTCACTCCTACCTCTCACCCCACAGCAGTGAGCACGATTTGAACTCCATTTCTAACCCAAGAAACACCTCCCTCTCTCTCTCACACATCTCTTGCCTCTCCCATTTCAAATCTTTGGAGAGAAATCTTTGAGTGAGCTTGAGAGCTACAGTTTTGTGCTTCATCTCTAAATCTCTCTTGCTCTTCTTCTTGATTCGAGCTTTGGTACTACATTGAGTTCTTTGTGGATTCATTACTCTTGGAGCTTCTACTCCTAGACGACTAGGTGTCTCTTGTGAGTCTCCAAATCTTGTGGAAGACCACAAGAAAGTTTGTATTACCCGCTCGTTTGAGCAAAGATTAGTGTGTGAGCTTGACCTTTGTGGTCGACAAAGGGAGGATTAGGGTTGAAAGAGACCCGGCTCTTTGTGGGCGCCTCAACGAGGAAGTAGGGCACCTTGGTGGTGTGACCGAACCTCGGGATAAATCTTGTGTCTCTTGTGTTCTTGTTCATTGTGCTTATTCATGTTCTTCGTTCTCTCACCATCCCGCGAAAGAATTGTTTATATCTTTTTGGTGTGTGGATTTTGAGAAGTGCCCTTCTCAGATCTACTACTTTGAACCCTGTGGATCATTTAGAACATCTCATTTCCAAAGTTAACTGGGTGAATTTCGAGATCAATTCAGTTTTACCCAGTTTGCTTCTAGTTTTTGTTGAAAAGGTTTTAACTTGCCTATTCACCCCCCCTCTAGGTAACTTTCAATTGGTATCAAAGCCTAATCCTCGTTCTAACGCTTAACCGCGTGAGGAAAGATCATGTCAGGGGGACTAAGAAATGAAAGTGCTTCTAAGCTTGAAAAAGTTGAGGTTGCCTCGACTTCATCTTTTGGTGCAGATGTTGACCCTAGGGCAATAGACCTTGCCATGAGAATCGCCGAAAGGATGTTCCTCAAAATGAAGGAAGATGAGGCGAAGAACATTATTGAAGAAGAAGAAAATGATCGATGGAGACCAAACGACGAATCCACCTCTTCACAAGGTTCGTCTTTCAAATCCACTTCTCATATGTGCTTTGTTGCTAATGAGAGTGACAGTGAAAGCGAAAGTGAGGATGAGAAGGAGCAAGAAAGTGATAGTGAAGATGAGGATGATCTTCAACAATTCTTCGCTCAGCTAAGCAAGAAACATCAGATGAGCTTGCTCAAACTCATGAAAAGAGCGGAAGAACAAAAAGAAATGCTTCATAAGCAAGAAGACTTCCTCATCAGAAAAATCGAAGACTTAGAGAAGTTGACCAAAGAGCATGAGAAGCTAAAGTGCTCTCATGATGATTTGGTCCAAAGGTATGAAGACATTTCAATTGAGCAAATTAAAGCTATTAATCATTCATCATATATTGCTCAATTAGAAAATAAAAATGCTATGCTCAAGAACACGGTAGAAAAGCTAAACATTGAAAATCTAGCTTTGCAAGAAAAACATGATATGCTTGTATGCTCTCATAATAAATTTATGGATTCACATATCATGTTAGAAATGGCTCATAAGGTTGTGTTAACTAATTTGAAATCATACCAACCTCACATGTGCACATGTGTTGAAATTGAAACTATATTACCATGTGCTAACAATTGTTGTTATCAAGCAAGCCAATCTTCCATTGAGCTAGAAATTTCAGGAATTAGTGATATTTCTATCACACAAGAAAATAAAGAGCTCAAGGAAGAAGTTGGAAGGCTAAGAAGGAGCTTAACTCTTTTGAAGGGAAAGTGTCATGCTCAACCTTCTCACGATAACCGTGATAACATGGTGAAGAAGCTTGAGAAGGGGACAACCGTAACATGCACAAACCCGCATCAAAATAATGCTAAGTTCCCTAAGAAAGGCATGAGCAAACATCAAGAGAAGAATGCTAAAGCTCATGACAAGTGCCTCAACCATGCCTCCACATGCTCCACACAAGGTAACAAACAAGCCACTCTTCCAAATAAGAGAAGATGCACTAGAAAGTGTTATCAATGTCATGAGAAGGGACATGAGATTAAGTCATGTCCTTACATAAAAGATAGTGGTTTAACTTTGGAAAGAAAGAGGCTCACTAACCATGTAGCAAACAAAAAGCAAGGCAAGAAGGAGTCTTGCAAAATTAAAAATCATATTTGCTACACTTGCCGAAGAAAGGGACACCTTTGCAAGGATTGTCCCATGAGTAAGTATCCTAAGTCTACCATGTCAATTCATTCATATTCACTTAGGAGACCCAAAAATGACACTTGTGCTAGAAAGGTAAGTAGTTCACCTAAAACTAGCACAAAGGCCATTTGGGTGCCTAAGTATTTATTAGCTAACCTTGGTGGACCCATCCAAAAATGGGTACCAAAATGTACTTAATAAGTTTTGCAGGTACCCAGAGATGATATGAAGCTTTGGGGTGCTTGAGCGGTTTAACTCAATTCTTATCTCAAGCTATCAATCTTACATTGTCTATCCTTTAAGATTGACCCAAAGATGAATTGAGTTGTTATATCACTAACTTCATATTCATCTCTAGCAAGAACTTGTGTTGTAGGGAATAAGGATTAACCCTTGTGGGAATCAAGCAAAAGGCCTACAACCAAGTGATATCCAAAGGATGGTAACAATTAATTCTTAAGTGCACATTGCTTTTAATTGGTATATTCCTTTGTGTCTTTTGTAGCCACATAGAAAAATGAAGCACTTGAGAATGAACTTAAAATATTTTACCTTGCTTTGGAAAAGATCTAATTATATGGTAGATTGCAAGTTCATATTTTTATATTGTGACAATCTACATGCTTTAAATTTGGTTGTATGTATCTTGTGGCATATTTCAAGTTAATCATCATATTATTGCCATGACCTAGACATAAAGAGTATTATCCCATGTTCTTAAATGAATAGAGTGCTAAGTAAGAAATTCAAATTCTTAAAGCACTTATCAAAAGGGAAATTCTCTATATGACTAGAGTTGTGAGACTAATATTTCTATCTAAGTGTTTATGTAGTCTCACAACATGAGAATGTGTTTCTCAAATGGAGTGTGCCATTCAACATTCAAAGAAGATCGAACCAATACTATGTGATGTATTCATTCTTGTTTAAATTGGTTTTGAGTCTTCTACATTAATCACTCACCATGTTATGAATTAAACTTGCCCTATAAACTTAATTAAACAATCATGCTACTTTTATCCTGTTTCAATTGATGTTATGCATGATGTCTGTAAGGGTAATTTAGTTCATATCATGAGGTTTCCTTAATTTAATAACCTTCTTATCATTCATATAATAGAGGTTGCTAAATAGGAAACTATTGCTTGTGTTTCTAATGCAATCTCTTTTAAGCTATTTCATGAAATTCATAAGTAGAGATTGTGCTCTTTCAATTGGTAAAATCACAAGCATTAAAGGTTAATCTTCACCCAAAAGAAAGATTAGGAATGCTCAAGGCAAAGGTATGGAACTAATTGCTTCAATTGGTTGTTGATCAACGGTAGTTCCTTTCAAGTGTCATTCTTTCAATTGGTAATAATATATTCTATGGAAATAAATGTCAATATGAAGGTTAAATTCCTTTTGGCTTAAATTTGCAAATTGGTGCATATTATTAATTCACTCATCCATGTGCATTAATTTAAAAGGAATTTAATTTATGCCTGTATGCTCATAAATGATGATTTGTTTGCCATTCATATATAGATATCATCATTCATTAAATACTTCCTTGTACTACTAATACCTCTTCTCAAAGTGTTTTATCGACTAGTTTTAAAAGGGAAAGAGATAACAAAGAAGGAAGTCTCCACAAATGATGAAAAGAAGAATACTAAGGTGACACCACCACAGATAGTAAGATCTGTCAAATTGGTATAAAAATGGTACATTCTATATGGTAGTAAGTACTCTTAGGCATAAGTTAATTCATTGCAAATTTGTCATGCCTTGACCATGATATGTAATGTACTCCCCATGAGACTCTTAACTGAATTGAAAGTGCATGTGGCAAGTCATTCAAATACTTGATGCACATATCTAGTAGGAGAACATTATATATCTTGTGTCATAGAGAATAAGTTTCCCTTGAGTAAGCTATACTAAGACAATCCAAAATGGTAAATTTGTATCTCATTAATATGGATTGTAATCTTTGTTTTCTAAATAGCTACTCTTGATGCAGTTTAAAATTGCCTTATCGTTAAATCTAAAAGTGCATAAGAATCTTTTTGGTGATATTCATGACATACATATGCACTAACATGGATATGATTTTTAAACTGTAAAAGGTACAATTAGTGATCCATACTCTCTAAATTTTAGAAACCCATATTTTGATATCTTGGAAATCTACTTCAATCGGTATCCATATGCTTCACATTGAATTGGATCACTAAGTTGTAAATTCCATGCATAACTTGTCTTCATGATATGAATGCTTGTGCGACTAACCTTGATAAGCTAGGTGCACCCAAGGTCAAGCTAGGTTCATCATCAAGAAGGCAACACAACGATGTATCAAGAAAAGGAGAAAAGGCTCTTATTCTTAACTCTAGCTTTTATCTATGTGATTAAATATTGAATTGAAACCATGTAAGATGGTTGTCATGTATATGTGGGTGCCTACACAAAGAGAAAGGCCACAATAAGGATTGTGTGGGTACTCAAGGCTTTTACTACTAATCTCAAAGGACCCAATCCAAATTGGGTACCAAGATATGAAGCTTAAACTTATTTTGCAGGATCACTCCTTCAATGGATCAAGTTGGGTGCTCGATAATGAATGTATAAATCATATTTGGAGATAGTAGCAAGGGTGGTAACAACTGAATCTCAAGTGCATATTATTTTCAAATCTTATCTCTTTTGTGACTTGTGTAGCCACTAAGGGAAAAGAAGCACTTGAGGATATACATCAATTGTTGATTATGAAGTAAAAGTCCAATTGGAAGAAAAATAAATCTTACGGTGAACAATCCAAAATTATGTGACGTATTCTCTATCTAGTTAATTTGGATTTGATTCTTCTTTATTAGACACTCACCATAATATGGATTAAGTCAGCCCTTTAGACTTCATTGAACAACCATGCATATTATTCATGTCATTTAAAATATATTGTGCATGAGGGCTCAAGGGAAATTTAGTCCATATTATGAGGTTTCTCTATTTTAGCAACATGCTTGTCTTCCACATATAAAAAGGGTTGCTAAATAAGAAACTAGTGCTTGTGCTACTAATTCCATCTCTTGTGTTGAGTTTATCCATAGAAAATCTATGTTAAGAGATGGTGCTTGTTTTAAATTGGATAAATCACAAGCTTAAAGGATATTATTCAACTAAAGTAAGAAGAAGTTGATCAGAGGCCAAGGTATGAAAACTTCTTCTCCTTCGGTTGTTTTAGTATTCTATCCTTAGTGGGATGTACCATAGTATAGGTTAAATTCCTTGCAATATAAAATATTCAATAGTGCATATAACTTTGACATCAACTATATGTGTGCACTAATTTAAAGGAATTTACTCTATCCTTTTAGGTTTCAATAATGATGATTCATTTGCCATCCACATATAAGGATCATCATTTGTGAAACCCTCTCTTGTGTTTCTAATGCTCTCTTTTCTAAGTGTTTCAACAAGGTCCTTCCAAGTGCTTTCAAGATGGATTCAAAATCTACAAATATAAGAGACTTGGTTCTTTCAATCATTGAGTTTCAATGGGTCTCATATCAAGTATGATCGAACCAAGCAAAGATGAATGAAGTTCAAGATCGCTTGGTTGGATGAAATCATAAAGAGAAAATAAACCACAGTGAATCGAGAAGGAAGTTGAACTATCCTGAAAACCAAATAATGAAGAAGTAGTGACATAATCATATAATATCCTTCATTATGAGGTTTGATGTTCATATTAGCATGCTTTACCCTTCATGATTTCAATTGATATACTTTCAGTTCTTAAACTTTCAATTGGTTTAATTTTCATCATCTATATAAAGCATGTTATGTTAAGCCAAGATATAGTACAAACATCTCCTTTAACCTCACATTGTTAATGTGCATAAGTGTACTTTGTGTACTCTTGCATGCACAAATTGAGGGAGAGTTTAGCCTATATCTTGTGAGACTAATGATTTCTTTCAAGTTCATGTTGTGTAGTCTCACACCTTGGAGAACTTCAAATGAGGATGAATGGTTCCATAGAAATGAAAATGAGTTTCTCTTGATCGTTTAAAGAGGATAAGTTTCTCTTTGAAATATCAAGCCTATCAAAAGCTAAGATAGAAATTCATGATTATAATGAAGACCATATGACATGGAACAAAGGTGTGTCACTCCATGAACTATTGTATTACATTTGTGTATCTAGGCTCTTACAAGTTAGTGTATGCATGTATATGCAATATCTTAAGTCACATCATAAGGTTGCACTTGAATCTTGGCTTAAAATATTGCATATCATGTCTATTAGTATACCATTTGATTATGAGTAATTCCTTAAATTGGTGCAATGTCATATTTTCATACTTTATTTGTACCAAGGTTCAAATTGTAGAACTTAATCCCCTGGCCTCACAAGTCCAAGTGCATAAGCTAAACAAGTATTCATCACTTGTATGCACACATTTAGGGGGAGAATAGTCTATTATTTGAATCTTTGAGACTAACTTCATTTCCAAGTCTATTATGTGTGTAGTCTCGAATTAGAAAGGAATCTTCGGGCAAAGACAATCGCTTCCACTGCAAATTTTGATGGGTATCAAAGATTCTTTGCTCGAATAAATGTATCTTTTATACATTTCATAAGAGAATGAGTTTCTCTTTTATATGCTACTCCAACATCATCTAAAATTGGTAAACATGTATCACATGCTTCTGGATTGCAAATGTCTAAAGTAGCATAGCTTATAAATTCTCCTATCTAGAACTTAATTGATTAAATAGTGCACATGTTTCTTATGTTGCATGATTATGTTCAATTGATACTCCTTTTATGCCAATGGTACTTTAAGTTGCAAATAAGTACTCTCAACATAAATCAATTGAATTCATATATATGTGTGTACTAAAACTTGAGGAGAACTTAGTGTAATATGCTATTAGTGATCTGCTTATCTATCAAATTGTATCAATTGGTGTTTTTCAATTGATATTTTTCATACATGATCACTATTTGCATAATCCATACTTGTGCAATTTTCATGTTG
Source organism: Zea luxurians (assembly GCA_029449295.1). Classification (NCBI taxonomy): domain Eukaryota; kingdom Viridiplantae; phylum Streptophyta; class Magnoliopsida; order Poales; family Poaceae; genus Zea; species Zea luxurians. The sequence continues at coordinate 143,852,027 of JAOPSE010000007.1, read as the reverse complement.
CCTCTTGTTGTGATAAGAAAATGCTAGGTGACATCTAGACTCCAGGTATCAAGATTTATCTTTCAGTTAGTATGACAATCTTCATTTGATATCTTGGACTTATGTCACAACTATACCAACAAGAGCGTGCAAATGAATTCAAAATCCAACAAAAGTTTGGAACACCCCCTCTTGAAAAGGTAAAACACAAAGGTACATCACTTCATGTCACTTCTACATTACTTTTTTGTCATCTAAGGATCCTTTTCATGATAGTGTGTTCACATCTTGCTTAAATCATAATTTCTACCCTTTATATTCTTTGTATCCTTTTTGGAGATTTATGACAAAGGGGGAGAAATTTTGCATTAAAGCTTATCTTTATTTTTGAAAAGGGGAGAAATAATTAACAAAAGGGGGAATCATAAGAAAAACATAAGATGTAGAAAGTTGATGAGTGCATACTATGTCATGAGCATCACATTTATTTTATGATACACTGCACCCTATGAATAGTATGATATAAGTTGTCTATACTTTGACCTAAATATGTGCTTTTGGCATTTGAGTACAAAAGTGTTATTTTCTGAAATGCACATATTTAGGGGGAGGAAACTATATCATAGGATTTAAAATCTTATTTATCAAATCTTATGTAAGCTTTAAATGTGTTGTCATCAATCACCAAAAAGGGGGAGATTGAAAGTGCATTCATCCCTTTTGTGAGTTTTGGTGATTTGGATAACAACACATTTAAAGGTCTAACGAGTTTGCTAAGTGTTGAACAGGAAATTCAGTATGATGAACATACTTGAATAGTGTATAATGATCAGTGAACAAAGGTTCAACACGAGGTTAAATAACCAATGAGACAATACAAATGGATATAATATGATCTCTATTGGTTTGAATATATGGACAAGACCTGAGAAATCATTACATACATATGACCAGAATAGAGGACAAAGTGATTTAGAGGATTGGTCAAGCCAAAGAGAATAAGATATGAGGAATCGTGAATTGGCTTGACCATATTACTATCAGTCCATATATGCTTCTATGAGAATCAAACTAGAGCTTGATTAATCTTAACAGTTATATCTAGAAGACATTCAAGCAAGGTTCACAATATTGAAGAAATGATTCTCTCAATGGATGCTCAATATGATGTGACTCAAGAATGGCTTGATAGGGTGAAGATAGCAAGGAAAGGGCTTCGAGGAACTAGGCGAAGGTGAAGGCCAAGCGACGGCTTGTAGACCGAGGTACCATGGCTAAGGTGAAGAAGAGAGTACTTGCACTAAGTCGATGAACTAATCAGCTATGAAGAGTTATAACATGTTGATGCATCAGTAAGGTGACTTGAAGCCATGATTTACACTCATATAAGGTGATATGGTACAAGTCACAGGGTTTGATTTGAGTTTGCTTCAAAAGGTGAGACAAAGATGTTTGTGATCCTTATGAAGCAACGCCATGGAGAAATCACACATGAGACGCCAATGACTCAAGGAGTTTACTTCATTATATTTTATTTAACTTGAGTATAGGAATCGTCGTACTATAAAGGGGGATCCAAAAAGAAGGTTGGTGTTTGCCAAAGCTCAAACCTCTATATTCAAAAGCTATTTTGAAAAGCAAAAATCTCTTTAACGTTCTATGGTTGACCGTGGTTAGGGTTGAGAAACCTAGAGTGTTCTTGCTGAAAAGCAGCTGAACTTCTTCAACTGCAACTGAGCTTTCCAGCTGAACTTGACTTCAGCTGAGTTGAGCTTTTTCAGCTGCAGCTGAGCTTTTCAGCTGAGCTGAACTTCAGCTGAGTTGAGCTTTCTCAACTTCAGCTGAACTCAACTTCAGCTGTGAACCTCTTTGACCATACACCAGCTGAACTTGCCTCCGGGCAGTTGAGCTGGGGTTTTCTCTCCTAAACTCACTGGTCAAGACCGGTTGAACTGGTCCTGAGGGGCAGTTCAGCTGGTCTCTGACCCCTCTGACCTCTGATCTGCAGTCTGCCAGTCAGACTGGCAAACAGGTCGCCAGGAGCTGTCAGGGGCGGTTCAACCGGTGTTGGTCAACTTTGACCAGTCTGCGGTCAGTCTGCGCGTCAGTCTGCCAGTCAGACTGGCAGACAGGCTGCCAGGTCTGCCAGGGACGGTTCAACCGCCCTAGGGGGCGGTTCAACCGGTCTCAGGCAGAAAAATCTGCCCAAACGGCTAGTTTTGAGCTCCACCTATATATACTCACTCCTACCTCTCACCCCACAGCAGTGAGCACGATTTGAACTCCATTTCTAACCCAAGAAACACCTCCCTCTCTCTCTCACACATCTCTTGCCTCTCCCATTTCAAATCTTTGGAGAGAAATCTTTGAGTGAGCTTGAGAGCTACAGTTTTGTGCTTCATCTCTAAATCTCTCTTGCTCTTCTTCTTGATTCGAGCTTTGGTACTACATTGAGTTCTTTGTGGATTCATTACTCTTGGAGCTTCTAGCTCCTAGACGACTAGGTGTCTCTTGTGAGTCTCCAAATCTTGTGGAAGACCACAAGAAAGTTTGTATTACCCGCTCGTTTGAGCAAAGATTAGTGTGTGAGCTTGACCTTTGTGGTCGACAAAGGGAGGATTAGGGTTGAAAGAGACCCGGCTCTTTGTGGGCGCCTCAACGAGGAAGTAGGGCACCTTGGTGGTGTGACCGAACCTCGGGATAAATCTTGTGTCTCTTGTGTTCTTGTTCATTGTGCTTATTCATGTTCTTCGTTCTCTCACCATCCCGCGAAAGAATTGTTTATATCTTTTTGGTGTGTGGATTTTGAGAAGTGCCCTTCTCAGATCTACTACTTTGAACCCTGTGGATCATTTAGAACATCTCATTTCCAAAGTTAACTGGGTGAATTTCGAGATCAATTCAGTTTTACCCAGTTTGCTTTTAGTTTTTATTGAAAAAGTTTTAACTTGCCTATTCACTCCCCCTCTAGGCAACTTTCAATAGAAAAAAAATTATACCCAAAATTCATGGTGTTACATTAACATAGACACTAGAAGCAACTATATAATGGACCCAAAGCCTATACAACCATAATTTAAGGGTAATCATCCAATCATGTACTATATTCACAAAATACATAATATTGCCAATAATATGAAAGCTGTCATGGAATTAGACAATCCTACATGGAATGATAATATTTATTGTGACGTCGCATATTACAAACATGGTTTCCAATAAAATTAGAACATGAATTTTTTATATCATAGAGACAACTAATTAATTTTGGCTACATATATATGTAACAACACATTACTTTAATTTGTAGGAATTTGATAAGCTCTCTTATTATCAACTTTAAGCGCGAATGGAATGGTATAAGGTTATCTTTCACTTGCACCGTGAGTAACCTCATTGTTTTTAATACTTGGTAAATATCATTATTTTAAAATTAATTATTAATCGAGTTCAATGATATATAATACTGAATGTATAGACTGAGAATGTATTGTATATTGAGGGCTAAATTCTTGATAGAATTGCTAAGTGCAAGGGCAATGAAACTAAAGATAACAATTTAGAAGAAATATGAGAAATTATAAGTACATCAAGGTTTAGTCGATTTCCAAATATATAATAGATGTGATGTTGTTTGCAATGATACTTAACATTTTCATAAACTCGTTATCATTAATGTATATTCAATATATTTCGATTTGCCTAAGGGTGTGTTTGGTTTGACTTTTGGTTTTGACTTTTGCCCCCTAAAAGCCAAAAGTCAAACCAAAGGGTTGAATCTGGAAAGCAGCTTTTTCTAAAAGCCGACTTTCTTGTAGTGCAAAACTGAAAGCATCTCTGGACCTGCTTTTAGCAGCTTTTAGGTGGAACTGTGAAAATATATATGAAAGAATTTTTAGCGACTTTTAGTAATTTCCACCAAACAGTTTTTAGCTTTTTAGCAGTTCACAGCCCACAGCAGCTTTTTTCACAGCTCACAGCCCACAGCAACTTTTTTCATAGCCACAGTCCAACCAAACAAACCCTTAAAGTTATCACGACCTATTTTCCAGCACTAATCGTTAGCGCACGCGAAGGTTCGTGGTAAAATAAATTGACAGCAGCCCAATCCCCCGTGACCTCAGTTAAGCCATGGGGTGAACCCGCGAGACGAATATTCTCCGGACTCGCCTCGCACAAGAGCAAGATGCGAACCGAGCCCCCTCTGGCGCGTGGGACACGACGTGCAGCGCTAACGGCTGGCATGCGGCCACCACGCGCCATGAACCCGTCGTCCCACACGCCGCTCCATCGCCTCGCATCCGCCGCCGCAGTCGTCGCTTCGCTACTGTCCAGTGGGGCCGACCCATCCACCGGCCCACGGTAGACCGGTTGCACGCCCCCAATCGACCCACCTTCTTCTACAAGCCACTCTCCCTCCCCGTCGCATCTCAGTATCTCACTCCCAGTCGCCGCCGCACATACAAATACGCGACGGGAACGGCCAGGGCCGAACCCTAAAACCATCGCCCTGCCCCCGCCTCCGCCTCCGCTGCATCCCATGGCGGCCGTGCAGCGTCTTCTCCGGGCAGTCGCCCCCGGTGGCTCGGCAGCGGCGGCGGTCAGGAGGCGCATGACGTCGCTTGCGCCGGAGCAGGCGCCTTCTGCGGCCGCCGGGTTCCCATTCGCGGCGCAGAGAGCAAGGCGGCCGGTGGCGGCGGAGAGGAACGTGCAGTGGGTGTTCCTGGGCTGCCCCGGCGTGGGCAAGGGCACCTACGCGAGCCGCCTGTCGCGCCTCCTCGGCGTGCCGCACATCGCGACGGGGGATCTTGTTCGCGACGAGCTCGCCTCCACCGGGCCACTTGCTACGCAGGTGAGAGTGAGCCTCCTCTCCGAACCTCTACGGTCCAGATCGGCCCCGTTCTGCTCTGCGCTGATCTGGATTACATATTTAGTTGTGTGGATCAGCGACATGGTTGAGCTTATTTAGCTAGAGAATTGAGGTCGCCTCGTGTCGAGTGTGGATCAGTACGCGAAATTGTTGATAGATCTGAACATTGCTGCCTGAATTTGACCTTACGTAATACGCTTTGGTTGCAGGCTTCAGCTCAATCTTGTGACTGAATTTGACCCCAAGTTTTGTTTGGGCATCACAGTCTATTCAGAAAACCACGTCTGGTTACTGGTTAGAGCTGTTAATGGACTCTAGTTGCTTCTCCTGTGCAATAGTGTTTTGCTGGACGACTTGTACTAACATTACACATGGCTCTTCACATAATATTGTTTTTGCTAGAAGGGTAATAGCAATTCACTAATAAACTTGCCTTGATTATGGTTTGGTTGCAAGTGTGTGGTTACTTTTATTGTAATTTTGCCATGTTCATTTCATGCTAACAATTAGATTGCAAAGCTCGCCCTACAGCTCTATTTAAAAACTTACTGTAAATGAGTAGATTCATATTTCATTGATTCCATGACTGTAAGGGTTGGTATCTGATTGTCCTTTCGGCTTTGTTTGGGTACTCTAGTATTGACCTCAATCCACATGTATTGAGGTGGATTGGGGATCCACATCAATACATGTGGATTTGGGTCAATAGGCCTTCGTATTTTTCACTTTGAAACTGATGTGATATATTTTTTTTCTTGCAGCTTGCTGAAATTGTTAATCAGGGGAAATTAGTTTCTGATGAAATTATCATCAATCTTTTGTCCAAAAGGCTTAAGAAAGGAGAAGATCAGGGAGAATCAGGATTTATTCTTGATGGTTTTCCCCGTACAGTAAAACAAGCGGTGAGAATCTTTAACTTATCGTGAACACTACCTTCTATTTTGTTCCTTTTACTAGCAATTGGACTCAATATGCTGATCACTTTTGAATGTTCAATGTTTTTCTTTAACTTAGTTATGGCGTTTGGTGTAATATAAAAATATTATTCAAATAGTTCACATGTTTCTCAGTTTCTGCTGCCATTGAATCAGGTCTTCCTAGTCTGTTCCTTTTAGTAACCATTGAAATCAGTGATCTGGTGTCTCCTGAAAGCTTAATGTCTTAATTGCTGTTTGGTAATGATGTGAGTAATGCAATGCAAATAGTTGACATTTTCCTATTCCCAACTAGTGTGGCACTGTGATAGCATGTACTATTTTTGTTAGTATGTGGTTACCTTTTCTTTAAGTATAATGCTTGTGATTATTGTGCCTCCTGCAGGAATATTAACTTAATTTGCGGGTACAGATTTGAACATTTTTGCCGCCATTGTTTCTATTTGAACTCATTGATATTGGTGTAACATGTCGTTAGCAGTTGACAGAAACCTGTTCAAGCATGCACTTGATCATGGTGGTTTGAACTAACTACTTCCTCCTCTCAGGAAATTCTTGATGGCGTTACAGACATTGATATGGTGGTTAATCTGAAACTAAGAGAAGATGTTATAGTAGAGAAGTGCCTTGGCAGAAGGATTTGTGGCCAATGTGGAAAGAACTTCAATTTGGCCTGCATTGATGTTAAAGGTGAAAATGGACTCCCACCAATCTACATGGCACCACTGTTGCCCCCAAACAACTGCATGTCGAAGCTTATTACCCGAGCTGATGATACCGAAGCGGTGGTCAGAAATCGGCTTCAGATATATAATGACATGGTATGGCTCTATGTGCAATTCATACTTAACATTGATAATAAAATGTATGACATATTCTCATTAATGTTTGAACTGTATGACATACTGAGTATGCCATGCTGATTGGTCATTTTGATTCTGCAAGGTTTTCATGCAACTTAAGCGCCTGTGTCATTTGCATTATTTGTGTAGACAGAAATGTTGTGCTGTTAAAGATGTTGAAACCTACTCACTCTTCTAAATTACAAGACGTTTTGGCTTTTCTAGATACATTGTTTTTATTCTGTATCTAGATATAATGTATATACATTACAAAAGCTGTGTATCTAGAAAAACAAAAACTTCTTATGATTTAGAACGGTAGGAATATATAATAGTTAGATGTAGAGTCGTTGGGTTGCATGAGATATAAGATGGAGCATTCCAGCGTTGCCTTGATGTCTTAAGCATCCGTTACATTTGATTCCCCCAAGATATTTTGCACTGTGTAGATTTGGTTCAGCATAGCACTGTTCTCGTTGGCGTGTTGACGCAGTGAAACTGTGAAGAATTCAGGCTCTGATACTTAACATTTGGTTTCCTGGCCTTTTGCAGAGTCAACCTGTGGAAGGTTTCTACCGAGAGCAGGGGAAGCTCTTGGAATTTGACTTGCCTGGTGGGATCCCTGAATCTTGGCCAAAGCTGCTCCAGGTTCTAAACCTCGAGGACCAAGAGGAGTTGAGGTTGGCTGCAGCGTAGGTCTCTGGGAGACCGACCTACATACTGGGAAAAAGACCATACCACATTTTTTTGAATAATGGAGAAGAGGACAACTTACTCCATAGTTTAGTGCGTTATGCAGAAGTAATGGTTTTCTTGTCAAAAAGCGATTTGTTGGTTTCCACCGGCGTTTTGACGATGAGCCGGTACTATGTAACTTACGATAGCTGTAAGCACTAAGCAGCCCATTCTTGCTTGGGACACAGTTTGGAGCGCATGAAGACGTGCTGTAGTGTTTTTTTTTTAATTCATAACAAACTTGTAGTACACATTTGTGTTCATGATAAAACACTGAAGTAGTATGATACTACAGAACAACACAGACCTGATGAATGCCTATATGTGTGTTCATGATAAAAGCACTGGAAGTATCAGCAACGCCATAGGTGGTGCTCTGATCTGAAGCGGGCTGTTGGCAATTGCCAACAGCGTTTATTGTGCATGACCGTGCTTCGCCTCACGGTTATAAGGATCTCTTATATGTGGCTATGTTGTCATTCATCAATTAGTGCTAAAATCCTGTAGGGTTGATTTGGTGACCAAGTAATTAGAGGGAGGAATCCTTTTACTATTCAATATTAAAGAGCAAAGAAAAAAATGTTTCAACTCTATTGTGAGTTTGGTAGCGTGGCAGATTTGAAAACACAGAAATGAGTTTCCCTAAACACTAATGAAGCGGCAGATTTGAAAACACATAAATGAGTTTCCCTAAAAGGTGTTTGGTTTGAAGAATTACTTCATCTAAAATGAGATGGTGTATCATTGATCTATTCTTCAAATCTAATGGGATGACCTCATTCCTCATATATATTAGTACTAACTAACTATAAGGAATGAGTTGACGATAGATAAACTTATTTTATTTCACAAACCAAACAAAAAAATAAGTAAGAAGATGATGGACTAGCTCATTCCATAAGCCAAACACCCTATAACATAATCATACAGGATCCCATAAAAAAACATAATCATGCAGAATCCCATAAAAAACATAATCATGCAGAACATTCAAGAGGAGGCTAGCTTGTGGAGTTTTGCTGGGGCAACTGCCCTTAATTGATCTTTGACCATAGCAACGTAAGCACAGCATTTCCTGCTATACCATATCAACGTTAATATAGTGAAGGAAATAATAGGTTATATGGCGAGAAGTTGTTTCATACATGTAAACTATATAAACAAAGACAGACTTGGCGTAATTTACAAGATACAGAAAAAATGTTTACAAAAACAAAGATATAAACCCAGACCTGTCCACTTTGTGCGTGAGATGGACTCGAAAATTGCACATAAGGAAAATGGAAGAAATGTCAAGTAAAAAAATCCATGTTACGCCAGAGTTCGCTCAAAGAATCTAAACCTTGTATTGACAAATCAAGAAGCAAGACACAAAACCCTAATCAGAGCAGAGAGCATATCAGAACTTGGGTGGAGACCGGCTTCCCGATGCTTTAAAAGGTCCACTTGAACCGAATGGGTCGGCGTCATCAAAAGAGTCAAACCGGCCAAAATTTCGTGAGCTATTCCCTGTGTCAAATCCTGATACATTCTCGCCCTTGGAGCTGCTAATGGAGTCGAACCTGGAGAAACGGCTTTCCTGAGGGAAGGATCCAGTGTCTTGGGATCTGAAGGAATCAAACCTCCCGAAGTTATAAGAGGAGCTATCGTCACGGCTTTCGCCAAATTTTGGAGAGAACCCAGATGTGTATGCAGGAGAACTTGGAACAGAATCGTCGAAGAATGAATTCCTCTTCTTTCCAAATACACTAGCGCCACTTGGTGAGCCTGCCTCCGACCCAAAGAAAGAGTTATGCGTGCCACCGCGTTGGTCGGCCTCCTGTATGCAAACAGTTCATTAGAAACAGTAGGGAGAGATATGCAGAACCAGAAACAGTTCACTTATCATAACAAGAAAAAAAAACTGCATAGCTCACAGTGTTCAGTACAGTAGAACCCCAAACAGAGTCAGTATCTTGATCATCAAAGTTCCAGGAAGTTTCATCAGCAAACTTGTCACCAAAAACGGATTCAGAACCACCATGGTCACTGCATCAAAATAATAAGAGTTATTCTCGTATGGGACACGAATATCCAACATTTTTTTGAGAGGGCTACTAGAAGTGGCGGAGGGGTCTCTAGTTGAGTTGATTAGGTGCCTGTTTGTTTCGGCTTCTGCCAGCTTCTGACCATAAAAAGCTGCTGCGGACTGCCAAACGCTCAGCTTTTCAGCCAGCTTCTATAAAATTCGTTGGGGCAAAAACCATCCAAAATCAACATAAACCTATAATCGGTTGAGTCGTTGTAATAGTAGGAATCCATCACTTTCTAGATCCTGAGCCCTATTAACAACTTTATCTTCTTCCACATGTAATCGTAATAATACTCAGATTCTCCCCACAGCCAGATTCTCCCCATAGCCAGATTTTCAGAAAATCTGGTCAGAAAAAAGCTGAACCAAACAGGCCCTAGGTAGTCTGAGTAACACTCTTCAAGTCCTGAGTTCGACTCCGTGTAGGAGCGAATTTCAGGCTGTTTTTAAAAAATCTCCTCGTCTGTCCCATGTTAAAGCATAGGTCTAAGGCCCATCCTTGTCGCGGTCGTGTTCTCACATGGGCTTCGGTGCCGCTGTGTATGGGTAGGGCAGGGGTTCGGGAGTTTTCTTGACCCTATAAAGAAGGGCTGTCTTACCACCACAGGTCGAGTTTTTTTAGAAGTGGCGGAAGGAAGGGCTGGCACCCCCCACATTGTGCTGGTCCCTCTATTCTATAGTTGATTTGTGTATTTAATAGCTGTTTAGCTCCTCCTAATTCATCCAAAACGCTAAGCATATTTGAAGCCCATTTATATTAGGCCTATCTGGTGGCTCCATTTCACCTCACGGTGTGGTGAATATGAAGCATTGCCCAGTCTTCGTCTTGCTCAAACAGCTGGGCGCATCGTCTCTCTGTCTTCTCTTTTGCTTGACGGCTCGACCTTCTCGGCATTCTTGTGGACAGCTCGACTAAACACGGTGCCGCGGGAGTGGAATTAGGACATGATCATGCAAGGCACTGTGTTGCCAGCCAAATTAACATCGCTGATGTGCCTGCCTTCTAATGATTAATCCGCTTATCTTCAGTTTATGAGCAGGTAATCCTAATCATCTAGTGGTGTTCTCTTATCTAATCAACAATCACTATCTAAATTACCCTTTCCAATTTCAAATAACAGATATGTACTTTTCTTTTGATTGAGATTTATCGAACATATAACCCTCGTTGTGCCCCGCCCGCTCCCGGGTTACATCTTGGGCGTCACCCTTCGTCTGGGCCGTTGCAGAGTGACCGGTGACGGCCCGCTAATGATGGGGGCCAGGGTTCGGGGATTTTTCTCGGCCAGGACCATGTTTCGATCTCTTCTTAATATAATACCGGGAGAGCGGTCTTTCCCTCCCGGGCCTACTTGATTATACTTCACTTGTACATTGCCCCCCCCCCCCCCCCAAATTCAGTTTCTGGCTCCGCCCATGGGTAGAATTGTCATCAATTAAGATGCACATAATAAACCCAAGGTTGAAACAGGTACCTGTAACTTTCTCTTTTGCTGGGAGATGAGTCATGCATGCCAAAGCCGGAAGATTTAAATGGACTCCCTGAGGCACTTCTTCCAGCACTGCCAGGACTCCTCACAGATTCATCACCAAAATCATATGCTATTTCACTCTCAGCCACTTCATCACCTCCACTATAACGCCTTTCTTCCTTGATATGACCATTAGAGGATGCAACAGGAGACATATCACCATCATCCCAAAGAGATGGCACTTTTCCATTTTCAGCAGAAACTGGGTTTTCCTGTATTGTACCATTATCCTTAACAATACTAAACCCTGTCATGTCATATGATTCGATAAGGAATACGATGTGATAAATTGGAAATGAGAGGGAAAAAATTGCCCCAAGTGTAAGACACAAAATTAACAATAGCTCATGTCATCAAAATCTATGTACAGTATATCACACAAACAATGTTCTAACAACAGAAGGTTCACTAGAACAGAGGCGGGGGCTTGGTATGTTCAATGAAAGGAACCTAAACAAGGATATCATAGCAAAAAAATTATCTCCATAAATGGCACTAATAAATAATATCAGCTACACAAATATCAAGCTTAGAAACAGTCAAGGTTGCTTATTTCAGGATATGGCTTTGCTAGTATACGTTAACACGTGTAAGAGGTATGAAATCTTTTCTCTTTCACAGATTAGTTACTAGTATTGAATTTCTTAAAACACACAGTAGTAAAGTCACAAATATTTTTTTAAACAGTAGCATGGCAAACACTGGATTGCAAAACTCAGCTTGCAGTCATGCAGACTACTCCGATATATAAACAGACAATTGCCAGCTTTAAAAAGTAATCAGACTTCAGGGATGCTTGAGTGATAGCAGAGGAGAATGCAGTGGAAGTATTAACCTTCATCTTCAAATTTATCCCAGTCTTCATCCCACTCAATGAGTCCCTCTTGTGGCCCAGGTTCCCAACCTATAACAAGTAAAGACAGAAATTATCAGCATATGCAGGTTACGAGTCTGAAGGCTGCAGGAAGTAAATTAAGGCTTTGTTTGGGTACTCTACTATTGACCACAATCCACGTGTTTTGAGGTGGATTGGGGTGTAAATTAGTTTAAGTTACACTCCAATCCATCTCAATACAAGTGGATTGAGTTCAATACTAGAGTACCCAAACTAGACCTAAAATGGTAACATCCTTGTTTTAAAGGCGTCGCCTAGGCGTCCAGGCGCCCGAAAGATCCAAGGCGTCCCCGTCGCCTAGGTAAGAATCAGCAAGAAGGCATAGGGGAAGGGGAAGGGGCGGCGCCGTTTCGGGGTGGCAGCGCCGAATCGGGAGCGGCGGAGGCCAAATCCAGGGCGGCGGAGGCTGAATCAGAGGCCAAATCCAGGGCGGCGACATCCGAATCGTTGGCGGCAGCATCCGAATCGTCGTCGGCGGCGGCGGCGGCGGCGGCGAATCTGAGGCGGTGGCGGCTCAATCGGGGGCAGCAGCAGCTGAATGGTGGGGGAGAGAGGCAACCTAGGGTTGCCAGAGGAAGGACTATATGGGCTACCCCTTCCTTCTTTTTTTCTTTTTCTTTTTTTCCTTTTCTTCCTCCTCCATGGGGCTGTTTTGCTGATTCTCAGGTTGATAAGGCGTCGCCTTGCTCGCCTTAGGCGTCGCCTAGGCGTCTAGGCGGTGGTCCAGCGCCTTATCTCGCCTTACCGCCTTAAGAACCATGGATAACATGCCATAGCATGAAGTTGGACTCTCAATAATAATAAAATAAATAATAATATGGAGATGGAAAGCCAGGTACCGGAAGGAAGCTCAACTGATGCAGATGGTTTGAATTTAAGTTCAAAGTGTTTGCACCGTTCACTAAGAGCTTTTTCCATCTCTTCTAATTGATATTGGATTCGATCAGCTCGAACCTAGGAAATCACAGGTGTTACTGAGAGATTTAAAAATAAGTACCTAGCAAAGTAACAGTGTACCTGAAGTAAACCATCAACACTTCCACCTTGTACCATTTTAATCAGCGCATCATGCAGCTCAACTTTTCTCTCCTAAAAAATCAATAAAGAACAAAGTCCAGTTTAAGACACAAATCCATCAAGAGAGCATAAATCAAGAAGGATGAAATGAATCTGAGACTAATGACAAGATCACAAAAAATATGAATGTGAGACTGATGATAAGATAATAAAAAAAATACTCCCTCCAGCCACAGATAAGCAGTGTTTGAGATTGTGTTAAGCCAACCATTTTAAACTTTCATCCAAGATTAAAAAAAGTAAATAAAATTTCTTATTTCATGTTTTTAAGATAAAAACATGAATCATATTCCCCCGAGGACCTTGGGCAAACAAAACAAAATGGAGGGAGTACTTTTTAAGTGCCAAGTATGAAAATTAAAAATGATACAAGTATGTGTTTCAAATATATAGTTTCCCAAAAACACATTTTCCCCCAAAGTTTTATAAAGATTTTCTAACAAAAGAAACTATTCAAATTTGTGTTTTGAGACCGTGTGGATGTCCAGACCATTTATTTGTGACTGGAGGGAGTATATGAACACTAATTTCTATTTTTTTTTCTAAGGTGTAGAAAAGACAAACCTGAACATCACGGTATGCAGCTTCTTCAACTGCTAGTTTGGAAGCTAACTCAGCTACTTGCTTGTACTTCTCTTCATATTTCTTAGCCAATGATTCCACCTGACACAAAATTAACCACAGTAAATTTTCTGAGGAAAACAAACAAAAGCTCAAACATGATTTGCACCTCTCCAAGAATTTAGCACTAAAAAGGCTCATATAAGAAACTACAGTGCTGGTCGACATAATGCAAGAAGCAATATTCTGCACTTTTTATTTGCGTGTGTCTGAGAATTTATCATCAAACAACAGATCAAAAGGAACAACTAGCCACCTAAAATGATAGTATACATAACGTTATAAGCAGTATTCTGTACCTCGCGTTTATCAGAAGACGCCCTTTCTGTAATCTCATTCAGCCTATTCTCGCACCGACTTTTATACAGGACCTTCAAGAAAAGGAAAATAAAGGAATTAGAAAAATGATGGAAACAACTTTCAATTACAATGTCCAGCGACTTAACTACACCCAATTTGTAATTGTGCTTACAAGATCTTGCATCTTTGTGCGGTAATACTCCAATTTCTCTCTGGAATCCAGGACCTGCTTCTCCACCTCAACCTTCAGTTTAAACAAGAGAAGGTTGGATTAGTAAAAGAGAAACATGCTTTGCCTTAAGCACAGAACCGTTTACTCTATTAATAAAGAATCAAAAGCATATTTTGCATAAAATAATACCACCCCATCCCCCTCTCCAAAAAAATACATGGCATGTTTTTGTTCCATTAGGACAAGACTTCTACTAACAATTACTCAATTAATACAACATTTTTGTGACACTAAATCTTAATGATAAGAAGTACTCCTCAACATGAAAGATGAAACTAACAGCATGATTTTTTAATATCAGCAAGTTGTATATTAATATTTTTTTCTTGTTTTATTAACCTTTGATGTTTGAGTGTATGATTAGTCCGTTAGGCTATCTCTAGCAAACTGTCAGGGACCAGAGCGTTGACGTTGTATTTTAGAGACGAAAGATAGTATAGAGTGGTTGTTTATTTTCATGGACCCACTTGTCAGGTAAGTAATAAGTGAACCACTATATCTGGCTGGGTTGTAACAGACTGGGCACTATTCACTTTATGAAAACAGAAACACCGAAAAGGAGATAAGACTTATTCCCTTCCTTCAAGCAATGATCCTTACCCTAACTCCCACGTTGCTTGATCATTGGCGGTCATGGGAAATCGGGCATAGCACAGACCTCTCAAACGGACACACGTGTGCATTTTGCGGCGCTCGCAGGCAATTGTTCACCCTTCCAACAGAGCGTTGATGAGGACGTGGAAATGTACGCTCAGCCTCCCCGTACCCCAAATCCACGGCTTCTCTCTCCTCCACGAGTCTATTTGCATGTCCGCATGTGAGCTCTGTTGGAAGCGACATCTCGTTCGTGCGCTCGCATTCCTACTGTAGACAGGCTTTTTGCGCATGTGCGTGCCTCCTCTGCTAAAGATGACCTTAGGGATAACAGCAACATATAGATAATTCCTCGTGGGCAATATAAGCCTAGAATATATGGGCCTTGACATACTTAGCATTTGTCAGTCAAAGACTTGTCGAAAGAAAACAAAATATGTTTTACTTTTTTTTTATGGAGGGAGTATGCAATGGTTGCAACGATGGAACCAACTCAGCAAGCTCTTAATGCCATTTGAAAGGGAGTTGCTTGGAAATAAAGAAAAGACTACCCAAAACAGTCAAAAAAAAGCTGAAGAATCTATCAAACACTCAGTCCTGTCTTGTGTTTTTGCGAGAGAATTATGGTTCAAACTTCTACAAAGAGTTGACCTCAAGTTGCGTGAAATGGTGGACTCCTCTAGGGTGGATGTGGTCTGTTTTCAGGAAACTAAAATGCAGTCCTTCTCAATTCACACCATTCTTTCCCTGCTCGGATCAGACTTCAGTTCGTACATTTGTCTACCTTCTGCTGGGGCTAGTGGAGGTATCATTGTGGCTTGGAGAAGAAATGTTGGGGTTTCAGGCCAGAAAAGACAGGACACTCACAGTGTTTCAGTTCAGTTTTGCAGTGAAGATAGAAGTGCGTGGTGGCTTACTTGTGTGTATGGCCCTCCAAGAAATAGTGAAAAGGATAGTTTTTTACAAGAGCTTAGAGATATTAGAATTGCTTGCCCTGGACCTTGGATGATAGCTGGAGACTTCAACCTAATTTATAAGGACTCTGATAAGAATAATGCAAATCTGAATAGAGTCATGATGAGAAGGTTTAGAGGGCTGATCGAGGATCTTGCTCTTAAAGAAATTCCTTTGCATGGGAGGAAATTTACTTGGTCCAACCATCAAGAGACACCTGTTCTAGTCAAGCTAGACCGAGTTCTTTGTTCAGTTGACTGGGAACTGCTCTTCCCCAATGTTTTACTTCAAAGTGCTGCTTCCCAGGATTCTGACCATTGCCCCTTGCTTTTGGGGCTTAGGGATAATAAATCTGGAAAACGAAGGTATCACTTCGAATCCTTTTGGACCAAGCTGGATGGTTTTCAGGAAGTTGTTCATTCTGGATGGAATGCTGTGATACCGGTCCCTTGCCCCTTTAAAACTGTAGAATTGAAGCTCAAAGAAACCGCCAAAAGGTTGCAGGCTTGGAGCGAAAAGAAGGTTGGTCACGTGCATTCTCAGCTTGCTTTGACCAAAGAAGTTCTCCACAGACTTGAAATGGCTCAGGATATTAAAGTGCTCAGTCAGGCTGAGATTTGGCTCAAAAACCGGCTGAAGAAGCAAGCTCTACTGCTTTCCTCTCTCAAGCGCACCATGGCTAGGCTCAGATCTAGAATCTCTTGGTTAAAGGAGGGAGATGCTAATACAAAACTGTTTCACCTTCATGCTCGTCATCGCAAGAGGAAGAATTTTGTGGCTAGGCTGGTGGATGGGGATCATACCCTAACAAGTCATGCTGAAAAGGCTGCTTGTGTGGATCGTTTCTATACCAACCTTATTGGAAAATGTGTTGATCGTGATAGGGTGATTGATCTTGAAGCCCTGGGATTGCCTTCTTTTGAGCTGTCTGAGCTTGATGCCCCCTTTTCTGAGCAAGAAGTGGATGATATCATTAAAAGGATCCCTGCTGACAAGGCCCCTGGGCCTGATGGTTTTACTGGTCGCTTTTACAAGGTATGCTGGCCCATTATAAAAGTGGATATGATGGCTGCAATCTCCGCTGTTTGGGGTAGGAAGTTTGATAATTTTGAGCGCCTTAATTCTGCATATATAACCATGATCCCAAAGAATGATGGAGCTGAAATGGTGAAGGATTTCAGGCCTATCAGCCTTGTGCATAGCTTCGCTAAGTTGATCACAAAGATCCTAGCCAATAGGCTGGCTAAAAGGCTTAATGAGATGGTGTCACCTAACCAGAGTGCGTTCATTAAAGGTAGATTCATCCAGGACAATTTTATGTTGGTTCAACAAACCTCAAGACTGCTTCACCAACAGCATAAGGCTTCTTTGCTCTACAAGTTAGATATTACTAAGGCTTTCGACTCGATTTCTTGGCCTTTCCTGGTTGAAGTATTGAAGCAGCTTGGTTTTGGTCAGATTTGGAGGGATATTGTTTGTGGTTTGTTGACCTCTTCCTCTACTCAAGTGATGCTGAATGGGTTTCCAGGACAGCACATCAACCACCGGAGAGGTCTTCGGCAAGGGGATCCCCTATCTCCTTTATTGTTTATTCTTGCCATGGACGTCCTGGTATATATGTTTTCCAAGGCAGAAGAGGAGGGTTTACTCCAGCAGTTATCCAACAGGAAAAGGCTCCATCGGATCTCCTTATATGCTAATGATGTTGCCCTTTTTGTTCACCCTTCAGCAGCAGATTTATCTATCACTCTTGGCATTCTTCAGCTTTTTGGGGATGCCTCTGGGCTGCACAATAATGCCCAGAAATCTAATGTCATTCCTATCAGATGCTCAATGGAAGATATGGTGGAAACCCAAGGTCTGCTGCCTTGTGGAATATCTTCGTTCCCCTGCCGTTATTTGGGTCTTCCTTTATCCTTGCACAAGCTGTCTAGGCAGCACCTCCAGCCGTTTATTGATAAAATTGCTGACCAGCTATCAAATTGGAAGGCAGACTTATTAACGAAGGCAGGGAGAAGAACCCTAGTTCAGCATGTTCTTACCAGCATGACGGTTTATATGGCAATGGCAGTGGATATCCCACAATGGGGTTTAGATGCCATTGACAGATTAAGGAAAGGTTTCCTCTGGCGAGGTCGAAAAAAGGTAAATGGGGGGCACTGCCTGGTGGCTTGAAGAAAGGTTTGCCGCCCCCTTCAGCTTGGTGGGCTGGGTATCTCCAGTTTAAAAGAACTCTGTTGGGCCCTTCGAATGAGATGGCTATGGCTGTCTAGAACAGACCCCTCTAGGCCCTGGATTGGTCTCCCAATGAAAATCCCAAAAAAGGCCACTTCCTTCTTTAATGAGGTAGTGCTCACTGTAGTTGGTGACGGGGCCAGCACCAAATTCTGGAAAGACAAGTGGTTACATGGAAAGAAAATTGCAGACCTGGCACCTAGACTCCTAGCTACAATTCCTAAGCGGATTGTGAACAGCAGAACTGTGATTGAAGCTTTGACTAACAGAAAATGGATTGCTGATATAAAAGGGGCTCTCTCAGTGGGTGTGTTGATTGATTACCTTCAGCTATGGGAGATGCTCTCAGCCATTGAGCTGCAGCCTGGAGTTGAAGACAGACATATTTTCAGTATTGCCCCAGATGGAATGTATTCTGCAAAATCTGCTTATAATGGACTGTTCATGGGTTCAGTTTCCTTTGGACACTTCACAAGGGTTTGGAAAACCTGGGCCCTGCCAAAGTGTCGTTTTTTCATTTGGCTTGCTGCCCATAATAGATGTTGGACAGCAGATCGTTTAGCTAAGAAAGGCCTAAACCACCATGAGAAATGTCTGCTTTGTGACCAAGCTGAAGAAACCCTTGATCATCTTCTGGTGGCTTGCTCCTTCTCGAGAGTCTTTTGGTACCAGCTTTTCCGGAAATTTGGCCTTCACTCCCTAGCTCCCCAGCCGGCGGTCACCTCCTTCTTGAATTGGTGGGAGGAGGTTTCAGAGATGGTCTCAGGTGTCACCAGAAAAGACCTTAACTCCCTCATTATACTGGGTGCTTGGACTATTTGGATTCATCGAAACAAATGTGTCTTTGATGGATTGTCTCCTTGCCTCACCTATATCCTTGCTTGGGCAGACGAGGAGAGAAGTCGTTGGGAGGCAGCTGGGGCGAAGGCCCTATGTTCTCTGGCTGCTTCTGCAGCTGCTCCCTAGAGTGGTGTGTTGTTAGATGAGTTTTTTTTTGTATGCTATTTTCTGGCCCCCGTGAGGAGGCCTGCTGTTGTTTGGTCTATTTTATACCTTTTTTCCTATCTTCTTAATATATAAAGGGGCGCAGCTCTCCTGCGCGTTTTCGAGAAAAAAAAAGTTCCTTGCCCTGCAGATTGATGAGCAGTTCTTTGATGATTGGTAGGAAAGAATCAATGTAAACATTGGGATTGGGCACCAGTTACAAAAAGTCCTCAATTCCCTTGTCAGTTGTCACCCTTAGGGCTTGGACCTTGTGGATTCATCGTAATAAGTGTATGTTTGAGTTTCTCTAGACTTGGCTACAGCCTTATTGCTCGTTAGGGAGGAGTTTTTTTCCCTTTTTTGGTGTGTGTGTGTGGAGGGGGGGGGGTTAGAGACATCTCCTACCTACTTGTGCCGGTGTAGTATGTTTGCTTTGGTTGGGTCGTTTCATTCTTTGTAACATACTATTCAGATTGTTAGTAGTATGATTTTTGTGTTGTTGGTTGTAAGGGCTCTTCCACCTTTTTTCCTTCTTAATATAATGATATGCAGCTCTCCGGCGTGTTCGAGAAAAAACAATAAAAATGCTATAATATCCAGGAGTGTAATTAAATTTATATACGCCTTGGAAACTGGGTTGGGGCGGTGGATGAGGCAATGGCTGTTGAGTTCTCCTTCTCCATGGTCCATGCCCCGTGGCAGTTAGGGTTTTGAAGAAGGGTCTCAAATCTCGGCGACCTTAGAAGGGGGAGGGACCCGGGTGGTGGAGGCGGGTTGAGGGGCGAGGAGTCGCCGGTGAGGTGCCCAATTGGGATTAGGGAAGAGCAAGGAAGGATCGGCGAGGGTGAACAGCAAGCCAGCAGGCCATGAGGTCAGCGGCAAGGTTATGGCGGCCAGGGCAGTGGCCGAGGCAGCGGAGAGAGGAGGAAGATGGGTGTGGAGAGAGAGAAAAAGATGGGTACGGAGAGAGTAGAGAAGAAATCATGTGGCAGTACCCTCCCTATGCTCACACGCTGATTAAGAGGGTTGCTGCATCATGCAGTAATGTGATAGGGTACACAAGTGGAAAGAGATAAGAACTAAATATGTACCTATCGACATCAATCTCATTCATAATATATGTTGGTAGCTAGGCATATCTTCTGAAAATATTTGGGTTTGAAGTTTATATTGTATTAATTGTTTGAAGCATTCAACAGATCAACAATTCTGGTTAGAAATGACCATGACAGCATGACCCATTGAGAATTAGAAAAAAAAGGGTGTACCCAGTGCCGTAGGCTTCCCGCATTGTGCGAGGTCTAGAGAAGAGTATCTTTAAGCGACAAGCCTTACCCGCATAATATGTAGAAAGGGGGGAATCAAATATACAGAGGACACAGCTCAGGTTGCATTAAACCAGTCCAGATATGACACACATAATGATCCACACTTCAAACCCAGATCCCACCTATCCAAGAGACACACATGAAGCTCTTATAATGCATTGTACAAACTAAGCTAATTTAAAGGTGCATAAACTGGGTGAAATTACCACCACAGAGCCAGCCTGATCAAAATGGAACAGGAGTTACAAAATGATCACCGCTAGACAATTCAGGAAACAAGGATGGGGTCAACATACCTTCTTAGGAGCATCCACCACCTCCTGTGCAGCCTGGTTCAGCGCACTTTTGTCATCTTTGTTTCCTTGAATTACCACATGATTATCCATCCCAGGCATGTGAGATCTTGGTTGCCCTGGTCTGCTAGCTCCGTCAGTTTGTGAATGCAAATGTGATGGCAAGGGTGGCCGCACACCACCAGCAGGCACCCCAGGTGTTCCAGGGCCTCTTTGTGGTAATCCTCCTGACCCAGATAAATTAGCTTGTGAGGAACAGAAAAATCACAGGATGTCATGTTACCTTAGCTATGCCCTGACAATTAAGAACCAGATGACAAGCAAAGTATACCTTGATTGTGTTGCCATGACGGACTATTGTATGCTGTTGAAGGCAAGCCTGTAGCTCGTAACAGTGTCTCATCATGCCTAAGAGAGTCAGGAAGGGCTGGGGGAAGAGGAATTCCAGCTCGGTGCCTCTCCATTAAATAAAGAGCAATGCAAAATTCTCTCAAAGAAAGCATGCCATCATTGTCTTGGTCAGACAAATCCCACACTTGCTTCAGGACCTCTGAAATGGTTAAAAGAACAACACATGCATTAACCAATAGCTACGGTATTTCAGACTATGAGATATGTTTAGTGATCATAAAGAAAGAACCACAAGGACAAAAAAAAGCTACTCCCTCCGTCCTGTAATATAGCACATTCAAGCATTCAAAAATTGTACTCAGATATAAGGGATTCTAGAGACAGAAAACAGTTTTGCATTAAATACTTGCATAAATTTGGTAGGTATTATATTGTTACTTGCCATTTATCAACCAATCATCATTGATCATGTTCATGATAGCATCTGATTAGGAAATAAAGTAAGGGCACATGCGTCTTTTTTGTTCTCTCTTAATCTGTCTCTGTTCTAAATATCTAGAATGCACTATATTACAGGACAGAGGGAGTATAATGCTAACCAGTAATTTTAACAGTATGATAGCATAGACTGAATCTAAGTTTGGAACAAAAACCTAAGTAAATAATATACATGATTAGGGTAGTGGGAAGTTGGTGACAGTATCCTACCTCTTGGAAGCCTCCAACTGAGGAACAGAGTGCGAGCTTCTGCACCAGTTATTTTGCCATCTCTGTCCCTATCAACATCCCCAAAGACTTTCATGTACTTCTGGATGTCCGGTTGAGTAATTTTGGGCCATTGAGAAGCTGAATTAGAAATCCCAACAGAGACAACAGGTGTAGCTGGAGCAGGAATGGGCTTTACGATAGGCTGAGTCTGTTGAGGTTGGCTGCTACCTTGCAAAGAACCAAACTGAGTGAGATTAGTCAGGTTCTGGGAGCCAGTAGGCGTGGCCATAAAACTGGATGAACTCGGAATCGAGCTTGTCTGAGGTGCAGGTGCAGATAAGCTTGGCTTTGGCTGTGTAAGTGCAGAGAAGATGTCTGTGCTTGATCCAGAGCTGCTGGCAGGGCCATTTCCAGACAGTACCAAAGCTTTTGAATTCTGAGGCAAAACAGCACTGTTGCTCTGTGGAGGCAATGGCGATGAAGACATTGCTTGTACCTGTTGTCCAGGCACCATGCCCATTGTGCTAGGTAAACCTGGACCAAATCCACGTGTTGTCTGAGAAGGAGCAGCTCCTGGTATAGCTCGTGGGATGCCTCCAACTGAGGCAGCATTACCGCCTTGCCAACTGATAGATCCTTCCATGCTGCCTCCATGGATCAAACCTTGATTGATTCCAGGCGCTTGAGCTTGAAATGAAGCTGCTGGAGTTCCAACCTGTGGTGGCCGCATGAAACCGGTACTAGAAGGTTGCTGTTGAGTAATTCCCAGGTTAGGAGGATGTGGCTGCATTGCCCTTGGTGCAGCAAATTGAGTTGCTTGTAGAGCAGCACCCTGACTCGCAGCTGGCATCATAGAACTGATCCCTTGGGGCCTTGGAGCAGCACCAGGGTTCACCTGCAGCATACTAACTTGGGTAGATGTCGGCATCATACCGCTTCCCTGGGGCCTTGGTGTGCCAGCCGGATTCATCTGAGCTGCTCCAACCTGCCCGGGCGCGGGCGTCATCGCAGCGCTCCCCTGAGGCCTAGGCGCCCCCGCAGCACCCATCTGTGAACGAGCCGCCCCCGCGGCTATCTTGGGAGCTGGAATTCGAGCCGCGGCGGGACCATACAGTGCCGACTGCACTATGTCGGGCGTGAGCTGACGCCCGCTCTGCGCTACGGTGACCAGGCGCAGCGCGTTGAAGAATTCCGGGCGGCCGAGGAAACCAGTCTTGTTCTGATCGGCGTGCATCCATACCTGCGCCCATCCGAAAAACTCTTAACGCGTTCGAATCCGCGGGGCAAGGATCTGTTAGAATCTATACTGCCTAGGATCGATTCCTAAGTCCCTAGAAAACCAATCCGTAACTGGAACTCGAAGTATGATCTTGATGACGAGTAGTTCTGATCTACTAAGAAGAATAGAGGAATACACACCTTTGTTGCTGTTGCTATCTTCATACTGTCGCTCTGTAGAGAAGCAGCAGGCATCGGGGTCCGAGCCGCTGTAGGTTGTCGCGTTTCCAAACACTCCGACGCCTAGGCGATGGGGGCCTTTGAGGACTAGGGTTTTGGGGCGAGGTACTAGCGTTAGTCTTTCCTGCGACCCCTTAGTCCTATATATATAGCATCGTGTGTCTGGGGGCTCCAACCGAGGTTAGCATGGGCCCTCCCGATCAAGGGCCCGGTTAAAGGAACGATAGTTGGGTTAAGCCCAATCCAGTCTCTATTGACTGGCTGTAGAGGACACACCCAACAATCTCCCCTTTGTTCTCTACATTCCTTGTACTCAACTTTTCTGGATTCCATCCCTCGACAAGTTTACACATAGAGACCAATGCGTGACAATAACCGATTAAGTATCATCGCACTCATTGACTACAACATGCTCTCCTGCTTCAGAACGAAAAGAGACTTCATTTGGTTGCAATCTGTAGCCCCTTTGATTCAAGATCATAGGTACTCCCTTAAACCCATGCCGGCTGCGTGCTTACTAAACACGCTGGGTGGAAGACCTTTTGTGAGCGGATCCGCTAGCATATGCTATCTTCTGTTATGCTCATCTTTTATGATTTGATCCTGAATCTACTCCTTAACAACATAATACTAAAAGTCAATGAACTTGGCAGCGCCACATGACTTGCTGTTATAGGAGTACGGTACCGCTGGCTCATTATCGCAGTAAATTCTCAGTGGTCGCTCTATGCTATCAACCACTCTTAATCCGGGTACAAATTTCTTTATCTTTATTGCCTGCCCATTTGCCTCATGCATGGTTACAAACTCAGTGTGCATTGTCGACGATGCTCTCGCTGTCTGTTTGCAACTTTTATAAGAAATAACTCCCTCAGATATAGTAAATTTATACCTCGAAATAGGGAACTAGATCTTATGTTTGTTAGCATGAGACCATTTTCGTACCTTGGAGGTACATTAGAGCCTTCTTAACTGCTTAACAGTGTTCTATGCTTGGGTTGATCTGATATCTCCCAAGCATCCCGGTAGTAAATTCTAAGTCAGGGTGAATATATATTTGAGCATACAAAATGCTTCTGATAGTAGAAGCATATGGTACTGACTTTATCTGATCTTTCTGACACTGAATCTGGGGACACTGATGATTCCCAAACTTATCACCCTTGACTTTTGGCGCAGGCGCGGCCTTACACTGATGCATACTGTACTTCTTTAGTGCTTTTCTATGTATGACTTCTGTGAGAGTTCTAATACTTCATTATGTCTATCTCTGTGAAATTCTATTTTAAAACATAAGAGGCTTCTCCTATGTCTTTTTATATCGAAGTTCGAGGAACAAAAACTTTCTGTTTCCGCCAGTAGATCTTTATCACTACTAGCTAAACATATGTCATCGACATACAGAACAAGGAAGATATACTTTATTTTTCCTTAGATTTCGCATAAATGCAATTGTCTTCCTCGTTATCCTCGAAACTAAACTTTCTGATAGTCTGATCAGACTTGACGTACCACTATCTGGAGGAATGTTTAAATCCATAAATGGACCTCCTTAAGTGACATCTCTTGTTTTTCTTTTACTGCTCACAACAAAACCCTTTGGTTGTGTCATGAACACGTTTTTCTGTTAACTCTCCATTTAGTGATGTTGTCATTACATCCATCTGATGGAGCTCTGGATCAAAAAGAGCCACTAATGCCATAATGATCTGAAATGAATCTTTTGTTAGGACAAGTGAGAAGGTTTTATGGTAGTCAATGCCTTCTCATTGTGTGAAGCCTTGGCCACATGTCCTTGTATCTTTCTATATTTCCTTTGGAGTCACGCTTGGTCTTCTAGACCCACTAATTTGCGCTTCTCGTAGCTGTTTCATATGTAATGGGATCACTTTCTGCTTCAATGTCCTCACACATATAAATCTCATCGCTTTCTATGTCTACACTTGTGTAAACTCCATAATCATCAGGAATCGCAGATCGTCTAGACCTTTGAGACCTTCATAAACTTGTTTCTAGTTCTGGTTCGTTATGAGGCTCCTGCATTGGTGCGTCACTTGGCACAACACTACCAATCTCATGTGAGCTCTCCTGTGCAACCGACTCAGAAGAGCCAGACTGTGCAGAAGGTGAATTGACTTACTCTGTGGTAGTTGCACTTGGTGATGCAATATTTGCAGCAGGGGTTTCACCTCGAGTCGTTACAACTGTTGGTGGAACCACAGCGGGTATCGAGAAGTATGGTTCTTCAACCATCGGAATTGGGACATACGTCCTCTTTTCCTGAAGGTCAACCTCTCTAAGTACCTTACTCCCCTTGATCATGTCATTTTCTAGGAAAATGGCATGTCTAGTTTCTATAAACTTGGTTTGTCTGCCTGGACAGTAGAATCTGTAACCCTTCGATCTCTCAGGGTAGCCAATAAAATGGTAGTTAGTGGTTCTCTCATCTAGCTTTTCCTGTCCAGGATTAAATATTCGAGCTTCTGCTGGACAACCCCATATGTTGAAGTAGTTGAGCGTGGGCTTTCTGCCAGTCAACAACTCATATGGAGTTTTAGCCACTGATTTACTAGGAACTTTGTTGAGTATTTGCATAGCGGTTTTTAAAGCCACCATCCATAAACCCAATGGTAAGTTAGAGTAACTAAGCATACTCATTACCATGTCCATCAGTGTTCTTCTTACGCCTTTAGGAAACCACATTTTGTTGCGGTTCACCAGGTGTTGAATACTGAGCTACAATACTGTTTTCACTTAGGAACCTCGCGAAAGGATCCTGGGACCTGTCCATACTCAGTATGGTGCCCACATTACTCCCCCACACGATTTGATATGACAATCTTTGTGTTCAAATCGTGTTGTTTTTCTACATCACCCTTGAACTATTTAAACTTATCTACATCTTATGATCTGTCCCTTAAAAAAAGGGTAAATATAATCGCAGCGAGAGTAGTCACCTGTGAAGGTTATGAACAAGTCAAACCCATCTACTGTCCTAGCTGGAAAAGGACCACATATATCTATATGAATAATTTTTAACACTCTCGTACTGTGCATGCAATCTCTGCATTGCTCTAAGTCTGTGAAGTCTAGGTGATGGAGAATCTGTCCCATAACGAGACTTCTTTTCTCCCCCTCGAAATATGGCCCAAACGATAGTACCATAATTTCGACGAGGTTTCTCCATCACATTGTTTTCTTACTCCTGCCAATGTTGGCTGGTTTATTTTCTGGCGTATCTAGCACCACTGTGCAAAGATAAATAAAGCATGTCTCGTCAGATGGCGAGACCAACATCTTTAGTATCAAAACTGAATAACACAGTCTCTATCACCGAAGTGATGTTGGATGTGCTGATTGTCTAATCACGAAACTGAAGTTAAGTGTCTGCTTGCTTTCCGTTAACCACTGTAACTGTTTTCAGCCCTCTGGGAGCCTTAGGTTTGTACGGAATTACATTCTGTAGCATCTATTGCAGGAATTCTGAACACTTTCTATTGTATGCCCTGTCTTCTTGCAATAGAGGCAGGTCTCAGGGGATCTGAGAAACAGTCTGATTGTTGCATATAGAAAACATCGTGATCATGTTTGATCTTATTCTTGAACCTTTCTTAGAGGTCTTGTTCTGTTTGAGGATTCTTAGTTTGGGAAGATTGATAGAATCACTTATTTGACTTATCAACCTTTCCTCCTTCTAGACAAACTATGCCACGAGTTGATCTATATAGCACTTGTCCATTTAGACAGGTGTTTTACTGATCATGAAATGTCTCATATTCTGGAATAGCACCCTCAATAGGATCCTGGATGAGACTCTTATTATGATCAAGTACATTACACTTGGATCTTTTTCAGTTGACCTTATAGATGCTGTACTGCGCCATCTTAAGGTCATCCTAAGGTGAGCCTACTGTAGGCTTAATGGGTTTCTCAAAACACAGTGAGGAATCTATTTTATCCACTGTAGTTATCATTTCAATCTTTTCACGCCATAAGTGACAATAAATACCACATAACGGTTTAATCTACCTTATCTGACCAACTAGTAGGCCAATATGTGCACTTTTCCAAAGTAAAACAGAAAATATTTAGGACGTCTGAAGTAAATACTGAAACATAGAACTTGCATGAATTAAATATTCGACGTTGGTCAAATAATAACCATGTCTGATCTACAAAATTTCTTGTTCTAAAATTCTAAACCATCGTTGGATGATCTAGAAAATTTAATTCTTGTATAAAATGTGGCAACAATATTCGACGTTGGTCAAAATATTCAATCACCACAAAAAAATCTGAATTTCTATGCACTTAAAGAGAATTAATCCACGTAGGCTTCATAATAAACAATAGTGCATAGAAAAAACAAATAATAATCTGGTTCTAAAATTCTAAAACCATCGTTGGATGATCTAGAATATGTATATTTCTGTTCAAAATGCGGTAACAATATCTAACGTTGGTTAGAATATTCAATTACCACAAATTTTCTGAATTCTATGCAATTTAGACAATAAATTAATCAACATTGGTTTCATAATCAACTGAAAAATTGCATAAAATATTGAATAAAGTACCAAAGTACGCAGCGGAATAAAATAGTCCATAAATATTTCTGTAATTTTCTATAATTGAAAAATATTTCTAAGATATTTTTTGAATTTTCTGCACTATTTTTCTAATTTCTTTTCTGTGTTTCTAATTTCTGGAAATAGAAAACAAATTCCAGGAAAAAAATTGGAGGTCATTTCGGCCTGGTCGGCCCAGCCTGGACGTGGCCTTTCGGCCTACTGGAGGAAGGGGCGCGCGCAATGGGCCGCAACCTGGGCCCAGGCCGTGTTTTTGGCCCACGCGGCCTCCCCCTCCCCTCCACTTGATCTCAGCCATCGAATCCGATCCGACGGTCCAGCTTCTTGCGCGCAGGCTATAAAGGACGGGGATTTCGGAGAGGCTGTAAACCCTAACTTCATTTCCATTCTCCTCCCTAGCCGCCAGGAAGCACCAGTGCCTGGCCAACGGCGCGCCTCCCTTTTCACTTCTTTGTCTTCTGTTTTCGTTCTGTCACCCGCGCAGAACTTCAGCCGCCAGGGAACTCTGGTTCCTGGCCGACCGAGCCCTTCAATTGGGCTGTGCGCCACAGAGCCCGAGCTGACCTTTTGCTGTCTCTTTTTTTTTTTCGAAAACTGTTCCGATTTCTGTTCGTGATCTGATCGGTTGTAATGATTTCTGCCGAGCTCTCAGGGATAAAATCCCTTTCATTATTTTACTGTTTTTTTTAAATAACAAACTCGGTTCATCAGGGCTTCTGGAACTCGATTCGAGTTGGGGATTCTGTCCTAGCTCCTACTCCGAGATCCTCTTTCTGTTTGGAACTATAGGAGAAAACGACCCCCTTCCTCCAATCGTATAGAGCTCTTGATATTATTAATTTTTTTATTTATACCACCGCACAGATCGAGCCTCGGATTTGTTGTACCCGAGCTCTATTATTTTTCTGCGAATGAAATTTCTGTACCTTTGACTGACAACCAGTACATGGATTATATTGATAATGCTCTGTACACATAATCTGTACGTAGTTTCTGTTTTATTGACTGTTTCTTGTCTGTAAATTTAAATAAAATTCCGAGCTACTATGATCTCTTTTTGTCCCTGTTTACAGATGTACCGATTAGGGTTAGGTCGTAAACCCTAACCCTAAACAGTTGTGAGAGCTCTCTCTGGTTTGAGGCCGAGACACACTGTGTCGCTTAGAGTGGCCAAACTTAAATCTTAGGATAAGAGAAAACCCTAACCCGAGAGCATCGACACTTTCTATCTATTCTAATCTACTCTGTTCTTGGGTGAGAACCAATGATTAAAAAAAATTAGTTCAATCACATTAAACCGAGATCTTTATGTGATCTTATAAAACCGATGCGGATTAAGAAATCTAGGGTTCTTAGGACGGTTCTGATACCATTGTTAGAATCTATACTGCCTAGGATCGATTCCTAAGTCCCTAGAAAACCAATCCGTAACTGGAACTCGAAGTATGATCTTGATGACGAGTAGTTCTGATCTACTAAGAAGAATAGAGGAATACACACCTTTGTTGCTGTTGCTATCTTCATACTGTCGCTCTGTAGAGAAGCAGCAGGCATCGGGGTCCGAGCCGCTGTAGGTTGTCGCGTTTCCAAACACTCCGACGCCTAGGCGATGGGGGCCTTTGAGGACTAGGGTTTTGGGGCGAGGTACTAGCGTTAGTCTTTCCTGCGACCCCTTAGTCCTATATATATAGCATCGTGTGTCTGGGGGCTCCAACCGAGGTTAGCATGGGCCCTCCCGATCAAGGGCCCGGTTAAAGGAACGATAGTTGGGTTAAGCCCAATCCAGTCTCTATTGACTGGCTGTAGAGGACACACCCAACAGGATCTAGTATGGTTCGCCGCTATCACGCCTAAAATTGGATTCTCAAGTGGGCGAATGCGCGAATCCAAGGGGAGGGTATAGAGGGGCACCTGGGCGAGGACTGGCTGCGGCAGGTTGGCGCCCTGGAAGAAGGCGACAGCTTCCTGGCCGCTGATGCGGCCGTCCTGGTCCAAATCCGCGCGGCGGAAGTATGCCTCAAAGGCCTCCGTCCCCGCCATCTTCGGGATCCAAGAGAGGAGATCACGGCTGCGGTGGGTGCAGCTTGCTGGATCTGCCAAGTCGGGCGCTGGAGATCTCGGGGGAGCCTGTCGCGGCGGGGCTGCTGGCTGCAGGTGCAGGAGGCCCAGTGGTTTCCCGCTGTCGCCGACCGAGATGGTGAGCGGACAAATTTCTCAATCGTCCCCCTCGAGTTATCAGTTTCTTTAACCGCTCAAAAATAAATTCGTTAGCTAGATTCCCGATTTTTTTAAAAAAAACATATTGCCCGTGTTAACACTACCATTTTGGAGAGGAGAGGTCGTAAGGAGAGAGAAAGGATGAGAAACGATTCAGATAATATCGTCCATTAGATTTGATTAAGTGAGAGAGAGTTATCCAGCGAACTTAATCGTTGATTTTAATGATGTGTTAAATCTGATACAAATAGTTTGGTGAATTTAATGAGAGTTATGGATGTGGAGTGATTTAGTTCAATGAGTTTTGCAAAATTTAAACTGATAGATTATATATTGGTATATATTAACCTTCTAAAAAACATATTTCCAATTTCTATGTTTAAAAATTGAACCTTAGAGATGGGTGGCGTAATATATGATGGATGTGTTTAGTTGTGGGACAGCTAGGACAGTCGAAAACAACCACGTCCTCTAATGTCCCCCTCGTCCATCCAATTATGACAGATAGCTAGAGACGGTAATGGAATGGTTATGTCACAACATATAATCATAAACCAAACAATCTTATCTGAGGGATTGTCCTGTTCCGTCGTACACTCCAAAATAAAATCTCTACCTCTTATAAAGTATTAGTTTTTCTGGCCACCGCCATCTCTTTTGCAGAAATGTCCTTATATTTCTTCTACACTAACCCACGAAAAAAAACCTCTATAAATTCCAACTAGCTTGATCACTTCGCTCCATGTATTGATTTGTTTCTTTTTTCCACCTGATCCGCTCTTTTAGCTTCACTGAGAAGGGTGCAAGGTCGTAGGAATAAGAGAGAAACTCATAATTAGTTGCTCAACAGCGCCGCATCTTATGCCTTGCGGGGAATTGTTGTGACTACGTTGACGTTGACCCGAAGTCGTTGAGTCGTCCTCCTAACAAAGGTTTGTCCGCCTTTGCTCTCACGCTAGCTCTGATCGAGTTAATGCTTGATGTTCAAGTTAATATTGTCTTGAAATTTGTTGTCTACTATGTGTGTTGACTGCTGGTGCATTTGATGGTGGAGACTACTTGTAGTCCTTGTTGCACATTGTTGGTCGGGTCTTATTTTAGTTCCTTGTTTATATTCGTATGATAGTGTGGGTGTGAAATTGGGAGCAATTGTAGTGTATTGATTTATCGACGTGTTTTATTAGGAATGGAAGTCTCGATCGAGTGTATAGAAAGTCCATTGCATTATTACGTTAATTAGAAATGGTTGTAATGTCTATGTACTTTGATCTCAAAATTTGTAAAGCCCTATCATATGACCCTTTTTAGTGGAATATGTTGGAATAAATTTGTATTAAACTTATCTTTTACTACTCATATTGATTGTTTCCTCTATTATTTTTTGTAAGGGGTCAAATATCCATTGTTTCAATATCCAATGAAAAAACTAAATGGATTATCATGGAGCCACTCAGAGCGGTACCGTGTCGAGAAAGAGAAGATGGTGTGGGAGCTGGAGCGCATCACGACACCAATATGATATCGCGGCCATGATGTTAGGTACAGATTTGTGAACTCTCCTATATGCAAGTGAAAGCGAGTAAGTGAACAAGGATACAATTCTTCGCCCAAATGGATTGCCAGAGTAACTAATCAAATATGATTGTGTGCCATCGCAACACACGAACCTTATACTAGTATCATTCAAGTTAAGACATTTTTGTGTGGAGCAGCGATACGTAGTGGTGCGTGAGAAGACAATGAGTAGAGGGTATGTGCTAGGAAATAAAAGGACAAAGAAAAAGTTCAAGATCACAAAAATTATTGGTCCACGCACCGACAGTTAACTTCTACCCACATCGCCACATAATTGCATACTACATTGATGGAACAACCCAATTTGAATGTGAGGACAATAATGGAGATGACCGAGAAGACATTTCATTACAAGACAAGGTATGGAAAAGTATAGAGGGCAAAGCAACACGCCTAGAAGATGGTATATGGGGATTAAAAATAGGGGTACGAGTGGCTGCCAACATTATTCAATGTAATGAAAGTAGTTAATCTAGACATGCACTACGAGTACATCCCAAAACCAGTCGTATGAATACAAGATGAGAGGCAGATATTCTTACATGTTTGTTGGTGCTTTCCCTAGTGCATCAAGGTCTTCAAGCATTGCCATTTCATTTTTCCATTGATGTTATGTTTCTTTTTAGCAAGTACTAGGGCATAATATTGATAGTAATTTTGTGTGGCCCTGATAACACAATTGAATGGTTTTGTGTCTCGTTCGAATACATGTGGTAGAATTTGGTAGGGAGGTTGGTGTCATATATGATAGACATCAGGGTATGGTGTAGGGTTTATGGGCTTTGGTGTAAGCCAAACTCGATGGTGAACCCGAAGATGCAAAGATAGCAATTCATATTGGTTTATGCCATTGAATAGCATAATACCCTATGTCTGATTAGGTGAGTTGCCTTGTGTTGGATTATGAGATGTAGTATGTTGTGGTTGTCAATCTCAAAAGGTGTACCCTCTTTCATATAATCCAGGAGACGAATCTTCTAGTTAGTTACACTTTAGGAGTCCTAATAGAATTATAAGGTAGAAGTCTTAGTATAATTACATATAGGGAATCCTAATTTGACTAGGTCTTCTTTCATTCCTTAAGGGGTATTCGAGGGCTAGGTACCATAAGCCCCCGAGCTCTTCATGGTTGAACTTTGAATTATTCTTGAATCTCTAAGTCTTTATCGAGTAGAATCAATCATAAACCATGAGGTGCTCTTGAAGTATTCTATATGTGTCAACATACGG